>JAQOWZ010000040.1:1208089-1867050 GCA_035578165.1 Stenolophus ochropezus
TCTCTACTAAAAATCATATAAATATTTGCTTCCGCGGCCGAATTTTATAATTCTTCATCATATTTTAACTAAAAGAAAACATTGCAACAAGAAAGTTGCTATTTCAAGTGTGGTAGGTATTCTAGAATCTAGCCCATGTAGCTTACAATATAGAACGTATTCATCAAGAATAGGTAAAATCTGATTTTTTTTTTTTTAAAATCATATAAATATTTGCTTCCGCGCCTGAATTTTATAATTCTTCATCATATTTTAGCTAAAAGATACTATTGCAACAAGAAAATTGCTATTTCAAGTGTAGTAGGTATTCCAGAGTCCAGCCCATGTAGCTTACAATATACAACGTATTCATCAAGAATAAGTAATATCTGACTTTATTTGTGTAAAAAATCATATAAATATTTGCTTTTGCGTCCGAATTTTATAATTCTTTATCATATTTTAGCTAAAAAAAAAACATTGCAATAAGAACAATGCTATTCCAAGTGTGGTAAGTATTCTAGAATCCAGCTCATGTAGCTTACAATATACAACGTATTCATCAAGAAAAGGTAAAATCTGGCTTTATTTTTGTAAAAAATCATATAAATATTTGCTTAGGCGCCCGAATTTTATATTTCTTTATCATATTTCAGGTAAAAGAAAACATTGCATCAAGAAAATTGCTATTTCAAGTGTAGTAGGTATTCTAGAATCCAGCCCATGTAGCTAACAATATACAACGTATTCATCAAAATTAGGTAAAATCTAATTTATTTTTGTAAATAATCATATAAATATTTGCTTTCCCGCGCGAATTTTATAATTCTTCATCATATTTAAGCTAAAAGAAAACATTGCAAAAAGATAATTGCTATTTCAAGTGTGGTAGGTATTCTAGAATCCAGCCTATGTATCTTACAATATACAACGTATTCATCAAGAATAGGTAAAATCTGACTTTATTTTTATAAAAAGTCATATAAACATTTGCCTTCACGTTCGAATTTTATAATTCTTCATCATATTTTAGCTAAAAGAAAGCATTGCAACAAGAAAATTGCTATTTCAAGAGTGGTAGGTATTCTAGAATCCAGCCCATGTAGCTTACATTATACAACGTATTCATTAAAATGACACTCGAAAATTGAATGTTTATTATCTAATTGGTACCACGTTTTGGGCACTTTAGCATGTTCAATGCTTAAAACCATCCGTAGAATAGATCCTAAAGCTTAAATATGAATGTTTTAACAAAAATATCAATTTCAAGAATAGGTAAAATCTGACTTTATTTTTGTAAAAATCATATAAATATTTGCTTCCGCTCACGAATTTTATAATTCTTTATCATATTTTAGCTAAACAAAAACATTGCAACAAGAAAATTGCTATTTCAAGTGTGGTAGTTTTTCTAGAATCCAGCCCATGTAGCTTACAATATACAACGTATTCATCAAGAATAGGTAAAATCTGACTTTATTTTTGTAAAAAATCATATAAATATTTGCTTTTGCGCCAAAATTTTGTAATTCTTCATCATATATTAGCTAGAAGAAAACATTGCAACAAGAAAATTGCTATTTCAAGTGTGGTAGGTATTATAGAATCCAGCCCATGTAGCATACAATATACTACGTATTCATCAAGATAATAATATCTGATTTGTATAACGTTTTAGTCACTTTTGCATGTCCAATGCTTACAACTATCCACAGTATAGATCCTAAAGCATGAATATTAATGTTTTAGCAAAAATATCCATTTCAAGAATAGGTAAAATCTGACATTATTATTCTAAAAAATCATATATATATTTGCTTCCGCGCCCATATTTTATAATTTTTTATCATATTTTAGCTAAAAGAAAACATTGCAACAAGAAAATTGCTATTTCAAGTGAGGAAGTTATTCTAGAATCCAGCCCATGTAGTTTACAATATACAAAGTATTTATCAAGAATAGGTAAAAACTTATTTTATTATTGTAAAAAATCATATAAATATTTGATTCTACGCCCGAATTTCATAATTCTTCATCATATTCATTAAAATGACACTCGAAAATTGAATGTTTATTATCTGATTGGTACCACGTTTTGGGCACTTTTGCAAGGCAAATGCTTAAAACCATCAATAGTATAGATCCTAAAGCATGAATATGAATGTTTTAACAAAAAAATCCATTTCAAGAATAGTTAAAATCTGACTTAATTTTTGTAAAAAACCAAATAAATATTTGCTTCCGCGCCTGAATTTTATAATCCTTTATCATATTATAGCTAAAAGAAAACATTGCAACAAGAAAATTGCTATTTCAAGTGTGGTTGGTATTCAAGAATCCAGCCGATGTAGCTTACAATTTACAGCGTATTCATTAAAATGGCACCCAGAAATTTGATGTTTATTATCTGATTAGTACCACGTTTTGGTCACTTTTGCACGTCCAATGCTTAAAACCAACTATAGTATAGATCCTAAATCATGAATATGAATATTTTAACAAAAATATCCATTTCAAGAATATGTAAAATCTGACATAATTTTTGTAAAAAATCATATAAATATTTGCTTCCGCGGCCGAATTTTATAATTCTTCATCATATTTTAACTAAAAGAAAACATTGCAACAAGAAAGTTGCTATTTCAAGTGTGGTAGGTATTCTAGAATCTAGCCCATGTAGCTTACAATATAGAACGTATTCATCAAGAATAGGTAAAATCTGATTTTATTTTTTTTTAAAATCATATAAATATTTGCTTCCGCGCCTGAATTTTATAATTCTTCATCATATTTTAGCTAAAAGATACCATTGCAACAAGAAAATTGCTATTTCAAGTGTAGTAGGTATTCTAGAGTCCAGCCCATGTAGCTTACAATATACAACGTATTCATCAAGAATAAGTAATATCTGACTTTATTTGTGTAAAAAATCATATAAATATTTGCTTTTGCGTCCGAATTTTATAATTCTTCATCATATTTTAGCTAAAAAAAAACATTGCAATAAGAACAATGCTATTCCAAGTGTGGTAAGTATTCTAGAATCCAGCCCATGTAGCTTACAATATACAACGTATTCATCAAGAAAAGGCAAAATCTGACTATATTTTTGTAAAAAATCATATAAATATTTGCTTCCGCGCACGAATTTTATAATTCATAAATATATTTTAGTTAAAAGAAAACATTGCAACAAAAAAATTGCTATTTCAAGTTTGGTAGGTATTCTAGAATCTAACCACTGTAGCTTACAATTTACAACGTATTCATCAAGAATAGGTAAAATCTGACAATATTTTTGTAAAAAATTATATAAATATTTGCTTCCGCGCCCGAATTTTATACTGCTTCTTCATATTTAAACATTGCAACAAGAAAATTGCTATTTCAAGTGTGGTAGGTATTCTAGAATCCAGCCCATGTAGCTTACAATATTCAATGTAATCATCAAGAGACGGTAATATCTGATTTTATTTTTGTAAACAAATCATATAAATATTTGCTTCCGCGCCCGAATTTTATAATACATTATCATATTTTAGCTAAAATAAAACATTGCAATAAGAAAATTGCTATTTTATGTGTGGTAGGTATTCTAGAATCCAGCCCATGTAAATTACAATATACAACGTATTCATTAAAATGACACTTGAAAATTAAATGTTTATAATCTGATTGGTACGTCGTTTTGGTCACTTTTGCATGTCCAATGCTTAAAACCATCCATAGTATAGATCCTAAAGCATGAATATGAATGTTTTAACAAAAATATCCATTTCAAGAATAGGTAAAATCTGACTTTATTTCTGTTAAAAATCATATAAATATTCGCTTCTGCGCCCGAATTTTATAATTCTTCATCATACTCTAGCTAAAAGAAAACATTGCAATAAGAAAATTGCTATTTTAAGTATGGTAGGTATTCTAGAATCCAGCCCATGTAGCTAACAATTTACAACGTATTCATTAAAATGACACCCGAAAATTGAATGTTTATTATCTGATTGATACTACGTTTTGGTCACTTTTGCATGTCCAATGCATAAAATCATCCATAGTATAGATGCTAAATCATGAATATAAATGTTTTAACAAATATATCCATTACAAGAATAGGTAAAATCTGACTTAATTTTTGTAAAAATTCATATAGTTATTTGCTTTCGCGCCCGAATTTTATAATTCTACATCATATTTTAGCTAAAAGAAAACATTGCTACAAGAATATTGCTATTTCAAGTGTGGTAGGTATTCTAGAATCCAGCCCATGTAGCTTACAATATACAACGTATTCATTTAAATGACACCCCAAAATTGAATGTTTATTATCTGATTGGTACCATGTTTTGGTCACTTTTACATGTCCAATGCTTAAAACCATCCATAGTATAGATCCTAAAGCATGAATATGAATGTTTTAACAAAAATATCTATTTCAAGAATAGGTAAAATATGACTTTATTTTTGTAAAAAATCATATAAATATTTGCTTGCGCGCCCGTATTTATAATTCTTCATCATAATTTAGCTAAAAGGAAACATTGCAACAAGAAAATTGTTATTTCAAGCGCGGTAGTTATTCTAGAATTCAGCTTATGTAGCTTACAATATAGAACGTATTTATCAGGAATAGGTAAAATCTGACTTTAATTTTGAAAAAAAATCTTATAATTACTTGCTTTCGCGCCCGAATTTTATAATTCTTCATCATATTTTAGCTAAAAGAAATCGTTGCAACAAGAAAATTGCTATTTCAAGTGTGGTAGGTATTCTAGAATCCAGCCCATGTAGCTCACAATATACAACGTATTCATCAAGAAAAGGTAAAATCTGACTTTATTTTTGTAAAAAATCATATAAATATTTGCTTCCGCGCACGAATTTTATAATTCATCAATATATTTTAGTTAAAAGAAAACATTGCAACAAGAAAATTGCTATTTCAAGTTTGTTAGGTATTCTAGAATCTAACCACTGTAGCTTACAATTTACAACGTATTCATCAAGAATAGGTAAAATCTGACTTTATTTTTGCAACAAGAAAATTGCTATTTCAAGTGTGGTAGGTATTCTAGAATCCAGCCCATGTAGCTTACAATATACAACGTATTCATCAAGAAAAGGTAAATTCTGACTTTATTTTTGTAAAAAATCATATAAATATTTGCTTCCGCGCCCGAATTTTATACTTCTTCATCATATTTAAACATTGCAACAAGAAAATTGCTATTTCAAGTGAGGTAGGTATTCTAGAATCCAGCCCATGTAGCTTACAATATTCAATGTATTCATCAAGAAACGGTAATATCTGACTTTATATTTGTAAAAAAATCATATAAATATTTGCTTCCGCGCCCGAATTTTATAATTCTTCATCATATTTTAGCTAAAATAAAACATTGCAATAAGAAAATTGCTATTTCATGTATGGTAGGTATTCTAGAATCCAGCCCATGTAGCTTACAACATACAACGTATTCATCAAGAAAAGGTAAAATCTGACTTTATTTTTGTAAAAAATTATATAAATATTTACTTCCGCGTCCGAATATTATAATTCTTCATCATATTTTAGCTAAAAGAAAACGTTGCAACAAGAATATTGCTATTTCAAGTGTGGTAGGTATTCTAGAATCCATCTCATGTAGCTTACAATATACAACGTATTCATTTAAATGACACCCCAAAATTGAATGTTTATTATCTGATTGGTACCACGTTTTGGTCACTTTTGCATTTCCAATGCTTAAAACCATCCATAGTATAGATCCTAAAGCATGAATATGAATGTTTTAACAAAAATATCTATTTCAAGAATAGGTAAAATTTTACTTTATTTTTGTTAAAAATCATATAAATATTTGCTTCTGCGCTCAAATTTTATAATTCTTCATCATATTCTAGCTAAAAGAAAACATTGCAACAAGAATATTGCTATTTCAAGTGTGGTAGGTATTCTAGAATCCAACCCATGTAGCTTAAATATACAACGTATTAATTAAAATAACACTCGAAAATTTAATATTTATTATCTGATTGGTACCAGGTTTTGGTCACTTTTGCATGTCCAATGCTAAAATTATCCATAGTATAGATCCTAAAGCATGAATATGAATGTGTTAACAAAAATATCCATTTAAAGAATAGGTAAAATCTGACTTTATTTTTGTGAAAAATCATATAAATATTTGCTTCCGCGCCCGAATTTTATAATTGTTCATCATATTTTAGCTAAAAGAAAACATTGCAACAAGAAAATTGCTATTACAAATGTGGTAGGTATTCTGGAATCTAGCCCATGTAGCTTACAATATACATCGTATTCATCAAGAATAGGTAAAATCAGACTTTATTTTTGTAAAAAATCATATAAATATTTGCTTCCGCGCCCGAATTTTATAATTGTTCATCATATTTTAGCTAAAAGAAAACATTGCAACAAGAAAATTGCTATTACAAATGTGGTAGGTATTCTGGAATCTAGCCCATGTAGCTTACAATATACATCGTATTCATCAAGAATAGGTAAAAGCTGACTTTATTTTTGTAAAAAATTATATAAATATTTGCTTCCGCGCCCGCATGTTATACTTCTTTATCATATTTTAGCTAAAAGAAAACATTGCAACAAGAAATTTGCTATTTCAAGTGTGGTAGGTATTTCAGAATCCGGCCTATGTAGTATAAAATATACAACGTATTTATCAAGAATAGGTAAAATCTGACTTTATTTTTGTAAAAAATCATATAATTATTTGCTTCTGCGCCCGAATTTTATAATTGTTCATCAGTAGGTATAATCGGCGGTTTCTGGCCCACTTCCGCTTCCGGTCTTGGTATTAAGCTAGTGTTTGCACGCCTAGGTTGTATGCAACCCACATGCGTGTGTTGCGCTGTGTGCTGCTGTTGTTCTGTTGAATTTTTATCTATGCAACCCACATGCGTTGTGTGTGTGTTCGTGTGTGTGTGTGTGTTGTTCAGATAAATAATATAGATCTCACTCCTGCAACCCTCTCCCTCCGAACCTGCCGCCCTCTCCCTCCGCCCCTGCCGCCGTCTTCCTTTGCCCCAGCCACCCTCTCTATCTCTCTATCTTTTATATTTATTTATGTGGGACAACAACAATTAGAATGATTTATATCTGTACACAATTCAAAATTACAATTGTTTATATACATTTTTTATTTTATTTATTATATTTTTTAAAACAGAGTACACTTTATCACAGTAAAATCTGCTGAGATACATGGTAAAAGTATACATGCCACCCTTTCTATCTCTCTATCTTTTATATTTATTTATATGGGACAACAACAATTAGAATGATTTATATCTGTACACAATTCAAAATTACAATTGTTTATATACATTTTTATTTTATTTATTATATTTTTTAAAACAGAGTACGCTTTATCACAGTAAAATCTGCTGAGATACATGTTAAAAGTATACAATGTCCTAATGCGACTATCCCTCTGCCTGATGTCTCGTACTTGGTGAATTTTATAAGAACACTGAGTGTGTGTGTGTGTGTGAGGTGTAAATAAATCTGTGAAAAAAGTAAAAATTTAAATAATACAATATTTTTTCTTTTAATAAATAGTACATACCTTTTCTCTCTTGTTCATTATTATTGTCTGGCACATTCTTGTTTATTCCATGATGTATATAATTCACATTCGCAATTATGACAACGATAGTAGTCTTGTGGTATAGTTTCTAATTCATGTAAATTTATATTATGACATTCTTTTTTATAAAAATATACAAATCTGGGCTCAGTAACCCAAGTTCTATCTATAAAATTTTCTCGAAAACAATATTCACATAATTTTAAAGGTCCCACGTCCATAATTCGTTCATCTCCTAGCCAAGCATGGTTTAAACAATAAAATACGATTTCATAGCAGTACCGGGCGTCATCGTTTGAATCTTGTGGCGTTCCACATATTGGATATAAATTATTTGTACTTGATACATTATTGTTTTATAGACTCATGATTGTGACTGCCAAAAAAAAAAAGAAAAATATATTTATTTATACTCACATGCTATGAAATTGTTTGGGAATATTAGGAGAACACACAATTATGAAATAACAAAAAAAATATTTTTTTTTCAGTTCTGTAACAAAAGAAAAATTAATTAATTTAAAATATTTTGTTAAATAATATTAATTTACAATATTTTTTCAAAAAATTGATAATACCTACATTTATATATATATAACGTACACAGTGCGGCCACTCCTCCAAATTTGGAGTGGCCACTCTATGTCGTCCACTATTCCGCTGTATATACAAGTTGCCTCTGGAGGAGGCAACTTGTTCAGCTCGATGATTTCCACATCGATCATCTGAAATATATATGATAAATGAAGTCAAATTATGAATGTTATATTTAAAATACCTAAATAATATTATAACTTACATTTAATTTTTCAATCAAATGTCTGTGGACAGACATACTGATTTTGAAAAATTCCATTTTTTCTGTGAATAATGCATAAGACAGCAGCTGCTTTTATAGAATATGATAATATTTTATCAAGTTGTGGTCTTTTGATTAAAATTTTCCATTTTTTATATATAGAACAACGTATAAGAAAATTTGCTTTTATTTTTTATCAATTTGTGGTATTGGTTAAACACAATTTATTACAATGTACATAAAAGAAAATACAATCTGTTACATATAAAAGGTAATTCAAAAATAATATATAAGATTTAGTAATATAAAAAAGGTACATAGTAAATATTAAAAAAATTATAAACAGTAACATAAGAAAAATTATATACATTTTTTAAATGAAAATAATAGTTACAAAGAAATTATAATACTAAATAACCTAATAACTTTTGTTTATAGGACATATCGTGAACAATTAAAGTTCCAATTTGGGATGAAATTGAAACACATTTCCACATTCAGTGTAATAAATGCAGGAAGTTTTGTAGCATGAAATCTTCCCCGGAAATTCACAGGTTGGAGGTGTGAAAACCCATGTTGTTTTGCCCTTACACCCCGGACACTTTTTTGGAAGTCCCACACATTCGGGTTTTCGACAGTATTTGTATTTTGGAGTATCCATACTTATACAGAAATGAGATTAGTAGGATAACGGTTTGGGAATATTATGAGTAATAACAAAGAAAAGAACACACAATACAGGTAATACATATATATTTAAAACACATTTAAAAATAAGAAAAAAATATATAATAAAATAATAAGAGTTACAAGCTAGTTTCCATAGCTTTTAATTCAATACAGGGACAAGTAAGAGGAATTCCATTGAAACAATTGTGTATTACATTCATAACAATAATTATTTTCAAAATCTTTTAAAAATTGTACCATTTCACAATTTTTTAATATTAAATGATCTTTAAAAAGCGGTTTAAAATACCAAATACCACTAATTTTTCCTTGCATTTGTAGAAAACTTTGTTCCTTACATATTTTTACAAATGGTTTTGCATCCAATATCTTGCACATACACGACAATAATACTGACACATCCAAGAAAAATTACCATTTGATAAAAAGAACGTATAATATTTTATATTTATATGATTATTATCATTAAAGCAATATGGTATAATATTTTCTGAAGTTCCATATTTCCATATTTTATAATGATCTAAATTAAAATAATCTAAACTAATGTTTTCTCTTTTTTCTCTTTCCTCTTTTTCTATTAACTGTTTAAAGCAAATTTCATCATCGCTTGGGACGAAAAAATCTCTAATTTCAGACATTTTTTTTAACAATATGTTTACTTTTTATACTGCAAATCTGAAACTAAAATAATATAATTTTTATTTATATTTTTTCTTATTTTTTTTGCTTTTAAATATTTCTAGAATTATTTAATTGAAAATTTCTTAGTAAAATTTTATTTCAGCATAATTGTCCTTGTTAAAGTTAACTTGAATGTATTTGTATTTCAATAGTTGAACTTCTTCTTCAGTTAGAGTGTTATAACGATTTGGTAGGAATATTGAAAATTCCTCTAATTCACAAATAATTGCTTTTCCATATTTTGTTGGAATTATTCGAGCTTCGCAAATTTTATATTTTGAACTATCGAGTGCTGTTAATGATTTTTCCTACGACCACTGTTAAAAATAGTATTTTTAACGGTTGCTTAGCAAGTTAAAAATAACAGTTTATAACACAGTAAATACTTTTAAAACGTTGCCATTGACAACGTGTTAAAAGTAAAAAACAAATTTACTTTTAACACGTCTTATGTTCAGTTGTTCATAACAAATACATCATGACCTGTCATAAATGTCATTCTAATGCTTAGTTTTTATTTACTAATAGGTACATAACTGTGGTCGTAGGAAAAATAGTGTATGATATTTGTGTTAAAAGTGATTTTATTTCGTTCGTGGGGTTTGTTAAACTCGGCTTCGCCTCGTTTCAAACTTCCCCACTCACTCATAAAATGTCACTTTTAACACTTATATCATAAATAACTATTATAATTTTTCGTTCTAAACATCCAATTTTGTTAATTTTGTTTAGAAAATCCATTTCTAAAAGAATTCACAAAATACAAATAACGATAAAGTACTAAAGAAATAATAATTACTTACTTGCAGTAGAGTTGTTAGGTACTTGTTGTTATTTCAACAATTTCTAGTAATATAATATTTTTTATGAATATATTACCTCTTTATATACATATTTTTATCATCTATATATGGTTTAAAAAACCATTATTTCCTTCAAAATAGCTATTTTTACATTTTTTCTTTGTTTTAAACAATGATAAATTAATTTTTATATTGGTTTTGGTTTTTTTATGGTTTAAAAACCATGATTTCCTTCAAAATTGTTATTTTTACATTTTTTTATTTGTTTTAAACAATGATAAGTTAATTTTTATATTGGTTTGGTTTTTTTAATCTACATAGGTTTACCAATATTTCCTTTTTTATATTTTTTATCTATATGATTATTTTTTTGTTGCATTTTACTTAACATTTTTTATATTTTTTCAAATATTAACTAAATACAAAAATAATATCACCCAATCACAATAGTTGTTATAAAAACCAATCAGAATAGCTTTTATTATAACCAATAAAAAAAACTACTGATATTTTGTACGATCAATGTAAAATAGGATAGATAAAATATTATGTATAAAAGATACTTTTCTATGAATTTTTGTAGATATTGTTCAACATACAATATACAAAGCAAGTAGAAAATATTCCAATGTATGCATACTTATAAATATTAAATTGCTAATATATTTTAATTAAATATTTAATTATTTTAGATTAGTATGAAACAAAAAAGAAATCTCAAAGAAGTACTGGAATGGGAATGTATAAAAAAAAACTAAACACTCCTAAAAATACGAAAAAAAAATTACCATCAAAGTGTTTGAAAAATCTTCATGTTACCAATAAAGAAAATATAGAGCCCAGTAATCAGCAGACACATAAAGAATCTGTAAATTCACGAGACCAAAAACAAGAACTAGAACAAGGACAACTACAACAGTCTAATATTACTTTTTTCAACAATGATGGTTTTGTGTCAACTATTTTAAATTTTCAACAAATGAATAACAATAATAGAAATTTTTTATTAGAATACAAATATTCATTAAATTCAGAATTAAATAAGTGGATAAGCGTAGGGTTTGATCCAACTAAAAATTTTGAAATTGTTGTAAGACTTTCAAATACAAATTATTCTAATATAATTTGTTTTAGTTTAACAGACTGGTTTGAATTTTGTCATTTAAAAAACATTATTCTAAGTTACTTTTATAATCAAAGTAATATTGAATATCGCAATTTAAAAGAACATCACTTAATATTTGATAGTGTTAATTATATAAAATTATTATTTATAAAATGGTATGGTGAAAATATATGTCTGAATTTAGAATCTGTTGAAAATTTATTTAGATTGTCAGATGTCATAAATAATTATATAAATGTTTTACAACATTTAAACTTTTATAATTATTATTTAGATAGAATTGGTACGACATACTTGTTAACGGAAAGTAAAACAGAAACTATTAATAATATTATTAAGACAGAATCTATACATAGTATTTATAGCATTGCTATGAAATAATTTTTACAGGAATATTCCGATATTATAGAAGACATTGTATTAGACATATATTTATATATTGTTTTATTTATTAAGTATATAAATAGTATTTATTGTAAAAAATATTTTTTAAGTTAAATTAAATCATGACACAATGTAAAAACACAAGATACAAGAAACCACAAATAATGATATATATATATATAGATATACCTATATATATTTAAATACACAATTGAATTTTACGACAAAAAAATGTTGTCATTTGACGTAATTAGTTCGTCTTTTAAAAAACGTATATTTTGTGGGCGAATTATGAACACAGATGATATTATTGATCCAACAACATTTTTAACTCAGTGTTTATTTATTTTAATAAACAAAGTGGGTGAATTTATGTTTCAATGGAAATCAAATGTGAAATTAAATTGTGAGCTTGCGTGTGAATATCTAATTGAAAAAGGTGATACTGAAATAACTACAAATATTTATCATAACTGTAAGATGGGGTATATTTGTCTAAGTGATGATTTTACTGAATGGTTTGAACGAAATGTAAAACAACCCATTTTAAATCAAATGTCAGAATTCCAAGACCGTGACAGTGGCAAAGCTTTGAAACGAATTCTTTATTTACAAGTAAGTTTTTTCAATTTTTTTTATAATATTTTTTATTATTAAAATATTTAATTTTTACAGGTGAATATAATTAAATACGATCCTACAAACTGTGGTGGTTCTTCGTATATAGAACTACCACTAAATATAAAAAATAAGCATGCTGTTATTAATGTAAAAAACAGTGACAATAAGTGTTTTGTATGGTCACTCCTTTCCGCTATGTATCCAGCAAAAAAACATAATGATCGTGTGTCTAAATATCCTAAAAATCATGATGAAATTTTTAATTTAAAAAACATACATTTTCCTATGACTTTGACAAACATTGAAAAATTTGAAAAACAAAATAAAATTTCGATTAATGTTTACGGTTTAGAATATGATATGAAATTAAAATTATATGTTGTTGTTGGACCATTACATTTCACAAAAAATAAGCTAGACAATCATTTTAATCTTTTATATTAGAAAAAAGATAATATGGGACATTACGCTTAGATAAAATCACTTTCTCGTCTTTTATCATCTCAACTATCTAAAAATATAAAAAAACCTTTATTTGTGAGAGATGTCTTCAATATTTTGGTACTAAAGCTATTTTAAAACAACATGAAAAAGATTGTATGAATTTTGACGCTGTTAAAATTGAAATGCCAAATGAGGATAATAAATGGATTAAATTTAAAAATTTTATGTACAAAGAGCGTCATCCTTTTGTCATTTATGCAGATTTTGAATGTCTAACAACACCTGTTTATACCTGTCAACCTAATCCATCCAATTCGTATACAAATATTTATCAACATCATGTACCATGTGCTGTCGGGTATCAATTAAAATGTTCTTACGATGATACATTATCAGAGAATATTAGAACACTAGACACTACTAATATACCTGACAATGGATTAGATGGATACATTTTTGAAGTTGACTTGGAATATCCAATAAACTTACACGACCTACATAAGGATTTGCCCGTATGTGCAGAACAACAAAAAACCCCAAATTCAAAATTTAAGAAACTTCTTACAACACTATATGATAAAAAAAAATATGTAATACATTATAAAAATTTAAAACAAGTATTGGAATTTGGACTAAAAATAATTAAAATTCATCGTGTTATAAAATTTAAACAATCATTTTGGCTTAAGCAGTATATTGACAAAAATACAAATTTTCGCAAACACGCAAAAAACAATTTTGAAAAAAACTTCTTTAAACAAATGAATAACGCCGTTTACGGGAAAAGTATGGAAAATATTAGAAATAGATATGATATAAAATTAGTTTCGAAATGGAATGGAAAGGGTGGGGCACGGAAATTAATTGTCAAACCAAATTTAAAAAAAGTTGTAATATTAACAGAAAATTTAGTTTCAATTGAACTAAGTAAAATAAAAATTTTGTTTAATAAACCTATTTATATTGGTATGGCTATATTAGATATATCCAAAACACTTATGTAAGACTTTCATTACAATTACATACATAAAACTTATACAGCGCCAAAATTACTGTACATGGACACTGACTCATTTATTTATAAATTTAATGAAGACCCATACATACACATAAAAGAAGACATACACAGATTTGACACATCGGACTATACAGTAGATAATTAGTATGGTATACCACAAGCGAATAAAAAAGTTGTTGGATTGTTTAAAGATGAGAATAGCGGGTTACTTATGACAGAATTTGCGGGTTTAAGATCAAAAATGTATTCTTTTGCATTGGAAAATAACAAATCATACAATCGAGCTAAGGGAATTTCAGGAATAATAACAAAAACACTCACTATTGACTGTTATAAAGACTGTTTATTTACAAATTCACATATGTACAAAAGACAACAGAATATAATTTTTAAAAATCACACAATATTTTCATGTGAAATTAACAAATTATGTCTTACAAATAATGATGACAAAAGATATATCATTGATGGACAGACTGATACACTACCTTGGGGACATTATTCATTGTTGTGATGATCAGATAATATATATTTTTTAAATAATATCAGATTTATTTATCCACGAATTGTGTGTTTTATTGAAACCTAACCATTTTACAAAAGCTTTCGATCCCTTAGTTTTTAAAACTTTTTCTACTAAGTAAATATTTGGAAAGTTTGTTTTTTGAAGTTCGTGTTCATAAAATCCACCTCTAATTTTATTCCCTTCATAGTCTTCAATAAGATAAGGAACAGGATTTGTAATATTTACTTTTACAATCTTAAATATTTCTGTACTCCAATTCGGAATATATCCTTTATCAAATATGGACTTGTATTTACTAATTCGTACAAAAACACCAATTTTGTACTTACCACGACCAACAATTTTAATATTGTTATATACAGTTTTTAATAACTGATCTTTTTTCTGTGTTACATCTATAGGTTTCATTTTTATTGTTCTATGTTTTGTATTGTTATATTTTTTAATTAATCGTGGTAACATATCTAACCATTTGTATGAACCTTGAACACTAAATTCTCGCCACATGTTAGTTTTCAACGTACGATTAAATCTTTCCACTACACTTGCTTTAAGATTACTAAATGTTGAATAATGATTGATTCCATATTTTTTTATTTCTTTCGTAAATGTGCTATTGTAAAATTCTTTTCCGTCATCCGTATGTAAATTTTTTGGTATACGACCTTGTTTTAAAATTTTTACAAAAGCTTTGGTGACGTCATCACCAGATTTTGTTTTTACTGGTAAAGCCCACGCATATTTAGAAAATACATCAATTATTGTTAATAAATACTTATATCCTTTATTTTCACGTTGATATGGAATCATAATTACAAGATCACATTGCCATAAGTCATCAATACCTGTTGTTATAACTTTTCGTCTTTGAAAATTTCGACGTGCAGGTTTATGTAATTCTCTTGCAACATTTAGTTTACTCATTGTTTTTAATTTTTCAATATATTTCTTAAATAATTCTTCGTAATTTCATAATAATATTTTTTATTTGGTATTTTAGTTGTATAATTCTATTTCGTCTTTGTTTAAACCAATTTTAATATGATCTTTAAGATATTTTTCTACAATCAATTTAATTTTTGATTCGTCTGGTTGAATACTCTTTATTCTTTCTTTCAACATGTTTTGAACTATAGTTTTTTCTTTTATCATGTTCTGTACCATAGTCGTAAGATTAACGATTTTTTCATCTTGTTTTTCAATTTTAGAACTTTGGTCACGAATATTTGTTTGTTCAATATTAATATTTCTTACTATTCCTTCTATTCTTTCATTAATATTGTGTAAATGAGTATTTAATTTTGAACCCACAATTGAGTCTAATGATTTTACAATTGTTTCAATTGTGGTTCTAGTATTTTTTTCAATGTCTTTTACAAGTTTGTTAAATTTGTTGAAATTAGTATTTATTTTTGAGTCTATAATTTCTGGTAATGTTCTATTTATAGCATCTATTTTTTGTTGATTATTATTTGATTTTGTTTCTATAAGATCATTAAATATATTCAATTTTGCATTAATTTTTGAGTCTACAATTGATGGAATTACGTTTATTACTGAGTCAATTTTACGTTGTAATATTATTATATTAGATTCTATTTTTTGTTGATTATTATTTGATTTTGTTTCTATAAGATCATTAAATATATTCAATTTTGCATTAATTTTTGAGTCTACAATTGATGGAATTAGGTTTATTACTGAGTCAATTTTTTCATCTACGTACTTTTTATTTGTTGCGTTTGTATTGTTAATTGGCACTGCAACATTTGCAATTGGTTTCATTTTAGCATTGTATACTTCTGTATTATCTACTATTGATATATTTATTGAATGGGATTGCACATCTTTTACAGATTTTATAATTTGTAAATCAACATAATTTTTAGTAGTTGCATCTAATGGCTCTATTGGATTTGCAACATTCACTAATCTTTTGTCATTTACGTCATATGTATTATTATTTAACCGCAACGAAAACTGATCACTATAATTTTTTTGTCGTTTAAAACGTCTACCGAACTTGTCAACAGACATTTTAATACTAATATCAAATTTTAAATATTTATTGTATTATATTAGCTTCTCTTAATTCTTCAATAATGGATATAATTTCATTGTTTACATTATTATTCCCCGCTTGTTTCGAGGCCAGTAGTAATTGTAGACGATCTACTAACTCATCAGCAGAATCCCAATAGACATATTCTCGCTTATAGTCTGTAAATTCCATGTCAGTAGGAAGCAATCCATAACCTTAATTTTTGTTTGTACAGATGGTGAATATCTTTTTTTAGCTTTAGTAGAACGGGACGATGTACGTACAAAATTTGGTTTAATAATGTTAAAATATTAAGGATATGTAGATATAATGACTCGTGTTCCTGTTGTATTTTTATGTGCATCTGTTTGTTTTAGAATATTTATATATACCTCTTTATCATGTTCGGTGTATAATTGTGGATCTTTTTGAAAAATTAATTCGTATAAACCTTCTGTTCCTTCATACTGAATATTGTCAATTATGATATCATTTTTATGTATTTCTATATATTTTTTTCCCAATTTAAATAATCCATTATCATATTTTAACCCATATATTTTATTAATATCACCATGATTTAATAAATATTTCATGAGATATTTTGAAGTTACATTTCCAAATTTCAATTCTAAATTTTCCCATTCTTCTTGTCCTTGCGGTGTATTAATTGATAATCTGACTTCTGTTATTGGCGAAATTTCTGGTGATATTTCATACTTATTTTCTGTTTTTACATTAGAAATTGTTAGAGACAAAAAAGGTTCATTAGGAGAATCTTCAAAATTTAATTTTTGTTTAAATTTTTTAGTTTCGTTATTAATTTCTGTTTTTTCCTTTATTTCTAAACTAGATTTGTTTTTAACGAATTCTTCTAAAGGTGTAATTATTGGTTTAAATGTTTTTTGTAATAATTCTTCTGTGTCAACATGTCCTCTTTTTACAGCATTAAATTTTTTTCGTAATACTTTACTTACTGATATAATATCTTGTAGAACGTTCTTGTCATTCATTCTTTTTTGATAAAATTTATCTAATCCCTTCCGGTAACGACCTAAGCCACAACTGTCTTTATCAATGACTGCAAAGTCATATTTATCTTGCCAACATTTTATACAAAAATTTTTGAATTGATCGAAGGACATATCTGTGTTAACATGATCATTATAAACATGACGCAAATTAGTTTCATCTTGTTTAAATAAAATAATAAAATTTGTATTGTCTCTAATTAAATGTTTTGGTATGTGTGCATATGTCTGGGAAAGATAAAAACAATCAATTAAATTGTGTCGTCCCATACTAAAATATTCACGCATACAATTTTGTTTGTCACAAATTACATCATCGAAAATTATAACAGAATTATGTTGCGCTTTATTTGGTGATATAATATCACAATTGTCATTAAATTCGTAATAACCCATTCCCTTCACTTTGGATGCACATTCTTTTAGAAACTTGTATTTTGCTTGTTGTGTTGATTTTGAATATAAATAAATATTTCTAAATTTTAAACCATTTATATGAGTAAGTAAATTAAGCAAAATATTGGTTTTCCCACAACCGCTAGGTCCAATAATTATACAACGTATGTTATTTGGTAATAAATTACTATGATTTCTAATATCATTTTTAAGAGATTTCAAATCAAAATTTTTTACTTTTAAAGATTGCTTGTGCTTAATAAATGACATTTTATTTATTGAGTATATATATAAATGTATACGTAAGACTGTTTTATACTTTAGTTACAAACCAGAACTGAATGATTACGTACAATGGAGCTGGTATAATTAACAAAGTAATAGATTCTTTACCTATTGAACTATACATACCTGGTTATAATTTTTGTGGTCCTGGTACGAAATTAAGGAAAATATTAGCTCTAGGTCATCGGGGTATCAACCAGTTAGATGAAGCTTGTCGTGAACATGACATTGCTTATTCCCACAGCAATGATTTAAAAAAAAAGACACGAAGCTGACAAAATTTTACAAGAAAGAGCGTGGAACAGAGTATTATCAAAAGATTCATCCTTTAAAGAGAAAGCAGCTGCTTGGACAGTAACAAACATGATGAAAGCAAAACGAAAATTTGGTATGGGAATAAAAACTAAACCGGTGAAAAAACATCGCCGTGGTCGTGTCATAAAAAATCGAAAGAAGAAGGGTGGATTTTTACCACTTGCAGCTTTATTACCTTTTCTTGGAAAAGCACTTATAGCTGGTGCTACAAGTGGGGTTGCATCATATGAGGTACAAAAAATGTTGAAGAAAACTGTTGGTGATGGCTTATGTTTAAAGCCGTACAAAAAAGGATCAGGAATTAAAAAGAACAAAAAAAAAATCAAAAAATTGCCGAACAGGGCGTTAACTAATTGGGATTTAAAGAAATATAGTTCGAATATAAAACATTTTCGTGGTATCTATATGCGTGACACACTGCCGAAATTTCCATTAAAATATGAAGCTGCAATTGTTAACTTAGATAACAACTACGGTCCTGGGACTCATTGGGTTGCATATATTAAAAAAAATAATTATGTTTTGTATTTTGACAGTTTTGGAAATTTACCACCACCTAAAGAGTTAGTATATTATTTTGGGGATAAGATTAAAATCAGATATAATCATAAACGATTACAAAGACTAAATTCATATAATTGTGGTCATTTATGTTTAAATTTTCTTATAAATTCAAAAGAAAATTTCTAATTAAATTAGTTTCATAATGGATTCTATAACAATTACATTAACTGGAAATAAATCAGAATTAAGTGCAGATTTTTTTCCACCTATTGAACTAAATAATCGTAACGAATATGCTGTTGGTTTAATTAATTTTGAAACATTTCATTCAATACCCAACGTTGATGAAACTAATAATAAATTTTATTATTATATTGATAACACAATTCAAGAATACACTATTCCAGTGGGTTCATATGAAATTGAAGATTTAGATAAAATTTTAAAGAAAGAACTTAACGATCCTAATATAGTTTATTTTGATAATATAATCAAAAAAAAAGAGAAAAATAAAAATAACTTTATTAATCTAATTGCTAACAATAATACATTAAGATGTGAAATAAAAAGTTCAGTTAGAATTGATTTTACGAAGGAAAATAATATTGGTGCATTGCTTGGATTTACAAAACGGATTCTTGAAAGTAATATTATTTATGAAAGTGATTTACCAGTTGATATTATTAAAGTGAACTCTATTCTTATTCAATGTAATATAGTTACGGGGTCTTATAAGAATGGTAAACTGGAACATATTATTCATGAGTTTTTCCCATCAGTTGCACCTGGGTATAAAATACTCGAAGTACCTAAAAATGTGATTTATTTACCAGTGAACACTCATAGAGTAAATAATATTACTCTAACTATTACTGATCAAGAGGGAAGAATAGTAAATTTTCGTGGTGAGACAATTACTGTGAGACTTCAACTTAAAAAAGTTTCTAATGGGTATTGACTATAAAAGAACTCAACTATCAGAGACAAAATTCAGTGTACCGTCAGTGTTGTCAAAAAGACGTTTATTAACCTCAAAATATACTATATCTACAAAAAATAAGAAATTTCTAATGTCATTGGGTTTAAAACTTAAAATATAAACTATGAGTAATATTTTAAATATTACATCTAATATTGTGTTTGATAATACAATATCAAACAAACAAATACATAGTTATCAACCAAATGTTGCTTCATCTTTTAATAATTGTGATGAAATTCGAATACAAATACAACAACAGGATATTTATACATTACCACTTGAAAGTTACTTATATATTGAAGGCAAATTAACAAAAGAAGATGGGTCTGCACCTCCTATAGATACTAAAATTACTAATAATGGTATTTCCTATTTATTTGAAGATATAAAATATTTATTAAACACTGTTGAAATTGATACAATTAAAAATGTTGGAATAACAAACACAATGAAAGGATATGTATCTAATTCATATTCAGAACGTCAAAATTTAATAAATGCTGGTTGGATTGTTGATAATGAAAATATTTTGGATAAGGAGGGTAATTTTAATGTATGCATTCCTTTAAAAATGTTACTCGGATTTGCAGAAGACAACAAGAAAATTATTTTAAATGTGCGACAAGAACTTAATTTGATAAGAGCAAGGAATGATAGTGCTGCTTACAAATCAACAGAAGAATTAAAATTTAATATAAAAAAAATTGTTTGGTGCATGCCACATGTGTCAGTTAACAATGAAAATCGTTTAAAATTATTAAACATTGTAAATTCAAATCGTTTTTTGCCATTAGCATATCGTTCTTGGGATATATATGAATATCCTGTACTACCAGCAGCTAAAAAACAAACATGGTCTATTAAATCGTCTACACAGTTGGAAACACCAAGATTTGTAATTGTAGGATTTCAAACTGATCGTAAAAATAAAAAAAGATAAGGATGCAAGCATTTTCGATTGGTGTAATTTAACAAATATTAAATTGTATTTGAATTCTACATATTATCCATACGACAACTTAAATATTGACTTTTCAAATAATAATTATGCAGTTCTGTATCACATGTATGCAAATTTCCAAAATGCTTACTATCAACAAAATTTCGGTGTATTATTAGATAGAAAGAAATTCAAAGAAATTGCGCCATTAATAGTAATTGATTGCTCAAATCAAAATGAAACTCTTCAAACTTCTTCAGTTGATATTAGATTGGAATTTGAATCAGACACTAATTTCCCGGCGAATACAACCCCGTATTGTCTGATAATACATGATAAGATTGTTGAATATAACCCGTTGTCAGGGGATGTTAGAAATTCATTTTAATTTAAACATTTAAAGCAATTAGAACATCGTACTTCATTGCTCAAATCAAAAGAAAAATGAAACTTTTCAAACTTCTTCAGCTGATATTAGAATTTCCTACCATACAACCGCAAACATTCTAATAATACATGATAAGATAGTTGAATATAATCTGCTGTCAAGTGATGTTACAAGCTCATTTTAATTGAAACATTCAAAGTAATTAGAACATCGTACAAAAACTATATATAATGGAGTTAATTATTGACATACAAGGATTTCAAGCTGATGGATATATTATAATACCAAAAGAAATTTTTATACTATCAAGAGATGGAAGTAAACAACAACATTTTTATATCAAACCCCCATTTACATGGGAAGAATTACCACAACATAACAAAAGATGTGCTACATGGTTATGTCGAAATCATCACGGATTAAAATGGGATAACGGACATATAAATTATAACGAAATGTGTTGTGAGCTAAAAAAATTTTTAGAAGAATCAAAAACTGTTTACGTACAAGGTGTTGTCAAAAAAGAATTTTTATTATCATTCAGTGTAAAAACATGTAATATTATAGATTTAAGCGAATTTAAATATAAAGTAGCTTTAAAAAATTGTTTAATTCATAAAACATGTTTCTTACATTCTATTCCATATGTTTGTGCTGTAAGTAATGTATATAAAATTTAAAAAATTCTAGACGATGATATATATTGTATAAATTCAGATAATTTTATGTAATATTATGTAATGAGGTATTTAATAAAACAATATAATTACAAATTATTTGTGTTTTTCTTTATTTTTTCAATTACAGGTACAATGAATGTATAAAAATGTTTATAATTTTCTTTCAACAATTTTATAAATTTCTCTTTATCTTCTTCATGTATAGTCTTACTACATTTTATGTAATTTAAAATCTTAACAATACTAAGAACATAATTTGTATAATATTTATTAATTGGAACATTTGTAGTATTTTTTAATAGAAATTTACAATTTGGAGACCAACGATAATGTTCAAACAGTGCAACATCGTTTTCCTCAAAATTGCATATTTCAACATCACAAAAAGCACACTGCACAAAATCACTATAGTTTTTGTAAAAGAAACCGACTGTAGCTAATTCCTTGGCACAAATATTTGTATTTGACCACGTACTGAATGTAGATAAAGGATTAAATTCACTCTGAAGTGATAATTTTTTATCTGCATAACACAATGGACAATTTGTGATAAGTAAGCAATCATATGGTGAATCAGCCACAGTAAGTCTCGTATCAGGATGTTGTAAACAAGGTTCAAATTTTTAAAAAAATATATCCTTTTTCCACTCTTCAGGTAATTTGTCCCACACAAAACTCAATTGTCCAATATCTCCTTTATTTTTATATTTTATAAATTCTACTGGAAGATTTTTAATATCCTCATTGGTCACTGAATTTAATGGAAAAATAGATTTTCCGTCTGCTTCATAATATTTTTTCAATGTTTGATACGTTACACTATCAGGTTTAAAACTTAATATATAATTAACATCAGTAAACTTCGAAAAATTAAAATCTGACATGATGTAGATTTACTTTATAACTAACTATTTATTTCAAATTCAAATTATATATACTTTAGTTGACAGTGAATATATTGCATGTTGAACAATATCTACAAAAATTCATAGAAAAGTATCTTTTATACAAAATATTTTTATCTATCCTATTTTATATTGGTCGTACCAAATATCAGTAGTTTTTTTATTGGTTATAATAAAAGCTATTCTGATTGGTTTTTATAACAACTATTGTGATTGGGTGATATTATTTTTTGTATTTAGTTAATATTTGAAAAAATATAAAAATGTTAAGTAAAATACAACAAAAAATAATTGTATAGATAAAAAATATAAAAAAGACAATATTGGTAAACCTATGTAGATTAAATAAAACTAAACCAATATAAAAATTAACTTATCATTGTTTGAAACAAAGAAAAAATGTAAAAATAACTATTTTGAAGGAAATCATGGTTTTTAAACCATAAAAAAACCAAACCAATATAAAAATAATTTATTAACGATTCAAAGTTTATAAGATGGACAACTCGTGTAAGAAATGTCTTTGTAAGATGGACAACTGGTGTAAGAAATGTCAAGAAACATCGAAACAACAACAACCGCAACAAGAAGAAGAAGAAAATTGGGATGATTGTTGTACCGGTGTTTCTCCTCTCCACTCCAGGTTGCAGGAAGCGAAATCTAAATTACTTTTGCTTCCTGTAACCCCAGGATTAAGCAAAACCGAAAAGAAAAAATACTACGAAGCAGAGAGGCGCAGGTGGACTGCACTCAAAGATAAAAAAGACGCGTAATTGCTGCTGTTCTTCGCACTGTGTACGTTATGTATATAAATGTATGTATTATAATTTTTTTTTTAAATATTTTAAATTAATATTATTTAACAAAATATTTTAAATTAATTAATTTTTATTTTGTTACAGAACTGAAAAAATAAATTTTTGTTATTTCATAATTGTGTGTTCTTTTTGTTATCACTCCTAATATTCCCAAACAATTTCATAGCATGTGAGTATAAATAAATATATTTTTCTTTTTTTGGTAGTCACAATCATGCGTCTACAAAAACAAGGAAGTATCAAGTACAAATAATTTATATTCAATATGTGGAACACCACAAGATTCAAACGATGACGCCCGGTACTGCTATGAAATCGTATTTTATTGTTTAAACCATGCTTGGCGAGGAGATGAACGAATTATGGACGTGGGACCTTTAAAATTATGTGAATATTGTTGTAATTTTGAATTGTGTACAGATATAAATCATTCTAATTGTTGTTGTCCCATATAAATAAATATAAAAGATAGAGAGATAGAAAGGGTGGCATGTATACTTTTACCATGTATCTCAGCAGATTTTACTGTGATAAAGTGTACTCTGTTTTAAAAAATATAATAAATAAAATAAAAAATGTATATAAACAATTGTAATTTTGAATTGTGTACAGATATAAATCATTCTAATTGTTGTTGTCCTACATAAATAAATAAAAAAGATAGAGAGATAGAGAGGGTGGCAGGGGCAAAGGAAGACGGCGGCAGGGGCGGAGGGAGAGGGCGGCAGGTTCGGAGGGAGAGGGTTGCAGGTGTGAGATCCATATTATTTATCTGAACAACACACACACACACAAAAACACACACACAACGCATGTGGGTTGCATAGATAAAAATTCAACAGAACAACAGCAGCACACAGCGCAACACACGCATGTGGGTTGCATACAACCTAGGCGTGCAAACACTAGCTTAACACCAAGACCGGAAGCGGAAGTGGGCCAGAAACCGCCGATTATACCTACTTTCATCATATATTAGCTAAATGAAAACATTGCAACAAGAAAATTGCTATTTCAAGTGTGGTAGGTATTCTAGAATAGAGCCCATGTAGCTTACATTATACAACGTATTCATGAAAATGACATTCAAAAATTAAATGTTTATTATCTGATTGGTACCACGTTTTGGTCACTTTTGCATGTCTAATGCTAAATTTATCCATAGTATAGATCCTAAAGCATAAATATGAATGTTTTAACAAAAATATCAATTTTAAGAATAGGTAAAATCTGACTTTATGTTTGTAAAAAAAAAATATAAATATTTGTCTCCGAGCCCGAATTTTATAATTCTTTATCATATTTTAGCTAAAAGAAAACATTGCAAAAAGAAAATTGCTATTTCGAGTGTGGTAGGTATTCTAGAATCCAGCCCATGTAGCTTACAATATACAACGTATTTATCTAGAATAGGTAAAAGCTGACTTTATTTTAGTAAAAAATCATATAAATATTTTCTTCAGCGCCAAAATTTATAACTCTTTAACATATTTTAGCTAAGAGAAAACATTACAACAAGAAAATTGATATTTCACGTGTGGTAGGTTTTCTAGAATCCAGCAAATGTAGCTTACAATATACAACGTATTCATTAAAATGACACCCGAAAATTGAATGTTTATTATCTGATTGGTACCACTTTTTGGTCACTTTTGCATGTCTAAAGCTTAAAACCATCCATGGTATAGATTCTAAAGCATGAATATGAATGTTTTAGGAAAACATCCATTTCAAGAATAGGTAAAGCCTGACTTTATTTTTGTAAAAAATCATATAAATATTTGCTTCCGCGCCCGAATTTTATAATTCTTTATCATATTTTAGCTAAAAGTAAACATTGCAACAAGAAAATTGCTATTTCAAGTTTGATAGGTATTCTAGAATCCAACCCATGTAGCTTACAATATACAACGTATTCATTAAAATGACACCCGAAAATTGAATGTTTATTATCTGATTGGTACCACGTTCTGGTCACTTTCACATGTTCAATGCTAAAATTATTCATAGTATAGATCCGAAAGCATGAATATGAATGTATTAACAAAAATATCCATTTCAAGAATAGGTAAAATCTGACTTCATTTTTGTAAAAAAGCATATAAATATTTGCTTCCGCGCCCGAATTTTATAATATTTCATCATATATTAGCTAAAAGAAAACATTGTAACAAGAAAATTGCTATTTCAAGTGTGGTAGGTATTCTAGAACCCAGCCTATGTAGCTTACAATATACAACGTATTCATTAAAATGACACTCGAAAATTGAATGTTTATTATCTAAATGGTACCACGTTTTGGTCACTTTTGCATGTCCAATACTTAAAACCATCCATAGTATAGATTAGGGCTGTCAATGGATTCCGGATATCCGGTTATGTTACTACCCGATATCCGTTATTTTTCAATACGGATAAACCGGTTATCCGGATAATCCGGATGAAAACGTTATCCGGATAATCCGGATGAAACCGTTACTCGGGTGAAACCGGGATCTGGATAAAACCGATAACCAGCTGAAATCGGTATTCTAATAACACTGATATCCGGGTTAAATTGGTATCCAAATAAAACTTTTACTACATTCTTATACACAACATGAACTATTTTTAGGACATAGTTTTCGAAAAAAATGTCGTTTGATACTCGATTGTGAAATGCCTCGAATAAAACGCACAATGCCACTGAATTATCGGAATGTGTCGGTAACGTAGGTACCAGAATTGAATGATGAGTATGAGTACTAACTTTATTCCGTGAAAGGCAATTTTGATCCTAATGAATACTATCACGTGATGGTGAATCATTTATCATTTCTCTCCTCTGTATTACAAACTACAATCTTACATTCTAATACTGGTTTAATGAGGTAACAGATTCATTCCGTAACCGGTTTAATCCGGATATCGAATTCATTCGTATAGCGGTTTTATTCGGATATCGAGTTTATTCAGATACCGGTTTTATCCGGATATCGGATTCATTCGGATACCGGTTTTATCCGGATATCGGAGTTAATATCCGGTTGCCGGATTTTCCGAATGCCGGATATACTTGTATCCGGCTATACGGATACATTTTTTTTCGGATTTTGACAGCCCTAGTATAGATCCTAAAGCATAAATATAAATGTTTTAACAAAAATATCCATTTCAAGTATAGGTAAAATCTGACTTAATTTTTGTAAAAAATTATATAATTAGTTGCTTCCGCGCCCGAATTTTATAATTTTTCATCATATTTTAGCTAAAAGAGAACATTGCAACAAGAAAATTGCTTTTTCAAGTGTGGTAGGATATTCTAGAATCCAGCCTAGGTAGTTTACAATATACAACGTATTCATCAAGAATAGGTAAACTCTGACTTCATTTTTGTAAAACATCATATAAATATTTGCTTCCGCGCCCGAATTTTATAATTCTTCATCATATCTTAGCTAAAAGAAAACATTGCAAAAAGAAAATTGCTATTTCAAGGGTGGTAGGTATTCTAGAATCCAGCCCATGTAGCTTATAATATACAACGTGTTCATCAAGAATAGGTAAAATCTGACTTTATTTCTGTAAAATATCATATAAATATTTGCTTCCGCGCCCGAGTTTTATAATTTTTCATCATATTTTAGCTAAAAGAAAACATTGCAACAAGAAAATTGCTATTCCAAGTGTGGTAGGTATTCTAGAATCTAGCCCATGTAGCTTACAATATACAACGAATTCATTAAAATGACACCCGAAAATTGAATGTTTATTATTATCTGACTTGTACCACGTTTTGGTCACTTTTGCATGTCCAATGCTAAAATTATCCATAGTATAGATCCTAAAGCATGAATAAGAATGTTTTAACAAAAATATCCATTTCAAGAATAGGTAAAATCTGACTTTATTTTTGTAAAAAATCATATAAATATTTGCTTCCGCCCTCGAATTTTATAATTCTTTATCATATTTTAGTTAAAAGACAACATTGCAACAAGAAAATTGCTATTTCAAGTGTGGTAGGTATTCTAGATTCCTGCCCATGTAGCTTACAATATACAAAGTATTCATTAAAATAACACCCGAAAATTGAATGTTTATTATCTGATTAGTACCATGTTTTGGTCACTTTTGCATGTCCAATGCTAAAATTATCCATGATATAGATCCTAAAGCATGAATATGAATGTATTAACAAAAAAATCCATTTCAAGTACAGGTAAAATCTGACTTTATTTTTGTGAAATATCATATAAATGTTTGCTTCCGCGCCCGAATTTTCTAATTCTTCATCATATTTCAGCTAAAGGAAAACATTGCAACCAGAAAATTGCTATTTCAAGTGTGGTTGGTATTCTAGAATCCAGCCCATGTAGTTTACAATATACAACGTATTAATCAAGAATAGGTAAAATCTGACTTTATTTTTGTAAAAAACATATAAATATTTGCTTCCGCGCCCGAGTTTAATAATTCTTCATCTTATTTTAGCTAAAAGAAAACATTGCAACAAGAAAATTGCTATTTCAAGTGTGGCAGGTATTCTAGAAACCAGCCCATGTAGCTTACAATATACAACGTATTCGTCAAGAATAGGTAAAATCTGACTTTATTTCTGTAAAAAATCATATAAATATTTGCTTCCGCGCCAGAATTTTTCATCATATTTTAGCTCAGTTGTCTTACAACCGTCGAGCAGTGCAGACGTGTGGTTCTATCCCGTGCGCGTGCAGTGTCGAAAAGTGTGTCATACAGTGTGTGCTTACAGTGCAAATTTATTTCCTGTGTTCATCGCAATAAAGTATGTCGAAGAAGATTGAAAAGTCAATAGCTAAAATAACAAAAAGAGACGGCGTCTTCTTTTTCATTCCACCTAGCGGGAAAACATCTATACCGCCAGAGCTTAAGAATGCAGCATTCGTACTTAGAAACCAGCCAAGCTCAGTAAATCAACCCGGCACATCCCCAACCAACCTAGCTATGCCTGTTAACCATTCACCACCTAGAAATTCCAATACAACACCAACTACGACTTATCCTCAGACACTTTCATCAACCAATACGCCCCCAGCCAACCCCATAACGGACGCTTCTCAGAATCCTCTCCAAACTAATACTCCAATTCCCTTTACACAGACATCCGAAATCGAAAATCAGCCTCAAACTCAAAACTCTCCTACAGGATACACCCAGATTTTTCCACCTTTATCGAACAGCGCGAACAGTAGCTCAGAATGGCAAACAGTTAAATCAAACAAAACAAAACGAAACAGTCCAGAAATTAACAGCAGGAACGTCAGACAAAAAACTCTAACTGATTTTGTGGTAAGGATAAATACTCAAAATAGATTCCAGGAATTAACTAATCAAGACCCAGAAAATGATAATGATGACGAAAATACAGTTGAAAAACGAGAACCTAAACCGCCACCTATTTTTATTCCTGATATAATTAAATTACAACCATTACTGAAAATATTGAACTTAGTAGCCAAGGATGATTATTTTTTAAAATCAATGTTAAACAATCAAGTTAAAGTCCAACCCCATACATCTGAGAGTTACACAAAAATCATTAAGACCTTAACAGAGAAAAAAACGGCTTTTCATACATATCAGTTAAAACAGAAAAGAAACTTTAGAACAGTCCTAAGAAATATCCACTACTCTGCGGTTATAGAATATTTGAAAACTGAAATAGATTAGAATTAGATTAATATTCACAATATTAAAAATTGGAAAACTAAACAGCCGCTTCCCATGTTTTATGTGGACTTAGAACAGCAGGAAAATAATAAAAAAGTATACGACATTAAATATTTATTAAACTGCAAAATTGAATTCGAACCTCCGCGAGTAAAACGACAAATCGTACAGTGTACTAATTGCCAAAGATACGGACATACCCATAACTACTGCGAGCGGCAAGCACGCTGTGTGAAATGTAAGAAAAATCATCATACATCTACGTGTGAAAAACCATCTAATGCAGATGCAACCTGTGCCTTATGTGATAGAAAACACCCTGCAAATTACAAAGGTTGCGCAATATACAAAGAGATTCAAAAAAAAAATATCCCACTTTACGTACTAAACAAATTACTCAACGACCTACAAATAATAATGTCAACATCCGCCCAGCACAATATGTAAACAATAACAATACATATGCAAGTGTTGCAAAAATGTCTAATCAGCAACCTACTAATATTAATGCAAATACTGCAAAAAATTCACAGGTCGAGACGCCAGCTAATGAAATCGTTACCCCGGAAATAAACACACAAGGTAATTCTAATAAAAATCTAGAGCAAATGTTATGTAAACTAATGGAACGTATGGACACAATGTTAAATATTTTAACAACATTAATTTCAAAAATAAAATGAATACTCAGATGAAAATTGTATTATGGAATGCCAACGGCTTGGCTCAACATAGCCAAGAATTAAAATCATTTATTATTAACCACCAACTAGATATAATACTTATATCAGAAACTCATTTCACGAATAAAAACTACCTTAAAATACCAAATTATTCAATATATTCAACAAATCATCCTGACGGAACGGCTCATGGTGGAACTGCAATTATTGTAAAAAATTCAATTAAACATTATGAACTTGTAAAATACCAGAAAGAATATTTGCAAACCACAAATATAAAAATTTAAACGCTATCGGAATCTTTTGTAGTGTCAGCAATTTATATGCCACCGAAACATATAATTAAAAACGAAGAATGTACTACCTTTTTTAATACATTGGGAAATAAATTCATTGCTGGTGGAGATTACAATGGTAAACACCAAATTTGGGGATCGAGACTCATTACACCAAGAGGAAGAGAATTAATCAAAACTATCCAGAATAAACATTACATAACCCTTTCAACTGGAGAACCAACCTACTGGCCGACTGACCCAAGTAAAATACCTGATCTACTTGACTTTTTTATAGTCAGTGGAAAATCAGAAAAATATTTTAAAGTAGAATCCTGCGTAGATTTATCATCAGACCACTCACCCGAAATTCTAATATTCAGTACACAAATACCAAAAGTAGATAAACCCGCCTCTCTCTGTCATAAAAAAACGAATTGGCACAAATTCAGGAACATACTAGAAAGTAAAGTCTCGTTAAATGTTAGCTTATAATCTCAAGAAGACTTAGATAATGCTGTAGAACATTCAACAAAATCAATTAAGGAATCTACTTGGCAATCGACCCCAATACAAAAATCTTGTAATACTGTAACAAACATACCAGCGTACATCAAACATTTAATAGCCCATAAACGGATAAATTAGAAGAATCTGGCAGACAACTCGAGACCCCCAAGTAAAAAGTAAATTAAATAAAGCCACCAAAGACTTGAAAAAAATATTGCAACAAGAAAAAAATGAAACAATTCAAAACTATCTTGAGAATTTATCAGCAACAGAAGCAAGTGACTACTCATTATGGAAAGCAACAAAAAAATCAAACAGCCCCAACAACACATTCCACCAATTAGGAAAGAACGCGGACTATAGGCAAGGACTGACTCTGACAAAGCTCTAGCCTTTGCAAATCACCTAACAAAAGTATTCTAACCTTTTCCACCCTCGATACCACCAGAAGATGAACAATTCATATACAACACGTTAGAACATCCCTTTTAGTTGGATTATCCTATACGACATTTTAAACCGAAGGATGTTCTCGAGATAATATGCAAACATATAAATCCAAAAAAAACTCCCGGATACGATTTAATCTCTACTACCTGTACTTTCAAAAGTATTTGAAAAACTTTTCATCACAAGACTGGAGCCCATACTTATGCGAAGAAAATTAATTCCTGATCATCAGTTTGGCTTCCGAAAACAACACTCAACTATTGAGCAGGTTCATAGAGTAGTCGACGTAATAAACAAAACATTTGAAAGAAAACACTACTGTTCAGCAGCTTTTATAGATGTTTCGCAAGCGTTCGATAAAGTGTGGCATATTGGCCTGCTTTATAAATTAAAAAGTAACATCCCTCATACCTTCTATCAAATCCTAGAATCCAATCTAACAAACAGATATTTTACAGTGAAATACAAAGAAGAATGTAGTCCATTATATCCAATCAAATCAGGAGTACCCCAAGGTAGTGTTCTTGGACCTATTGTCTACCTCATTTACACGGCTGATATTCCAACAACTCCAAATTCTACAGTTGCCACATTTGCTGATGACACAGCAATCCTAGCTTGTCATAAAAATTCAGCAGAGGCTTCACATCTTCTTCAAATACAGATTTAAAAAATCGAAAAGTAGCTAAAAATCTGGAGAATAAAAGCCAACGAAGCCAAATCAGTCCATGTAACCTTTACCTTGAATAAAAGTAAGTGTCCTGTGGTAACACTCAATAACCAACCGCTAACTGAAGAAACAAGATATCTAGGAATACATCTTGATAGAAGACTAACATGGCGTAAATACATCTTCTCAAAAAGAAAGCAACTGGGACTAAAATTCAGGCAGCACTATTGGCTATTAGGTAGAAGTTCCAAACTGTCACTGGAAAACAAACTACTGATATATAAAAGCATCTTTAAACCAGTCTGGACGTATGGAATACAACTCTGGGGAACAGCAAGCAACTCCAATATTGAAATACTTCAACGCTTTCAATCTAAGTGCCTCCGAACAATTACAAATGCTCCTTGGTATGTGCCAAATGAAAACATCCACAGAGACCTCAACATGTGTACAGTGAAAGATACAATCAAACAATTTAGTACCAAATATCTCAAAAGACTTGAAGCCCACCCAAACACAAGTGCAGTGAAATTGTTAGACAGCAGTGAGGACATACGACGATTAAAACGTTTTAAACCATTAGATTTAGTAGATAGATTTAACTAACATTATATAGTTAATATTTCGAGTTTTTGTCAGTGGACAAATGCTCCTCATGTAATTCATTTGCTGTTATATTTTTACTTATTATCTTATATTTAGATAGATTGTAAAATTCTTAGGAGGTACAAAAATATATATATATATATATTTTAGCTAAAAGAAACCATTGCAACAAGAAAAATGCTATTTCAAGTGTGGTAGGTATTCTAGAATCGAGCCCATGTAGCTTACAATATACAACGTATTCATCAAGAAAAAGTAAAAGCTGACTGTATTTTTGTAAAAAATCATATAAATATTTGCTTCCTATCTCGAATTTTATAATTTTTAATCATATTTTAGCTAAAAGAAAACAATGCAACAAGAAAATTGCTATTTCAAGTGTGGTAGGTATTCTAGAATCCAGCCCATGTAGCTTACAATAAACAACGCATTCTTTAAAATGACACCCAAATATTGAATGTTTATTATCTGACTGGTAACACGTTTTGGTCACTTTTGCATGTCCAATGGTAAAATTATCCATAGTATAGATCCTAAAGCATGAATAAGAATGTTTGAACAAAAATATCCATTTCAAGAATAGGTAAAATCTGACTTTATTTTTATAAAAAATCATATAAATATTTGCATCCGCCCTCGAATTTTATAATTCTTTATCATATTTCAGCTAAAAGAAAACATTGCAACAAGAAAACTGCTATTTCAAGTGTGGTAGGTATTCTAGATTCCTGCCCATGTAGCTTACAATATACAACGTATTCATTAAAATAACACCCTAAAATTGAATGTTTATTATCTGATTGGTACAATGTTTTGGTCACTTTTGCATGTCCAATGCTAAAATTATCCATAATATAGATCCTAAAGCATGAATATAAATGTATTAACAAAAATATCCATTTCAAGAATATGTAAAATCTGACTTTATTTTTGTAAAATATCATATAAATATTTGCTTCCGCACCCGAATTTTATAATTCTTCATCATATTTCAGCTGAAGGAAAACATTGCAACAAGAAAATTGCTATTTCAAGTGTGGTAGGTATTCTAGTATCCAGCCTATGTAGTTTACAATATACAACATATTCATCAAGAATAAGTAAAATCTGACTTTATTTTTGTAAAAAATCATATAAATAATTGCTTCCGCGCCTGAGTTTTATAATTATTTATCATATTTCAGCTAAAGGAAAACATTGCAACAAGAAAATTGCTATTTCAAGTGTGGTAGGTATTCTAGAATCCAGCCCATGTAGTTTACAATATACAACGTATTCATCAAGAATAGGTAAAATTTGACTTTATTTTTGTAAAAAATCATATAAATATTTGCTTCCGCGCCCGAATTTTATAATTCTTCATCATATTTTAGCTAAAGGAAAACATTGCAACAAATTTTCGGGTGTCATTTTAATGAACACGTTGTATATTGTAAGCTACATGGGCTGGATTCTAGAATACCTACCACACTTGAAATAGCAATTTTCTTGTTGCAATGTTGTCTTTTAGCTAAAATATGATGAAGAATTATAAAATTCGGGCGCGGAAGCAAATATTTATCTGATTTTTACAAAAATAAAGTCAGATTTTACCTATTCTTGAAATGGATATTTTTGTTAAAATATTCATATGCATGCCGTAGGATCTATACTATGGATGATTTTAAGCATTGGACATGCAAAAGTGACCAAAACGTGGTACCAATTAGATAATAAACATTCAATTTTCGAGTGTCATTTTAATGAATACGTTGTATGTTGTAAGCTACATGGGCTGGAATCTAGAATACCTACCACACTTGAAATATCAATTTTCTTGTTGCGATGTTTTCTTTTAGCTAAAATATGATGAAGAATTATAAAATTCGGGCGCGTAAGCAAATATTTATATGAATTTTTACAAAAATTAAATCAGATTTTACCTATTCTTGAAATGGATAATTTTGTTAAAACATTCATATTCATGCTTTAGGATCTATACTATGGATGGTTTTAAGCATTGGACACGCTAAAGCGACCAAATAGTGGTACCAATCAGATAATAAACATTCAATTTTCGGGTGTCATTTTAATGAACACGTTGTATATTGTAAGCAACATGGGCTGGATTCTAGAATACCTACCACACTTGAAATAGCAATTTTCTTGTTGCAATGTTTACATTTAGCTAAAATATATTGATATTTATTTTTATATTTTGGTTGGCGTGAAGTCCTCTGATTAAGAGTATTCTTTGTGTGTTCCTCAATTTTTTCAATTTTTTTGAGAGTTTCTTTTTCAAATTAATAATAATTTTTATACCAATCTGTTCATAAAAAATTGTGCTATCATTTGAACTAATTATTTCGTGTTGGTTAATTAAAGTGAAGAATTATAACACTTTTTAATAATATTTTTGGTGTAAAATCCAACTTCAAAGTCAAAAGTGCGTGCAGGATTTAAGTTGTTTTGTGGTGGCTGATTCCAAGATGTCGTCAAAGTGTCTCATTTGCAAAAATAATTATGATAAGGCATCTGCTATCTCCTGCGATAAATGCGGTCTTTCAGCCCTCTTAAATTGTGCTGATTTCTCTAAAGCTGCTGTTAGAGTATTACGTTAAAAAAAAAATTGTAAATGGTTCTGCAACAATTGTTTAAAAGTTCCAACTGCTCAACAAGTTCTCCCTCTTAATGAAGATATTGATGGACTAAAAAAAATGATATTAACCCTTCAAGCAACGGTTTTATCACTGCAAAAAAATTTAAATGAATTTAGAAATAAATATAAATCTGATGGAAAAACCAACCTTGATAAACATGTTGAAATGGAGGAAATTATAAAGGAGAACTTATATCGATTAGGTAAAAAACCAGAAAACAACAAACTTCGCATTTTAAAATTATCGTTTAATGACACAAAATACTTCAAAGAAATATTTAAAAATATTCGTAAGTTAAAAGAACTTCCCTTATTTAAAAATGTAATCATTACCAACGACAAAACACTCAAGCAGCGTGAACATCTTGTCATGTTAAAAGAAGAAATTAATAGACTTAATAGTGATGGCAATAAAAAATTTACCATTAAGTATATGAAAGGTGTCCCCCAGATTGTTAAGGCAAAAAACTAAACACAAGCACATTGAGAAATCCTGATCAAAAATTGCTTTCGGTATACTATCAGAATGTGCGTGGTCTTAATACCAAGCTTACTCAATTTTATAATAATGTACTTCTAAACAATTTTGATTTGTTTGTTCTCACGGAAACATGGTTGAAAGACAATATTCACAGTTCTGAGTTGTTTGACAGCCGATATGTGGTGTTTCGTTGTGATAGAGACCTTGATCGGACAGGTAAAATCTGTGGTGGTGATGTGCTTATTACGGCCAAGGAGGAACTCAACCCAACGTATGTCCCCTTTTCGTGCAATGTTGATAGTGTGGAATACACTTGTGTGAAACTGTCTGCCGACAATATCAATTTTTACATCATTGCAGTGTACTTTGCCCCTCCTACCCATGTTTCAACATATGAACTATTTTTTGATGCATTATTAGCCCTTCCTTTCATATTTTCGTCCAAAATTATTGTTATTGGTGATTTGAACCTAACTAATTTAAGTCAATTTTCTAATTATACTTATTCTAATGATTTAAAATTAATTAAATTTGTTAATTATTTAAATCTTTTGCAAATGGATCAATTTAATAATGTAAATAATATAAATGGCAGACTTTTAGATATTGTTGCTTCAAATTATAAATGTACTGTTTCCAAAAATCACGATCCTTTTGTAAATGAAGACGGTCTTCATCCATCATTAATTGTAGAATTTGTCCGTCCTGTAAACACTACAGCTAAGTCGTGTAGAAATAATGATTCGTATTACCAGTTTAAAAAGGGTAACTATGAATTATTGTATAGCTTATTGAGTGAAGTTGATTGGTCGTGGATTTCAGAATGTAATGACGTGAATTTAGCTGTTGATAAATTTTATGAAATTATATTTAATGGTTTTGATCAGTGCATACCAAAAATTCAACGGTCTAAACGTAAATACCCTATATGGTTCAATAATAACCTTATTAAATTGATTAAAATGAAGGACAAATTTAGAAAATTGTTTCACAAAACTGGTAGTTTATCTTCTTTATCTAAATTCAAGGACACTAGGTCAAAATGTAAAACTCTGGCTGACAATTTATATAAGCAATATACAATTGATTTGCAGGCTAATGTTGAATTAAACAATGATGTACACAGTCTCTATAATTTTTTAAATAGTAAAAAAGGGGGAAAGGGTATTCCTTCTCACCGGCAGTGTTTACAACGCCAAACTTGGTTCAGACTCGTTCAGTGTGTACAGGTGCGATCGAGATTTCACTGCATGCCCTCTTACTAGGAGTGGAGGTGTTCTTTTACTGATCAAAAATCATCTTTCATCCTCTGCAGTTGATCTCACTGATTATACTGACATTTTACCCGGTAATGTTGACAATGTCTGTGCAAAAATACCAACTGTTAATTCTAATCTTCATGTATTTACTGTATATATGCCACCAGCTTCACCTGTGAGTTCATATATTGCGGTTTACGATTTTTTTGAACATCTCCCATTCTTAAATAACAGCAATTTCTTGATTTGTGGTGATTTTAATATCCCTGAATTAACATTAAATTCAGATTCTCCCAAAGTTAATGAACTAAATTTGTTACTTGAATTTTTTAATGCAAGTCAGATCAACAATGTAAGAAACGCTAATAATAGGTTATTAGATTTAGTTATTTGTAACAGTCAGTGTAATGTCTCACGGGCTACTGATCTGGTGTTTGATATAGACTATCCCCTTCATCACCCTGCACTTACTATCACTCTAGATCTCAACTTTGCACATTATTCGAATCCTAAGACTTTACCATCGGTTAAATATGATTTTAAAAAAGCAAATTTTGTGAAACTGTATGAACTTATTGGTAATTATAATTGGAATTGTCTTGAGGAATTTTCTGACGTTAATCTTGCTTGTGAGTTTTTGTATTCTATATTATATTCTTTTATAGACTTATGTATTCCCACTAAAATTACGAATGGTAGCAACTACCCACCCTGGTTTAATAAGACTATCATTCGAAAACTCAAGGCTAAGATTCGCGCCAGAAAGTTATTGAATCGGTTTCCACATAATCAGTCGTATATTACTAAATTTAAATTAATAAGATCTGAAGTAAAATCTCTCAAAAAAAAATCGTACGCTGACTATGTGAAATCCAGTGAAAACGCAATTAAGTCGGATCCTAAAAAATTTTGGAATTATGTCAACTCTAAGAAAACAATATCTAGCTACTCTAACTCTTTTGTCTATTACAACACCATTTCATCTAAACCTAATGATATATCTAATGCTTTCGCTTTCTTTTTTCAATCTACTTATCTTCTTTCCTCTTCCGCTCTACTACTACCTCTTCAACTTCATTTTCATCCTCAACTCTGTCATACCCTCCCATCTGTCTTGATCATATAAGCATTCGTAAAATTGAATCATCCATTACGTCTCTTAAATCTTCTCTCTCTTGTGGCCCTGACCTCATTCCCAGCCTGTTGATCAAAGACAGTGCTCATCCTCTATCCAAAGCTCTTTACTTCATCTTCAACCTATCCCTCAAAAGCAATACTTTCCCCAATATCTGGAAAATGACTCGAATAACTCCCATCCTTAAATCTGGTGACGCTTTGGCAATAGGTAATTACCGTCCTATAGCCATACTGTCCAGTTTTAGCAAAGTTTTTGAGAAGGTGATATATAACAATATTTATCCCGCAGTAAGACATCTCATCTCGCCTTGTCAACATGGCTTCATTGGTAAGCGTTCCACGATTACTAATTTGATGTTTTTCACGCAGAAAGTTGCCTCCATTCTTGATTCCTGTGATCAAGTAGATTGTATATACACCGACTTCTCTAAAGCCTTTGACAGACTGGATCACAACATCTTAACCAGTAAACTTGAATCTTTTTCTATTTCCTTCTCCTTAATTAAACTAATATCTTCGTATCTTCATGGACGCGAGTTATTTGTCAACTTTCATGGTTCCAACTCTCTCAGTTATTTTGCCACCTCTGGCGTTCCCCAAGGCTCAAATCTCGGTCCTTTACTTTTCCTACTTTTTATAAATGACATCTCAAATTCTTTACATTGTCTTAAATTACTCTTTGCGGATGATCTCAAAATTTTCCATTCCATCTCGACGATTAGAGATTGCCTTCTTCTATAACAAGACTTGGACAAATTATCATCTTGGTGCACTGATAATAAACTTCATCTTAACCTAAGTAAATGTTCAGTTATGTCCTTTTGTAGGAAAATGTCGCCAATTAAATTCGAGTACACAATTAATGGTGTTACCCTGTCCCGCCCTAAAACTATCATGGATCTTGGTGTGAAATTTGATCCCAAACTTACCTTCACGGACCACATTCGTGATATCCGTTACTCTGCAGCTCGTATGTTGGGTTTCGTGATTAGAAACATAAAGGATTTTTATAATATTTCCGCAATTTTAGTTCTCTATTATGCCTATGTCCGCTCTAAACTAGAGTATTGCAACATTATCTGGAACCCAATCTACGAAGTCCACCAAAATCTTCTGGAATCTCTTCAAAAAAAATTTCTCAAATATTTATATTTCAAACTTCATCTTATCTACCCCAACCGAAATTTTCCTTATCCTAATCTATGCCATATGTTTAATATTAAAAGCCTCTTCTAACGCCGTGAGAACTTCGCCATTATTCACCTCTATAACCTTATTAACAATCGCATTGATGACCCCAATTGCCTGTCTTTCCTTAATTTTCATGTCCGTGCTATCTCCACTCGATCATTATTCGTTTTCTACATTACACTCTGTCGCACCAATCTTCTCATCTCATCTCCTTTATATCGCATGTGTGCCTTATATAATACAAAATTTTCTAGCATAGATATTTTCTTCTTGAATTTTAAGTCACTTTTAAAATTACTCAACAAGACTTAATTGTTTTTCTATTCTTTATCTTTTCTCTGTCAGTGTAATATGTTTTTGTATATTTGCTATTTGCTACTGTTCCTATTGCTATCCTCTATTAGGATTGTCCTGTTAGGATAGTTGTAAATTAATAAATAAATAAATAAATAAATGTTTAACTGTGATGTTATGTATGAAGGTGGAGATCAGATTTGTAATTTGCTAATTATTTTATGAGTACATTTTCCAATGTCACTGACACATTTGTTTATAATAATCCATCTTCATCTGATAACAATTACATCTTGTTAGATGCAACAACTGTCTCAATAGTTGCTGACGCAATTAAAGCTCAAAGTAACAGTAAATCCCTCGGTCCTGACAACATTCCTGTTTACATAATAAAAGGTTGCACCCAATTTTTTTTCTGAAGCTCTGTGTTTAATTTATAATTTATGTATTAAATTGAAATCATTTCCAGATAAATTTAAAGAAGCTAGAATTCGACCTATTCATAAATCCGGTACCAAAAACCAATTCAAGAATTACCGGCCAATTTCTTGCTTAAGTCCCCTAGCTAAAATTTTTGAATATATAATGTGTGACGTCGTTACGTCGTCAGTCCCTATCGTTTTCGAGAACGTGTGACGGACTACGGCGTTACCTTCGCGTCACACAATGTAAAATACGTCGTCACAGCCTACAACACAGTAACTCATACAAGAACACAATAATTAGTCGACAGGCACGGTATAATAAAATATACAAACGCTGTCGCACTACTCGTTTCCAAATCTCGGGCGCCACTCTACGTAACGGTAGAGACGTCTAACTCGCAGGCTTCCAGTGACGACGGCCACGGATATCTCAATGGAGAAAAATGTCCAAGGTACGGTTTCCAAAATTGGTTGTGGTCACTCGCTTGAACACAACATCACGGAGCGACTTTCCAAAAAAAGACAGTAAAAAGACGTAAATAAAAGCATAAATAAATTTCGAATAAAAATCGGTTATTCTTACAACCTGCGTTGCTCGCTCACCCACGTGCACGCGATGCGAGGGCGAGGTAAAAACGAACGCAAAACCAAATTCAGCAGAACTATTCTTGATTAGTCCTGGCGGTGGCCGATGGACAAGCCGAATCCTGTTCCGCGGCTCACGAAGCAAAATGACGGTTTCGAGGATTCTTTCTACGCCGAAATTCATCCAAAATTATTTCAATAGTGGTAACGCGATCACTAGTTCTTCTCCGCTCCTAGTAATCGGAATTCACAAACTTTTGCAACTTACGCACAACTCGTGCACGGGATGAAAATGAACGATTTTTTTCACCAACACGTTTTGCTCACATAAGGGTGTGAAAAACGGCAAAACATTATTCCAATTTTCCTCTAAATACTTCACTTCCTCTTACCTTACGTTCACTAGTGGAAGGATAGGAAAACAACTGAAAATAATTGAAATAAAAACTCTGCTTCACAACTTTTATTTTTAACGTCTTTATTTGGCCAAAAACTCACTAAAAAAAGCCATCAGTCGGTCAACGACCGCCCTTTTATAAATGTTCACCCCCTTCCCCTCGTACCCATCATCGGAGGTGAACATAGTTACAAAACAATTACAATTCATACAAAATATAAATATAAATAAATAACATTTAACATTAATACGATACAAACAGTAATAAAAACACTTACTATTGCCTTAAGTCACTAAACGAGTTAATTTCGCCGCATGAAATTAACTGAACGAGTAATTTGACCACAACCCAAACACATGTTCGGTGGTTATGTTCTTCAGAACTACACTTTCACAAAAACCACTGCGATGTGTTTGGCACTACACTACGTAGAACATTATCTTGCATCTTATGGTGTTCGAATCAAGAAAATCAGAGTAATGGTTTGTAGAACAACTTCACAAAAACACGATGTAAACAAATAAAACTCTATATTGTTCCGCCATTACTAGACATGCGCGCGCTGACCCTGCGCGGTTGCTTGACTCGAATGCAAAATCTAGGCAATATTTTAAAAATATTTGGAAGGTAGAGCTGCGGTTAATTAAATAACTAATTTACGTTCAAAAATACTGTTCAAATAAAACTGATTCGTGACGCTTCGTCACAAATGTTTCAGGCAATTAAAAGTCAGACTCAATTTATTATATCTGAATATCAACATGGTTTCGTGTCTGGCCGCTCTACAGTCACCAATTTGCTTTGTTTTACCCAATTTGTTTCTAATGCTTTTTCGAATAATAAACAAATTGATTGTATATATAGTGACTTTGCAAAAGCATTCGACAGTGTCTTTCATAAAATTTTAATTAGTAAATTGGATGCTATTCGATTTTCTAATAATACACTATCTTTAATTAATTCATATTTACTAAATAGAAAGCAGTATGTTTTCATAGACGGTTTTCAGTCTACTCCTTTTATTGCAACTTCAGGTGTACCGCAGGGCAGTATTTTAGGCCCGTTACTTTCCATCATCTTTATTAACGATTTAGTTCGTAACTTATCTTTTTGTAGCTGTTTAGTTTACGCAGATGATTTTAAGATGTTTGCCACGATCGAAGGCATTGTTGACTGTACCAATCTACAAAATAATCTTAATAAAATTTTTGAATGGTCTATAAACAATAAATTATATTTCAATTTAAATAAATGTAAAATAATAAGTTACACCAGAAAAACTACAATTATTGATTATAATTACACAATGAATGACACGTCTTTAATTCGCAAACAACATAAGAATGATCTCGGTGTATTATTTGATACAAAATTAAGTTTTCATTCACATATTAACACCATTATTAATGCTGCTTGTCGTACTTTAGGCTTTATCTTACGAATGACTTATACATTCAGAAATATAAAATGCTTAAAAATATTATTTGACACACTGGTAAGAAGCAAATTGGAGTATGCAAGTATAATTTGGTCTCCTTCTTATAAATGCTATATTCTATCTTTAGAAAATGTACAAAAGAAATTTTTGAAACATTGTCAATTTGGATTAAAATCTGAATGGCCTGATAATGATTATGACCTCTTATTATTGAGTTTCAAAGCTGAATACCCTGAAATTAGACGAAGTAAACATCCAATTCTATTTTTGTACAAAATTATTAATAATAAATTCTCAGTACCTGATATTCTAGCTCAACTTAATTATTACATACGACCGTTTAATTCTCGTTCAACAGTAACGTTCGCTTGTGGTGTGCCAAAACTAACTATATTAAAAATTCTCCGATTTATTCAATGTATTGCACTTATAATAATTACTGTAAGGAACTTAATTTTACTGTTTCTATGGGTACTTTTAAGAAACTGTTATATAATAATAGCTAATTAAGCCATTTTTCTTTTTCTGTTGTATTAGCTAATTTGTTATGTTAATAATTGAGGTTTTTCTCATTATTCATTTACTTATCATCTTTTGTGATACACTATGTTTTTTTTGTATTTATTCTATAATTGGGGTGTTAGCCCTGATGAATAAATGAATAAAATAAATAAAAATATTTATAAAATTCGGGCGCGGAAGCAAATATTTATATGATTTTTTACAAAAATAAAGTCAGATTTTACCTATTCTTGATGAATAAGTTGTATATTGTAAGCTACATGGGCTGGATTCTAGAATACCTACCCCACTTAAAATAGCAATTTTCTTATTGCAATATTTTCTTTTAGCTAAAATATGATGAAGCATTATAAAATTCGGGCGCGGAAGCAAATATTTATATGAATTTTTACAAAAATAAAGTAAGATTTTACCTATACTTGAAGTGGATATTTTTGTTAAAACATTCATATTCATGCTTTAGGATCTATACTATGGATGGTTTTAAGCATTGGACATGCAAAAGTGACCAAAACGTGGTACCAAACAGATAATAAACATTCAATTTTCGAGTGTCATTTTAATGAATACGTTGTATATTGTAAGCTACATAGGCTGGATTCTAGAATACCTACCATACTTCAAATAGCAATTTTCTTGTTGTAATGTTTTTTTTAGCTAAATTTTAATGAAGAATTATAAAATTCAGGCGCGGAAGCAAATATTTATATGATTTTTTACAAAAATTAGGTCAGATTTTACCTATTCTTGAAAAGGATATTTTCGTTAAAACATTCATATTCATGCTTTAGGGTCTATACTATGGATGATATTAAGCATTGGACATGCAAAAGTGACCAAAACGTGGTACCAATCAGATAATAAACATTCAATTTTCGGGTGTCATTTTAATGAACACGTTGTATATTGTAAGCTACATGGGCTGGATTCTAGAAATACTACCACACTTGAAATAGAAATTTTCTTGTTGCAATGTTTTCTTTTAGCTAAAATATAATGAATAATTATAAAATTTGGGCGAAGAAGCAAATATTTATATGATTTTATACAAAAATTAAGTGAGATTTTACTTATTCTTGAAATGGATATTTTTGTTAAAACCTTCATATTCATCCTTTAGGATCTATACTAGGGATGGTTTTAAGCATTGGACTAGCTAAAGTGACCAAAACGTGGTACCAGTCAGATAATAAACATTCAATTTTCGGGTGTCATATTAATGAAGACGTTGTATATTGTAAGCTACAGGGGCCGGATTCTAGAATACCTACCACTCTTGAAATAGCAATTTTCTTGTTGCAATGTTTTCTTTTAGATAAAATATGATAACGAATTATAAAATTCGGGCGCGGAAGCAAATATTTTTATGATTTTTTTACAAAAATAAAGTCAGATTTTACCTAATCTTAAAACAGATATTTTTGTTAAAACATTCATATTCATGCTTTAGGATTTATGCTATAGATGGTTTTAAGAATTGGACATGCAAAAGTGACCAAAACGTCGTACCAATCAGATAATAAACATTCAATTTTCGGTTGTCATTATAATGAATACGATGTAAATTGTAAGCTACATGGGCTGGATTCTAGAATACCTACCACACTTGAAATAGCAATTTTCTTGTTGCAATGTTTTCTTTTAGCTAAAATATGATGAAGAATTATAAAATTCGGGCGCGGAAGCAAATATTTATATAATTTTTTACAAAAATAAAGTCAGATTTTACCTATTCTTGATGAATACGTTGTATATTGTAAGCAACATGGGCTGGATTCTAGAATACCTACCACAGTTGAAATAGCAATTTTCTTGTTGCAATCTTTTCTTTTAGTTAAAATATGATAAATAATTATAAAATTCGGGCGCGGAAACAAATATTTATATATTTTTTTACAAAAATAAAATCAGATTTTACCTACTTTTACGTATTGTTAAGGGTTGGTGGAGATGAAATTTGTTATACGTCACAAAACAATACTAAACGAGTACAAACGATTGGTGCCCTATTTTTCATTTGTACTTCCAAAGGACGAGCTAGGCGTGAAGTAGGCTCGCCCTTTTTAAATTGGTATTACTTTTTAAGGGTTGGTGGAGATAAAATATCTTAAAAGTCACAAAACAATACAAAGAAGTACAAACGATTGGTGCCAATTTTATTATTTGTACTAACAAGGGCGAGCCTACTTCACGGACCTACGTTTTGGTCACTTTTGTATGTCCAATGCTTAAAATCATCCATAGTATAGATCCTAAAGCATAAATATGAATGTTTTAACAAAAATATCCATTTCAAGAATAGGTGATCTCTGACATAATTTTTGTGAAAAATCATATAAATATTTGCTTTCGCGCCCGAATTTAATACTTCATCATCATATTTTAGGTAAAAGAAAATTGCTATTCCAAGTGTGGTAGTATTTCTAGAATCCAGCCCATGTAGCTTACAATTTACAACGTATTCATTAAAATATCACCTGAAAATTGAATGTTTATTATCTGATTGGTACCACGTTTTGGTCACTTTTGCATGTCCGATGCATTAAACCATCCATAGTATAGATCCTAAAGCATGAATATGAATTTTTTTACAAAAGTATCTATTTTAAGAATAGGTAAAATCTAACTTTATTTTTGTAAAAAATTATATAAATATTTGTTTCCGCGCCCGAATTTTATAATTCTTCATCATATTTTAGCTAAAAGAAAACATTGCAACAAGAAAATTGCTATTTCAAGTGTGGTAGTTATTCTAGAATCCAGCCCATGTAGCTTACAATTTACATCGTATTCATTATAATGACAACCGAAAATTGAATGTTTATTATCTGATTGGTACGACGTTGTGGTCACTTTTGCATGTCCAATGCTTAAAACCATCCATAGTACAGATCTTAAAGCATTAATATGAATGTTTTAACAAAAATATCTATTTTAAGAATAGGTAAAATCTGACTTTATTTTTGTAAAAAAATCATAAAATATTTGCTTTCGCGCCCGACTTTTATAATTCTTTATCATATTTTGGCTAAAAGAAAACTTTGCAACAAAAAAAATTGCTATTTCAAGTGTGGTAGGTATTCTAGAATCCAGCCCATGTAGCTTACAATATAAAACGTATTCATGAATATGACACCCGAAAATTGAATGTTTATTATCTGATTGGTACTACATTTTGGTCACTTTTAGAATGTCCAATGCTTAAAACTATTTATAGTATAGATCCTTAAGGATAAATATGAATGTTTTAACAAAAATATCCATCTCAAGAATAGGTAAAATCTGACTTTATTTTTGTAAAATATCATATAAATATTTGCTTCCGCGCCCGAATTTTATAATTCGTCATCATATTTTAGCTAAAAGAAAATATTGCAACAAGAAAATTACTATTTCAAGGGTGGTAAGTAATCTAGAATCCAGCCCATGTGGCGTACTATATACAACGTATTCATTAAAATGACACCCGAAAATTGAATGTTTATTATCTGATTGGTACCATGTTTTGGTCACTTTTGCGTGTCCACTGCTTAAAACCATCCACAGTATAGATCCTAAAGAAGGAATATTAATGTTTTATCCAAAATATCCATTTCAAGAATAGGTAAAATCTGATTTAATTTTTGTAAAAAATCATATAAATATTTGCTTAGGCGCACGAATTTTATAATTCTTCATCATATTTTAGCTAAAAGAAAACATTGCAACAAGATAGATGCTATTTCAAGGGTGGTAAGTGTTCTAGAATCCAGTCCATGTAGCTTACAATATACAAAGTATTCATTAAAATGACACCCGAAAATTAAATGTTTGTTATCTGATTGGTACCACGTTTTGGTTACTTTTGCATGTCCAATGCTTAAAACCATCCATAGTATAGATTCTAAAGCATGAATATGAATGTTTTAACAAAAAATATCCATTTCAAGAATAGGTAAAATCTGACTTTATTTTTGTAAAAAATTATATAAATATATGCTTTCGCGCCCGAATTTTATAATTCTTTATCATAATTTAGCTAAAAGAAAACATTGCAACAAGAAAAATGCTATTTCAACTGTGGTAGGTATTCTTTAATCCAGCCCATGTAGCTAACAATGTACAACGTATTCATCAAGAATAGGTAAAATCTGACTTTATTTTTGTAAAAAATCATATAAATATTTGTTTCCAAGCCGGAATTTTATATTTATTCTTATTATTTTAGCTAAGAGAAAATATTGCAACAAGAAAATTGCTATTTCAAGTGTAGTAGGTATTCTAGAATCCAGCCTATGTAACTCGCAATATACAACGTATTCATTAAAATGACACCCGAAAATTGAATGTTTATTATCTGATTGGTACCACGTTGTGGTCACTTTTGCATGTCCAATTCTTAAAACAATCCATAGCATAGATCCTAAAGCATGAATATGAATGTTTTAACAAAAATATCTGTTTTAAGAATAGGTAAAATTTGACTTAATTTTTGTAAAAAAATCATAAAAATATTTGCTTCCGCGCCCGAATTTTATAATTCGTTATCATATTTTATCTAAAAGTAATCATTGCAACAAGAAAATTGCTATTTCAAGAGTGGTAGGTATACTAGAATCCAGCCCATGTAGCTTACAATATACAACGTCTTCATTAATATGACACCCGAAAATTAAATGTTTATTATCTGATTGGTACCACGTTTTGGTCACTTTTGCATGTCCAATGCTTAAAACCATCCATAGTATAGATTCTAAAGCATGAATATGAATGTTTTAACAAAAAATATCCATTTCAAGAATAGGTAAAATCTGACTTTATTTTTGTAGAAAATTATATAAATATTTGCTTCCCTGCCTGAATTTTATAATTCTTTATCATACTTTAGCTACAAGAAAACATAGCAACAAGAAAATTGCTATTTCAAGGTGGTAGGTATTCTAGAATCCAGCCCATGTAGCTTACAATATACAACGTATTCATCAAGAATAGGTAAAAATCTGACTTTAATTTTGTAAAAAATCATATAAATATTTGCTTCCACACCTCTATTTTATAAATCTTCATCATATTTTAGCTAAAAGAAAACAAGTCAACAACGAAATTGCTATTTCAAGTGTGGTAGGTATTCTAGAATCCAGCACATGTAGCTTACAACGTATTCATTAAAATGACTCCCGAAAATTTAATGTTTATTATCTAATTGGTACCACGTTTTGGTCACTTTAGCAAGTCCAATGCTTAAAACCTTCCTTAGTATAGATCCTAAAGGATGAATATGAAGGTTTTAGCAAAAAGTATCCATTTCAAGAATAGGTAAAATCTCACTTAATTTTTGTGTAAAATCATATAAATATTTGCTTCCCCGCCTGAATTTTATAATTATTCATTATATTTTAGCTAAAAGAAAACATTGCAACAAGAAAATTGCTATTTCAAGAGTGGTAGGTATTCTAGAATCCAGCCCCTGTAGCTTACAATATACAACGTCTTCATTAATATGACACCCGAAAATTGAATGTTTATTATCTGAGTGGTACCACGTTTTGGTCACTTTAGCAAGTCCAATGCTTAAAATCATCCCTAGTATAGATCCTAAAGGATGAATATGAAGGTTTTAACAAAAATATCCATTTCAAGAATAGGTAAAATCTGACTTTATTTTTGTATAAAATCATATAAATATTTGCTTCCCCGCCCGAATTTTATAATTATTCATTATATTTTAGCTAAAAGAAAACATTGCAACAAGAAAATTGCTATTTGAAGTGTGGTAGGTATTCTAGAATCCAGCCCATGTAGCTTGCAATATACAACGTATTCATTAAAATGACACTCGAAAATTGAATGTTTATTATCTGTTTGGTACCACGTTTTGGTCACTTTTGCATTTCTAATGCTTAAAACCATCCATAGTATAGATCCTAAAGCATGAATATGAATGTTTTAACAAAAATATCCATTTCAAGAATAGGTAAAATCTTACTTTATTTTTGTAAAAAATCATATAAATAAATATTCCTCGCCCGAATTTTATAATGCTTCATCATATTTTAGCTAAAAGAAAACATTGCAGCAAGAAAATTGTTATTTTAAGTGGGGTAGGTATTCTTGAATCTAGCCCATGTAGCTTACAATATACAACGTATTCATCAAGAATAGGTAAAATCTGACTTTATATTTGTAAAAAATCATATAAATATTTGCTTCCGCGCCCGAATTTTATAAATATTTTTATTTATTTTATTCATTTATTCATCAGGGCTAACACCCCAATTATAGAATAAATACAAAAAAAACATAGTGTATCACAAAAGATGACAAGTAAATGAATAATGAGAAAAACCTCAATTATTAACATAACAAATTAGCTAATACAGCAGAAAAAGAAGAATGGCTTAATTAGCTAATATTATATAACAGTTTCTTAAAAGTACCCCATCCTTACAGTATTTATTATAAGTGCAACACATTAAATAAATCGGAGAATTTTTAATATAGTTAGTTTTGGCACACCACAAGCGAACGTTACTGTTGAACGAGAATTAAACGGTCGTATGTAATAATTAGGTTGAGCTAGAATATCAGGTACTGAGAATTTATTATTAATAATTTTGTACAAAAATAGAATTTGATGTTTACTTCGTCTAATTTCAAGGTATTCAGCTTTGAAACTCAATAATAGGAGGTCATAATCAGAATCAGGCCATTCAGAATTTAATCCAAACTGACAATGTTTCAAAAATTTCTTTTGTACATTTTCTAAAGATAGAATATAGCATTTATAAGAAGGAGACCAAATTATACTTGCATACTCCAATTTGCTTCTTACCAGTGTGTCAAATAATATTTTTAAGCATTTTATATTTTTGAATGTATAAGTCATTCGTAAGATAAAGCCTAAAGTACGACAAGCAGCATTAATAATGGTGTTAATATGTGAATGAAAACTTAATTTTGTATCAAATAATACACCGAGATCATTCTTATGTTGTTTGCGAATTAAATACGTGTCATTCATTCTGTAATTATATTCAATAATTGTAGTTTTTCTGGTGTAACTTATTATTTTACATTTATTTAAATTGAAATATAATTTATTGTTTATAGACCATTCAAAAATTTTATTAAAATTATTTTGTAGATTGGTACAGTCATCAATGCCTTCGATCGTGGCAAACATCTTAAAATCATCTGCGTAAAGTAAACAGCTACAAAAAGATAAGTTACGAACTAAATCGTTAATAAAGATGATGAAAAGTAACGGGCCTAAAATACTGCCCTGCGGTACACCTGAAGTTGCAATAAAAGGAGTAGACTGATAACCGTCTATGAAAACATACTGCTTTCTATTTAATAAATATGAATTAATTAAAGATAGTGTATTATTAGAAAATCCAATACAATCAATTTGTTTATTATTCGAAAAAGCATTAGAAACAAATTGGGTAAAACAAAGCAAATTGGTGACTGTAGAGCGGCCAGAGACGAAACCATGCTGATATTCAGATATAATAAATTGAGTCTGACTTATAATTGCCTGAAACATTTGTGACGAAGCGTCACGAATCAGTTTTATTTGAACAGTATTTTTGAACGTAAATTAGTTTTTTAATTTACCGCAGCTCTACCTTCCAAATATTTTTAAAATATTGCCTAGATTTTGCATTCGAGTCAAGCAACCGCGCAGGGACAGCGCGCGCATGTCTAGTAATGGAGTTTTATTTGTTTACATCGTGTTTTTGTGAAGTTGTTCTACAAACCTTTACTCTGCTTTTCTTGATTCGAACACCATAAGATGCAAGATAATGTTCTACGTAGTGTAGTGCCAAACACATCGCAGTGGTTTTTGTGAAAGTGTAGTTCTGAAGAACATAACCACCGAACATGTGTTTGGGTTGTAGTCAAGTTACTCGTTCAGTTAATTTCATGCGGCGAAATTAACTTGTTTAGTGACTTAAGGCAATAGTAAGTGTTTTTATTACTGTTTGTATCGTATTAATGTTAAATGTTATTTATTTATATTTATATTTTGTATGAATTGTAATTGTTTTGTAACTATGTTCACCTCCGATGATGGGTAAGAGGGGAAGGGGGTGAACATTTATAAAAGCGCGGTCGTTGACCGACTGATGGCTTTTTTTAGTGAGTTTTTGGCCAAATAAAGACGTAAAAAATAAAAGTTGTGAAGCAGAGTTTTTATTTGAATTATTTTCAATTGTTTTCCTATCCTTTCACTAGTGAACGTAAGGTAAGTGGAAGTGAAGTATTTAGAGGAAAATTGGAATAGTGTTTTGCCGTTTTTCACACCCTTATGTGAGCAAAACGTGTTGGTGAGAAAAATCGTTCATTTTCATCCCGTGCACGAGTTGTGCGTAAGTGGCGATAGTTTGTGAATTCCGATTACTAGGAGTGGAGAAGAACTAGTGATCGCGTTACCACTATTGAGATAATTTTGGATGAATTTCGGCGTAGAAAGAATCCTCGAAACCGTCATTTTGCTTCGTGAGCCGCGGAACAGGATTCGGGTTGTCCATCGGCCACCGCCAGGACTAATCAAGGATAGTTCTGCTGAATTTGGTTTTGCGTTCGTTTTTACCTCGCCCTCGCATCGCGTGCACGTGGGTGAGCGAGCAACGCAGGTTGTAAGAATAACCGATTTTTATTCGAAATTTATTTATGCTTTTATTTACGTCTTTTTACTGTCTTTTTTTGGAAAGTCGCTCCGTGATGTTGTGTTCAAGCGAGCGACCACAACCAATGTTGGAAACCGTACCTTGGACATTTTTCTCCATTGAGATATCCGTGGCCGTTGTCACTGGAAGCCTGCGAGTTAGACGTCTCTACCGTTACGTAGAGTGGCGCCCGAGATTTGGAAACGAGTAGTGCGACAGCGTTTGTATATTTTATTATACCGTGCCTGTCGACTAATTATTGTGTTCTTGTATGAGTTACTGTGTTATAGGCTGTGACGACGTATTTTACATTGTGTGACGCGAAGGTAACGCCGTAGTCCGTCATACGTTTTCGAAAACTATAGGGACTGACGACGTAACGACGTCACACATTATATATTCAAAAATTTTAGCTAGGGGACTTAAGCAAGAAATTGGCCGGTAATTCTTGAATTGGTTTTTGGTACCGGATTTATGTATATATATTTCCGGTTTTACAGCGTTTTCCTTCGCACTCCGGTTCTCAATCGCCACTCTTCTCTGTCGTCCCAGTCTCCCGCAGTCAAATTTCTCGCAGACATGGCCTTCTGGATTCCATCTGACCATCTCGTCTTTGGTCGTCCTCTTCTTTGGCGTTCTCTGGGTGTCCATTGTAAAACTTGTTTCGGGATCCTTTCTTCAGGCATTCTTTGGACGTGCCCGTACCAGCATAGTTGTTTTTGCTGTATTTGTTGTATAACGTCACTTTCAACTTTCATCATCTCTCTAACTTTTTCATTTCGTATTCTATCCATTCTCGAAACTCCGGCTGATCTCCTCCAAAAATCCATTTCCGTTGATAGAAGTTTGCGTTTTTGTCGGTCGGTTAATTACCACACTTCTGAACCATACAGCATAATGCTTTTGAAAATAGTATTGTATATTAGATGACCGGATTTATGAATAGGTCAAATTCTAGCTTCTTTAAATTTATCTGGATATGATTTCAATTTAATACATAAATTATAAATTAAACACAGAGCTTCAGAAAAAAATTGGGTGCAACCTTTTATTATGTAAACAGGTATGTTGTCAGGACCGAGGGATTTACTGTTACTTTGAGCTTTAATTGCGTCAGCAACTATTAAGACAGTTGTTGCATCTAACAAGATGTAATTGTTATCAGATGAAGATGGATTATTATAAACAAATGTATCAGTGACATTAGAAAATGTACTCATAAAATAATTAGCAAATCCATTACAAATCTGATCTCCACCTTCATACATAACATCACAGTTAAACATTTATTTATTTATTTATTTATTAATTTACAACTATCCTAACAGGACAAGCCCAATAGAGGATAGCAATAGGAACAGTAGCAAATAGCAAATATACAAAAACATATTACACTGACAGAGAAAAGATAAAGAATAGAAAAACAATTAAGTCTTGTTGAGTAATTTTAAAAGTGACTTAAAATTCAAGAAGAAAATATCTATGCTAGAAAATTTTGTATTATATAAGGCACACATGCGATATAAAGGAGATGAGATGAGAAGATTGGTGCCACAGAGTGGAATGTAGAAAACGAATGATGATCGAGTGGAGATAGCACGGACATGAAAATTAAGGAAAGACAGGCAATTGGGGTCATCAATGCAATTGTTAATAAGGTTATAGAGGTGAATAATGGCGAAGTTCTCACGGCGTTAGAAGAGGCTTTTAATATTAAACATATGGCATAGATTAGGATAAGGAAGATTTCGGTTGGGGTAGATAAGATGAAGTTTGAAATATAAATATTTGAGAAATTTTTTTTGAAGAGATTCCAGAAGATTTTGTTGTACTTCGTAGATTGGGTTTCAGATAATGTTGCAATACTATAGTTTAGAGCGGACATAGGCATAACAGAGAACTAAAATTGCGGAAATATTATAAAAATCCTTTGTGTTTCTAATCACGAAACCCAACATACGATCTGCAGAGTTACGGATATCACGAATGTGGTCCGTGAAGGTAAGTTTGGGATCAAATTTCACACCAAGATCCATGATAGTTTTAGGGCGGGACAGGGTAACATCATTAATTGTGTACTCGAATTTAATTGGCGACATTTTCCTACAAAAGGACATAACTGAACATTTACTTAGGTTAAGATGAAGTTTATGAGTGCACCAATATGATAATTTGTCCAAGTCTTGTTGTAGAAGAAGGCAATCTCTAATCGTCGAGATGGAATGGAAAATTTTGAGATCATCCGCAAAGAGTAATTTAAGACAATGTAAGGAATTTGAGATGTCATTTATGAAAAGAAGGAAAAGTAAAGGACCGAGATTTGAGCCTTGGGGAACGCCAGAGGTGGCAAAATAACTGAGAGAGTTGGAACCATGAAAGTTGACAAATAACTCACGTCCATGAAGATAGGAAGATATTAGTTTTTTTTTTTTGTATCTCCTAAGAATTTTACAATCTATCTAAATATAAGATAATAAGTAAAAATATAACAGCAAATGAATTACATGAGGAGCATTTGTCCACTGACAAAAACTCGAAATATTAACTATATAATGTTAGCTAAATCTATCTACTAAATCTAATGGTTTAAAACGTTTTAATCGTCGTATGTCCTCACTGCTGTCTAACAGTTTCACTGCACTTGTGTTTGGGTGGGCTTCAAGTCTTTTAAGATATTTGGTACTAAATTGTTCGATTGTTTCTTTCACTGTACACATGTTGAGGTCTCTGTGGATGTTTACATTTGGCACATACCAAGGAGCATTTGTAATTGTTCGGAGGCACTTAGATTGAAAGCGTTGAAGTATTTCAATATTGGAGTTGCTTGCTGTTCCCCAGAGTTGTATTCCATACGTCCAGACTGGTTTAAAGATGCTTTTATATATCAGTAGTTTGTTTTCCAGTGACAGTTTGGAAGTTCTACCTAATAGCCAATAGTGCTGCCTGAATTTTAGTCCCAGTTGTTTTCTTTTTGAGAAGATGTGTTTACGCCATGTTAGTCTTCTATCAAGATGTATTCCTAGATATCTTGTTTCTTCAGTTTGCGGTAGCGGTTGGTTATTGAGTGTTACCACAGGACACGTACTTTTATTCAAGGTAAAGGTTACATGGACTGATTTGGTTTCGTTGGCTTTTATTCTCCAGATTTTTAGCCACTTTTCGATTTTTTTAAGCTGTATTTGAAGAAGATGTGAGGCCTCTGCTGAATTTTTATGACAAGCTAGGATTGCTGTGTCATCAGCAAATGTGGCAACTGTAGAATTTGGAGTTGTTGGAATATCAGCCGTGTAAATGAGGTAGAGAATAGGTCCGAGAACACTACCTTGGGGTACTCCTGATTTGATTGGGTATAATGGACTACATTCTTCTTTGTATTTTACTGTAAAATATCTGTTTGTTAGATAGGATTCTAGGATTTGATAGAAGGTATGAGGGATGTTAGTTTTTAATTTATATAGCAGGCCAATATGCCACACTTTATCGAACGCTTGCGAAACATCTATAAAAGCTGCTGAACAGTAGTGTTTTCTTTCAAATGTTTTGTTTATTACGTCGACTACTCTATGAACCTGCTCAATAGTTGAGTGTTGTTTTCGGAAGCCAAATTGATGATCACTAATTAATTTTCTTCGCATAAGTATGGGCTCCAGTCTTGTGATGAAAAGTTTTTCAAATACTTTTGAAAGTACAGGTAGTAAACTTATTGGACGATAGGACGATGTTTCCTCAGCGGGTTTCCCTGGTTTGTGTATGAGAATAATTTGAGCTACTTTCCATTGTGATGGAAAAACTCCAAGTCTTAAGATTGTGTTAAATATATAAGTTATAAGAATGATTGCTTTAAATGGGAGTTGTTTTAAAATTTTTCCAAAGATTAAATCGTATCCGGGAGTTTTTTTTTGATTTATATGTTTGCATATTATCTCGAGAACATCCTTCGGTTTAAAATGTCGTATAGGATAATCCAACTGAAAGGGATGTTCTAACGTGTTGTATATGAATTGTTCATCTTCTGGTGGTATCGAGGGTGGAAAAGGTTGGAATACTTTTGTTAGGTGATTTGCAAAGGCTAGAGCTTTGTCAGAGTCAGTCCTTGCCCATAGTCCGCCTTCTTTCCTAATAGGTGGAATGTGTTGTTGGGGCTGTTTGATTTTTTTCGTTGCTTTCCATAATGAGTAGTCACTTGCTTCTGTTGCTGATAAATTCTCAAGATAGTTTTGAATTGTTTCATTTTTTTCTTGTTGCAATATTTTTTTCAAGTCTTTGGTGGCTTTATTTAATTTACTTTTTACTTGGGGGTCTCGAGTTGTCTGCCAGATTCTTCTAATTTTCCGTTTATGGGCTATTAAATGTTTGATGTACGCTGGTATGTTTGTTACAGTATTACAAGATTTTTGTATTGGGGTCGATTGCCAAGTAGATTCCTTAATTGATTTTGTTAAATGTTCTACAGCATTATCTAAGTCTTCTTGAGATTTTAAGCTGACATTTAACGAGATTTTACTTTCTAGTATGTTCCTGAATTTGTGCCAATTCGTTTTTTTATTACAGAGAGAGGCGGGTTTATCTACTTTTGGTATTTGTGTACTGAATATTAGAATTACGGGTGAGTGGTCTGATGATAAATCTACGCAGGATTCTACTTTAAAATATTTTTCTGATTTTCCACTGACTATGAAAAAGTCAAGTAGATCAGGTATTTTATTTGGGTCAGTCGGCCAGTAGGTTGGTTCTCCAGTTGAAAGGGTTATGTAATGTTTATTCTGGATAGTTTTGAGTAATTCTCTTCCTCTTGGTGTAATGAGTCTCGATCCCCAAATTTGGTGTTTAGCATTGTAATCTCCACCAGCAATGAATTTATTTCCCAATGTATTAAAAAAGGTAGTACATTCTTCGTTTTTAATTATATGTTTCGGTGGCATATAAATTGCTGACACTACAAAAGATTCCGATAGCGTTTCAATTTTTATATTTGTGGCTTGCAAATATTCTTTCTGGTATTTTACAAGTTCATAATGTTTAATTGAATTTTTTACAATAATTGCAGTTCCACCATGAGCCGTTCCGTCAGGATGATTTGTTGAATATATTGAATAATTTGGTATTTTAAGGTAGTTTTTATTCGTGAAATGAGTTTCTGATATAAGTATTATATCTAGTTGGTGGTTAATAATAAATGATTTTAATTCTTGGCTATGTTGAGCCAAGCCGTTGGCATTCCATAATACAATTTTCATCTGAGTATTCATTTTATTTTTGAAATTAATGTTGTTAAAATATTTAACATTGTGTCCATACGTTCCATTAGTTTACATAACATTTGTTCTAGATTTTTATTAGAATTACCTTGTGTGTTTATTTCCGGGGTAACGATTTCATTAGCTGGCGTCTCGACCTGTGAATTTTTTGCAGTATTTGCATTAATATTAGTAGGTTGCTGATTAGACATTTTTGCAACACTTGCATATGTATTGTTATTGTTTACATATTGTGCTGGACGGATGTTGACATTATTATTTGTAGGTCGTTGAGTAATTTGTTTAGTACGTAAAGTGGGATATTTTCTTTTTTGAATCTCTTTGTATATTGCGCAACCTTTGTAATTTGCAGGGTGTTTTCCATCACATAAGGCACAGGTTGCATCTGTATTAGATGGTTTTTCACACGTAGATGTATGATGATTTTTTCCACATTTCACACAGCGTGCTTGCCGCTCGCAGTAGTTATGGGTATGTCCGTATCTTTGGCAATTAGTACACTGTACGATTTGTCGTTTTACTCGCGGAGGTTCGAATTCAATTTTGCAGTTTAATAAATATTTGATGTCGTATACTTTTTTATTATTTTCCTGCTGTTCTAAGTCCACATAAAACATGGGAAGCGGCTGTTTAGTTTTCCAATTTTTAATATTGTGAATATTAATAACTTTGTGACCATACGACTCTATTTCAGTTTTCAAATATTTTATATCCGCAGAGTAGTGGATATTTCTTAGGACTGTTCTAAAGTTTCTTTTCTGTTTTAACTGATATGTATGAAAAGCCGTTTTTTTCTCTGTTAAGGTCTTAATGATTTTTGTGTAACTCTCAGATGTATGGCTACTAAGTTCAATATTTCCAGTAATGGTTGCAATTTAATTATATCAGGAATAAAAATAGGTGGCGGTTTAGGTTCTCGTTTTTCAACTGTATTTTCGTCATCATTATCATTTTCTTGGTCTTGATTAGTTAATTCCTGGAATCTATTTTGAGTATTTATCCTTACCACAAAATCAGTTAGAGTTTTTTGTCTGACGTTCCTGCTGTTAATTTCTGGACTGTTTCGTTTTGTTTTGTTTGATTTAACTGTTTGCCATTCTGAGCTACTGTTCGCGCTGTTCGATAAAGGTGGAAAAATCTGGGTGTATCCTGTAGGAGAGTTTTGAGTTTGAGGCTGATTTTCGATTTCGGATGTCTGTGTAAAGGGAATTGGAGTATTAGTTTGGAGAGGATTCTGAGAAGCGTCCGTTATGGGGTTGGCTGGGGGCGTATTGGTTGATGAAAGTGTCTGAGGATAAGTCGTAGTTGGTGTTGTATTGGAATTTCTAGGTGGTGAATGGTTAACAGGCATAGCTAGGTTGGTTGGGGATGTGCCGGGTTGATTTACTGAGCTTGGCTGGTTTCTAAGTACCAATGCTGCATTCTTAAGCTCTGGCGGTATAGATGTTTTGCCGCTAGGTGGAATCAAAAAGAAGACGCCGTCTCTTTTTGTTATTTTAGCTATTGACTTTTCAATCTTCTTCGACATACTGCATTGCGATGAACACAGGAAATAAATTTGCACTGTAAGCACACACTGTATGACACACTTTTCGACACTGCACGCGCACGGAATAGAACCACACGTCTGCACTGCTCGACGGTTGTAAGCCAACTGAGATATTAGTTTAATTAAGGAGAAGGAAATAGAAAAAGATTCAAGTTTATTGGTTAAGATGTTGTGATCCAGTCTGTCAAAGGCTTTAGAGAAGTCGGTGTATATACAATCTACTTGATCACAGGAATCAAGAATGGAGGCAACTTTCTGCGTGAAAAACATCAGATTAGTAATCGTGGAACGCTTACCAATAAAGCCATGTTGACAAGGGGAGATGAGATGTCTTACTGCAGGATAAATATTGTTATATATCACCTTCTCAAAAACTTTGCTAAAACTGGACAGTATGGCTATAGGACGGTAATTACCTACTGCCGAAGCGTCACCAGATTTAAGGATGGGAGTTATTGAGTCATTTTCCAGATATTGGGGAAAGTATTGGTTTTGAGGGATAGGTTGAAGATGAAGTAAAGAGCTTTGGATAGAGGATGAGCACTGTCTTTGATCAATAGGCTGGGATTGAGGTCAGGGCCACAAGAGAGAGATTTAAGAGACTTAATGGATAATTCAATTTCACGAATGCTTATATGATCAAGACAGATGGGAGGGTATGACAGAGTTGAGGATGAAAATGAAGTTGAAGAGGTAGTAGTAGGGGGGAAGAGGAAAGAAGATAAGTAGATTGAAAAAAGGAAGCGAAAGCATTAGATATATCATTAGGTTTAGATGAAATGGTGTTGTAATAGACGAAAGAGTTAGAGTAGCTAGATATTTTTTTCTTACAGTTGACATAATTCCAAAATTTTTTAGGATCCGACTTAATTGCGTTTTCACTGGATTTCACATAGTCAGCGTACGATTTTTTTATGAGAGATTTTACTTCAGATCTTAATAATTTAAATATAGTAATATACGACTGATTATGTGGAAACCGATTCAATAACTTTCTGGCGCGAATCTTAGCCTTGAGTTTTCGAATGATAGTCTCATTAAACCAGGGTGGGTAGTTGCTACCATTCGTAATTTTAGTGGGAACACATAAGTCTATAAAAGAATATAATTTAGAATACAAAAACTCACAGGCAAGATTAACGTCAGAAAATTCCTCAAGACAATTCCAATTATAATTACCAATAAGTTCATACAGTTTCACAAAATTTGCTTTTTTAAAATCATATTTAACCGATGGTAAAGTCTTAGGATTCGAATAATGTGCAAAGTTGAGATCTAGAGTGATAGTAAGTGCAGGGTGATGAAGGGGATAGTCTATATCAAACACCAGATCAGTAGCCCGTGAGACATTACACTGACTGTTACAAATAACTAAATCTAATAACCTATTATTAGCGTTTCTTACATTGTTGATCTGACTTGCATTAAAAAATTCAAGTAACAAATTTAGTTCATTAACTTTGGGAGAATCTGAATTTAATGTTAATTCAGGGATATTAAAATCACCACAAATCAAGGAATTGCTGTTATTTAAGAATGGGAGATGTTCAAAAAAATCATTAACCGCAATATATGAACTCACAGGTGAAGCTGGTGGCATATATATAGTAAATACATAAAGATTAGAATTAACAGTTGGTATTTTTGCACAGACATTGTCAACATTAACGAGTAAAATGTCAGTATAATCAGTGAGATCAACTGCAGAGGATGAAAGATGATTTTTGATCAGTAAAAGAACACCTCCTCCCCTAGTAAGAGGGCATGCAGTGAAATCTCGATCGCACCTGTACACACTGAACGAGTCTGAACCAAGTTCGGCGTTGTAAACACTGCCGGTGAGAAGGAATACCCTTTCCCCCTTTTTTACTATTTAAAAAATTATAGAGACTGTGTACATCATTGTTTAATTCAACAATAGCCTGCAAATCAATTGTATATTGCTTATATAAATTGTCAGCCAGAGTTTTACATTTTGACCTAGTGTCCTTGAATTTAGATAAAGAAGATAAACTACCAGTTTTGTGAAACAATTTTCTAAATTTGTCCTTCATTTTAATCAATTTAATAAGGTTATTATTGAACCATATAGGGTATTTACGTTTTGACCGTTGAATTTTTGGTATGCACTGATCAAAAACATTAAATATAATTTCATAAAATTTATCAACAGCTAAATTCACGTCATTACATTCTGAAATCCACGACCAATCAACTTCACTCAATAAGCTATACAATAATTCATATTTACCCTTTTTAAACTGGTAATACGAATCATTATTTCTACACGACTTAGCTGTAGTGTTTACAGGACGGACAAATTCTATAATTAATGATGGATGATGACCATCTTCATTTACAAAAGGATCGTGATTTTTGGAAACAGTACATTTATAATTTGAAGCAACAATATCTAAAAGTCTGCCATTTATATTATTTACATTATTAAATTGATCCATTTGCAAAAGATTTAAATAATTAACAAATTTAATTAATTTTAAATCATTAGAATAAGTATAATTAGAAAATTGACTTAAATTAGTTAGGTTCAAATCACCAATAACAATAATTTTGGACGAAAATATGAAAGGAAGGGCTAATAATGCATCAAAAAATAGTTCATATGTTGAAACATGGGTAGGAGGGGCAAAGTACACTGCAATGATGTAAAAATTGATATTGTCGGCAGACAGTTTCACACAAGTGTATTCCACACTATCAACATTGCACGAAAAGGGGACATACGTTGGGTTGAGTTCCTCCTTGGCCGTAATAAGCACATCACCACCACAGATTTTACCTGTCCGATCAAGGTCTCTATCACAACGAAACACCACATATCGGCTGTCAAACAACTCAGAACTGTGAATATTGTCTTTCAACCATGTTTCCGTGAGAACAAACAAATCAAAATTGTTTAGAAGTACATTATTATAAAATTGAGTAAGCTTGGTATTAAGACCACGCACATTCTGATAGTATACCGAAAGCAATTTTTGATCAGGATTTCTCAATGTGCTTGTGTTTAGTTTTTTGCCTTAACAATCTGGGGGACACCTTTCATATACTTAATGGTAAATTTTTTATTGCCATCACTATTAAGTCTATTAATTTCTTCTTTTAACAGGGCAAGATGTTCACGCTGCTTAAGTGTTTTGTCGTTGGTAATGATTACATTTTTAAATAAGGGAAGTTCTTTTAACTTACGAATATTTCAAAATATTTCTTTGACGTATTTTGTGTCATTAAACGATAATTTTAAAATGCGAGGTTTGTTGTTTTCTGGTTTTTTACCTAATCGATATAAGTTATAATTACATAATTCTGTATCAGCAACTAAATTAGCCAGCATGTTATCGACCACGTTACGCTCTTCAGCAGCTGAAGACTTTTCAGGAAGGCCTCGTAAGATAATGTTTCGTTCTCGATTTTTACGATCACCCATCTCCTTTATAATTTCCTCCATTTCAACATGTTTACCAAGGTTGGTTTTTCCATCAGATTTATATTTATTTCTAAATTCATTTAAATTTTTTTGCAGTGATAAAACCGTTGCTTGAAGGGTTAATATCATTTTTTTTAGTCCATCAATATCTTCATTAAGAGGGAGATGTTGTTGAGCAGTTGGAACTTTTAAACAATTGTTGCAGAACCATTTACAATTTTTTTTTGGATCGTAACACTCTAACATCAGCTTGAGAGAAATCAGCACAATTTAAGTGGGCTGAAAGACTGCATTTATCGCAGGAGATAGCAGATGCCTTATCATAATTATTTTTGCATATGAGACACTTTGACGACATCTTGGAATCAGCCACCACAAAACAACTTAAATCCTGCACGCACTTTTGACTTAAGTAAGTTGGATTTTACACCAACAATATTATTAAAAAGTGTTATAATTCTTCACTTTAATTAACCAACACGAAATAATTAGTTCAAATGATAGCACAATTTTTTATGAACAGATTGGTATAAAAATTATTATTAATTTAAAAAACAAACTCTCAAAAAAATTGAAAAAATTGAGGAACACGCAAAGAATACTCTTAATCAGAGGACTTCACGCCAACCAAAATATAAAAAAAAATATCAATATATTTTAGCTAAATATAAACATTGCAACAAGAAAATTGCTATTTCAAGTGTGGTAGGTATTCTAGAATCCAGCCCATGTTGCTTACAATATACAACGTGTTCATTAAAATGACACCCGAAAATTTAATGTTTATTATCTGATTAGTACCACGTTTTGGTCACTTTTGCATGTCCTATGCTTAAAGCTATCCATAGTATAGATCCTAAAGCATGAATATGAATTTTTTAACAAAAATATCCATTTCAAGAATAGTTAAAATCTGACTTTATTTTTGTAGAAAACCATATAAATATTTGCTTCAGCGCCCGAATTTTATAATTCTTCATCATATTTAAGCTAAAAGAAAACATTGCAACAAGAAAATTGCTATTTTAAGTGTGGTAGGCATTCTAGAATCCAGCCCATGTAGCTTACAATAGAAATAAAATCTGCACTTCCCAGACTGTGGGTAAAAATACTTTCGGAGCTATTCCCAAAAATATTGCAAAATATCCCCAGCTTCCTGATCTAGAGCGATATACTGGGCATACCTTTCGCAGAACATCTGCGACACTACTAGCAGATAGTGGGACAGATATAACATCTGTAAAAAGGCATGGGGGTTGGAAAAGTACTTCGGTTGCAGGAGGATATCTAGAAGATTCTGTAGAATCAAAAACTAAGACGGCAAGATTAATTTTAATATTAAGACTGATGCAAGTACATCGAGCAATATATCTACAGTCACACAGGAGGAGAACGAAATAAATAATTTAAATATTCAATTAAATTAATCGGCTGGCGGAGTTTCATTCCATAATTTAAATAATTGTATTTTTCACATTAATAAGTAAATAAAAAGAAATTGTATTTTTCACATTAATAAATAAATTAATTCCCTCACTCACCATAACTTGACTTTATAAACAATAGCAAACAAAACAGAGTTGACTACTTTACCGCCCAAGGGCGTAAAGTAAAACTTACCGCCATGGTAACCAAGTTGTAATTACACAATTACAATACAGTTGTGCGTAAAATATATTTTATTTTCTTTTGTATAATACTAATACATTTCTAAATTTTTAGGCATTTAGTGATACAACAATAACAATAGGCAGTTAGAATTTTGATGTTATATGCAAAAATAAGAAGGAAGTAGATCAGAATACCTACTGACTACGAATATTGCTAATTTGAAATAATACTACATAACTTTTTATTGTTTTGTAGGTACTGTTACACTTAAAATTGAATTTAACATATGGTAATAAATATAGTGTAGATAAGCTTACTTAAGGTAATACTATTATAGGTATCAAACAATAAGTAATGAGAAAGGATACTTTTAACCCACTAATGACTTATGAGCTACTTAATTTATATAAAAATTGTAAGACTATTATATTAACATAAAAATTAAAGAAAACCATAATTTTTACTAATGCTGCCTCAACGTCTAATAAAAATAAACAATTAAAAAAGATTAGGCCAAAAATATGGCTATAGCTAGTAGGTAGCTAATATAATGGTTTCTTCAATGATATGAATAGTATATATTTCCTCCAGCTTACTAATAATAAACCGAGATAAATAAAAAATTAAAAAATAAGGCAATAAATGGAACGAGATCAGAAAAAATGACTGATATATTAATTTTAAATTTTTCAAAATTTTTATTATGAATAAGCAAACGTAAATATATCGTATTCGTAATATTTTGATAATGACAATTGTAGGAGATGAGCACAAAAGTAATACACTGTAGCAATAAATAGCACAAAATGAGCAAAAAGTTCCTAATAATAAAAATAATTTTTAATTTTTTATTACATTAAATAAACTTTATAATATGCCGATCTACATAAATTAGCAAATGACGAATGCTTCTTGTAGCGATGTAGTGTGACATGTGATTTTTTTTAATAGAAGCACTAAAAAGCTCTAACGAAGCACTAACTTTTGACACCAAGTTCATTAATTTATCTTTCAAAATTCCTGCTAGTGTGAACTTGGCAGGAAAACAGTCGAATGCTCCTGGTAGCGATATAGTATGACTTGTGATTTTTTTAATAGAAGCACTAAAGAGCACTAACAAAGCACTAACTTTTGACACCAAGTTCATTAATTTATCTTTCAAAGTTCCTGCTCGTGTGAACTTGGCAGGAAAACAGTCGAATGCTCCTGGTAGCGATATAGCATATCTTGTGATTTTTATAATAGAAGCACTAAAGAGCACTAACGAAACACTAACTTTTGACATCAAGTTCATTAATTTATCTTTTAAAGTTCCTGCTAGTGTGAACTTGGCAGGAAAAAAAGTCGAATGCTTTTTGTAGCGGCAAGGTGACTCCTGCTAAAGAAATTGAAGAAGCACCAAAGAGCACTAACGAGGCACTAACTTTAAATATAAATTGTTTCGTTAGTGCTTTACTTCATTCTGCTAACTTCACGCACCTAAAATCTGACATTATTTTTGTAAAAAATTATATAAATATTTGATTCCGCGCCCGAATTTTATAATTCTTCATTATATTTTAGCTAAAAGAAAACATTGCAACAAGAAAATTGCTATTTCAAGTATGGTAGTTATTCTAGAATCCAGCCCATGTAGCTTACAATATACAACGTGTTCATTAAAATGACACCCGAAAATTGAATGTTTATTATCTGATTGGTACCACGTTTTGGTCACTTTTGCATGTCAAACGCTGAAATTATCCATAGTATAAATCCTAAAGCATGAATATAAAAGTTTTAGCAAAAATAACCATTTCAAGAAAAAGTAAATTCTCACTTAATTTTTGTAAAAAATCATATAAATATTTGCTTCCGCGCCAAAATTTTATAATTCTTCATCATATTTTAGCGAAAAGAAAACATTGCAACAAGAAAATTGCTATTTCAAGTGTGGTAGGTATTCTAGAATCCAGCCCATGTAGCTTACATTATACAACGTATTCATTAAAATGACACCCGAAAATTGAAAGTTTTAAATATTTTCTTCCGCGTCCGAGTTTTATAATTCTTTATCATATTTTAGCTAAAAGAAAACATTGCTACAAGAAAATTGCTTTTTCAAGTGTGGTAGGTATTCTACAATCCAGCCCATGTAGCTTACAATATACAACGTATTCAATAAAATGACACCCGCAATTTGAATGTTTATTATCTGATTGGTACCACGTTTTGGTCACTTTTGCATGTCCAATGCTAATATTATCCATAGTATAGATCCTAAAGCATGAATATGAATGTTTTAACAAAAATATCCATTTCAAGAATAGGTAAAATCTGACCTTATTTTTTTAAAAAATCATATAAATATTTGCTTCCGCGTCCGAGTTTTATAATTCTTTATCATATTTTAGCTAAAAGAAAACATTGCTACAAGAAAATTGCTTTTTCAAGTGTGGTAGGTATTCTACAATCCAGCCCATGTAGCTTACAATATACAACGTATTCAATAAAATGACACCCGAAAATTGAATGATTATTATCTGATTGTTACCACGTTTTGGTCACTTTTGCAAGTCCAATGCTATAATTATCCATAGTATAGATACTAAAGCAGGAATAAGAATGTTTCAACAAAAATATCCATTTCAATAATAGGTAAAATCTGACATTATTTTTGTAAAAAATCATATAAATATTTGCTTCTGCGCCCGAATAAAATAATTTATCATATTTTAGCTAAAAGAAAACATTGCAACAAGGAAACTGCTATTGCAAGTGTGGTAGGTATTCTAAAATCCAGCCCATGTAGCTTACAATATACAACGTATTCATCAAGGATAGGTAAAATATGACTTTATTTTTGTAAAAAATCCTATAAATATTTGCTTTTGCGCCCAAATTTTATAATTCTTCATCATATTTTAGCGAAAAGAAAACATTGCAACAAGAAAATTGCTATTTCAAGTGTAGTAGGTATTCTAGAATTCAGCTCATGTAGGTTACAATATACAACGTATTCATTAAAATGACACCCGAAAATTGAATGTTTATTATCTGATTAGTATCACGTTTTGGTCACTTTTGCGTGTCCAATGCTTAAAACCATCCATAGTACAGATCCTACAGCATGAATATGAATGTTATAACAAAAATATCCATTTCTAGACTAGGTAAAATCTGTCTTTATTTTTGTAAAAAATCATATAAATATATGCTTCCGAGCCCGTATTTAATAATTCTGCATTATATTTTAGCTAAAAGAAAATATTGCAACAAAAAATTGATATTTCATTTGTAGTAGGTATTCTAGAATCCAGCCCATGTAGCTTACAGTATACAACATATTCATCAAAATGACACTCGAAAATTGAATGTTTATTATCTGATTGATATCACGTTTTGGTCACTTTTGCCTGTCCAATGCTTAAAACCATCCATAGTATAGATCCTAAAGCATGAATATGATTGTTTTAACAAAAATATCCATTTCAAAAATAGGTAAAATCTGACTTTATTTTTGTAAAAAATCATATAAATATTTGCTTTCGCACCCGAATAAAATAATTCATCATATTTTAGCTAAAAGAAAACATTGCAACAAGAAAACTGCTATTGAAAGTGTGGTAGGTATTCTAGAATCCAGCCCATGTAGCTTGCAATATAAAACGTATTCATCCAGGATAGGTAAAATATGACTTTATCTTTGTAAAAAATCATATAAATATATGCTTCCGAACCCGAATTTAATAATTCTTCAACATATTTTAGCTAAAAGAAAACATTGCAACAAGAAAATTGCTATTTCAACTGTGGTAGGTATTCTAGAATCCAGCCCATGTAGCTTACAATATACAACGTATTTATCAAGAATAAGTAAAGTCTGACTATGTTTTTGTAAAAAATCATATAATTATTTGCTTCCGCGCTCGAATTTTATAAATCTTTATCATATTTTAGCTAAAAGAAAACATTGCAACAAGAAAACTGCTATTTCAAGTGTGGTAGGTATTCTAGAATCCAGCTTATGTAGCTTACAATATACAACGTATTCATCAAGAATATGTAAAATCTGACTTTATTTTTGTAAAGAATCATATAAATATTTGCTTCCGCGTTTGAATTTTATAATTCTTTATCATATTTTAGCTAAAAGCAAACATTGCAACAAGAAAATTGCTATGTCAAGTGCGGTAGGTATTCTAGAATCCAGAACATGTAGCTTACAATATACAACGTATTCATCAAGAATAGGTAAAATCTAACTTTATTTTTGTAAAAAATCATATAAATATTTGCTTCCGCGCCCGAATAAAATAATTGATCATATTCAGCTAAAAGAAAACATTGCAACAAGAAAAAAGCTATTTCAAGTGGGGTAGGTTTGGAGAATCCAGCCCATGTAGCTTACAATATACAACTTATTCATTAAAATGACACCCGAAAGTAGAATGTTTATTATCTGATTGGTACCACGTTTTGGTCACTTTTGCATGTCCAATGCTACAATTATCCATAGCATAAATCCTAAAGCATGAATATGAATGTTTTAACAAAAATATCCATTTCAAGAATAGGTAAAATCTGATTTTTTTTTGTAAAAAATCATATAAATATTTGCTTTCGCGCCCGAATTTTATAATTCTTTATCATATTTTAGCTAACAGATAACATTGCAATAAGAAAATTGCTATTTCAAGTGTGGTAGGTATTCTAGAATACAGACCATGTAGCTTACAATATACAACGTATTCATTAAAATGATATCTGAAAATTAAATGTTTATTTTCTGATTGATACCACGTTTTGGTCACTTTTGCATGTCCAATGCTTAAAAACATCCATAGTAAAGATCCTAAAGCATGAATATGAATGTTTTAAGAAAAATATCCATTTCAAGATTATGTAAAATCTGACTTTATTTTTGTAAAAAATCATATAAATATTTGCTTTAGCGCCCGAATAAAATAATTCATCATACGCTAGCTAAAAAAAAACATTGCAACAAGAAAATTGCTATTTAAACTGTGGTAGTTATTCTAGAATCTAGCCCATGTAGCTTACAATATACAACGTATTCATCAAGAATAGGTAAAATCTGACTTTATTTTTGTAAAAAATCATATAAATATTTGTTTCCGCGCCCGAATATTATAATTCTTTATCATATTTTAGCTAAAAGCAAACATTGCAACAAGAAAATTGCTATTTCAAGTGTGGTAGGTATTCTAGAATCCAGCCCATGTAGCTTACAATATACAAAGTTTTCATTAAAATGACGCCCGAAAATTGAATGTTTATTATCTGATTGGTACCACGTTTTGGTCACTTTTGCATGTCCAATGCTTAAAACCATCCATAGTATAGATCCTAAAGCATGAATATGAATGTTTTAACAAAAATATCCATTTCAAGAATAGGTAAAATCTGACTTTATTTTTGTAAAAAATCGTATAAATATTTGCTTCCGCGCCCGAAATAAATAATTTATCATACTTTAGCTAAAAGAAAACATTGCAACAAAAAATTGCTATTTAAAGTGTGGTAGTTATTCAAGAATCCAGCCCATGTAGCATACAATATACAACGTATTCATAAAGAATAGGTAAAATCTGACTTTATTTTTGTAAAAAATCATATAAATATTTGCTTCCGCGCCCGAATTTTATAATTCTTCATCATATTTTAGCGAAAAGAAAACATTGCAAAAAGAAAATTGCTATTTCAAGTGTGGTAGGTATTCTAGTATCCAGCCCATATAGCTTACAATATACAAAGTATTCATTAAAATGACACCTTAAAATTGAATGTTTATTATCTGATTGGTACCACGTTTTGGTCACTTTTGCATGTCCAATGCTTACAACCATCCATAGTATAAATCCTAAAGCATGAATATGAATGTTGTAACAAAAATATCTATTTCAAGAATATGTGAAATCTGAATTTAATTTTGTAAAAAATAATATAAATATATGCTTTCGCGCCCGAATTTTATAATTTTTCATCATATTATAGCTAAAAGAAAACATGGCAAGAAGAAAATTGCTATTTCAAATGTGGTAGTTATTCTAGAATCCAGCCCATGTAGCTTACAATATACAACGTATTCAATAAAATGACACCTGCAATTTGAATGTTTGTTATCTGATTGGTAACACGTTTTGATCACTTTTGCATGTCCAATGCTAAAATTATCCATAGTATAGATCCTAAAGCATGAATATGAATGTTTTAACAAAAATATCCATTTCAAGAATAGGTTAAATCTGACTTTATTTTTTTAAAAAATCATATAAATATTTGCTTTCGCGCCTGAATTTTAAAATTCTTTATCATATATTAGCTAAAAGAAAACATTGCAACAAGAAAATTGCTATTTTATGTGTGGTAGGTTTTCTAGAATCTAGCCTATGTAGCTTACAATATACAACGTATTCATTAAAATGACATCCGAAATTTGAATGATTATTATCTGATTGATACAAAAATATTCATTTCAAGAATAGGTAAAATCTCACTCTAATGTTGTAAAAATAATATAATTATTTGCGTCCGCTCCCGTATTTTATAATTCTTTATCATATTTTAACCAGAATAAAACATTGCAACAAGAATATTTCTATTTCAAGTGTGGTAGTTAGTCTAGAATCCAGTTCATGTAGCTTGCAATATACAACGTATATATTTAAATGACACCCGAAAATTAAATGTTTATTATCTGATTGGTACCACGTTTTGGTCACTTTTGCATGTTCAATGCTTAAAACCACCCATAGTATAGAACCTAATGCATGAATATGAATGTTTTAACAAAAATATCCATATCTCAAGAATAGGTAAAATCTGACTTAATTTTTGTACGAAATCATATAAATATTTGCTTCTGCGCCCGAATTTTATAATTCTTCATCATATTATAGCTAATAGAAAACATTGCAACAAGAAAATTGCTATATCAAGTGTGGTAGGTATTCTAGAATCCAGCCCATGTAGCTTACAATATACAACGTATTTATTAATATGACACCCAAAAATTGAAGGTTTATTACCTGATGGGTACTACACTTTGGTCACTTTTGCATGTCCAATGCTAAAATTATCCATAGTATAGATCCTAAAGCATGAATATGAACGTTTTAACAAAAATATCCATTTCAAGAATAGGTAAAATCTGACTTTATTTTTGTAAAAAAATCATATAAATATTTGTTTCCGCGCCCGAATTTTATAATTTTTCATCATAATTTAGCTAAAAAAAAACATTGCAACGAGAAAAATGCTATTTTAAGTGTGGTAGGTATTCTAGAATCCAGTCAATGTAGCTTATATTATACAACGTAATTATTAAAATGACACCCGAAAATTAAATGTTTATTATCTGATTGGTACCACGTTTTGGTCACTTTTGCATGTTTAATGCTTAAAATCATCCATAGTATAAATCCTAAAGCATGAATATAAATGTTTTAACAAAAATATCCATTTCAAGAATAGGTAAAATCTGACTTAATTTTTGTACAAAATCATATTAATATTTGCTTCTGCGCCTGTATTTTATAATTCTTCATCATATTTTAGCTAAAAAAAACATTGCAACAAGAAAATTGCTATTTCAAGTGTGGTAGGTAATCTAGAATCCAGCTTATGTAGATTACAATATACAACGTATTTATTAAAATGACACCCAAAAATTAAATGTTTATTATCTGATGGGTACTACGTTTTGGTCACTTCTGCATGTCCAAAGCTAAAATTGTCCATAGTATAGCTCCTAAAGAATGAATATAAATGTTTTAACAAAAATATACATTTCAAGAATAGGTAAAATCTGACTTTATTTTTGTAGAAAATCATATAAATATTTGCTTCCGCACCCAAATTTTATATATATTCATCATATTTTAGCTACATGAAAACATTGCAACATGAAAATTGCTATTTCAAGTGTGGTAGGTATTCTAGAATCCAGCCCATGTAGCTTACAATATACAACGTATTTATCAAGAATAGGTAAAATGTGACTTAATATTAGTAAGAAATCTTATAAATATTTGCTTCCGCGCCCAAATTTTATAATTCTTTATTATATTTTAGCTAAAAGAAAACATTGCAACGAGAAAATTGCTATTTTGAGTGTGGTAGGTTTTCTAGAATCCAGCCCATGTAGCTTACAATATACAACGTATTTATCAAAAATAGGTAAAATTAGACTTAATTTTTGTAAAAATCATATAAATATTTGCTTCCGCGCCTGAATTTTATAATTCTTCATCATATTTTAGCTAAAAGAAAACATTGCAACAAAAAAATTTTTATTTCAAGTGCGGTCGGTAGGTAAACTAGAATCCAGCCCATGTCGCTTACAATATACAACGTGATCATTAAAATGACACCCGAAAATTGAATGTTTATTATCTGGTTGGTACCCCCGTTTTGGTCACTTTTGCATGTCCAATGCTAAAATTATCCATAGTATAGATCCTAAAGCATGAATATGAATGTTTTAACAAAAATATCCATTACAAGAACAGGTAAAATCTGACTTAATTTTTGTAAAAATCATATAAATATTTGCTTTCGCGCCCGAATTTTATAATTCTTCATCGTATTTTAGCTAAAAGAGTACATTGCGACAAGAAAATTGCTATTTCAAGAGTGATAGGTATTCTAGAATCCAGCCCTTGTAGCTTACAATATACAACGTATTCATTAAAATGACACTGATTGGTACCCACGTTTTGGTCACTTGTGTATGTCGAATGCTTAAAACCATCCATAGTGTAAATCCTAAAGCATGAATATAAATGTTTTATCAAAAATATCTATTTTAAAAATTGGTAAAATCTGACCTTATTTTTGTAAAAAATCATATAAATATTTGCTTCCGCGCCCGAATTTTATTATTGTTTATCATATTAGATAAAAGAAAACATTGCAACAAGAAAATTGCTATTTCAAGTGTGGTAGGTATTCTAGAATCCAGCCTATGTAGCTTACAATATACAACGTATTCATTAAAATGACACCCGAAAATTGAAAGTTCATTATCTGATTGGTACCTCGTTTTGGTCACTTTTGCATGTTCAATGCTTAAAACCATCCATAGTATAGATTCTAAAGCATTATTCTGATTTACAAGGAATCAAAGAATATTCTAGAATGAAATGTTTTAATATAAATACCTTAGCAAAAGATCGCGAGGACAGTCTTGTGTAGATACGTGTAGTGAACAGATGGTGATATAAATAAAAAGATAGTGATAATAGACGGCCCGCGCCGCTACCCTGGGTTCGCTACATTGCCCCCTCTTTAAGACTGTTTCGTCCCGGAACAGTTCGTTATGACGAAATCTGCATGCATCACCCTTGGTGCATCTGAAATTCTTGAAGAAATAACAATCGACGGTCCGTTTGAGCTCTTCCTGACCGGTAGATTTGAAGCTGCAGACTAGAATTTCCACTCCGGTAAAGCGAAAGATTGTTTCTAACATGCTTCTAACAATCCTCCAATCCAAACCATTTAGTCCACAGCCTATCTTCGGTACTGCCAGCTTCATGATGTCATTCTCCAACAGATGGTTCTTCATGTCATACAGCGAGTCCTATAAATTGCGGTATGACGGCTTCTGATACAAGTATTGTTTCGTAACGAGATAGTAAATGTACCGCTTGTGTTCTACGTTATCATCCTTCAGTTGTAGCGTTTTTCCGACAGTTGGACGTTGGTTGGCCAGTTCTTGTACTCGTCCAAATTTTCTTTTAAAAACTGAAGCGATGCCGCGGGACATTTTAATATTTTTCGCTACACAATGTGCGAGGGAATATTCTGAAGACACGGTGAACAGATCTCGTTGTTCTTCTCGTGTCACGCCATACCGTGCCTTATGACCAGTAGAATGACATTCCATGAAGTCTTCAAATGTAGGTTCCTCAGCTACAACCCGGCGTACCGTCGCTCTATGATGATCGTCAAAATTATCACCAGCGAGAGGGGCTAACCGATTGAAGTGGACTACTCTCGGCTATCCATTAGGTGTTTTCCTAATTCTGTAGACCACATCATTTATTCTTTTTACGATCTCGTAGGGATCTTCCCAATTCTTTTGCAGCTTCGGTGATAAGCTACGACGCCTTTGTGGATTGTAAAGCCACACCAAATTCCCAGGTTGATAACCACCTTTTTCAGCTTTGACATCGTACTGGTCTTTCATCCGATCCCTGGCACCTTGAATATTTGTACGGACTTGTTCATGGATGTCATTCATTCTTCTCCGTACGTCCGTTACATAGTCCTCCCCGGCTAGATCTTCACCGGGTTTACTGCCAAATACCAGGTCGCATGGTAAGCGCAACTCCCGCCCGAATAAGATGTTTGCTGGCGTCTGCCCTGTTGTCTCATGCACGGATGAACGGTAAGCCAACAAGAACAGATGAAGATGTCGGTCCCAGTCTTGTTGATGGTTAGAGACTACCTTTGACAAATACCGATTTATTGTTTTATTCATCCGGTCAACGATGCCATCAGACTGCGGGTGTAATGCAGTAGTTCTGGTTTTCTTTATTCCTAATATCTTACAGATATTTTCGAACAGAGCAGACTCGAAATTCCTTCCTTGGTCGGAATGTATCTCTCGCGGCACTCCAAATCGGCAGATGCATTCTTTTACCAAAACTTCAGCGACCGTTACGGCTTCCTGGTTGGGTAATGGGTAGGCCTCAACCCACTTAGTGAAGTAGTCCATTACTACTACTATGTATTTATTTCCCTCGTCAATTTCTGGGAATGGTCCGGCCACGTCAATCGCAATGCGTTCAAAGGGACTTCCAACGTTATATTGGCGCATTAGAGCTCTTCTTTTCCTATGTGGCCCGTTACTTCCCGCGCAGACCACACATTTCTTGCACCACTCTTTAACATCTTTTTTTAAATTTACCCAGTAAAATCGTTGGCGCACTCTCTCAAGGGTTTTATTCACTCCAAAATGTCCAGATCCGTCGTGGATCTCCTCCAATACTTCCGGTACTCTATTCCTAGGAATTATCAGCTGGGTCCTACTCACAGTGCCTTCAGTATTCTCTACGAGACGTTTCAGGAGGCCTTCTTCAACCACAATAGAATCCCACTAGAAAGAACGCCACCAATTTCAACGTTGCTGGCATCTGTATCTAGAACAAATTCTCCTTCTGGTAAAGGATAACTTCGGACAGGTGCGCTTGTCAAGGAATATTTAAGTTGTTTGAACGCGGCTTGACAGTCCATCTCCCAGATAAATCTTCTGCCTTCTTCAGTAAGCCTTGTCAATGGCTTCGCTATGTTGGCAAATCCAAGTACATAACGTCGGTAGTATGTACAGAGACCAAGGAAACTTCCCAATTCATGTTTATCTCTCGGTACTGGCCAGTCACTCACAGTCCTTATTTTCTCTGGGTCTACTGCAATACCCTTACCAGAAACTACGTATCCAAGATAATGAACTTCTTTTTGATATAAGTGACACTTCTTTGGACTGAGTTTCAGGTTAGCCTTCCTCAATCTTTGGAAAACCTCTTCCAACTTCTTCATGTGGCCCTCGAACGTTTTTCCTACTACAATAATATCGTCGAGGTAAACCAAACATGTTTTCCATGACAGTCCAGCCAACACGGTTTCCATAAGTCGTTCAAACGTTGCAGGGGCATTGCAGAGCCCAAATGGCATAACAGTAAATTGCCAAAGACCGGTACCGACAGTATATGCCGTCTTTTCTTTGTCTCTTGGGTCTAAGTCCACTTGCCAGTATCCGCTCTTTAGATCAAGAGTAGAGAAAATCTTTGATCCTGCCAATGTGTCCAGAGTATCGTCTATTCAAGGTAGCGGGTAGCTATCCTTCTTCGTCACTTTTTTAAGTTGACGATAATCGACGCAAAATCTTGTAGAGCCATCCTTCTTCTTCACTAGCACCACTGGTGAAGCCCATGGACTGTTTGAAGGTTCAATCACACCTTCCGTCCTCATATCCTCTATAATTTCTTCAGCTTCTTCCCGCTTCGCCAGTGGTAATCTTCTTGCTGTTTGGCGGATGGGTCTTGCGTCTCCGGTGTCTATTTGATGATGGACTACATTGGTTCGTCCTTTGTCCTTCTTGTCAAATTGGAACACATCTTGAAAGGTCCCAATTAACTTCTTAGCCTTGGTTTTCTGGTCGGCAGTCAAGTCCTGGAACGATGATGACAGCTCTTTGATTAGAATATCTGGAACTTCGCAGGATGTGTTGTCTTTGGTCTTTACAGTTCGAATAATTGATGCTACCGCTGAACATTCACCTACTATGGTCCCTTTTTTTAGTATAACGGGATAAAAATTAATGTTCATTACTCGAACTAGGATTATCTTATCGGTTTTGACCAAGGCTTTCCCAATTACAACTCCAGTCCCAGTTTTAGCATCATCATTTTTCGGGTAGAGCATGACAATGTTTCCCACACAGAAGCTACCCTCTATTTGTGCTTTCACGATTGACTCACTCCGTTCTGGGAGGGTTACATCTTCCGTTATTTATACTCTCATGGCATTGTCGTCTCGTGGATTTAATACCAGTTCTTCATCATTGACCATCATCACTCCATTCTTCAGGTCAAGTTTAAATCCATGCTTTTTTATGTCCATGCCGAGAATGAATTCATCTTCTACATCAGCTACCAGCACACGATGTTTAATGCACGTTTTTCCAACAGTGATGCTCAAATCTATTTCTCCAGATGCGGTAGCTTGTTCTCCGGTGGCTGTGCGTATCTGCCACTTTGTTGGAAGTAGATGTTTTCTGCACAGTTTTCTTGTGAAGTCGGGTCTGATTATTGTTTTTGTCGCACCCGTATCCAGCAACATTTTAAGCGGCCTGCTGTCGGTAGAGCCGTCTACATAGACACTGTTAGCTTGATGATGAAGGGATGTGACATAACTAATGGATTCTGGAGCTACTGGAATACGGGTCGACGATTGCCCCTTCGCATCAACCCGACTTAGTTTCCCGACTCTTTTTCTTCTTTTCTTGCTTCTGCTTTCCTCTGTTGTTTTCTGCAGAGCCTTTGCGGGTGACCTAATTCACCGCAATTCACAGCGGAGTTTCTTTCTTCCCGCGCCGTGAATTTCAGATGAAATTCGTCTTATCCCGTCATCTAGATCCTTAGTGTCTTCATTCCTCTCAGCATCGATAATTCGCACTCGCGATTGGTTTCGTGAAGCTTGTTTTGCAGCTTCATGATCTAAGGCATATGAAAGTGCATCAACCAGAGTTTTTGGTCGAGCCAATCGTAGTGCCTGCTGAGTTTCATTGTCTCGGACCCCATATATAAATGCTTGTGTGGCTAGACATTCCAAAACACTGTCAGGAGCTGTGGGATGTGCGAGACGAACTAAACGAGCTATATCAACTTCTTCTTGAAGGTTTTCTTTAGAACTCTGATATCGGTTCCTCAGTTGCATCTGGTACACTTGCTCCAGATGCGCATTGCCATATCGCATATCCAATCTCTTAACAAGTTGTTCGTAATCTTCTTGTTCATCTTCTTTTAGCGTTTGTAGCATATCTATGGCTTCTCCACGTAGCGAAACTGTCAGCGCAGTAGCTTTTTCTTTGAAAGACCAGCCATTTGCTTTGGCAGCAACTTCAAACTGTTTTGAATAATTCGGCAACGATGTCTTGCCGTCAAATTCTGGTGTTTTCATATGAATTCTGGAACTATTTTCTGTTTTCTTTTCCTGAATTTCATCAGTCTTAGCTGTATTTGAATTTAAAACCGCTGGTGACGTAATTTTGGAGACATTTTTCTGTAACTCTTCAACTTTCTTCTCGCAAATTTCTATTCTCTCTTCCAACATTCTAGACTTTTCTTTTAATTCTTCTTTTAAAGTTCTCGAATTTTCTGTTAATTTTTCTTCCAATTTTTGTTCTAAACTTCTGGAATTTTCTATTAATTTGTCTTCTAAAGTTCTAGAAGTTTCAGCTAGTTTTCTAGAATTTTCTTCTAATTTTTGTTCTAAAGTGATAGAAGTTTCATCTAGTTTTCTAGAATTTTCCTCTAATTTTTGTTCCAATGTTCGAGAATTATCCGTCAATTTTTGTTCTAAATTTTCTATCAGTTCTGATTTCAATGCTCTTAAATTTTCCGCTAAATTTTCCTCCATAATTTTACCAAAATCGGGCAAGCTACCCGTAATTTCGAATAAACAGTCAACAGGATTTTCATCAGCTTCTACCAAAGCTTGCCGTAGACGATGCTGTAAAACAGACTTGGTTCCCGATGTCTCCAACTCTCGTTCCTCCAGCTCCCTCTTGAGATCGGCCACTTTTAATTCACTTAATTTTACTTGTTTAGTAGCCATTTTATTTATTTTTATTTTATACTTCACAGTTTATAATAACCCTCACACCTGACACCAATTGTAACGTTTTATTTATTTAGGTAAAGTGTAAAATTGATTAAAAACACTCATATTTATATAACTAAGTTTAATTAAAGAAATATGAATTATAAAGAATAATGAAAATAACTAACACTAAGAATTAACAAATATAAACATTAATTTAAGAACTAATTATTATTACTAAAGACTTAAACGCTAAGATAGTTTATTTAAACAATTAAAACTATGCGATATTTATTTCAACAATATTTATATCACCGTCTATTTTTATCACTATCTTTTTTTTATATCACCATCTGTTCAGTACACGTATCTACACAAGACTGTCCTCGCGATCTTTTGCTAAGGGTATTTATATTAAAACACTTTATTCTAGAACATTCTTTGATTCCTTGTAAATCAGAACAATGGGGAGCGGACGGACGTGTTCTGACCTGTTCGCTAGCGGCCGCCGCCCGCGCCTCCGCCCGCGCCGAGACCCTGGATTCGCTACAATATGATAAAGAATTATAAAATGATTTTTAACAAAGTCAAATTTTACCTATTCTTGATGAATACGTTGTATATTTTAAGCTAAAATATGGTAAAGAATTATAAAATTCGGGCGCGGAAGCAAATATTTATATGATGCTTTACAAAAATAATGTCAGATTTTACCAATTCTTGAAATGGATATTTTTGTTAAAACATTTATATTCATGCTTTAGGATCTATACTATGTATCGTTTTAAAGATTGGACATGCAAAAGTGAGTAAAACGTGGTACCAATCAGATAATAAACATTCAATTTTCGGGTGTCATTTTAATGAATACGTTGTATATTGTAAGCGACATAGGCTGGATTCTGGAATACCAACCACAGTTGAAATAGCAATTTTCTTGTTGCAATGTTTTGTTTTAGCTAAAATATGGTAAAGAATTATAAAATTTGGGCGAGGAAGCAAATATTTATATGATTTTTTACAAAAATAAAGGCAGATTTTAACTATTCTTAAAATGGATATTTTAGTTAAAACATTCATATTCATGCTTTAGGATCTATACTATCGCTGGTTTTAAGCATTGGATATGCAAAAGTGACCAAAACGTGGTACCAATCAGATAATAAAATTTTATTTTCGGGTGTCATTTTAATGAATACGTTGTATATTGTAAGCCACATGGGCTGGATTCTAGAATACCTACCACACTTGAAATAGCAATTTTCTTGTTGCAATGTTTTCTTTTAGCTAAAATATGATGAAGAATTATTAAATTCGGGCGAAGAAGCAAATATTTATATGATTTTATACAAAAATAATGTCAGATTTTACCTATTCTTAAAATAGATATTTTTGTTAAAACATTCATATTCATGCTTTAGGATCTATACTATAATAGTTTTAAGCATTGGACATGCGAAAGTGACCAAAACGTGGTACCAAATAGATAATAAACATTCAATTTTCGGGTGTCATTTTAATAAATACATTGTATAATGTAAGCTACATGGGCTGGATTCTAGAATACCTACCACATTTGAAATAGCAAGTTTTTGTTGCAATGTTTTCTTTTAGCTAAAAAATGATGAAAAATTATAAAATTCGGGTGCGGAACCAAATATTTAAATGATTTTTTACAAATATAAAGTCAGATTTTACCTTTTCTTGAAATGGATATTTTTGTTAAAACATTCATGTTCATGCTTAAGCATCCATACTATGGATAATTTTAGCACTGGACATGCAGAAGTGACCAAAACGTGGTACTAATCAGATAATAAACATTCAATTGTTGGGTGTCATTTTAATGAATACTTTGTATATTGTAAGCAACATGGGCTGGATTCTAGAATACCGAACATCCTTGAAATAGCAATTTTCTTCTTGCAATGTTTTCTTTTTGGTAAAATATGATAAAGAAATCTAAAATTCGGGCGCGAAAGCAAATATTTCTATGATTTTTTACAAAAATTAAGTCAGAATTAACGTATTCTTGAAATGGATATTTTTGTTATAACATTCATATTCATGCTGTAGGATCTGTACTATGGATGGTTTTAAGCATTGGACACGCAAAAGTGACCAAAACGTGATACTAATCAGATAATAAACATTCAATTTTCGGGTGTCATTTTAATAAATACGTTGTATATTGTAAACTACATGGGCTGGATTCTAGAATATCTACCACACTTGAAATAGCAATTTTCTTGTTGCAATGTTTTCCTTTAGCTAAAATATGATGAAGAATTATAAAATTCGGGCGCGGAAGCAAATATTTATATGATTTTTTACAAAAATAAAGTCAGATTTGACCTATTCTTGATGAATACGTTGTATATTGTAAGCTACATGGGCTGGTTTCTAGAATACTTACCACACTTGAAATAGCAATTTTCTTGTTGCAATGTTTTCCTTTAGTTGAAATATGATAAAGAATTATAAAATTCAGGCGCGGAAGCAAATATTTATATGATTTTTTACAAAAATAAAGTCAGATTTTACCTATTCTTGATAAATACGTTGTATATTGTAAACTACATATCCTGGATACTAGAATACCTACCACACTTGAAATAGCAATTTTCTTGTTGCAATGTTTTCCTTCAGCCGAAATATGATGAAGAATTATAAAATTCGGGCGCGGAAGCAAATATTTATATAATATTTTACAAAAATAAAGTCAGATTTTAGCTATCCTTGAAATGGATATTTTTGTTAATACATTCATATTCATGATTTAGGATCTATATTATGGATAATTTTAGCATTAGACATGCAAAAGTGACCAAAACATTGTACCAATCAGATAATAAACATTCAATTTTAGGGTGTTATTTTAATGAATACGTTGTATATTGTAAGCTACATGGGCAGGAATCTAGAATACCTACCACACTTGAAATAGCAGTTTTCTTGTTGCAATGTTTTCCTTCAGCCGAAATATGATGAAGAATTATAAAATTCGAGGGCGGATGCAAATATTTATATGATTTTAAAAAAAATTAAGTCAGATTTTACCTATTCTTGAAATGGATATTTTTGTTAAAACATTCTTATTCATGCTTTAGGATCTATACTATGGATAATTTTGCCATTGGACATGCAAAAGTGACCAAAACGTGGTACCAGTCAGATAATAAACATTCAATATTCGGGTGTCATTTTAATGAATGCGTTGTGTATTGTAAGCTACATGGGCTGGATTCTAGAATACCTACCATACTTGAAATAGCAATTTTCTTGTTGCAATGTTTTCTTTTAGCTAAAATATGATAAAAACTATAAAATTCGAGATCGGAAGCAAATATATATATGATTTTTTACAAAAATACAGTCAGATTTTACCTTTTCTTGATGAATACGTTGTATATTTTAAGCTACATGGGCTGGATTCTAGAATACCTACCACACTTGAAATAGCATTTTTCTTGTTGCAATGGTTTCCTTTAGCTAAAATATATATTTTTTTTGTATCTCCTAAGAATTTTACAATCTATCCAAATATAAGATAATAAGTAAAAATATAACAGCAAATGAATTACATGAGGAGCATTTGTCCACTGGCAAAAACTGGAAATATTAACTATATAATGTTAGTTAAATCTATCTACTAAATCTAATGGTTTAAAACGTTTTAATCGTCGTATGTCCTCACTGCTGTCTAACATTTTTACTGCACTTGTGTTTGGGTGGGCTTCAAGTCTTTTAAGATATTTGTTCGATTGTTTCTTTCACTGTACACATGTTGAGGTCTCTGTGGATGTTTACATTTGGTACATACCAAGGAGCATTTGTAATTGTTCGGAGGCACTTAGATTGAAAGCGTTGAAGTATTTCAATATTGGAGTTGCTTGCTGTTCCCCAGAGTTGTATTCCATACGTCCAGACAAGTTTAAATATGCTTTTATATATCAGTAGTTTGTTTTCCAGTGACAGTTTGGAAGTTCTACCTAATAGCCAATAGTGCTGCCTGAATTTTAGTCCCAGTTGCTTTCTTTTTGAGAAGATGTATTTACGCCATGTTAGTCTTCTATCAAGATTTATTCCTAGATATCTTGTTTCTTCAGTTTGCGGTAGCGGTTGGTTATTGAGTGTTACCACAGGACACGTACTTTTATTCAAGGTAAAGGTTACATGGACTGATTTGGTTTCGTTGGCTTTTATTCTCTAGATTTTTAGCCACTTTTCGATTTTTTTAAGCTGTATTTGAAGAAGATGTGAGGCCTCTGCTGAATTTTTATAACAAGCTAGGATTGCTGTGTCATCAGCAAATGTGGCAACTGTAGAATTTGGAGTTGTTGGAATATCAGCCGTGTAAATGAGGTAGACAATAGGTCCAAGAACACTACCTTGGGGTACTCCTGATTTGATTGGGTATAATGGACTACATTCTTCTTTGTATTTTACTGTAAAACATCTGTTTGTTAGATAGGATTCTAGGATTTGATAGAAGGTATGAGAGATGTTACTTTTTAATTTATATAGCAGGCCAATATGCCACACTTTATCGAACGCTTGCGAAACATCTATAAAAGCTGCTGAACAGTAGTGTTTTCTTTCAAATGTTTTGTTTATTACGTCGACTACTCTATGAACCTGCTCAATAGTTGAGTGTTGTTTTCGGAAGCCAAACTGATGATCAGGAATTAATTTTCTTCGCATAAGTATGGGCTCCAGTCTTGTGATGAAAAGTTTTTCAAATACTTTTGAAAGTACAGGTAGTAAACTTTTTGGACGATAGGACGATGTTTCCTCAGCGGGTTTCCCTGGTTTGTGTATAAGAATAATTTGAGCTACTTTCCATTGTGATGGAAAAACTCCAAGTCTTAAGATTGTGTTAAATACATAAGTTATAAGAATGATTGCTTTAAATGGGAGTTGTTTTAAAAATTTTCCAGAGATTAAATCGTATCCGGGAGTTTTTTTTTGGATTTATATGTTTGCATATTATCTCGAGAACATCCTTCGGTTTAAAATGTCGTATAGGATAATCCAACTGAAAGGGATGTTCTAACGTGTTGTATATGAATTGTTCATCTTCTGGTGGTATCGAGGGTGGAAAAGGTTGGAATACTTTTGTTAGGTGATTTGCAAAGGCTAGAGCTTTGTCAGAGTCAGTCCTTGCCCATAGTCCGCGTTCTTTCCTAATTGGTGGAATGTGTTGTTGGGGCTGTTTGATTTTTTTGTTGCTTTCCATAATGAGTAGTCACTTGCTTCTGTTGCTGATAAATTCTCAAGATAGTTTTGAATTGTTTCATTTTTTTCTTGTTGCAATATTTTTTTCAAGTCTTTGGTGGCTTTATTTAATTTACTTTTTACTTGGGGGTCTCGAGTTGTCTGCCAGATTCTTCTAATTTTCTGTTTATGGGCTATTAAATGTTTGATGTACGCTGGTATGTTTGTTACAGTATTACAAGATTTTTATATTGCGGTCGATTGCCAAGTAGATTCCTGAATTGATTTTGTTAAATGTTCTACAGCATTATCTAAGTCTTCTTGAGATTTTAAGCTAACATTTAACGAGATTTTACTTTCTGAATTTGTGCCAATTCGTTTATTTATTACAGAGAGAGGCGGGTTTGTCTACTTTTGGTATTTGTGTACTGAATATTAGAATTACGGGTGAGTGGTCTGATGATAAATCTACGCAGGATTCTACTTTAAAATATTTTTCTGATTTTCCACTGACTATGAAAAAGTCAAGTAGATCAGATATTTTACTTGGGTCAGTCGGCCAGTAGGTTGGTTCTCCAGTTGAAAGGGTTATGTAATGTTTATTCTGGATAGTTTTAAGTAATTCTCTTCCTCTTGGTGTAATGAGTCTCGATCCCCAAATTTGGTGTTTAGCATTGTAATCTCCACCAGCAATGAATTTATTTCCCAATGTATTAAAAAAGGTAGTACATTCTTCGTTTTTAATTATATGTTTCGGTGGCATATAAATTGCTGACACTACAAAAGATTCCGATAGCGTTTCAATTTTTATATTTGTGGCTTGCAAATATTCTTTCTGGTGTTTTACAAGTTCATAATGTTTAATTGAATTTTTTACAATAATTGCAGTTCCACCATGAGCCGTTCCGTCAGGATGATTTGTTGAATATATTGAATAATTTGGTATTTTAAGGTAGTTTTTATTCGTGAAATGAGTTTCTGATATAAGTATTATATCTAGTTGGTGGTTAATAATAAATTATTTTAATTCTTGGCAATGTTGAGCCAAGCCGTTGGCATTCCATAATACAATTTTCATCTGAGTATTCATTTTATTTTTGAAATTAATGTTGTTAAAATATTTAACATTGTGTCCATACGTTCCATTAATTTACATAACATTTGTTCTAGATTTTTATTAGAATTACCTTGTGTGTTTATTTCCGGAGTAACGATTTCATTAGCTGGCGTCTCGACCTGTGAATTTTTTGCAGTATTTGCATTAATATTAGTAGGTTGCTGATTAGACATTTTTGCAACACTTGCATATGTAGTGTTATTGTTTACATATTGTGCTGGACGGATGTTGACATTATTATTTGTAGGTCGTTGAGTAATTTGTTTAGTACGTAAAGTGGGATATTTTCTTTTTTGAATCTCTTTGTATATTGCGCAACCTTTGTAATTTGCAGGGTGTTTTCCATCACATAAGGCACAGGTTGCATCTGTATTAGATGGTTTTTCACACGTTTTACTCGCGGAGGTTCGAATTCAATTTTGCAGTTTAATAAATATTTAATGTCGTATACTTTTTTATTATTTTCCTGCTGTTCTAAGTCCATATAAAACATGGGAAGCGGCTGTTTAGTTTTCCAATTTTTAATATTGTGAATATTAATAACTTTGTGACCATACGACTCTATTTCAGTTTTCAAATATTCTAAATCCGCAGAGTAGTGGATATTTCTTAGGACTGTTCTAAAGTTTCTTTTCTGTTTTAACTAATATATATGAAAAGCCGTTTTTTTCTCTGTTAAGGTCTTAATGATTTTTGTGTAACTTTCAGATGTATGGGGTTGGACTTTAACTTGATTGTTTGACACTGATTTTAAAAAATAATCATCCTTGGCTACTAAGTTCAATATTTCCAGTAATGGTTGCAATTTAATTATATCAGGAATAAAAATAGGTGGCGGTTTAGGTTCTCGTTTTTCAATTGTATTTTCGTCATCATTATCATTTTCTGGGTCTTGATTAGTTAATTCCTGGAATCCATTTTGAGTATTTATCCTTACCACAAAATCAGTTAGAGTTTTTTGTCTGACGTTCCTGCTGTTAATTTCTGGACTGTTTTGTTTTGTTTTGTTTGATTTAACTGTTTGCCATTCTGAGCTACTGTTCGCGCTGTTCGATAAAGGTGGAAAAATCTGGGTGTATCCTGTAGGAGAGTTTTGAGTTTGAGGCTGATTTTCAATTTCGGATATCGGTGTAAAGGGAATTGGAGTATTAGTTTGGAGAGGATTCTGAGAAGCGTCCGTTATGGGGTTGGCTGGGAGCGTATTGGTTGATGAAAGTCTCTGAGGATAAGTCGTAGTTGGTGTTGTATTGGAATTTCTAGGTGGTGAATGGTTAACAGGCATAGGTAGGTTGGTTGGGGATGTGCCGGGTTGATTTACTGAGCTTGGCTGGTTTCTAAGTACCAATGCTGCATTCTTAAGCTCTGACGGTATAGATGTTTTCCCGCTAGGTGGAATCAAAAAGAAGACGCCGTTTCTTTTTGTTATTTTAGCTATTGACTTTTTAATCTTCTTCGACATACTTCATTGCGATGAACACAGGAAATAAATTTGCACTGTAAGCACACACTGTATGACACACTTTTCGACACTGCACGCGCACGGAATAGAACCACACGTCTGCACTGCTCGACGGTTGTAAGCCAACTGAGCTAAAATATGATGAAGAATTATAAAATTCTGTTGCGGAAGCAAATATTTATATGATTTTTTACAAAAATAAAGTCAGATTTTACCTATTCCTGACGAATACGTTGTATATTGTAAGCTACATGGGCTGGTTTCTAGAATACCTACCACACTTGAAATAGCAATTTTCTTGTTGCAATGTTTTCTTTTAGCTAAAATATGATGAAGAATTATTAAACTCGGGCGCGGAAGCAAATATTTATATGTTTTTTACAAAAATAAAGTCAGATTTTACCTATTCTTGATGAATACGTTGTATATTGTAAACTACATGGGCTGGACTCTAGAATACCTACCACACTTGAAATAGCAATTTTCTGGTTGCAATGTTTTCCTTTAGCTGATATATGATAAAGAATTATAAAATTCGGGCGCGGAAGCAAATATTTATATGATATTTCACAAAAATAAAGTCAGATTTTACCCATACTTGAAATGGATTTTTTTGTTAATACGTTCATATTCATGCTTTAGGATCTATATTATGGATAATTTTAGCATTGGACATGCAAAAGTGACCAAAACATGGTACTAATCAGATAATAAACATTCAATTTTCGGGTGTTATATTAATGAATACTTTGTATATTGTAAGCTACATAAGCAGGAATCTAGAATACCTACCAAACTTAAAATAGCAATTTTCTTGTTGCAATGTTTTCTTTTAGCTAAAATATGATGAAGAATTATAAAATTCGAGAGCGGAAGCAAATATTTATATGATTTTTTACAAAAATAAAGTCAGATTTAACCTATTCTTGAAATGGATATTTTTGTTAAAACATTCTTATTCATGCTTTAGGATCTATACTATGGATAATTTTAGCGTTGGACATGCAAAAGTGACCAAAATGTGGTACAAGTCAGATAATAAACATTCAATTTTCGGGTGTCATTTTAATGAATTCGTTGTATATTGTAAGCTACATGGGCTGGATTCTAGAATACCTACCACACTTGGAATAGCAATTTTCTTGTTGCAATGTTTTCTTTTAGCTAAAATATGATGAAGAATTATAAAATTCGGGCTCGGAAGCAAATATTTATATGATTTTTTACAAAAATAAAGTCAGATTTCACCTATTCTTGAAATAAATAATTGAGATAGATAAATTGTTAAAACATTCATATTTATGCTTTAGGATCTATACTATGGATAAATTTAGCATTAGATTTTCGAACGTCATTTTAATGAATACATTGTAGATTGTAAGCTACATAGGCTGGATTCTAGAATACCAACCAAACTTAAAACAGTAATTTTCTTGTTGCAATGTTTTCTTTTAGCTAAAATATGATAAAAAATTATAAAATTCGGGCGCGGAAGCAAATAATTATATGATTTTTTACAAAAATTAAGTCAGATTTTACCTATACTTGAAATGGATATTTTTGTTAAAACATTTATATTCATGCTTTAGGATCTATACTATCTATACTTTACGATCTATACTATGGATTCCTCTATGAACTGTCGTGCGTACTAGACGTGTTTGCGCGTTCTGGCGATAGTTGCATATATTTTTGATTAGTTTTTTTTCTCATAAAAATCGCATTTAAATCATCAAAATGTTGACCCGTGACGATCAAATTACGATCAAGAAAATAATTAATGATTCGTTAACCCAGCTGGGTGAAAATAAATCCTTCGTCCAACTCATTGTTAGTGAAGTGACCAGTGCTGTGCAAAATGTCTTCGAGCAGAAGCTGAAAGTGCTACAAGATGAAATCACCTCACTTAAGCAAGTAAATTATATTTTAAATCAGTCGTGCATCTCTTATGAAAAGAAATTAGATGATTTTGAACAATACTCTCGGCGAAATAATATTAGAATATTTGGTTTATCTGAAACCAAAAATGAAAAGTGTGATGATACAGTCATAAAGATGTGTCAAGATAATTTAAATATAACCGTCACACCTCAAGAAATAGATCGTTGCCATAGGCTTGGCAAATTAAACCCGAACAAAACGCGGCCCATAATAGTTAAATTTGTGAGCTACCGTTCCCGCCAAAAAATTTTCAACTCGAAAAAGCTTCTCAAGAATTCGGGTATCACCATCAGGGAAGACTTAACATCAGCTAGGGCGTCTCTCGTTAAAGCAGCGGTGGTTAAATACTCCAGTAAAAATGTGTGGACTTTTGACGGGCGAGTTTTTGTGAATGTTTCGGTGGAAGGAAGTGATAAACCTAAAAAAATTCATATTACTGATCGTAAAGATTTATTGGACTAACAAATATGTTTTATCTATAAACAGTCGATTTATTTGGGTCTACATTGTTCATTTATTTATATAGGTATATTGCCAACATTTTGTGTATCTCTGCTTTTTTTATTGTTTAATTGTCTAGCCAGAACATGCACAAGTCAATGAACTCTGTTCATCTGACCTTGACTTACTGGCACACTCTTGTGTTCTTATCTTTGTTCTTATATCTTTTTTAATGTTGAATTTTGGTGACTGCAACCAACAAATCATTGATGTATATGATACGAATTTCACAATCTGTCAGATAAATATCAGATCAATTAACTCATGTTTTTTAAAGTTTTCAGAATTTGTTAGTGATTATAACTTTGACATTATAGCCGTTACGGAAACCTGGATTAACGAAAACACTCCAAGTTGTTTATTTAATATTATAAATTATGATTTATTTTGTGTCAACAGAACTCATGCAGTCGGTGGAGGAGTTGCATTTTATGTACGTAATGGTATTAATTTCAAAGTATTAGACACTACTTTTGTTTCCAAAAATAACATTGAACATGCATGGATTTTATGTACAATTCAAAATTTAAAATTATGTTTAGGTGTTATATACAATCCTCACAATCATTATTATCGTGAACTTGCAATTCTTGAAACTCTTTTTACTGAATTTATTTTACAGTGTGATTATTTGATATGCACAGGTGATATAAATATTAATTTATTATCTAAGGATTATAAAACTCAATATTTTTCTTGTCTCTTGTCGGTAAACAACCTGCATCAAATAATCACCAATCCCACGAGACCGTCTTCAAAATCGTTGTTAGATGTTATATGTTTGTCAGATACAAGTATTTGCGTAAGTTCAGGTAATATTGATTGTCAGGAAATGACCGATCACGACTGTGTTTATTGTGTACTAAATTTACCAAAAACCTCTACGTCTATAAAAAAATTTACATACAGAGATTATACAAGCTTTAATCGTAATCATTTTTACTCTGATTGTGAATCAGTAAACTGGGAGCAGATTCTTTTTTTAAATAATGTTGATGATAAGGTTCGATTTCTCAACGAAAATATTACACATTTATTTAATAAACATGCACCCTTAAAAGAAATTACTACCAAAAAACAATTTAGTCCATGGATTACTCCAGTCATTAAAATCATGCAGAGTAAGCGTAATAAAGCCCTTGCTGAATATAAAAAATATAAAACAACTGGTAAATTACAATATTATAAACAGCTACGTAATATCACTACAGCTGCAATTAGGCGAGAAAAACAAGCTTACATAAACCATAATATTAATAAAAATATTAAAGACAGTGGTAAACTATGGACTAACTTGAAAAAAATAGGAGTTACTAATACCTCGGTGAATAATTTATGCGAAGAAATATTTAAACCTAATGAGTATGGCAACTATTTATTAAATCAGACTGGCATAACATACACAAACCCTAATACTAAAATATATTATAATACTAACCAGTATTCAAATGTAAAAACTGAGTCATTTGATTTTACATGTGTGGATAATGAAAAAATTGAATTAATTTTAAAAAACTTGAAGTCCAATGCAATTGGAATTGACGACATATCCAAAAAAATGCTAGAACTAATCTTTCCAGTTATTATTAAGTACATTACACACATAATCAATACCTGCTTGCAAACCGGAACAATTCCTGATTTATGGAAATCAGCTATTGTCAAACCTATTCCGAAAAACAATAAACCCTCATCTTTCAATGACCTGCGACCTATAAGCATTCTGCCCACCCTGTCAAAAGTTTTAGAGAAAATATGTTGTGAACAAATTATGGTCTATGTAACACAGAATGGAATTCTTCCACAAAACCAATCTGGTTTTAGATATGGACATAGCACTAACACATGCCTAATAAATATTCTGGATACATTAATTAAAAATTATGATGACTCAAAAATATCTTTCCTAATTCAAATAGATTTCTCTAAAGCTTTTGACATGGTTGACCATAATTTATTATTAGCTAAATTAAAATATTATAAATTTTCAGAGAATGCATTAAAGTGGTGTACGAATTATTTTAGCAACAGAGAATTTCGAGTTAGTATGACTAGCAACTCTATTACATTAAATTCACCTTCGTACCAACTAGTACGTGGAGTACCTCAAGGGTCAATTCTGGGGCCACTGTTCTTTTTAATATATGTTGCAGATTTACCTACTGAACTAAAACACTGCGATTTTCACTCATATGCTGATGACACACAACTATTAGCATCATGTTTTCCATCAGAAGTGTCCAGTGTTGTTAATAATATTAATTCTGATCTCAATAATCTAGTTCAGTGGGTTGAGGATAATGGTCTCAATATTCATCCAAATAAATCGACGTTGTTAGTTATAGGAAACTGTGAAATACCTTTGATAAAGCATGACGGAATCCAACTTCAGCCTGATAAATTTTGTAAAAGTCTGGGAGTATATCTTGATCCAGACCTTAATTTCAAGTATCATTTACAGGCGAAAATGAAGGCAGCAGTGATAAAATTAAAGCACCTGTATCAGTTTCGTTCCATCTTAACCTCTGATATAAAACTACGTTTAATTAATTCACTTGTTCTTCCATTATTCGACTATTGCGCATGTGTGTATGTACCTAACTTAACTCAAGCTGATAAGCACAGAATTCAAGTTTTTCAAAATTCATGTTTACGATTTGTTTATAATGTGCGTAAATTTGATCATATTTCAAACTATAGAAGGTTAGCTAAAATGAATAATATTGAAACTCGCATGGAAAAAATGTATTTAATATTAATTCATAAAATTTTAAACACTAGAACACCTCGTTATCTGTATGATAAACTCGTTCCAAAATTTTATAATTATAGTTTACGTATTAGGAATTTATATATTGTGCCATCGTTTAAAAAACAAAAATTTAAGTGCTCATTCTCCTATTTGGCCCCTACATTATACAACACTTTATCAGACAGTATTAAATCTCTCTCTGTAAATTCTTTTAAATACCATTTGAGGGAAATGTGAAAATTTATATTTGCATGAATAATTTAAGTATTCTCCTGTGATATCATTTTGCAAAGCTTAACTTCAATGATTAGTAGTTAAAAATATTTCTTGTTTATTCAACATTAATTCTTATTGTTCTTTTTTTTCTATGTATCGTTATATTTGTATATTATTATAATCTCGGCGTTCATTTTTATTTATTTGTATAATGTATATTGTGGTTGGGTTGAAAAGCAGCCTTTGGCTGAACCCCGCCATTGACTTATGTCAATAAAGTCTATTATTATTATTATAATTATTATTATTATTATTAAGTATTGGACATGCAAAAGTGACCAAAACGTGGTACCATTTAGATAATAAACATTCACTTTTCGAGTGTCATTTTAATGAATACGTTGTATATTGTAAGCTAAATAGGCTGGGTTCTAGAATACCTACCACACTTGAAATAGCAATTTTCTTGTTACAATGTTTTCTTTTAGCTAAAATATGATGAAAAATTATAAAATTCGGGCGCGGGAGCAAATATTTATATGATTTTTTACAAAAATAAAGTCAGACTTTACCTATTCTTGAAATGGATATTTTTGCTATAATTATAATTATAAATTTCGGCGCGGAAGCAAATATTTATATGATTTTTTACTAAAATAATGTCAGCTTTTACCTATTCTAGATGAATACGTTGTATATTGTAAGCTACATGGGCTGGATTCTAGAATACCTACCACTCTCGAAATAGCAATTTTCTATTTGCAATGTTTTCTTTTAGCTAAAATATGATGAAGAATTATAAAATTCGGGCTCGGAGACAAATATTTATATTTTTTTTACAAACATAAAGTCAGATTTTACCTATTCTTGAAATAGATATTTTTGTTAAAACATTCATATTTATGCTTTAGGATCTATACTATGGATAAATTTAGCATTAGACTTGCAAAAGTGACCAAAACGTGGTACCAATCAGATAATAAACATTCAATTTTCGAATGTCATTTTCATGAATACGTTGTATATTGTAAGCTACATGGGCTCTATTCTAGAATACCTACCACACTTGAAATAGCAAATTTCTTGTTGCAATGTTTTCTTTTAGCTAAAATATTATAAAGAAGTATAAAAATCGGGCGCGGAAGCAAATATTTATATGATTTTTTTGCAAAAATAAAGTCAGATTTTACCTATTCTTGAAATAGATATTTTTGTTAAAACATTCATATTCATGCTTTAGGATCTATACTATGGATGGTTTTAAGCATTGGACATGCAAAAGTGACCAAAACGTGGTACCAATCAGATAATAAACATTCAATTTTCGGGTGTCATTTAAATGAATACGTTGTATATTGTGAGCTACATGGGCTGGATTCTAGAATACCTACCACACTTGAAATAGCAATATTCTTGTTGCAACGATTTCTTTTAGCTAAAATATTATGAAGAATTATAATATTCGGACGCGGAAGTAAATATTTATATAATTTTTTACAAAAATAAAGTCAGATTTTACCTTTTCTTGATGAATACGTTGTATATTGTAAGTTACATGGGCTGGATTCTAGAATACCTACCACACTTGAAATAGCAATTTTCTTGTTGCAATGTTTAATTATGATAAAGAATTATAAAATTCGGGCGCGGAAGCAAATATTTATATGATTTTTTACAAAAATAAAGTCAGATTTTACCTATTCTTGAAATGGATATATTTGTTAAAACATTCATATTCATGATTTAGGATTTATACTATGGATGGTTTTAAGCATATGACATGCAAAAGTGACCAAAACGTGGTACCAATTAGATAATAAACATTCAATGTTCGGGTGTCATTTTAATGAATACGTAGTATATTATTAGCTACATGGGCTGGATTCTAGAATAAATACCATACTTAAAATAGCAATTGTCTTATTGCAATGTTTTCTTTTAGCTAGAATATGATGAAGAATTATAAAATTCAAACCGAAGCAAATATTTACATGATTTTTTACAAAAATAAAGTCAGATTTTACCTTTTCTTGATGAATACATTGTATATTGTGAGCTACATGGGCTGGATTCTAGAATAGCTACCACACTTGAAATAACAATTTTCTTGTTGCAACGTTTTCATTTAGCTAAAATATGATGAAGAATTATAAAATTCGGGTGCGAAAGCAAATAATTATATGATTTTTTTCCAAAATTAAAGTCAGATTTTACCTATTCCTGATAAATACGTTCTATATTGTAAGCTACATGGGCTGGATTCTAGAATACCTACCACACTTGAAATAGCAATTTTCTTATTGCAATGTTTTCTTTTAGCTAGAATATGATAAAGAATTATAAAATTCGGGCGCGGAAGCAAATATTTATATGATTTTTTACAAAAATAAAGTCAGATTTTACCTATTCTTGATGAATACGTTCTATATTGTAAGCTACAGTGGCTGGATTCTAGAATACCTACCACACTTGAAATAGCAATTTTCTTGTTGCAATGTTTTCTTTTAGCTAAAATATGATAAAGAATTATAAAATTTGGGCGCGGAAGCAAATATTTATATGATTTTTACAAAAATAAAGTCAGATTTTACCTATTCTTGAAATGGATATTTTTGTTAAAACATTCATATTCAAGCTTTAGGATCTATTCTATGGATGGTTTTAAGCATTGAACATGCAAAAGTGACCAAAACGTGGTACTAATCAGATAAACATTTAATTTTCGGGTGTCATTTTAATGAATACATTGTATATTGTAAGCTACAAGGGCTGGATTCTAGAATACTTACCACACTTGAAATAGCAATTTTCTTGTTGCAACGTTTTCTTTTAGCTAAAATATGATGAAGAATTATAAAATTCGGGCGCGGAAGCAAATAATTATATGATTTTTTTTCAAAATTAAAGTCAGATTTTATCTGTTCCTGATAAATACGTTCTATATTGTAAGCTACATGGGCTGGTTTCTAGAAAACCTACCGCACTTGAAATAGCAATTTTCTTGTTGCAGTGTTTCCTTTTAGCTAGAATATGATGAAGAATTATAAATTCGGGCGCGCAAGCAAATATTTATATGATTTTTTACAAAAATAAAGTCATATTTTACCTATTCTTGAAATAGATATTTTTGTTAAAACATTCATATTCATGCTTTAGGATCTATACTGTGGATCGTTTTAAGCATTGGACATGCAAAAGAGACCAAAACATGGTACCAATCAGATAATAAGCATTCAATTTTCGGGTGTCATTTTAATGAATACGTTGTATATTGTAAGATACATGGGCTGGATTCTAGAATACCAACCACACTTGAAATAGCAATTTTCTTGTTGCAATGTTTTCTTTTAGCTAAAATATGACGTAGAATTATAAAATTCGGGCGCGAAAGCAAATAATTATATGATTTTTTACAAAAATTAATTCAGATTTTACCTATTCTTGTAATGGATATATTTGTTAAAACATTTATATTCATGATTTAGGATCTATACTATGGATGGTTTTAAGCATTGGACATGCAAAAGTGACCAAAACGTGGTACCAATCAGATAATAAACATTCAATTTTCGGGTGTCATTTTAATGAATACGTTGTATATTGTTACCTACATGGGCTGGATTCTAGAATATCTACCATACTTAAAATAGCAATTTTCTTATTGCAATGTTTTTTTTTAGCTAGAATATGATGAAGAATTATAAAATTCGGGCGCAGAAGAAAATATTTATATGATTTTTTACAAAAATAAAGTCAGATTTTACCTATTCTTAAAATGGATTTTTTTGTTAAAACATTCATATTCATGCTCTAGGATCTATACTATGGATGGTTTTAAGCATTGGATATGCAAAAGTGACCAAAACGTGTACCAATCAGATAATAAACATTCAATTTTCGGGTGTCATTTAAATGAATACGTTGTATATTGTAAGCTACATGGGCTGGATTCTAGAATACCTACTACACTTGAAATAGCAATATTCTTGTTGCAGCGTTTTCTTTTAGCTAAAATATGATGAAGAATTATAATATTCGGACGCGGAAGTAAATATTTATATAATTTTTTACAAAAATAAAGTCAGATTTTACCTTTTCTTGATGTATACGTTGTATGTTGTAAGATACATTGGCTGGATTCTAGAATACCTACCACACATGAAATAGCAATTTTCTTATTACAATGTTTTATTTTAGCTAAAATATGATAAAGTATTATAAAATTCGGGCGCGGAAGCAAATATTTATATGAATTTTTTTACAAAAATAAAGTCAGATATTACCGTCTCTTGATGAATACATTGAAATTTGTAAGCTACATGGGCTGGATTCTAGAATACCTACCACACTTGAAATAGCAATTTTCTTGTTGCAATGTTTTCTTTTAGTTAAAATATGATGAAGAATTATAAAATTCGGCCGCGAAAGCAAATATTTATATGATTTTTTTCAAAAATAAAGTCAGATTTTACATATTCTTGAAATGGATATTTTTGTTAAAATATTCATATTCATGATTTAGGATCTATACTATGGATAGTTTTAAGCATTGGACGTGCAAAAGTGCCCAGTACGTGGTACCAATCAGATAATAAAAATTCAATTTTCGAGTGTCATTTTAATGAATACGTTGTATATTGTAAGCTACATGGGCTGGATTCTAGAATACCTACCACGCTTGAAATAGGTAATTTTCTTGTTGCAATGCTTTCTTTTAGCTAAAATATGATGAAGAATTATAAAATTCGGGCGTGGAAGCAAATATTTATATGATTTTTTACAAAAATAAAGTCAGATTTTACCTATTTTTGATGAATAGCTAAAATATGATAAAGAATTATAATAAAATAAAATAATGTCGGATATTACATATTTTTGAAATGGATATTTTTGTTAAAACGTCTGTAAACATGCTTTTGGACCTATACTATGGATAAAATATGATAAAAATTTATAAAATTCGGGCGCGCAAACAAATATTTATATGATTTTTTACAAAAAAAAGTGAGATTTTACCTATTTTTGATGAATATGTTGTGTATTGTAAGCTACATGGGCTGGATTCTAGAATACCTAACACACTTGAAATAGCAATTTTCTTGTTGCAATGTTTTCTTTTACCTAAAATATGATAAAAAAACATAAAATCCGGGCGCGGAAGTAAATATTTATATGATTTTTTACAAAAATAAAGTCTGATTTTACCTTTTTTTGATGAATACGTTGTATATTGTAAGCTACATGGGCTGGTTTCTAGAATACTTACCACACTTGATGTAGCAATTTTCTTGTTGCAATGTTTTTTTTTTTTTAGCTAAAATATGATGAAGAATTATAAAATTCGGGCGCGGAAGGAAATATATATATACGATTTTTTACTATAATGAAGTCAGATTTTACCAATTTTTGACATGGATATTTTTGTTAAAACATTCATATTCATACTTTAGGATCTATACTATGGATAATTTTAGCATTGGACATGCAAAAATGACAAAAACGTGGTAACAATTTGATAATAAACATTCTATTTTCAGGTGTCATTTTAATGAATACGTTGTATATTGTAAGCTACATGGGGTGTATTCTAGAATACCTACCGCACTTGAAATAGCAATTTTCTTGTTGCAATGTTTTCTTTTAGCTAAAATATGATGAAGAATTATAAAATTCGGGCGCGGAAGCAATTATTGATATGATTCTTTACAAAAATAAAGTCAGATTTTACCTATTCTTGAAATGGATATTTTTGTTAAAACATTCATATTCATGCTTTAGGATCTATACAATGGACGGTTTTAAGTATTGGACATACAAAAGTGACCAGTACGTGGTATCAATCAGATAAGAAACTTTAAATTTCCGGGTGTCATTTTGATGAATTCGTTGTATATTGTAAGCTACATGGGCTGGATTCTAAAATACCTACCACACTTGAAATAGCAATTTTCTTGTTGCAATGTTTTCTTTTAGCTAAAATATGATAAAGAATTATAAAATTAGGGCGCGGAAGCAAATATTTATATGATTTTTTACAAAAATAAAGTCAGATTTTACCTTTCTTGAAATGAATATTTTTGTTAAAACATTCATATTCATGCTTTAGGAACTATAATATGGATAATTTTAGCATTGGACATACAAAAGTGACCAAAACGTTGTACCAATCAGATAATATACATTCAATTTTCGGGTGTCATTTTAATGAATACGTTGTATATTGTAAGCTACATGGGCTGGATTCTAGAATACCTACCGCACTTGAAATAGCAATTTTCTTGTTGCAATGTTTTCTTTTAGCTAAAATATGATGAAGAATTATAAAATTCGGGCGCGGAAGCAATTATTGATATGATTCTTTACAAAAATAAAGTCAGATTTTACCTATTCTTGAAATGGATATTTTTGTTAAAACATTCATATTCATGCTTTAGGATCTATACTATGGACGGTTTTAAGTATTGGACATGCAAAAGTGACCAGTACGTGGTATCAATCAGATAAGAAACATTCAATTTCCGGGTGTCATTTTGATGAATTCGTTGTATATTGTAAGCTACATGGGCTGGATTCTAAAATACCTACCACACTTGAAATAGCAATTTTCTTGTTGCAATGTTTTCTTTTAGCTAAAATATGATAAAGAATTATAAAATTAGGGCGCGGAAGCAAATATTTATATGATTTTTTACAAAAATAAAGTCAGATTTTACCTTTCTTGAAATGAATATTTTTGTTAAAACATTCATATTCATGCTTTAGGAACTATAATATGGATAATTTTAGCATTGGACATACAAAAGTGACCAAAACGTTGTACCAATCAGATAATATACATTCAATTTTCGGGTGTCATTTTAATGAATACGTTGTATATTGTAAGCTACATGGGCTGGATTCTAGAATACCTACCGTACTTGAAATAGCAATTTTCTTATTGCAATGTTTTCTTTTAGCTAAAATATGATAAGGAATTATAAAATTCGAATGCGGAAGCAAATATTTATATGATTTTTTACAAAAATAAAGTTAGTTGTTACCTATTCTTGATAAAGACTTTGCATATTGTAAGCTACATGGGCTGGATTCTAGAATACCTACCACACTTGAAATAGCAATTTTCATGCAAAAGGGACCAACACGTGGTACCTATCAGATAAGAAACATTCAATTTTCGGGTGTCATTTTAATAAATACATTGTATATTGTAAGCTACATGCCCTGGATTCTAGAATACCTACCACACTTGAAATAGCAATTTTCTTGTTGCAATGTTTTCTTTTAGCTAAATATGATAAAGAATTATAAAATTTGGGCGCGGAAGCAAATATTTATGTGATTTTTAACAAAAATAAAGTCAGATTTTACCTATTCTTGATGAATACGTTGTATATTGTAAGCTATATTGGCTGGATTCTAGAATACCTACCCCACTTAAAATAGCAATTTTTTTGTTGCAGTATTTTTCTTTAGCTAAAATATGATGAAGAATTATAAAATTCGGGCGCGGAAGCAAATATTTATATGATTTTTTACAAAAATAAAGTCAGTTATTACCTATTCTTGATGAATACGTAGTATATTTTAAGCTACATGGGTTGGATTATAGAATACTTACCACACTAGAAATAGCAATTTTCATTTTGCAATGTTTTCTTATAGCTAAAATATGATGAAGAATTATAAAATTCGGGCGCGGAAGCAAATATTTATATGATTTTTTACAAAAATAATGTCAGATTTTACCTATTCTTAAAATGGATATTTTTGTTAGAACATTCATATTCATGCTTTAGGATCTATACTATAGATAATTTTAGCATTGGACATTTAAAAGTGACCAAAACGTGGTACCAATCAGATATAAACATTAAATTTTCGGGTGTCATTTTAATGAATACATTGTATAATGTAAGTTACATGGGCTGGATTCTTGAATACCTACCACACTTGAAATAGCAATTTTATTGTTGTAATGTTTTCTTTTAGCTAAAATAAGATAAGGAATTATAAAATTCGGGAGCGGAAGCAAAAATTTATATGATTTTTTACAAAAATAAAGTATGTTTTTACCTATTCTTGATAAAGACGTTGTATATTGTAAGCTACATTTGCTGGATTCTAGAATACCTACCATACTTGAAATAGCAATTTTCTTGTTGCAATGTTTTCTTTTAGCTAAAATATGATGAAGAATTATAAAATTCGGGAGCGGAAGCAAAAATTTATATGATTTTTTACGAAAATTAAGTCAGATATTACCTATGATAAAGACGTTGTATATTGTGAGCTACATGGGCTGGATTCTAGAATACCTGCCACACTTGAAATAGCAATTTTCTTGTTGCAATGTTTTCTTTTAGCTAAAATATGAGAAAGAATTATAAAATTCGGGCGCGTAAGCAAATATTTATATGATTTTTTACAAAAATAAAGTCAGATTTTATCTATTCTTGTAATACATATTTTTGTTAAATCATTCATATTCATGCCTCAGGAACTATACTATGGATAATTTTAGCATTAAACATGCAAAAGTGACAAAAACGTGGTACCATTCAGATAATAAACATTCAATTTTCGGGTGTCATTTTAATGAATACGTTGTATATTGTAAGCTACATGGGCTGGATTCTAGTCTACCTACCGCACTTGAAATAGCAATTTTCTTATTGCAATGTTTTCTTTTAGGTAAAATATGATGAATATAAACATTAAATTTTCGGGTGTCATTATGATAAAGAATTATAAAATTCGGGCGCGGAAGCAAATATTTATATGATTTTTACAAAAATAAAGTCAGATTTTACCTATTCTTGATGAATACGTTGTATATTATATGCTACATGGGCTAGATTCTAGAATACCTACCACACTTGAAATAGGAATGTTCTTGTTGCAATGTTTTCTTTTAGATAAAATATGATGAAAAATTATAAAATTCGACGGGGAAGCAATTATTTATATGATTTTTTACAAAAATAAAGTCAGATTTTACCTATTCTTGATGAATACGTTGTATATTGTAAGCTACATGGGCTGGATTCTAGAATACCAACCACACTTGAAATAACAATTTTCTTATTGCAATGTTTTCTTTTAGCTAAAATGTGATGAAGAATTTTAAAATTCGGGCGCCGTAGCAAATATTTATATGATTTTTTATAAAAATAAAATCAGATTTTACCTATTCTTGAAATGGATATTTCTGTTAAAACATTCATATTCGTGCTATAGGATCTATACTATAGATGGTTTTAAGCATTGGACATGCAAAAGTTACCAAAACGTGGTACCAATCATATAATAAACATGTAATTTTCGGGTGACATTTTAATGAATACGTTGTATAATGTAAGCTACATGGGCTGGATTCTAGAATACATACCACACATAAAATAGCAATTTTCTTGTTGCATTGTTTTCGTTTAGCTAATATATGATGAAGAATTATAAAATTCGGGCGCGGAAGCAAATATTTATATGATTTTTACAAAAATAATGTCAGATTTTACCTATTCTTGATGAATACGTTGTATATTGTAAGCTACATGGGCTAGATTTTAGGATACCTACCATACTTGAAATAGCAATTTTCTTGTTGCAATGTTTGCTTTTAGATTAAATTTGATAAAAAATTATAAAATATGGGCGCGAAAGCAAATATATATATGATTTTTTATAAAAATAAAGTCAGATTTTACCTATTCTTGAAATGGATATTTTTGTTAAAACATTCATATTCATTGTTTAGGATCTATACTATGGATGGTTTCAAGCATTGGACATGCAAAGCAAATATTTATATGATTTTTTACAAAAATAAAGTTAGATTTTACCTATTCTTGATAAATACGTTGTATATTGTAAGCTACATGGGCTGGATTCTAGAATACCTACCACCCTTGAAATAGCAGTTATCTTGTTGCAATGTTTTCTTTTAGCTACATTATGATGAAGAATTATAAAATTTGGGCGCGGAAGCAAATATTTATATGATTTTGTACAAAAATAAAGTCAGATTTTACCTATACTTGACATGGATATTTTTGTTAAAACATTCATATTCATGCTTTAGGATCTATTCTGTGGATGGTTTTAAGCATTGAACATGCAAAAGTGACCAAAACGTGGTACTAATCAGATAATAAACATTTAATTTTCGGGTGTCATTTTAATGAATATGTTTTATATTGTAAGCTACATGGGCTGGATTCTAGAATACCTACCACACTTAAAATAGCAATTTTCCTGTTGCAATGTTTTCTTTTAGCTACATTATGATGAAGAATTATAAAATTCGGGCGCGGAAGCAAATATTTATATGATTTTTTACAAAAATAAAGTCAGATTTTACCTTTTCTTGATAAATACGTTATATATTGTAAGTTACATGGGCTGGATTTAAGAATATCTACCACACTTGAAATAGCAATTTGCTTGTTGCAATGTTTTCTTTTATCTAAGATATGATGAAGAATTATAAAATTCGGGCGCGGAAGCAAATATTTATATGTTTGTTTACAAAAATTAATTCATATTTACCTATTTTTAATGAATACGTTGTATATTGTAAGCTACATGGGCTGGATTCTAGATTACCTACCACACTTGAAATTGAAATTTTCTTGTTGCAATGTTTTCTTCTAGCTAAAATATGATGAAAGTAGTATGTATTCGGCGGTTCTAGGACAGCAAGAAAAGTATGCGTAGAACGGTTCCCCCACCACTTTGAGCATGTTTTCCTACACGCGTTCTAATTGGTTGCAGTAATTATTCTGCTCCGCGTTGATCTTGAAATTCAACCAAGGAATTTATAAAAAAATACATTTATTTTGTGAATTAGTTTATTTACATAATTATGACTACAATTATAGGTACATATACAAATATTATAACAAGGGATTGATCGGTACAGGTACATATAATATTAATTAAAATCTAATATTCTATGATGACCCCAAGATAACGGGTCTGTACTGTTTTCCAAAAGAAATCTGTTATCATCGTTTGCTGATAAACATAACTTGTTTTTCTTTTGAGTATATAGTACATGTTTTACTTACTTGAAAATATTTTGATTTGCGTAGGTTATTTGATTTGTGAATAATGTGTTTTTATAGTCATCATGGGACTATTTGTTTTTCACTATATGCGCCTTAATACCTTTTTCTTTTTTTATTTCTTTACTTTCAGTTTTAATTGAATACATTTTTAAACGTAAACCTACAAATTCCAATATAATTTTGCCACCCATTTCATCTTTAAATTTTCCTAATTCTCCTTTATTGACAAGAGGCATATTAAATTGATTATTTTCTGCAAAATTTGAAGTATCAAATTCATTTAAATTATTTTTAATTTTGTCATATATATTATTTATTTTGAATTCATATATAAGTGAATCAGTGTCAGTATATAGTAGTCTTATTTGATTTTCATATTTATTTTTCATTGATTTATAGTGAAAATTATACATGTGATATTTGGACAATTCTAATACCGTAAAACCTAAATAAATTGGTTTGTTATATTTCATTTTCAATTTATTCATTTGAATTGCTACGAGATTTTCAGAAAATATAGCTATGAAAATGAAAATTTGTTTTTGCAATAAGACATTCTGCTCCCTCCTTTTTTCCTATATTTTCCCAATGTGTAATTAATCTTACATTTACTCGTTTATCTACGTTTTCCATTGTTTTGCCATATACTAAGTTATTCATTAATTTATAAAAATCTTTTTCAAAATCATTTTGTGCTTGCATGCGTAAATTTGTATTTAAATCGATGTATTTTTTTAGCCAGTTTGATTAATCAAAGCTAAGGACACGATGAACATTTATTATAATCAAACCGTTATCAATGGCTTGCTGTAAATTACGATAATGAATTATATATTTCGATTTGTTGTATAAATTTGGAATAAGTTTTTTGTTTTTAAATTTTGAAATAGGCGATACGATATTCTCTGGACAAAATGGTAAATCATTATGCTTATCATGTAATTCCTCAGGATAATCCAAATCAATTTGTAGAATAAAACCTGTACTTGAAGTTTCAGATATATTCGTTGTATCTATGATTTCTATTTCGTTTCGTTCAAGCCATTCAAAGTTAGATATAGGTAGATACATAGACATTGCTAACCCCTACAAAGTATTTGCATCCCAATATCCTATATATTTAGAAGGACTATTTGAATCAAACATTTCAACATATTCGTTATTAGCTTTTGAATACCGGTTTGAACACATGGAAACTCCACCACGGATTCCTTTTTTAATAAAATGTAACATTTCGATATCTGTGTAGAGTTCTAAGTTAATTTTCGTGTATTTAAGCATTGTGTCCCAACTTAAAGATGGCGTGGTTAAATACTGACAAGGATCCAAACAATACACTTTAAAACAAACATTTCTAAAATTTTCGAAAATATCTGCGAGAATTAATACATCAGTCTGAAGGTAAATATTTGAATAATCTTTCGTCGTATGACAATTAAATACATTCCAAACATTAATTGCATCTTTGTATTCATCATCTAAAATATGTGATTTATTCATTATATTGAAAAATAAATCTTTTTTTGGTAACTTGGTTTCGTTCAATTTTTCAAAAGAATCCATATATTGATAAGCAAATACTCTTTTTTTAGTCATTAGATTTAATTGTTTAGAATTTGTAAAATATTTTGATGTTTCCTTAAACTGTATTTGTTTCAAATTTTTTGCTAAATTGTCAAGTGATTTACCCATGAATTTTAAAGAATCGATAAATCTTAAACTTAGATATGTTCTTCTGAAATTTATTTCATCAACTAAAACTGTTTTCGAAAATGATATATATTTTTCTTTATTTTGTGGAATTATGTGAATTTTTCGTCATTAAAAGCCAAATCTTTTATAAACAAATGTGAATCATATCCACTTAAATTATGAGAAAATACAGGTATAAATTTAGGAATTTTAAAATTAAGGTTGCAATCAAAATGGGCAGCGCCTCTGAACTTACCCGTTAGATGATCATGATCACGAACTTTTTGATTATCGGTAAATTTTTCCTCGCATTTGTGACAAACTTTTGCAGAATTATAACTTTGTTCTTCTTGTTGCGATAGAGAAATCATTGGAACAATTGTTTTGAAGTGATTTGTGTAAATATCTTTAGTTTCATTTACGATACGTTGAACAAATTTGTCAGATGCATCTTCACCTAAGTACGTGTGAAATTTACTTAACGAATCGTTGTAAGAACATTTTATATAGTAAGCAAAACTCTAAGGCTTATGAATATGAGTAACGTGAGTAAATGATTTATCTGGATTTGGTGAACACGTATCTACAGGAATTTGTAAACATTCAAAGTCTGCATAAATAACAAAAGGAACTATTAATTTTTTCTCATGATGTGTGAACTTTAAAATTTTTTCATCCTCAGTGGGTAAAATAGTTACTATTTCCCCACAATCAAAACGTTGATGATCTAATAATTTTTGTTACTAGTGAATTTTATCAAACAACTATCACAAATGTATTTTCTATGTTGATTTTGATTAATTTGAGTACTTACCAAACGAGATAAATCTTTAATTAAAACATAATGACCAAAATTATTTTCACTTATGTATAATAAATTAACATGTACATTTTGTCTTCTTTCTGTAATGGGCCAACAATATCATATTTATTAGTTTCTAAATTTTTTTCAGTACCGAACACGTTAATTGAAATATTATTTAACTGTTCAAATTTAGAAAGCTACTGGAAAATATATACCTGTGAAATCTAATTCCTCTTTATATCGTATGTACGGAGTTATTCGTTCGGCATGATGAGTAGAAGGATGCAGTGCAGCAAGAATTGACCATTTAAAACAATATTCATCATTGTTCACAACATTAATACAGGAATGTTTAATTTTAATATCTGCTGGTAATTCAATGTAAGACGAGGCCCGCATTGGCGAGTATTTGTTAATATTTATTTCTAGGTGTTGTACCTTTACAAATGCCCAACCGGAATCCCTTTCCTGAAAGTACATATTAAAAGTTAAAAGTAAAGATTTTATAAATCTCGTTTGACAATAGAACTTACTTGAAATTCACTACTTTTCGTTTCTATTGTAGATATAAGCTGATCATATAGTTCGGAAATATTTGTTGAAATTTGCACTGTCATAAATTTTGTATTAAAGGATTTTACTTCTTCTTCAATGATATTATCTAATTTAAATTTTTTGTACAGTCCAAAAAGTTCTAGATTGAATTTAATGGAAACATATTTATTTCTTTGCTCTTCTATCAAATTAAGTACAGTAGGTTTAATGTTTTGCAGAAATGCATGTATGTCTACAAAATTATTATTATTTATTTTAAATGATACTATTCTATTCTTGAATGCAGTTTGAATAATGGAAATTCCTGCGTGATCCGCACTTTCTGTGCAAAATTTAGATTTGTGCAAATTTCTTCGAAGATAAGCACTGTATTGATTATTATTTATGTATAAATTACAAACCGCACAATGCTTTGTTTTGTTTTCACTTTTTGTTAAATATTTCGATCGCTTTATTGGACTTGATGTTGAAGGCTCGCCTTGTGTTGCATTTTCCTTTGTAGTAGTGATGCTATGCATTTTATTTAAATGATCCTTGTAATATAGTTGACTATACTTCTTCCCACAATATTCACAAACTACAGTTATTCTAGTTTTGCAATTATATTTCTCATGTCGCTGTAGAATGCTGCGAGTTGTATAATTTTTATCACAATAGTTATACGAAAACATGTTTACAGTTTATATTGTTTCTTAATAATATGATGAAGATTAAATTTTTTTATTAAGAGGTGCTCTGAATTTTTTTTAACATTACGTTTACTTGTTTTTGTAAAATAATACTGACATATACTACAATTAAATGGTGCCTCTGCTGAGTACAATTTTTTTTCACTAATTTGACAAAATATTTTTTTTGAATATAACAAATCACACATATGAACCGTAGAATCAAAACTAATATTTATACAATTATTGTCAGGATATTTCCTGTGTACTCTTTTAGCAAAATAACAAGATGAACAAAATGTGTTATCTTTGTTTCTTTCATCTACAAAATGATTAAAAAATTCAAAACATAAAAAAATTTTTCTTTGTGTTATGTCCTCCACAAAAGTTAATAATTCTTTTTTAAATTCCCTAGACTATGTTACTTGGTCATCATAAAACATATTTATGTGAAAGTTTCGACTTAATTCGTGGTTGACCTAAAATTAAAATACATATAATATTTCCTTCAAGCAAATATGAATAAAACAGACTTACTTTACAAATTTAATCTTTGTAAATTTGTCATTATCTGTCGTAAAATTAATTATATGTAAAGATGATAAACTTTTTATTTCTTCAGGACTTAGTTTACCGAATCTTGCAGGTAGGAAATAATCTTCTTCATTAATTGTTACCACTACTCTATGCCCAAATTGAGTATGAATTGACTTCGCAGCTTCAATTTTGTACTCTTGATTTATTGTCAATTCGTCAATTTTTTTATACGTGCAGGAGGCGAGATCGTTAAGACGTTTTAACGTAGATATTTTGAGATACGAATGATACGGCTTTATATTGCTTAACTATATATAGAGGAAAATATAAAAATGTATGTCCCGGTGACTTTCAATTAATGTATTTATGAATATTAATATGTATCCGTTTGTCTTTCACCTGCTGTATGTACTTTCTGCATCTCGTACATATGACCTTCTAACATAATATATATATATATACAATATTAACAATTTTCATTACATCTTTTACAGTTTCAAATTAATACATACAATTTTCATTACATCTTTTACAGTCTCTAATTAATACATAATCACTATCGTTATTTTCATCATAATGATACCAACATTTTTGATATTTTTGAAATATTTCATTATTTCTCCAAGCTTCTGGTAATTTATTCCATACATCAATTTGACTTTCTGCATAAACCATCACAAATTCTATTGGCAAATGTATAATATCTTCTTCAATCATATCATGAAGTGATTTATTTGCAAATAATTGAAATGAATTAAACATATTGAACCTTGATTGATACCATCGTCTTATATCTTCCACATTTAAACAGCACAGTTTAAAACGTGAAGATAATAATTTTTAATTTCAACCGGAGAACGTAATGCTGATATCGGTGGACATTCCAGTTGTTCTAAATTTATTATATTCTTGTGAATAAATGCTTGTAACCATTGTTTTTTATCTTCTCCCAGAACGTAGATTTTATAAATTTCAGGTTGTTCAAGTATTTTCTTCAAAACTGATTACTGTTAACTGTATCGTATATTGCCTGTAGACCAGTCTAAATTATGTGCAGATTTCACAGATAATTGCACACTGTTTTGAGTTTCTTTGGATAAACATGTAAACGTATATGGTTGCTTAAAATTTCCTGCTTCATATTTACCACTTGTTATATTAATAACTGCAAATTCTTTGCAAATAAACTGATTTGTTTCTAGAATAATGAAACCTTGAATATCGACAATAACACTTGAAGTCATCTTAACGCTGTCTGTTGAACACAAGCAGAGAAACTAAATAATAGCGAATTAATGTTGTCCTTTTATACATAACATTTCTTATCAATCCAGCTGTTATGCATGCTATCAAATCCTAACCATTTTACGTAAATTTTACTATCTTTTTTCTTTAAAATTTTTTCTACTAAATAAATATCGGAATATTTGACTTTTGGAACTCGTTTTCATAAAACCCAACTTTAATAGGTTGTCCAAATTTATCACTAAGTAAATAGGTAATTGGATTAGTTAATTTTATATTTTTAATTACAAATATTTCATTAGACCAATTTTTTATGTAACCTTTTGTAAATAATCCCCTCTCTTTACTAATTCTAACATTATCACTTATTTTAAATTTAGATTTTATATTAACAATTTTTATGTGATTATATACAGTTCTTAATAAATCTTTTTCATTGCTCTTGGTTAAGTCAACAGGTTTCATATGAATTGTACTATGTTTTTTATTGTTATATATTTCAGTAATTTTTGGTAATAAATCTAACCATTTATATGAACCTTGAAAAGTAAATTCTTTTCACATTAAAGATTTTAATGTTCTATTTACGCGTTCCACAATAGCTGCTTTTTTTGAGCTATATGTTGAATAGTGATTAATTTTATATTTTTCCATTAAATTACTGAATTCTTTATTATAAAACTCTTTTCCCAAATCTGTTTGCAAATTTTTTGGTATACGATTATCTGTTATGTATATATTTTTTAAAGCATTTGTTACCTCAATTGCATTTTTCTTCTTAATAGGTCTTGTCCACACATATTTAGAAAAAATATCAATCACAACAAGAATATATATATATTTTTTTTGTATCTCCTAAGAATTTTACAATCTATCTAAATATAAGATAATAAGTAAAAATATAACAGCAAATGAATTACATGAGGAGCATTTGTCCACTGACAAAAACTCAAAATATTAACTATATAATGTTAGTTAAATCTATCTACTAAATCTAATGGTTTAAAACGTTTCAATCGTCGTATGTCCTCATTACTGTCTAACAATTTCACTGCACTTGTGTTTGGGTGGGGTTCAAGTCTTTTAAGATATTTGGTACTAAATTGTTCGATTGTTTCTTTCACTGTACACATGTTGAGGTCTCTGTGGATGTTTACATTTGGCACATACCAAGGAGCATTTGTAATTGTTCGGAGGCACTTAGATTGAAAGCGTTGAAGTATTTCAATATTGGAGTTGCTTGCTGTTCCCCAGAGTTGTATTCCATACGTCCAGACTGGTTTAAATATGCTTTTATATATCAGTAGTTTGTTTTCCAGTGACAGTTTGGAAGTTCTACCTAATAGCCAATAGTGCTGCCTGAATTTTAGTATCAGTTGTTTTCTTTTTGAGAAGATGTGTTTACGCCATGTTAGTCTTCTATCAAGATGTATTCCTAGATATCTTGTTTCTTCAGTTTGCGGTAGCGGTTGGTTATTGAGTGTTACCATAGGACACGTACTTTTATTCAAGGTAAAGGTTACATAGACTGATTTGGTTTCGTTGGCTTTTATTCTCCAGATTTTTAGCCACTTTTCGATTTTTTTAAGCTGTATTTGAAGAAGATGTGAGGCCTCTGCTGAATTTTTATGACAAACTAGGATTGCTGTGTCATCAGCAAATGTGGCAACTGTAGAATTTGGAGTTGTTGGAATATCAGCCGTGTAAATGAGGTAGACAATAGGTCCAAGAACACTACCTTGGGGTACTCCTGATTTGATTGGGTATAATGGACTACATTCTTCTTTGTATTTTACTGTAAAATATCTGTTTGTTAGATAGGATTCTAGGATTTGATAGAAGGTATGAGGGATGTTACTTTTTAATTTATATAGCAGGCCAATATGCCACACTTTATCGAACGCTTGCGAAACATCTATAAAAGCTGTTGAACAGTAGTGTTTTCTTTCAAATGTTTTGTTTATTACGTCGACTACTCTATGAACCTGCTCAATATTTGAGTGTTGTTTTCGGAAGCCAAACTGATGATCAGGAATTAATTTTCTTCGCATAAGTATGGGCTCCAGTCTTGTGATGAAAAGTTTTTCAAATACTTTTGAAAGTACTTATTGGACGATAGGACGATGTTTCCTCAGCGGGTTTCCCTGGTTTGTGTATAAGAATAATTTGAGCTACTTTCCATTGTGATGGAAAAACTCCAAGTCTTAAGATTGTGTTAAATACATAAGTTATAAGAATGATTGCTTTAAATGGGAGTTGTCTTAAAATTTTTCCAGAGATTAAATCGTATCCGCTAGTTTTTTTGGATTTATATGTTTGCATATTATCTCGAGAACATCCTTCGGTTTAAAATGTCGTATAGGATAATCCAACTGAAAGGGATGTTCTAACGTGTTGTATATGAATTGTTCATCTTCTGGTGGTATCGAGGGTGGAAAAGGTTGGAATACTTTTGTTAGGTAATTTGCAAAGGCTAGAGCTTTGTCAGAGTCAGTCCTTGCCCATAGTCCGCCTTCTTTCCTAATAGGTGAAATGTGTTGTTGGGGCTGTTTGATTTTTTTCGTTGCTTTCCATAATGAGTAGTCACTTGCTTCTGTTGCTGATAAATTCTCAAGATAGTTTTGAATTGTTTCATTTTTTTCTTGTTGCAATATTTTTTTCAAGTCTTTGGTGGCTTTATTTAACTTACTTTTTACTTGGGGGTCTCGAGTTGTCTGCCAGATTCTTCTAATTTTCCGTTTATGGGCTATTAAATGTTTGATGTACGCTAGTATGTTTGTTACAGTATTACAAGATTTTTGTATTGGGGTCGATTGCCAAGTAGATTCCTGAATTGATTTTGTTAAATGTTCTACAGCATTATCTAAGTCTTTTTGAGATTTTAAGCTGACATTTAACGAGATTTTACTTTCTAGTATGTTCCTGAATTTGTGCCAATTCGTTTTTTTATTACAGAGAGAGGCGGGTTTATCTACTTTTGGTATTTGTGTACTGAATATTAGAATTACGGGTAAGTGGTCTGATGATAAATCTACGCAGGATTCTACTTTAAAATATTTTTCTGATTTTCCACTGACTATAAAAAAGTCAAGTAGATCAGGTATTTTATTTGGGTCAGTCGGCCAGTAGGTTGGTTCTCCAGTTGAAAGGGTTATGTAATGTTTATTCTGGATAGTTTTGAGTAATTCTCTTTCTTTTGGTGTAATGAGTCTCGATCCCCAAATTTGGTGTTTAGCATTGTAATCTCCACCAGCAATGAATTTATTTCCCAATGTATTAAAAAAGGTAGTACATTCTTCGTTTTTAATTATTTGTTTCGGTGGTATATAAATTGCTGACACTACAAAAGATTCCGATAGCGTTTCAATTTTTATATTTGTGGCTTGCAAATATTCTTTCTGGTATTTTACAAGTTCATAATGTTTAATTGAATTTTTTACAATAATTGCAGTTCCACCATGAGCCGTTCCGTCAGGATGATTTGTTGAATATATTGAATAATTTGGTATTTTAAGGTAGTTTTTATTCGTGAAATGAGTTTCTGATATAAGTATTATATCTAGTTGGTGGTTAATAATAAATGATTTTAATTCTTGGCTATGTTGAGCCAAGCCGTTGGCATTCCATAATACAATTTTCATCTGAGTATTCATTTTATTTTTGAAATTAATGTTGTTAAAATATTTAACATTGTGTCCATACGTTCCATTAGTTTACATAACATTTGTTCTAGATTTTTATTAGAATTACCTTGTGTGTTTATTTCCGGGGTAACGATTTCATTACCTGGCGTCTCGACCTGTGAATTTTTTGCAGTATTTGCATTAATATTAGTAGGTTGCTGATTAGACATTTTTGCAACACTTGCATATGTAGTGTTATTGTTTACATATTGTGCTGGACGGATGTTGACATTATTATTTGTAGGTCGTTGAGTAATTTGTTTAGTACGTAAAGTGGGATATTTTCTTTTTTGAATCTCTTTGTATATTGCGCAACCTTTGTAATTTGCAGGGTGTTTTCCATCACATAAGGCACAGGTTGCATCTGTATTAGATAGTTTTTCACACGTTTTACTCGCGGAGGTTCGAATTCAATTTTGCAGTTTAATAAATATTTAATGTCGTATACTTTTTTATTATTTTCCTGCTGTTCTAAGTCCACATACAACATGGGAAGCGGCTGTTTAGTTTTCCAATTTTTAATATTGTGAATATTAATAACTTTGTGACCATAGGACTCTATTTCAGTTTTCAAATATTCTATATTCGCAGTGTAGTGGATATTTCTTAGGACTGTTCTAAAGTTTCTTTCTGTTTTAACTGATGTGTATGAAAAGCCGTTTTTTTCTCTGTTAAGGTCTTAATGATTTTTGTGTAACTCTCAGATGTATGGGGTTGGACTTTAACCTGATTGTTTGACATTGATTTTGTGTAACTCTCAGATGTATGGGGTTGGACTTTAACCTGATTGTTTGACATTGATTTTAAAAAATAATCATCCTTCGCTACTAAGTTCAATATTTCCAGTAATGGTTGCAATTTAATTATATCAGGAATAAAAATAGGTGGCGGTTTAGGTTCTCGTTTTTCAACTGTATTTTCGTCATCATTATCATTTTCTGAGTCTTGATTAGTTAATTCCTGGAATCTATTTTGATTATTTATCCTTACCACAAAATCAGTTAGAGTTTTTTGTCTGACGTTCCTGCTGTTAATTTCTGGACTGTTTTGTTTTGTTTTGTTTGATTTAACTGTTTGCCATTCTGAGCTACTGTTCGCGCTGTTCGATAAAGGTGGAAAAATCTGGGTGTATCCTGTAGGAGAGTTTTGAGTTTGAGGCTGATTTTCGATTTCGTATATCTGTGTAAAGGGAATTGGAGTATTAGTTTGGAGAGGATTCTGAGAAGCGTCCGTTATGGGGTTGGCTGGGGGCGTATTGGTTGATGAAAGTGTCTGAGGATAAGTCGTAGTTGGTGTTGTATTGGAATTTCTAGGTGGTGAATGGTTAACAGGCATAGCTAGGTTGGTTGGGGATGTTTAGGGTTGATTTACTGAGCTTGGCTTGTTTCTAAGTACCAATGCTGCATTCTTAAGCTCTGGCGGTATAGATGTTTTCCCGCTAGGTGGAATCAAAAAGAAGACGCCATCTCTTTTTGTTATTTTAGCTATTGACTTTTCAATCTTCTTCGACATACTTCATTGCGATGAACACAGGAAATAAATTTGCACTGTAAGCACACACTGTATCACACACTTTTCGACACTGCACGCGCACGGAATAGAACCACACGTCTGCACTGCTTGACGGTTGAAAGCCAACATCAAGAATATAGTTATAATTTTTATTTATTTTTGCAAACGGGATCATTTCAACTAGATCAGCTTGATGAGTTTCATCTAATTGTTTTATTATTTTCCGCCTTCGTGAAAATTTCGTCTTGCTGGTTTATGTAGTTCTTCTACAACATGACGTTTTATAAATACAATTATAGAATTATTAGGTTTTAAATCAAAAGTATATCCGGGTGGGAGGTTTCATATATCAGAAAATCCTGTAAATATAATAAAAGTAAGTGCTATTCGTATAGAATGCAATATAGTAACAGGTTCATACGATAATTCAAAACAAGTTCATAGAATTCACGTGTTTTACCCAAATATTCCATCAGGATTTAAAATTATTGAAAATCCGTTAAATGTTATCTATCTACCAATCAATACTAGTATTATTGATAATATTTCGCTTAAAATAGTTGATCAGTCAGGTACATTAGTCAATTTTAGACAAGAACTTATCACGATAGGACTACATTTGAAAAAATGGGTATAATATATAATATACATACTAAATTACATATAAAGAGAAAACATTGTAATGCAGACGTCAGTAAAAACCAAGCAAGCCATCAACTAACAAGTGAGAATAAATCTTATTTGAAAGCTCTGGGATTTAAAGTAATATCAAGAAATAGTGTTAAAAACGGAAGGAAAAAAGAAAAATAATAAAAAAGATAAAAATATATTAACACGTTTACTACTTTACATACATTGTAAAATTCGTACATCATTTTGTAAGTGTTTTAATTACATATATTGTGTACAAAAACAAGAAAATGAGTGAAAATATTTTAAATGTGAAGGAACATGTATATTTCGATAAAAAAATACAAAGTGCCGAAACACATACTTATCATTCATATACATCAAATTTACTAGAAAACAATGACGAAATTAGAATAACAATACATAAACAAGATTTATATACGTTACCATCGAATAGTTTTATTTATATTGAGGGACAATTATTAGATCATGAAGATAAGAAATCAACGACAGGAAAATTTTTAAACAATGGGATAATGCACCTGTTTGATGAGATTCGCTATGAAATTGGAGGAATTGTTATAGAACGTATTCGTAATCCAGGAATTGCAAAGGAATTAAAAAATTATTGTTCATATTCACCAAATGAATGTCATGCATTGTATAGATTGTATTGTATAGATATGAGGGTTTAAGCGTTTTGTCTCTTTTTGTCAACGCGACCTAGAAGATCTATTGTGACAGCCCTTACTGAGTTTTCCGGAAGTAGATCCAGATTTTTGGTGAAGCCAATTAGGCCTCAAGTACCTGAAGTACTTGTTTCGTGACATGTTTTACTTGCATTTTAGTGATGCAGGTTGTCAGCCTACAGTCTCTGCAAGGCCAGCACACACCGAGCCGTTGTGCGGCAACCCATCCAATTGGACAGGGCGGGCTATGTTGCTTATCTACACGATCAGACAAGACACGCCACGACCACACAACCGTACTGGCTGACGTGCATAATTAAACGCCTGTTGGTCACCATCTACAGATAATATTGATATAAAAAACGATAAAGGCAATTTTAGCTTTTGCATTCCACTTCGTATGGTATTAGGTTTCGCAGAAGATTATAAAAAAGTTATTTTATATGTCCGTCAAGATTTAGTTCTTCTACGTAGCAGTTCTGATGAAAATGCTATAATCACAACAAGTGCTACGGATAACTTAAAAATAAAACTTTCCAAAATACAATGGCATATGCCTCATATAACAGTTGCAGATCAAAAAAAAATAAAATTGAGTACCTGGATAACAACGTAGAACTATCAATTCCATTTCGAAGCTGGGAGTTACATGAATTTCCAGTGTTACCAGAAAACTCAACAATACACCTGGCCTGTGAAAACTCTAGCACAATCGGAAAAACCTAGATTTATCATTTTCGGATTACAAACAAGTCGCAAACAAAATTTTCTTAAAGATATGAGTTTATTCGACCACTGTAGTTTAAAGCTGAGTTAAATTCTCAAGTTTTTTCCATATAATAATATGAATTTAGATTTTGACAATAATCATTGGGCTATTTTATACTATATGTTTACATAATTTCAATTTGCATATTATCAAAAAATAATGAACCAATTTTTTCGCCAAAAGAATTTAAAAAAAAAGTCTTATAATTGTACTAAATACACAATATCAAAATGAAACTATAAAATCAGGTGGAATAGATTTAACATTATATTTTAACACAAAGACGAGTAATCCTGTACAAACTACTGCTTACTGTTTATTAATATATAATAAAATTGTTAAATACACACCTTTAACAAATAAAGTACGAATTATGTAAATGTTTTTAATAAAATTGTGAAATACATACCTGTAACAAAAATGTAATGTTATAAAATAAATAAAAATATATATAATACTTTATTGTTTTTATTATTATTGTAATTACAAAATATTTTCATCTCCCATGTCCCTTACAAATATAATTGGAATAGACTGCTATGTTCATGGCTTGTAGATAGTTGGAATAGACTGCTTCGCTGCGATATTCGGAATGGGCTGCTTCATCCATACTAAGAATTAAAATTTTTTTGATGAAATATTTGAATTTGTAAGTATTTTTATTTGTTTGTCATATACATTTTCTTTTCGTATTAAATTTTCTTTACAAAATAGTTCAATTCAACATTTTTTAATTTTGCAATTTCTTCTAAACTTTCATTTTTTCTACAATAAGATGGTGCTATATGAGTACCAAATATTTTACGATTAATAATTCTCTTGGGAATTGATTGCAAGTTATTACTCACTGCAGGACTTTGCATTTTTAACTGTCTCTGACAAACAAATCACTTATTTTAAATATATTAATTTCTTTCCAATCGCAAGAATATTTTAACCTTGGCATAGCATGTCCAGGACGTGTACGAAACTCTTCTTCTTTCATATATATTACATTTTTAGATGGATCCCAAATATAAACACAAAGTGATTTGTTAAAAATATACTCCACATCACTAAACTGACTGACTTCGTTCACCGGTATATATTTTCTTTTTTCGATATCACTAGAATCTTCAAAGTACTTCCTTGTTGTAGTAAAAGATTTGTATAACTTTTTAAAATCACCTTGCTTTATTAAAAAAAATTCACTATCTCTATGCAGAATAAAACTGAATGATAAATCCACACACTCACAACTAGCTGATAAACCGCCGCTTATTAAAACATTATTTAAATGTTGTACTTTTTTTACTGTTACACTTGAGGTGCATTTCGGCAAAGTAATTTTAATTAGCTTCATAATGCGATCAGAGCAGAAAACGAACTGAATAAACATTAAGTCGTATATCCCAAAAAGGTTAAAGTTTATCGTTAAAAATTGATTACAAAATGTTCAAGAAGTTCTTTGTTAATTACACGACATAGCAACACAAGTTTGCAGTTGTAATAATAATAAGCTGAAATATTTCATCAGAAAATGTTCTAGAAGAATTTTATGTACTTCTTCATTAATTACACAACATAGCAACACAAAATTATTTAAAGGAAATATGTTTTTATCTGATAAAAATTAGCAGTCGCCACTGGGACTCGAACCCAGGATATCTGTCATTCTAAAAAACAACGCTCTACCACTGAGCCATAACGACAGGTGAAAATTATTTGTTTGCAGTTGTAATAATAAGCTGATATATTTCATCAGAAAATGTTCAAGAAGAATTTTATGTACATCTGCCAATGTGAGCTGATAAATTATTCTGATAAGTCTATAATTAGCTGATAGTTAACGCAATAAGGTTATCATATCAACTTGTTTACACTCAAAAACATCATTTCAACTTCAATTTCGCTGTGGACACAGCAACGACTAGTCGACGTCCTCGTTACATCTTAATACTTGGCCCCCGCCCCGTTAATTAGCTAAAAAATACACCTATATGACTGAAAACAGCCCACCTGTTCATTAAACAATAGCCGAAGACAGGTACCTACCTGTTAATTAATTAAACAATACACCTACCTTATACAGGTTAATAAAAACAATACACATGACTGAAAACAGCCCACCTGTTCATTAAACAATAGCCGAAGACAGGTACCTACCTGTTAATTAATTAAACAATACACCTACCTGATACAGGTTAATTAAAAGAATACACTTACCTGATATAGGTTAATTAAAACAATACACCTACCTAATACAGGTTAATTAAAACATCACACCTACCTGGATAAACCAGGTACTTGAGGTTACTGAAGAAGGGGTTGCTGAAGAACTGCCTCTAAGGCGTTGCTCAAGAACTGCCGAAGAAGGGGCTAGGGGTTGCTGAAGAACTGCCAAAGAAGGCCAAGAATTCACCCTTAAGTCCTAAGGGGTTGCTGAAGAACTGGCAAGGGGTTGCTGAAGAACTGGCTAGGGGTTGCTGAAGAACTGCCGAAAAAGGGCTTCACACAGCCAAAAAATCCAAGAAATCCACCCCTAAGTCTTAAGGGTTTGCTGAAGAACTGCTGAAGAGTGGTAGATCTGGATGACCACGGTCATCGAGCTAGGACGGTCATCGAGTTTCAGTTAGAATCCCTACAGCATATCTACTCTTTAGGATCTATATTATGGATGGTTTTAAGCATTGGACACGCAATAGTGACCAAAACATGGTATCAATCAGATAATAAACATTTAATTTTCAGGTGTCATTTTAATATATACGTTGTATATTGTAAGCTACATGGGCTGGATTCTGGAATACCTACCACACTTGAAATAGCAATTTTCTTATTGCAATGTTTTCTTTTAGCTAAAATATGATGAAGAATTATAAAATTGGGGCACGAAAGCAAATATTTATATGATATTTTACTAAATAAAGTCAGATTATACCTATTCTTGATGAATACGTTGTATATTGTAAGCTACATGGGCTGGATTCTAGAATACCTACCACACTTCAAATAGCAATTTTCTTGTTGCAATGTTTACTTTTAGCTAAAATATGACGAAGAATTAGAAAATTCGGGTGCGGCAGCAAATATTTATATATTTTTTTACAAAAATAAAGGCAGATTTTATCTATTCTTGAAATGGATATTTTTGTTAAAACATTCATATTCATGCTTTAGGATCTATACTACGGATGGTTTTAAGCATTGGACACGCAAAAGTGACCAAAACGTGGTACCAATCAGATAATATACATTCAATTTTAGGGTGTGATTTTAATGAATACGTTGTATATTGTAAGCTACATGAACTGGATTCTAGAATACCTACCACACTTGAAATAGCAATTTTCTTCTTGCAATGTTTTCTTTTAGCTAAAATATGATGCAGAAATATAAAATTCAGGCGCGGAAGCAAATATTTATATGATTTTTTACAAAAATAAAGTCAGATTTTACCTATTCTTGAAATGGATATTTTTGTTAAAGCATTCATATTCATGCTTAAAGCCCTATACTATGGATGGTTTTAAGCATTGGACATGCAAAAGTGACCAAAACGTGGTAATAATCAGATAATAAACATTCAATTTTCGGGTGTCATTTTAATGAATACGTTGTATATTGTAAGCTACATGAACTGGATTCTAGAATACCTACCACACATGAAATAGCAATTTTCTTATTGCAATGTTTTCTTTTAGCTAATATATGATAAAGAAATATAAAATTCGGGCGCGGAAGCAAATATTTATATGATTTTTTACAAAAATAAAGTCAGATTTTACCTATTCTTGAAATGGATATTTTTGTTAAAACATTTATATTCATGCTTTAAGATCTATACTATGGATAATTTTAACATTGGACATGCAAAAGTGACCAAACCTTGGTACTAATCAGATAATAAACATTCAATTTTCAGGTGTCATTTTAATGAATAAGTTGTATATTGTAAGCTACATGGGCTGGATTCTAGAATACCTACCACACTTGAAATAGCAATGTTCTTGTTGCAATGTTTTTTTTTAGTTAAGATATAATAAAGAAATTTAAAATTCGGGCGCGATAGCAAATATCTATATGATTTTTTACAAAAATAATGACAGATTTTACCTATTCTTGATATAAATATTTTTGTTAAAACATACATATTTATGCTTTAGGATCAAAACTATGGATAAATTTAGCATTGGACATGCAAAAGTGACCAAAAAGTGGTACCAATCAGATAACAAACATTCAATTTTCGGTTGTCATTTTAATGAATACGTTGGGCTGGATTCTAGAATACCTACCACACTTGAAATAGCAATTTTCTTGTAGCAATGTTTTCTTTTAGCTAAAATATGATGAAGAATTATAAAATTCGGGCGCGAAAGCAAATATTTATATGATTTTTTACAAAAATAAACTCAGATTTCACCTATTCTTGATGAATAGGTTGTATATTGTAAGCTACATGAACTGAATTCTAGAATACCTACCACACTTGAAATAGCAATTTTCTTCTTGCAATGTTTTCTTTTAGCTAAAATATGATGCAGAAATATAAAATTCAGGCGCGGAAGCAAATATTTATATGATTATTTACAAAAATAAAGTCAGATTTTACCTATTCTTGAAATGGATATTTTTGTTAAAGCATTCATATTCATGCTTAAAGATCTATACTATGGATGGTTTTAAGCATTGGACATGCAAAAGTGACCAAAACGTGGTAATAATCAGATAATAAACATTCAATTTTCGGGTGTCATTTTAATGAATACGTTGTATATTGTAAGCTACATGAACTGGATTCTAGAATACCTACCACACATGAAATAGCAATTTTCTTATTGCAATGTTTTCTTTTAGCTAATATATGATGAAGAAATATAAAATTCGGGCGCTGAAGCAAATATTTATATGATTTTTTACAAAAATAAAGTAGATTTTACCTATTCTTGAAATGGATATTTTTGTTAAAACATTTATATTCATGCTTTAAGATCTATACTATGGATAATTTTAACATTAGACATGCAAAAGTGACCAAACCTTGGTACTAATCAGATAATAAACATTCAATTTTCAGGTGTCATTTTAATGAATATGTTGTATATTGTAAGCTACATAGGCTGGATTCTAGAATACCTACCACACTTGAAATAGCAATGTTCTTGTTGCAATGTTTTCTTTTAGTTAAAATATAATAAAGAAATTTAAAATTCGGGCGCGATAGCAAATATCTATATGATTTTTTACAAAAATAATGACAGATTTTATCTATTCTTGATATAGATATTTTTGTTAAAACATACATATTCATGCTTTAGGATCAATACTTTGGATAAAGTTAGCATTGGACATGCAAAAGTGACCAAAACTTGGTACCAATCAGACAACAAACATTCAATTTTCGGGTGTCATTTTAATGAATACGTTGGGCTGGATTCCAGAATACCTACCACACTTGAAATAGCAATTTTCTTGTAGCAATGTTTTCTTTTAGCTAAAATATGATGAAGAATTATAAAATTCGGGCGCGGAAGCAAATATTTATATGATTTTTTACAAAAATAAAGTCAGATTTTACCTATTCTTGATGAATACGTTGTATATTGTAAGCTACATGGGCTGGAAAATAGAATACCTACCACAATTATTGAAATAGCAATTTTCTTGTTGCAATGTTTTCTTTTAGCTAAAATATCATGAAGAATTTTAAAATTCGGGCGAGGAAGCATATATTTATATGATTTTTTATAAAAATTAAGTCAGATTTTACCTATTCCTTATGAATACGTTGTATATTGTAAGCTACATGGGCTGGATTTTAGAATACCTACCACACTTGAAATATCAATTTTCCTATTGCAATGTTTTCTTTTAGCTAAAATATAATAAAGAATTATAAAATTCGGGCGCGAAAACGAATATTTGGAAGATTTTTTACAAAAATAAAGCTAGATTTTACCTATTCTTAAAATGGATATTTTTGTTAAAACATTCATATTCATGCTTTAGGATCTATACTATAGATGCTTTTAAGCATTGGACTGGCAAGAGTGACTAAAACGTGGTACTAATCAGAAAATAAATTTCAATTTTCGGGTGCCATTTTAATGAATACGTTGTATGTTGTAAGCTACATGGGCTGGATTCTAGAATACCTACCACACTTGAAATAGCAATTTTCTTGTTGCAATGTTTTCTTTTAGCTAAAATATGATAAGGAGTTATAAAATTTGGGCGCGGATGCAAATATTTATATGATTTTATACAAAAATAAAGTCAGATTTTACAAATTCTTAAATTGGATAATTTTGTTAAAACATTCATATTCATGCTTTAGGATCTATACTGTGGACGATTCAAGTATTGGACGTGGTAACAATCAGATAATAAACATTCATTTTTTGAGTGTCATTTTAATGAATACGTTGTATATTGTAAGCTACATGGGCTGGATTCTTTTTGCAATGTTTTTTTTTTTTAGCTAAAATATGATAAAAAATTATAAAGTCTGATTTTACCTTTTCTTGTTGAATACGTTGTATATTGTAAGCTATATAAGCTGGATTCTAGAATACCTACCACTCTTGAAATAGCAATTTTCTTGAAAAATTAAGTCAGATTTCACCTATTCGTCAACCAGAAAATTGAATGTTTATTATCTGATTGGTACCACGTTTTGGTCACTTTTGCATGTCCAATGCATAAAACCAACTATAGTATAGATCCTAAAGCATGAATATGAATGTTTTAACAAAAATATTTATTTCAAGAATAGGTAAATTCAGACTTTATTTTTTAAAAAATTCATATAAATATTTACTTCCGCGCCCGAATTTTATAATTCTTCATCATATTTTTGCTAAAAGAAAACATTGCAACAAGAAAAATGCTATTTCAAGAGTGGTAGGTATTCTAGAATCCAGCCCATGTAGCTTACAATATACAACGTATATATCAAGAATAGGTAAAATCTGACTTTATTTTTGTAAATAATCATATAAATATTTGCATCCGAGCCCGAATTTTATAATCCTTCATCATATTTTAGCTAAAAGAAAACATTGCAACTAGAAATTTGCTGTTTTAAGAGTAGTAGGTATTCTAGAATCCAGCCAATGTAGCACACAATATACAACTTATTTATCAAGAATAGGAAAAATCTGACATTATTTTTGTAAAAAATCATATAAATATTTGCTTCCGTGCCCGAATTTTATAATTCTTCATCATACTTTAGCTAAAAGAAAACATTGCAACAAGAAAATTGCATTTTAAGTGTAATAGGTATTATAGAATCCAGCCCATGTAGCTTACAATATACAACGTATTCATCAAGAATAGGTAAAATCTGACTTTATTTTTGTAAAAAATCATATAAATATTTACTTCCTCGACCGAATTTTATAATTCTTCATCATATTTTAGCTAATAGAAAACATTGCAACAAGAAAATTGCTACTGCAAGTGTGGTAGGTATTCTAGAATCCAGCCCATGTAGCTTTCAATATACAACGTAATTATCAAGAATAGGTAATATCTGACTTTACTTTTGTAAAAAACCTTATAAATATTTGTTTTCGCGACCAAATTTTATAATTCTTTATCATATTTTAGCTAAAAGAAAACATTGCTACAAGAAAATTGCTATTTCAAGTGTAGTGAGTATTCTAGAATCCAGCCCATGTAGCTTACAATATACAACGTATTCGTCAAGAAAAGGTAAAATCCGACTTTATTTTTGTAAAAAATCATATAAATATTTGCTTCCGCGCGAATTTTATAATGCTTCTTCATATTTTAGCTAAAAGAAAACATTGCAACAAGAAAATTGCTATTTCAAGAGTGGTAGGGATTCTAGAATCCAGCCCATGTAGCTTACAATATACAACGTATTCATCAAGAAGAGGTAAAATCTGTCTTTATTTTTGTAAATAATCATATAAATATTAGCATCCGCGCCCGAGTTTTATCATTTATTTTCATATTTTAGCTAAAAGAACACATTGCAACAAGAAAATAGCTATTTCAAGTGTGGTAGGTATTCTAGAATCCAGCCAATGTAGCTCACAATAAACAACGTATTCATTAAGCATAGTTAAAATCTTAGTTTATTTTTGAAAAAATTATATAAAAATTTGCTTTCGCGCCCGAATTTTGTACTTCTTAATCATATTTTAGCTAAAAGAAAATATTACAACAAGAAAATTGCATTTCTAGTGTGGTAGGTATTCTAGAATCCAGCCCAGGTAGCTTACAATATACAACGTATTTATCAAGAATAGGTAAAATCTGACTTTACTTTTGTAAAAAATCATATAAATATTTGCTTCCGCGCCCGAATTTTATAATTCTATATCATATTTTAGCTAAAAGAAAACATTGCAACAAGAAAATTTCTATTGCAAGTGTGGTAGGTATTCTAGAATCAAGCCCATGTAGCTTACAATATACAACGTATTCATCAAGAATAGGTAAAATCTGACATTATTTTTGTAAATATTCATAAAAATATTTGCTTCCACGCCCGAATTTTATAATTTTTCATCATATTTTAGCTAAAAGAACACATTGCAACAAGAAATTTGCTGTTTCAAGTGTGGTAGGTATTCTAGAATCCAGTTAATGTAGCTCACAATATACTACGTATTCATCAAGAATAGGAAAAATCTTATATTATTTTTGTAAAAAATCATATAAATATTTTCTTCCGCGCCTGACTTTTATAATTCTCCATCATATTTTAGCTAAAAGAAAACACTTCTACAAGAAAATTGCTATTTCAAGTGTGATAGGTATTCTAGAATCCAGCCCATGTAGCTTACAATATATATATATATATATATATATATATATATATATATATATATATATATATATATCAAGAAAAGGTAAAATCTGACTTTATTTTTGTAAAAAATCATATAAATATTTGCTTCCGCGCCTGAATTTTATAATTCTTTATCATATTTTAGCTAAAAGAAAACATTGCAACAAGAAAATTGCTATTGCAAGTGTGGTAGGTATTCTAGAATCCAGCCCATGTAGCTTACAATATACAACGTATTCATCAAGGATAGGTAAAATCTGACTTTATTTTTGTAAAAAATCATATAAATATTTGTTTCTGCGCCCGAATTTTATAATTCTTCATCATATTTTAGCTAAAAGAAAACATTGCTACAAGAAAATTGCTATTTCAAGTGTGGTAGGTATTCTAGAATCTAGCACATGGAGCTGACAATATACAACGTATTCATCAAGAAAAGGTAAAATCTGACCTTATTATTGTAAAAAATCATATAAATATTTGCTTCCGCGCTCAAATTTTATAATTCTTCATCATATTTTAGCTAAAAGAAAACATTGCTACAAGAAAATTGCTATTTCAAGTGTGGTAGGTATTCTAGAATCCAGCCCATGGAGCTTACAATATACAACGTATTCATCAAGAAAAGGTAAAATCTGACCTTATTATTGTAAAAAATCATATAAATATTTGCTTCCGCGCTCAAATTTTATAATTCTTTATCATATTTTAGCTAAAATAAAACATTGCAACAAGAAAATTGCTATTTCAAGAGTGGTACGTATTCTAGAATCCAGCCCATGTAGCTTACAATATACAACGTATATATCAAGAATAGGTAAAATCTGACTTTATTTTTGTAAATAATCATGTAAATATTTGCATCCGAGCCCGAATTTTATAATTCTTCATCATATTTTAGCTAAAAGAAAACATTGCAACTAGAAATTTGCTGTTTTAAGAGTAGTAGGTATTCTAGAATCCAGCCAATGTAGCACACAATATACAACTTATTTATCAAGAATAGGAAAAATCTGACATTATTTTTGTAAAAAATCATATAAATATTTGCTTCCGTGCCCGAATTTTATAATTCTTCATCATACTTTAGCTAAAAGAAAACATTGCAACAAGAAAATTGCATTTTAAGTGTAATAGGTATTATAGAATCCAGCCCATGTAGCTTACAATATACAACGTATTCATCAAGAATAGGTAAAATCTGACTTCATTTTTGTAAAAAATCATATAAATATTTACTTCCTCGACCGAATTTTATAATTCTTCATCATATTTTAGCTAATAGAAAACATTGCAACAAGAAAATTGCTACTGCAAGTGTGGTAGGTATTCTAGAATCCAGCCCATGTAGCTTTCAATATACAACGTAATTATCAAGAATAGGTAATATCTGACTTTACTTTTGTAAAAAAACTTATAAATATTTGTTTTCGCGACCAAATTTTATAATTCTTCATCATATTTTAGCTAAAAGAAAACATTGCTACAAGAAAATTGCTATTTCAAGTGTAGTGAGTATTCTAGAATCCAGCCCATGTAGCTTACAATATACAACGTATTCGTCAAGAAAAGGTAAAATTCGACATTATTTTTGTAAAAAATCATATAAATATCTGCTTCCGCGCGAATTTTATAATGCTTCTTCATATTTTAGCTAAAAGAAAACATTGCAACAAGAAAATTGCTATTTCAAGAGTGGTAGGGATTCTAGAATCCAGCCCATGTAGCTTACAATATACAACGTATTCATCAAGAAGAGGTAAAATCTGTCTTTATTTTTGTAAATAATCATATAAATATTAGCTTCCGCGCCCGAATTTTATCATTTATTTTCATATTTTAGCTAAAAGAACACATTGCAACAAGAAAATAGCTATTTCAAGTGTGGTAGGTATTCTAGAATCCAGCCAATGTAGCTCACAATAAACAACGTATCCATTAAGCATAGTTAAAATCTTAGTTTATTTTTGAAAAAATTATATAAAAATTTGCTTTCGCGCCCGAATTTTGTACTTCTTAATCATATTTTAGCTAAAAGAAAATATTACAACAAGAAAATTGCATTTCTAGTGTGGTAGGTATTTTAGAATCTAGCCCAGGTAGCTTACAATATACAACGTATTTATCAAGAATAGGTAAAATCTGACTTTACTTTTGTAAAATATCATATAAATATTTGCTTCCGCGCCCAAATTTTATAATTCTTCATCATGTTTTAGCTAAAAGAAAACATTGCTACAAGAAAATCGCTATTTCAAGTGTAGTAGGTATTCTAGAATCAAGCCTATGTAGCTTACAATATACAACGTATTCATCAAGAATAGGTACAATCTGACTTTATTTTTATAAATAATCATATAAATATTTGCTTCCGCGCCCGAATTTTTCAATTTTTCATCATATTTTACCTAAAAGAACACATTGCAACTAGAAATTTGCTGTTTCAAGTGTGGTAGGTATTCCAGAATCCAGCCCATGTAGCTTACAATATACAACGTATTCATCAAGAATAGGTAAAATCTGACTTTATTTTTGTAAAAAATCATATAAATATTTACTTCCGCGACTGAATTTTATAATTCTTTATCATACTTTAGCTAAAAGAAAACATTGCAACAAGAAAATTGCTACTGCAAGTGTGGTAGGTATTCTAGAATCCAGCCCATGTAGCTTTCATTATACAACGTATTTAAGAAGAATAGGTAATATCTGACTTTATTTTTGTAAAAAATCGTAAAAATATTAGCTTCCGCGCTTGAATTTTATAATTTTTCGTCATATTTTAGCCAAAAGAAAACATTGCAACAAGAAAATTGATATTTCAATAGTGGTAGGTATTCTAGAATATAGCCCATGTAGCTAACAATATACAACGTATTCATTTAGTAAAATATGAGTTTATTTTTGAAAAAATTATATAAAGATTTGCTTCCGCGCCTGAATTTTATAATTCTTAATCATATTTTAGTGAAAAGGAAACATTGCTACAAGAAAATTGCTATTTTAAGTCTGATAGGTATTCTAGAATCCAGCCCATGTAGCTTACAATATACAACGTATTCATCAAGAATAGGTAAAATCTGTCTTTATTTTTGTAAAAAAACATAAATATTTGCTTCCGCGCCCGAATTTTATAATTCTTTATCATATTTTAGCTAAAAGAAAACATTGCAACAAGAAAATTGCTATTTCAAGTGTGGTAGGTATTCTAGAATCTAGCCAATGTAGCTAACAATGTACAACGTATTCATTAAGAATAGATAAAATCTGATATTATTTTTGTAAAAAATCATATAAATATTTGCTTCCGCGCCCGAATTTAATAATTCTTTATCATATTTTAGCATAAATAAAACATTGCAACAAGAAAATTGCTAATTCAAGTGTGGTAGGTATTCTAGAATCTAGTCCATGTAGCTTACAATGTACAACGTATTCATCAAAAATAGGTAAAATCTTAGATTATGTTTGAAAAAATTATATAAAGATTTGCTTCGGCGCCCGAATTTTATTATTCTTCATAATATTTTACTTAAAAGAAAACATTGCAACAAGAAAATTGTATTTCAAGTGTGGTAGGTATTCTAGATTCCAGCCCATGTAGCTTACAATATACAACGTATTCATCAAGAATAGGTAAAATCTGACTTTATTTTTGTAAATAATCATATAAATATTTACTTTCGCGACCGAATTTTATAATTCTTTATCATAATTTAGCTAAAAGAAAACATTGTTACATGAAAATTACTATTGCAAGTGTGGTAGGTAATCTAGAATCCAGACCATGTAGCTTTCAATATACAACGTATTCATCAAGAATAGGTAAAATCTGACTTTGTTTTTGTAAAATATCATATAAATATTTGCTTCCGCGACCGAATTTTATAATTTTTCATCATATTTTAGCTAAAAGAAAACATTGCAACAAGAAAATTGCTATTACAAGTGTGGTAGGTATTCTAGAATCCAGCCCAAGTATCTTACAATATACAACGTATTCATAAAGAAAAGGTAAAATCTGACTTTATTTTTGTAAAATATCATATAAATATTTTCTTCCGCACCCAAATTTTATAATATTTTAGCTAAAAGAAAACATTGCAACAAGAAAATTGCTATTTCAAGTGTGGTAGGTATTCTAGAATCCAGGCCATGTAGCTTACAATATACAACGTATTCATTAAAATGACACCCTAAATTTGAATGTTTATTATCTCATTGGTACCACGTTTTGGTCACTTTTGCATGTCCAATGCTTAAAACCATCCATAGTATAGATCTTGAAGCATGAAGATGAATGTTTTAACAAAAATATACATTTCAAGAATACGTAAAATATGACTTTATTTTTGTAAAAAATCATATAAATATTTGCTTCATCAAGAATAGGTAAAATCTGAGTTTATGTTTCAAAAAATTATATAAAGATTTGCTTCCGCGCCTGAATTTTATGATTCTTCATCATATTTTAGTTAAAAGAAAACATTGCAACAAGAAAATTGCATTTCAAGTGTGGTAGGTATTCTAGAATCCAGCCCATGTAGCTTACAATATACAACGTATTCATCAAAAATAGGTAAAATTTGACTATATTTTTGTAAAAAAAAAATTATTAATATTTACTTCCGCGACCGAATTTTATAATTCTTTATCATATTTTAGCTAAAAGAAAACATTGCAACAAGAAAATTTCGATTGCAAGTGTGGTAGGTATTCTAGAATCCAGCCCATATAGTTTATAATATACAACGTATTCATCAAGAAAAGGTAAAATCTGACTTTATTTTTGTAAAAAATCATATAAATATTTGCTGCCGCGCCCGAATTTTATAATTTTGTTATCATATTTTAGCTAAAAGAAAACATTGCAACAAGAAAGTTGCTATTTCAAGTGTGGTAGGTTTTCTAGAATCCAGCCAATGTAGCTCACAATGTACAACGTATTCATCAAGAATAGGTAAAATCTGACTTTATTTTTGTAAAAAATCATATAAATATTTGCTTCCCCGCTCAAATTTTATAATTTTTTATCATATTTTAGCTGAAAGAAAACATTGCAACAAGAAAATTGCTATTTCAAGTGTGGTAGGTATTCTAGAATTAAGCCCATGTAGCTTACAATATACAACGTAATCATCAAGAAAAGGTAAAATCTGACTTTTTTTTGTAAAAAATCAAATAAATATTTGCTTCCGCGCCCGTATATTATAAATTTTATTATATTTTAGCTAAAAGAAAACATTGCAACAACAAAATGGCTATTTCAAGTGTGGTAGGTATTCTAGAAACCAGCCCATGTAGCTTACAATATACAACGTATTCATCAAGAATAGGTAAAATGTGGCTTTATTTTTGTAAAAAATCATATAAATATTTGCTTCCGCGCCCGAATTTTATGATTCTATATCATATTTTAGCTAAAAGAAAACATTGCAACAAGAAAATTGCTATTTTAAGTGTGGTAGGTATTCTAGAATCCAGCCCATGTAGCTTACAATATACAACGAATTCATCAAGAATAGGTAAAGCCTGACTTTATTTTTGTAAAAAAATCATATAAATATTTGCTTCCGCGCCCGAATTATATAATTCTTTATCATATTTTAGTTAAAAGAAAACATTGCAACAAGAAAATTTCGAGTGCAAGTGTGGTAGGTATTCTAGAATCCAGCCCATCTAGTTTACAATATACAACGTATTCATCAAGAAAAGGTAAAATCTGACTTTATTTTTGTAAAAAATCATATAAATATTTGCTGACGCGCCCGAATTTTATAATTTTGTTATCATATTATAGCTAAAAGAAAACATTGCAACAAGAAAGTTGCTATTTCAAGTGTGGTAGGTTTTCTAGAATCCAGCCAATGTAGCTCACAATATACAACGTATTCATCAAGAATAGGTAAAATCTGACTTTATTTTTGTAAAAAATCATATAAATATTTGCTTCCCCGCTCAAATTTTATAATTGTTATTCATATTTTAGCTAAAAGAAAACATTGCAACAAGAAAATTGCTTTTTCAAGTGTGGTAGGTATTCTAGAATCCAGCCCATGTAGCTTATAATATACAACGTATTCATCAAGAATAGGTAAAGGCTGACTTTATTTTTGTAAAAAATCATATAAATATTTGCTTCCGCGCCCGAATTTTATAAATCTTCATCATATTTTAGCTAGAAGAAAAGATTGCAACAAGAAAATTGCTATTTCAAATGTGGTAGGTATTCTAGAATCCAGCCCATGTAGCTTATAATATACAACGTATTCATCAAGAATAGGTAAAGCCTGACATTATTTTTGTGAAAAATCATATAAATATTTGCTTCCGCGCCCGAATTTTATGATTCTTCAGCATATTTTAGTTAAAAGAAAACATTGCAACAAGAAAAATTCTATTGCAAGAGTGGTACGTATTCTAGAATCCAGCCCATGTAGCTTACACTATACAACGTATTCATCAAGAAAAGTTAAAATCAGACATTATTTTTGTAAAAAATCATATAAATATTTGCTGCCGCGCCCGAATTTTATAATTTTTTATCATATTTTAGCTAAAAGAAAACATTGCAACAAGAAAATTGCTATTTCAAGTGTGTTAGGTATTCTAGAATTAAGCCCATGTAGCTTAAAATATACAACGTAATCATCAAGAAAGGTAAAATCTGACTTTATTTTTGTAAAAAATCAAATAAATATTTGCTTCCGCGCCCGTATATTATAAATTTTATTATATTTTAGCTAAAAGAAAACATTGCAACAACAAAATGGCTATTTCAAGTGTGGTAGGTATTCTAGTAACCAGCCCTTGTAGCTTACAATATACAACGTATTTATCAAGAATAAGTAAAATCTGACTTTATTTTTGTAAAAAATCATATAAATATTTGCTGCCGCGCGCGAATTTTATAATTCTTCATCATATTTTAGCTAAAAGAAAACATTGCAACAAGTAAATTGCTATTTCAAGTGTATTCGTTATTCTAGAATCAGCCCATGTAGCTTACAATATACAACGTATTTATCAAGAATAGATAAAATCTGTTTTTATTTTTGTAAAAAAAATATAAATATTTGTTTTCGCGCCCGAATTTGATAGTTCTTCATTATATTTTAGCTGAAAGAAAACATTGCAACAAGAAAATTGGTATTTCAAGTGTGGTTGGTATTCTAGAATCCAGCCCATGTAGCTTACAATATACAACGTATATTCATTATATTTTAGCTAAAAAAAAACATTGCAACAAGATAATTTCTATTTCAAGTGTGGTAGGTATTCTAGAATCCAGCCCATGTAGCTTACAATGTAAAAAGTATTCATCAAGAATAGGTAAAATCTGACTTTATTTTTGTAAAAAATCATATAAATATTTGCTTCCGCGCCCGAATTTTATAATTTTACATCATATTTTAGCTAAAAGAAAACAATGCAACAAGAAAATTGCTATTGCAAGTATGGTAGGTACTCTAGAATGCAGCCCATGTGCTTACAATATACAACGTATTCATTAAAATGACACCCGAAAATTGAATTTTTATTATACGATTGGTACCAAGTTTTGGTCACTTTGGCATGTCCAATGCTTAAAACCATCCATAGTATAGATCCCGAAGCATGAATATAAATGTTCTAACAAAAATATCCATTTCAAGAATAGCTAAAATCTGACTTAATTTTTATAAAAAATTATATAAATATTTGCTTCCGCGCCCGAATTTTATAATTCTTCATTATATTTTAGCTTAAAGAAAACATTGCTACAAGAAAATTACTATTTCAAGTGTAGTAGGTATTCTAGAATCCAGCCCATGTAGATTACAATATACAACGTATTCATTAAAATGACAACCGAAAATTGAATGTTTCTTATCTGATTGGTACCACGTTTTGGTCACTTTTGCATGTCTAATGCTAAAATTATCCATAGTATAGATCCTTAAGCATGAATATGATTGTTCTAACAAAAATATACATTTCAAGAATAGGTATAATCTGACTTTACTTTTGTCAAAAACCATATAAATATTTGCTTTTGCGCCCGAATTTTATAATTCTTCATCATATTTTTGCTAAAAGAAAACATTGCAACAAGAAAATTGCTATTTTAATTGTGGTAGGTATTCTAGAATCAAGGCCATGTAGCTTATAATATACAACGTATTCATCGAGAAAAGGTAAAATCTGATTTTATTTTTGTAAAAAATCATATAAATATTTGCTTTCATGCCCGAAATTTATAATTTTTTATCATATTTTAGCTAAAAAAAACACTGCAACAAGAAAATTGCTATTTTAAGTGCGGTAGGTATTCTAGAACCCAGCCCATGTAGTTTACAATATACCACGTATTCATTAAAATGACACCCGAATATTGAATGTTTATTATCTGATTTGTACCACGTTTTGGTCACTTTTGCATGTCCAATGCTTAAAACCATCCAGAGTATAGATCCTAAAGAATGAATATGAATGTTTTAACAAAAGTATCCATTTTAAGAATTAGTAAAATGTAACTATATTTTTGTAAAAAATCATATAAATATTTGCTTCCGCGCCCGAATTTTATAATTCTTCATCATATTTTAGCTAAACGAAAACATTGCAACAAGAAAATTGTTATTTCAAGTGTGGTAGTTATTCTAGAATTCAACCTATGTAACTTACAATATACAACGTATTCATCAAGAATAGGTAAAATCTGACATTATTTTTGTAAAAAATCATATAAATATTTGCTTCCGCGCCCAAATTTTATAAATCTTCATCATATTTTATCTAAAAGGAAACATTGAATAAAGAAAATTGCTATTTTAAGTGTGGTAGGTATTCTAGAATCCATCCCATGTACCTTACAATATACAACGTATTCATCAAGAAAATATAACTCTGACTTTATTTTTGTAAAAAATCATAGAATTATTTGCTTCCGTGCCCAAATTTTGTACTTCTTCATCATATTTAAACACTGCAACAAGAAAATTTCTATTTCAAATGTGGTAGTTATTCTAGAATCCAGCCCATGTAGCTTACAATATACAACGTATTCATCAAGAAACGGTAAAATCTGACTTTATTTTTGTAAAAAAAATCATATAAATATTTGCTTCCGCGCCCGAATTTTATACTTTTTCATCATATTTTAGCTAACAGAAAACATTGCAACAAGAAAATTGCTATTTCAAGTGTGGTAGGTATTTTAGAATCCAGCCCATGAAGCTTACAATATACAACGTATTCATTAAAATGACACCTGAAAATTGAAGGTTTATTATCTGATTGGTACCACGTTTTGGTCACTTTTGCATGTTCAATGCTTAAAACCATCTACAGAATAGATCCTAAAGCATGAATATGAATGTTTAAACAAAAATATCCATTTAAAGAATAGGTAAAATCTGACTTAATTTTTGTAAAAATCATATAAATATTTGCTTTCGCGCCCGAATTTTATAATTCTTTATCATTTCTTAGCTAAAAGAAAACATTGCAACAAGAAAATTGCTATTTCAAGTGTGGTAGGCATTCTAGAATCCTGCCATTGTAGCTTACAATATACAACGTATTCATCAAGAATAGGTAAAATCTGACTTTATTTTTGTAAAAAATCATATAAATATTTCCTTTCGCGCGCCAATTTTTATAATTCTTCATCGCATTTTAGCTAAAAGAAAACATTTTAACCAGAAAATTGCTATTTCAAGTGTGGTAGGTATTCTAGAATTCAGCCCATGTAGCTTACTATATACAACGTATTCATCAAGAATAGGTAAAATCTGACTTTATTTTTGTAAAAAATCATATAAATATTTGCTTCCGCGCCCGAATTTTATAATTCTTTGTCATATTTTAGCTAAAAGAAAACATTGTAACGAGAAAATTGCTATTTCAAGTGTGGTAGGTATTCTAGAATCCAGCCCATGTAACTTACTATACACAACGTATTCATCAAGAATAGGTAAAATCTGACTTTATTTTTGTAAAAAATCATATAAATATTTGCTTCCGCGCCCGAATTTTATAATTCTTTGTCATATTTTAGCTAAAAGAAAACATTGCAACAAGAAAATTGCTATTTCAAGTTTGGTAGGTATTCTAGAATCCTGCCCAAGTAGCTCACAATATACAACGTATTCATCAAGCATAAGTAAAATCTGACTTTATTTTTGTAAAAAATCATATAAATATTTGCTGCCGCGCGCGATTCATACCACGTTTTGGTTTCATTTGCATGTCCAATGGTTAAAACCAACCATAGTATAGATCCCAAAGCATGAATATGAATGTTTTAACAAAAATTTCCATTTCAAGAATAGATAAAACTTGACTTTATTTTTGTAAAAAATCATATAAATATTTGCTTTCGCGCCCGAATTTTGTAATTCTTTATCATTTCTTAGCTAAAAGAAAACATTGCAACAAGAAAATTGCTATTTCAAGTGTGGTAGGCATTCTAGAATCCTGCCATTGTAGAGTACAATATACAACGTATTCATCAAGAGTAGGTAAAATCTGACTTTATTTTTGTAAAAAATCATATAAATATTTGCTTTCGCGCGCGAATTTTATAATTCTTCATCACATTTTAGCTAAAAGAAAACATTTTAACCAGAAAATTGCTATTTCAAGTGTGGTAGGTATTCTAGAATCCAGCCCATGTAGCTTACTATATACAACGTATTCATCAAGAATAGGTAAAATCTGACTTTATTTTTGTAAAAAATCATATAAATATTTGCTTCCGCGCCCGAATTTTATAATTTTTTGTCATATTTTAGCTAAAAGAAAACATTGCAACAAGAAAATTGGTATAAAACACCTGGAAGCGACAATATTAATATGGAATTATTAAAGGAGGCGAAGCAATACAGAAACACATCCATGAACTTATAGTAAAAATATGGAGGGAGGAAAAAATGCCGAAAGAATGGGAAACAGGACAAGTTGTAACAATACATAAGAAAGGAAGCCAACAAATATGCGAAAACTACAGAGGAATCACGTTACTGAACACTACCTATAAAATAATGTCAACAATAATACAAAGAAGAATAACAAATGAATCAGCAAGAATTATCGGAAATTATCAATGTGGTTTTATGAAAGGAAACTCTACCACGGACGCAATACATATTATTAAACAGATAATGGAAAAAAAACACTTGAGTACAACATAAACACCGAGATTTTGTTCATTGAATTCAGACAAGCCTTTGACTCAATTAAAAGACTGTGACGAAGCGTCACGATACAGTTTTATTTTAACAGTATTTTTGAACGTAAATTTGAAGTCAAATTTACCGCAGCTCTACCTTCCAAATATTTTAAAAACTATTGCCTAGACTTTGCATTCGAATCAAGCAACCGCGCAAAGCCAGCGCGCGCATGTCTAGTAATGGCGGATCAACATGGAGTTTTATTTGTTTACATCGTGTTTTTGTGAAGTTGTTCTACAAACCATTACTCTGATTTTCTTGATTCGAACACCATAAGATGCAAGATAATGTTCTACGTAGTGTAGTGCCAAACACATCGCAGTGGTTTTTGTGCAAGTGTAGTTTTGAAGAACATAACCACCGAACATGTGTTTGAGTAAAAGTTAAATTACTCGATTCAGTTAATTTCATGCGGCGAAATTAACTCGTTTAGTGATTTAAGGCAATAGTAAGTGTATTGTTTTTATTTCTGTTTGTATTGTATTTAAATGTTATTTATTTATATTTATTTTTATATACATTGTATTTGTAATTGTTTTGTGACTATGTTCACCTCCGATGATGGGTACGAGGGGAAGGGGGTGAACATTTATAAAAGCGCGGTCTTTGACCGACTCATGGCTTTTTTGAGTGAGTTTTTGGCCAAATAAAGACGTAACAAATAAGAGTTGTGAAGCAGAGTTTTTTATTTAAATTATTTTCAGTTGTTTTCCTATCCTTCCACTAGTGAACGTAAGGTAAGTGAAAGTGAAGTATTTAGAGGAAAATTGGAATAGTGTTTTGCCGTTTTTCACACCCTTATGTGAGCAAAACGTGTGTTTGAGAAAATAGTTCATTTTCACCCCGTGCACGAGTTGTGCGTAAGTTGCGATAGTTTGTGAATTCCAATTACTAGGGCCAGAGAAGAACTAGTGATTGCGCTACCACTATCAAGATAATTTTGGATGAATTTCGGCGTAGAAAGAATCCTCGAAACCGTCATTTTGCTTCGTGAGCCGCGGAACAGGATTCGGCTTGTCCATCGGCCACCGCCAGGACTAATCAAGAATAGTTCTGCTGAATTTGGTTTTGCGTTCGTTTTCACCTCACCCTCGCATCGCGTGCACGTGGGTGAGCGAGCAACGCAGGTTGTAAGAATAACCGATTTTTATTCGAAATTTATTTATGCTTTTATTTATTTCTTTTTACTGTCTTTTCTGGAAAGTCGTTCCGTGATGTTGTGTTCAAGCGAGCGACCACAACCAATGTTGGATTCAGAACCTTGGACATTTTTCTCCATTGAGATATCCGTGGCCGTCGTCACTGGAAGCCTGCGAGTTAGACGTCTCTACCGTTACGTAGAGTGGCGCCCGAGATTTAGCAACGAATAGTGCGACAGCGTTTGTATATTTTATTATACTGTGCCTGTTGACTAATTATTGTGCTTTTGCACGAGTTATTGTTTTGTAGGCTGTGACGATGTATTTTACATTGTGTGACGCGAAGGTAACGCCGTAGTCCGTCACACGTTTTTGAGAACGATAGGGACTGACGACGTAACGACGTCACAAGACAGCAACTAATGAAAGCTTTAAAAGAACTACAAATACCAAACAAATTAAGAAGATTGATAGTAATGACTATGAAAACATCAAAAATACGAATTAAAACACAAAAAGAAGAAAAGGAAGATATATTAACAAATAAAGGTGTAAAACAAGGTGATGCCATATCTGCCACATTATTTAATTTAGCACTGGAATATACCTTAAGAAAAGTAAAGAAAGGAACCCTCAGAACAGGGGGAAGTCAAATAATAGCATATGCAGACGACAAAGTAATAATAACAAAAAACAGAAATATAATGAAAAAAATGCTAGAGGAGATAGTAAAAGAAGGAAAGAAAATAGGACTAGAAATCAACCAAAAAAAGACTAAAATAATGGTAATGGGAAAAGAAGTGCAAGAAAAGACTATTAAAATAGGAGAAGCAGAGTTTGAACAAGTAAACAAATTCAAATACTTAGGTGTAATGTTAACAAATAGAGGCGAAAGAGATGAAGAAATAAAAGAAAAACTAGCTGCTACAAATAGAGCTTTCCAAGCCAATAAAAAATTACTACGAAACAGAATTTTAAGCAAGACAACAAAAATGAGAGTATATAGAACAATAATAAGACCAATAGCATTATACGCAGCCGAAACAATGACATTTACAAAGAAGGACGAAGAAAAATTAAGAATAATAGAAAGGAAAATAATAAGAACGATACTGGGACCTAAGAAGATATCTGATAATGAATACAGAGTAAGAATGAACCATGAGATTGACAAAGAATTAAAAGGAGAAGATATAATAAAAATAACCAAGAAACAAAGAGAAAAATGGCTAAGACACGTAAGCAGAGCTGACGAAAAAGAACCAATAAAAGTAATCATGCAATGGAGCCCTGGAAGTAAGAAAAGAAGAGGAAGACCCAGATCAACATGGCTAGCAGAAGTAGAAGAAGATTTAAGAAGAGCGGGAATTAACAACTGGAAAAATAAAACAAGAGACAGGAAGAAATGGAACATCATAGCGAAGAATATTTAATAAATAACTGAAACGGAGTCCGATCCCCTCCAAAAAAGGATCTAGAAAGCTTAAGTAAAAGCGGTGCAACTCCACAACGGAGTGTTAAACCATTATATATGTATATATATATATATATATATATATATATATATATATATATATATATATATACATACATATATATGATTGGTACTACGTTTTGGTCACTTTTGCATGTCCAATGCTAATATTATCCATAGTATAGATCCTAAAGCATTAATATGAATGTTTTAACAAAAATATCCATTTCAAGAATAGGTAAAAGCATTGTAAAATATCATATAAATATTTGCTTCTGCGCTCGAATTTTATAATTTTTATCTTATTTTAACTAAAAGAAAACATTGCAACAAGAAAATTGCTATTTCAAGTGTGGTAGGTATTCTAGAATCCAGCCTATATAGCTTACAATATACAACGTAATCATCAAGAAAAGGTAAAATCTGACTTTATTTTTGTAAGAAATCATATAAATATTTGCTTCTGCGCCCGATTTTTATAATTCTTTATCATATTTTCGCTAAAAGAAAACATTGTGACAAGAAAATTGCTATTTCAAGTGTGGTAGGTATTCTAGAATCCAACACATGTAGCTTACAATATACAACGTCTTCATTAAAATGACACCCAAAAATTGAATGTTTATTATCTGATTGGTACCAAGTTTTGGTCACTTTTGCATGTCCAATGCTTAAAACCATCCATAGTATAGATCCTAAAGCATGAATATGAATGTTTTAACAAAAATATCCATTACAAGAATAGGTAAAATCTGACATGGTTTTTGTAAAAAATCATATAAATAATTGCTTCCGCGCCCGAATTTTATAATTTTTTATGATATTTTAGCTAAAAGAAAACATTGCATCTAGAAAATTGCTATTTTAAGTGTGGTAGGTATTCTAGATTCCAGCCCATGTAGCTTACAATATACAACGTATTCATCAAGAATAGGTCAAATCTGACTTTATTTTTGTAAAAAATTATATAAATATTTGCTTCCTCGCCCGAATTTTATAATTCTTCATCATATTTTAGCAAAAAGAATACATTGCAACAAGAAAATTGCTATTTCAAGTGTGATAGGTATTGTAGAATCCAGCAAATCTAGCTTACAATATACAACGTATTCATTAAAATACACCCGAAAAGTATATGTTTATTATCTGATTGATACTACGTTTTGGTCACTTTTGCATGTTCAATGCTTAAAACCATCCACAGTATAGATCCTAAAGCATGAATATGAATGTTTTAACAAAAATATCCATATCAAGAATAGGTAAAATCTGACTTTATTTTTGTGAAAAATCATATAAATATTTGCTTCCGCGCCCGACTTTTACAATTCTTAATCATATTTTAGCTAAAGAAACACATTGCAAGAAGAAAATTGCTATTTCAAGTGTGGTAGGTATTCTAGAATCCAGCCCCTGTAGCTTACAATATACAACGTATTCATTAAAATGACACCCAAAAATTGAATGTTTACTATCTGATTGGTACCACGTTTTGGTCACTTTGGCATGTCCAGTTCTTAAAACCACCCATAGTGTAGATACTGAAGCATGAATATAAATGTTCTAACAAAAATATCCATTTCAAGAATAGGTAAAATCTAACTTAATTTTTGTAAAAAATTATATAAATATTTGCTTCCGCGCCCGAATTTTATAATTCGTCATTATATTTTAGCTTAAAGAAAACATTGCTACAAGAAAATTACTATTTCAAGTGCAGTAGGTATTCTAGAATCCAGCCCATATAGATGACAATATACAACGTATTCATTAAAAGGACACCCGAAAATAGAATGTTTCTTATCTGATTGGTACCACGTTTTGGTCACTTTTGCATGTCCAATGCTTAAAACCATCCAGAGTATAGATCCTTAAGCATGAATATGATTGTTTTAACAAAAATATATATTTTAAGAATAGGTAAATTCTGACTTTATTTTTATAAAAAATCATATAAATATTTGCTTCCGCGCCCGAATTTTATAATTCTTCATCATATTTTAGCTAAAAGAAAACATTGCAACAAGAAAATTGCTATTTCAAGTGTGGTTGGTATTCTAGAATCCAGCTCATGTAACTTACAATATACAACGTAATCATCAAAAATAGGTAAAATCTGACTTTATTTTGGTAAAAAATCATATAAATATTTGTTTCTGCGCCCGAATTTTATATTTCTTTATCATATTTTCGCTAAAAGAAAACATTGTAACAAGAAAATTGCTATTTCAAGTGTCGTAGGTATTCTAGAATCCATCACATGTAGCTTACATTATACAACGTATTCATTAAAATGACACCCGAAAATTGAATGTTTATTTTCTGATTGGTACCACTTATTGGTCACTTTTGTATCCAATGTTAAAAACCATCCATAGTATAGATCCTTAAGCATAAATAAGAATGTTTTAACAAAAATATCCATTACAAGAATAGGTAAAATCTGACATTATTTTTGTAAAAAATCATATAAACATTTGCTTCCGCGCCCGAATTTTATAATTCTTCATCTTATTTTAGTTAAAAGAAAACATTGCAACAAGAAAATTGCTATTTCAAGTGTGGTAGGTATTCTAGAATCCTGACTATGTAACTTACAATGTACAACGTATTCATCAAGAATAGGTAAAATCTGACTTTATTTTTGTAAAAAACCATATAATTATATGCTTCCGCGCCCGAATTTTAAAATTCTTTATCTTCTTTTAGCTAACAGTGAACATTGCAACAAGAAAATTGCTATTTCAAGTGTGGTAGGTATTCTAGAATCCAGCCCATGTAGCTTACAATATACAACGTATTCAACAAGAATAGATACAATCTGACTTTATTTTTGTAAAAAATCATATAAATATTTGCTTCCGGACCCAAATTTTATAATTCTTCATCATATTTTAGCTAAAAGAAAACATTGAACAAGAAGATAGCTATTTCAAGTGTGGTAGGTATTCTAGAATCCAGCCCATGTAGCTTACAATATACAACGTATTCATTAAAATGACACCCGAAAATTGAACGTTTACTATCTGATTGGTACCACGTTTTGGTCACTTTTGCATGTCCCATGCTAAATTTATCCATAGTATAGATCCTAAAGCATGAATATGAATGTTTTAGCAAAAATATCCATTTCAAGAATAGGTAAAATCTGACTTTATTGTTGTAAAAATTCTTATAATTATTTGCTTCCGCGCCCGAATTTATAATTCTTTATCATATTTTAGATAAAAGAAAACATTGCAACAAGAAAATTGCTATTTGAAGTGTGGAAGGTATTCTAGAATACAGCCCATGTAGCTTACAATATACAACGTATTCAACAACAATAGATACAATCTGACTTTATTTTTGTAAAAAATTATATAAATATTTGCGTCCGCGCCCGAATTTTATAATTCTTCATCATATATTAGCTAAAAGAAATACATTGCAACAAGAAAATTGTTATTTCAAGTGTGGTAGGTATTCTAGAATCCAGCCCATGTAGCTTACAATATACAACGTATTCATCAAGAAAAGGTAAAATCTGACTTTATTTTTGTAAAAAATCATGTAAATATTTGTTTCCGTGCCCGAATTTTATAATTTTTTATCATATTTTAGCTAAAAGAAAACATTGCAACAAGAAAATTGCTATTTCAAGTGTGGTAGGTATTCTAGAAACCAGCCCTTGTAGTTTATAAAATACAACGTATTCATTAAAATGACATTCGAAAATTGCATGTTTGTTATCGGATTGGTACCACGTTTTGGTCACTTTTGCATGTCTAATGCTTAAAACCATCCATAGTATAGATCCTAAAGCATGAATATGAATGTTTTAACAAAAATATCCATTTCAAGAATAGGTAAAATCTGACTTTATTGTTGTAAAAAATCTTATAAATATTTGCGTCCGCGCCCGAATTTAATAATTCTTTATCATATTGTAGATAAAAGAAAACATTGCAACAAGAATATTGGTATTTCAAGTGTGGTAGGTATTCTAGAATCCTGCCCATGTAGCTTACAATATACAACGTATTCATCAAGATTAGGTAAAATCTGACTTAATTTTTGTAAAAAATCATTTAAATATTTGCTTCCACGCCCGAATTTTATAATTTTTCATCATATTTTAGCTAAAAGAAAACTTTGCAACAAGAAAATTGCTATTTCAAGTGTGGTAGGTATTCTAGAATCCAGCCCATGTAGCTTACAATATGCAACGTATTCAAAAAGAATAGGTAAAATCTGACTTTATTTTTGTACAAAATCATATAAATATTGGCTTTCGCGCCCGAATTTTATAATTTTTCATCATATTTTACCAAAAAGAAAAAATTGCAATTAGAAAATTTCTATTTCAAGTGTGGTAGGTATTCTAGAATCCAGCCCTTGTAGCTTACAATATACAATGTATTTAACAAGAATAGGTAAAATCTGACTTTATTTTTGTAAAAAATTATTTAAATATTAGCTTCCGCGACCGAATTTTATAATTCTTCATCATATTTTAGCTAAAAGAAAACATTGCAACAAGAAAATTGCTATTACAAGGGTGGTAGGTATTCTAGAATACAGCCCATGTAGCTTACAATATACAACGTATTCATTAAAATGACACCCGATAATTAAATGTTTATCATCTGATTGGTACCACGTTTTGGTTACTTTTGCATATCCAAAGCTTACAACCATCTATAGTATAGATCCTAAAGCATGAATATGAATGTTTTAACAAAATTATCCATTTCAAAGATAGGTAAATTACGACTTTATTTATGTAAAAAATCATATAAATATTTGCTTCTGCGCCCGAATTTTATAATTCTTCATCATATTTTAGCGAAAAGAAAACATTGCAACAAGAAAATTGCTATTTCAAGTGTGGTAGAAATTCTAGATTCCAGCGCATGTAGCTTACAATATACAACGTATTCATCAAGAATAGGTAAAATCTGACTTTATTTTTGTAAAAAATCATTTAAATATTTTCTTCAGCGCCCGAATTTTATAATTCTTCGTCATATTTTAGCTAAAAGAAAACATTGCAACAAGAAAATTGCTATTTCAAGTGTGGTAGGTATACTAGAATCCAGCCCATGTACAATATACAACGTATTTATTAAAATAACACCAAAAAATTGAATGTTTATTATATGATTGGTACTACGTTTTGGTCACTTTTCCATGTACAATGCTTAAAACCATCCATAGTATAGATCCTAAAGCATGAATAGGAATGTTTTAACAAATAATATCCCTTTCAAGAATAGGTAAAATCTGACTTTATTTTTGTAAACGTCAAATAAATATTTGCTTTCGCGCCCGAATTTTATAATTCTTCATCATATATTAGCTAAAAGATAACATTGCAACAAGAAAATTGCTATTTCAAGTGTGGTAGGTACTCTAAAATCCAGCACATGTAGCTTACAATATATAACGTATTAATTAAAATGACAAACGAAAATTGAATGTTTTTTATCTGATTGGTACTACGTTCTGGTCACTTTTTCGTGTCCATTGCTAAAATTATCCATAGTATAGATCCTAAAGCATGAATATGAATGTTCTAACAAATAATATCCATTTCTACAATAGGTAAAATCTGTCTTTATTTTTGTAAAAAGTCATATAAATATTTGCTTCCGCGCCGGAATTTTATAATTCTTCATCATATATTACCTAAAAGAAAACATTGCTACAAGAAAATTGCTATTTCAAGCGTGGTAGGTATTCTACAATCCAGCCCATGTAGCTTACAATATACAACGTATTCATCAAGAAAAGGTAAAATCTGACTAATTTATGTAAATAATCATATAAATATTTGCTTCCACGCCCGTATTTTATAAATCTTAATCATATTTTAGCTAAAAGAAAACATTGCAACAAGAAAATTGCTATTTCAAGTGTGGTAGGTATTCTACAATCCAGCCCATGTAGCAATAACAACAAAATTGCTATTTCAAGTGTGGTAGGTATTGTAGAATCCAGCCCATGTAGCTTACAATATACAACGTATTCATGAAGAATAGATAAAATGTGACTTTATTTTTGAAAAAAATTAAATAAAATTTGCTTCCGCGCCCGAATTTTATAATTCTTCATCATATTTTAGCTAAAAGAAAACATTGCAACAAGAAAATTTGCTATTTTAAGTGTGGTAGGTATTTACAATCCAGCCCATGTAGCTTACAATATACAACGTATTCATCAAGAAAAGGTAAAATCTGACTATATTTGAGTAAATAATCATATAAATATTCGCTTCCACGTCCGCATTTTATAATATTTTATCATATGTTAACTAAAAGAAAACTTTGCAACAAGAAAATTGCTATTTCAAGTGTGTTAGTTATTCTAGAATCCAGCGCATGTAGCTTACAATATACAACGTATTCATCAAGAAAAGGTAAAATCTGACTATATTTTTCTAAATAATCATATAAATATTTGCTTCCACGCCCAAATTTTATAATTTTTCATCATATATTAGCTAAAAGAAAACTTTGCAACAAGAAAATTGCTATTTCAAGTGTGGTAGGTATTCTAGAATCCAGCCTATGTAGCTTACAATATACAACGTATTTATTAAAATAACACCAGAAATTGAATGTTTATTATATGATTGGTACCACGGTTTGGTCACTTTTGCATTTCCAAAGCTTAAAACCATCCATAGTATAAATCCCAAAACATGAATATGAATGTCTTAACAAAATTATCCATTTCAAGGATAGGTAAAATCTGACTTTATTTTTGTAAAAAGTCATATAAATATTTGCTTCCGCGCCGAAATTTTATAATTCTTTATCATATTTTAGCTAAAAGAAAACATTGCAACAAGAAAATTGCTATTTCAAGTGTGGTAGTTATTCTAGAATCCAGCGCATGTAGCTTACAATATACAACGTATTCATCAAGAAAAGGTAAAATCTGACTATATTTTTGTAAATAATCATATAAATATTTGCTTCCCCGCCCGAATTTTATAATTTTTCATCATATTTTAGCTAAAAGAAAACTTTGCAACAAGAAAATTGCTATTTCAAGTGTGGTAGGTATTCTAGAATCCAGCCCATGTAGCTTACAATATACAACGTATTTATTAAAATAACAGTAGAAATTTAATGTATATTATATGATTGGTACTACGTTTTGGTGACTTTTGCATGTACAATGCTTAAAACCATCATAGTATAGATCCTAATGCATGAATATGAATGGTTTAACAAAGAATATCTATTTAAAGAATAGGTGAAATCTGACTTTATTTTTGTAAAAAGTCATATAAATATTTGCTTCTGCGCCCGAATTTTATAATTCTTTAACATATATTAGCTAAAAGAAATCATTGCAACAAGAAAATTGCTATTTCAAGTGTGGTAGTTATTCTAGAATCCAGCCCATGTAGCTTACAATATACAATGTATTCAACAAGAATAGGTAAAATGTAAGTTTATTTTTGTAAAAAATCATATAAATTTTTGCTTCCGCGCCCGAATTTTATAATTTTTTAGCTAAAAGAAAACATTGCAACAAGAAAATTGCTATTTCAAGTGTGGTAGGTATTCTAGAATCCTGCCATTGTAGCTTACAATATACAACGTATTCATTAAGAATAGGTAAAATCTGACTTTCTTTTTGTAAAAAATCATATAAATATTTTTATATTTTTTATAATTTTTTAGCTAAAAGAAAACATTGCAACAAGAAAATTTCTATTTCAAGTGTAGTAGGCATTCTAGAATCCTGCCATTGGAACTTATAATATACAACGTATATAAATATATGGCATTATATGCAATTAATAGTCCTGATATTGATAGTATATATGGAATAAGATTAACACCGGATCAAAAATTTATGATTGGTGATTCATACGTTGAAATAGATAAAAACGATATTAATATAAATAGGGTGTGGTATGAGAGTACTCCAGGTTTATATGAACTATTAGCTCTTAAATTACCAAATCAGAATATATATACCGATGAGGATAAGAAAAATTATTTAGAAATAGTACAAAAAACAAATGCTCATCGAAAAGGTTACAATAGGCTTGGATCAATCGTTACAGATCGAGGGTGGAAATATAAAACTATTATACGGGACATATTACCACACGTCAGAACTAGATCTGCAATAGATTCTGGTAAAACAGCATTTGGAAGAGGACTCCCATCGTCATCTAGTGAACCACACTTGAATGTAACTAGTAAAAAAATTGAATAGTTATTGGAATAACCCAAATAAATTAGTAGGTAGATTGAAAATATTATCAGCATCTAAGTTGGCCGGTCATACGGGACATGATAATGAAATTCTTCAAATTGAACAAGCTTTACGAGAGGCAAATATTATAATATAAAGTTAAATATTTGCTTTTTAGTTCGTTAGTCACAAAATGGTTGTTGATAAGTTCGGTCGTCATATTAGCAAACATGTGCACAATCATATATATAAGAAAATATTATCAAATTTTCATCGCAAAACGATTTTACTAAATCAATTGAATAAAAAATATAATTTAAGAAGTAATCGTCTAACTGGTATAAGTGATACTCCTAAACATGACAGTGATGCAATCAATTTAAAATATATCACTAGAGAAAGTGCAAATTTGGAAAATAATTTTACTCAAAATTATGAAAAATACGTTCAACAACAACTTTTCTTATATATGAATAATGTGGAGGATTTAATAAAAAAAGTAAAAGTATGATGATAGTAAATTTTGTATTGGAACTGCGCAACGATATATATAAATTGCAAAATGGTAGTGCTGAACTTAATTACAAATTTCTATTTGATGCACACATTAAAAAAGTGAGATATAATATTGAGAACGTGCTGATTGAAACAAGAATTAATAATAAACCAATTGACCTTAACGTCCTTTTTGTTACTGAAAAAGATGTTTTAAATTTTTATCCTATTAAAGGCCGTAAGAATCCACTGACAGTGTCAGTTGAGTTAATACTAGAAACTAAGTTAATATGAGTAAAAAAGACATCGTGCAAGAATTACATAGGACAGTTTGGAAGAATTTTCCACGGAGACATGTTGTACTGAAGGGTTTGACTGATCTATATCAAGCGGATTTAGTAGAAGTAATTCCATATGCAAAGGAAAATAAAGGTTACAAATATATATTAACAGTTATAGATGCCTTCTCAAAAAGAGCGTGGGCGATACCAGTTAAATCGAAAACGGGTAAAGATGTAACATTGGGTATGAATAAAATATTTCAGGATGGTTTTGTTCCTAAAAACTTATAAATTGATAATGGAAAAGAGTTGTACAATGAAAATTTTACAGAATTAATGAAAAAACATAATGTTAATCACTATTCCACGTTCAGCATTAAGAAAGCTAGTAATATTGAAAGATTTAATCGAACACTAAAATCACTGATGTGGAAACAATTTAGTTTACAAGGATCATATCGATGGATAAACATCATTGATGATTTAGTAGTAAAATACAACAGTACTAAAAATTCCACAATTAAAATGAAACCCGTCGATGTCACGAGGAAAGATGAAAATAAATTATTGAACATTGTTTACAGTTACAGAAAAGTAGCAGGTGCAGCGAAATTTAATTTAAATGATTATGTTCGTATAAGCAAAAACAAATCTATATTTGAAAAAAAATATTGGCCGAATTGGACAACTGAGATATTCAGAATTAAAAAAATTCAACCAACACTACCAGTAACATAGATACTAGAGGACGAAAACGGACAAGAAATTGCTGGTGGTTTCTATGAACAGGAAATTCAATCAACGAAATATCCTAATATGTATTTGGTAGAGAACATTTTGAGAAAGAAAGGAAATAAATACTATGTTAAGTGGTTAGGTTTTGACAATAAATTTAACTCTTATATTGATAAAAAAGATTTATTATAAACTTTACAATGTTTCTTTACTAATTTACATTTTCTTTACTATTTTGTAGTTGTTGAGCCTGTATCAATACAAATATTTTTTGTTTGAATAAAATTAGAAATATTAAAATTGTTTATATTTCTTACCTTAAGATTCTTCCATCTTTCTCTTTCTGCCAATCTAAATTTCTTTTTTGCATTTTTGCTTAACTTATGACAATGAAATGGTAAATTTCTTATAATCATTTTATTTTCGGTATAATTTTCATTGTCGTAACTGGGAGTATTACAATTATCCCACATTTCTGAACACTCGACAATGTACATATTTTATGGTTGTTGGTTCAGCGGAGGAGTAGAATCATTATTGATATTCATACTAATAAAATAGTATTGTAAAAAATGTAGTATAAAATAAGAATTATTATGCATACCTGTATAATTCTTGTGATTACTGCAGCTTCTACTTAGATAAAACCATATGGAGTACATACAGTTTATATACCCATGCAGAATCTACTTTCTAATTTGTTTTTAAAAAATGTTTATTTAAAAATAAATGTTGTATCTATTTCATTTAATTTATTCCATTTTAAGTACATATAATTCTGCATATATATATATATATATATATATATATATATATATATATATATATATATATATATACATATATATAATTTATGTTAGAAGGTCATATGTACGAGATGCAGAAAGTACATACAGCAAGTGAAAGACAAACGGATACATATTAATAATCATAAAAACATTAATTGAAAGTCACCGGGACATACATTTTTATATTTTCTTCTATATATAGTTAAGCAATATAAAGCCGTATCATTCGTATCTCAAAATGTCTACGTTAAAACGTCTTAACGATCTCGGCTCCTGCACGTATAAAAAAGTTGACGAATTGACAATAAATCAAGAGTACAAAATTGAAGCTCCGAAGTCAATTCATACTCAATTTGGGCATAGAGTATACACAATTAATGAAGAAGATTATTTCCTACATGCAAAATTCGGTAAACTAAGTCCTAAAGAAATACAAAGTTTATCATCTTTACATATAATTAATTTTACGACAGATAATGACAAATTTACGAAGATTAAATTTGTAAAGTAAGTCTGTTTTAATCATATTTGCTTGAAGGTAATATTATATGTATTTTAATTTTAGGTCAACCACGAATTAAGTAGAAACTTTCACATAAATATGTTCTATGATGACCAAGTAATATATTCTGGGGAATTTAAAAAAGAATTATTAACTTTTGTGGAGGACATAACACAAAGAAAATTTTTTTTATGTTTTGAATTTTTTAATCATTTTGTAGATGAAAGAAACAAAGATAACACATTTTGTTCATCTTGATATTTTGCTAAAAGAGTACACAGGAAATATCGTGACATTAATTGTATAGATATTAGTTTTGATTCTACGGTTCATATGTGTGATTTGTTATATTAAAAAAAAAAAATTTGTCAAATTAGTGAAAAAAAATTGTACTCAGCAGAGGCACCATTTAATTGTAGTATATGTCAGTATTATTTTACAAAAACAAGTAAACGTAATGTTAAAAAAAATTCAGAGCACCTATTAATAAAAAATTTTAATCTTCATCATATTATTAAGAAACAATATAAACTGTAAATATCTTTTCGTGTAACTATTGTGATAAAAATTATACAACTCGCAGCATTCTACAGCGACATGAGAAATATAATTGCAAAACTAGAATAACTGTAGTTTGTGAATATTGTGGGAAGAAGTATAGTCAACTATATTACAAGGACCATTTAAATAAAATGCATAACATCACTACTACAAAGGAAAATACAACACAAGGCGAGCCTTCAACATCAAGTCCAAGAAAGCGACCGTAATATTTAACAAAAAGTGAAAACAATACAAAGTATTGTGCGGTTTGTAATTTATACATAAAAAATAATCAATACAGTGCTCATCTTCAAAGAAATTTGCACAAATCTAAATATTGCACAGAAAGTGCGGATCACGCAGAAATTTCCATTCTTCAAACTGCATTCAAGAATAGAATAGTATCATTTAAAATAAATAATAATAATTTTGTAGACATACAGGCATTTCTGCAAAACATTAAACCTACTGTACTTAATTTGATAGAAGAGCAAAGAAATAAATATGTTTCTATTAAATCCAATCTAGAACTTTTTGGACTGTACAAAAAATTTAAATTAGATAGTATCATTGAAGAAGAAGTAAAATCCTTTAATACAAAATTTATGACAGTGCAAATTTCAACAAATATTTCCGAACTATATGATCAGCTTATATCTACAATAGAATCAAAAAGTAGTGAATTTCAAGTAAGTTCTATTGTCAAACGAGATTTATAAAATCTTTACTCTTAACTTTTAATATGTACTTTCAGGAAAGAGATTCCGGTTAGGCATTTGTAAAGGTACAACACCTAGATATAAATATTAACAAATACTCGCCAATGAGGGCCTCGTCTGACATTGAATTACCAGCAGATATTAAAATTAAACATGCCTGTATTAATGTTGTGAACAATGATGAATATTGTTTTAAATGGTCAATTCTTGCTGCACTGCATCCTTCTACTCATCATGCCGAACGAATAATTCCGTACATACGATATAAAGAGGAATTAGATTTCACAGATATAGATTTTCCAGTAGCTTTAAAAAATATTTCTAAATTTGAACTGTTAAATAATATTTCAATTAACGTGTTCGGTACTGAAAAAAATTTAGAAACTAATAAATATGATATTGTTGGCCCATTACAGAAAGAAGACAAAATGTACATGTTAATTTATTATACATAAGTGAAAATAATTTTGGTCATTATGTTTTAATTAAAGATTTATCTCGTTTGGTAAGTACTCAAATTAATCAAAATCAACATAGAAAATACATTTGTGATAGTTGTTTGATAAAATTCACTAGTAACAAAAAATTATTAGATCATCAACGTTTTGATTGTGGGGAAACAGTAACTATTTTACCCACTGAGGATGAAAAACTTCTAAAGTTCACACATCATGAGAAAAAATTAATAGTTCCTTTTGTTATTTATGCAGACTTTGAATGTTTACAAATTCCTGTAGATACGTGTTCACCAAATCCAGATAAATCATTTACTCACGTTACTCATATGCATTAGCCTTATAGTTTTGCTTACTATATAAAATTTTCTTACAACGATTCGTTAAGTAAATTTCACACGTACTTAGGTGAAGATGCATCTGACAAATTTGTTCAATGTATCGTAAATGAAACTAAAGATATTTACACAAATCACTTCAAAACAATTGTTCCAATGCTTCCTCTATCGCAACAAGGAGAACAAAGTTATAATTCTGCAAAAGTTTGTCACATATGCGAGGAAAAATTTACCGATAATCAAAAAGTTCGTGATCATGATCATCTAACGGGTAAGTTTAGAGGCACTGCCCATTTTGATTGCAACCTTAATTTTAAAATTCCTAAATTTATACCTGTATTTTTTCATAATTTAAGTGGATATGATTCACATTTGTTTATAAAAGATTTGGCTATTAATGACGAAAAAATTCACATAATTCCACAAAATAAAGAAAAATATATATCATTTTCGAAAACAGTTTTAGTTGATGAAATAAATTTCAGAAGAACATATCTAAGTTTAAGATTTATCGATTCTTTAAAATTCATGGGTAAATCACTTGACAATTTAGCAAAAATTTGAAGCAAAAACAGTTTAAGGAAACATCGAAATATTTTACAAATTCTAAACAATTAAATCTAATAACTAAAAAAACAGTATTTCCTTATCAATATATGGATTCTTTTGAAAAATTGAACGAAACCAAATTACCAAAAAAAGATTTATTTTTCAATATAATGAATAAATCACATATTTTAGATGATGAATACAAACATGCAATTAATGTTTGGAATGTATTTAATTGTCATACAATGAAAGATTATTCAAATATTTACCTTCAGACTGATGTATTAATTCTCGCAGATATTTTCGAAAATTTTAGAAATGTTTGTTTTAAAGTGTATTGTTTGGATCCTTGTCAGTATTTAACCACGCCATCTTTAAGTTGGGACGCAATGCTTAAATACACGAAAATTAACTTAGAACTCTTCACAGATATCGAAATGTTACATTATATTAAAAAAGGAATCCGTGGTGGAGTTTCCATGTGTTCAAACCGGTATTCAAAAGCTAATAACGAATATGTTGAAATGTTTGGTTCAAATAGTCCTTCTAAATATATAGGATATTGGGATGCAAATAATGTGTACGGGTTAGCAATGTCTATGTATCTACTTACATCTAACTTTAAATGGCTTGAACGAAACGAAATAGAAATCTTAGATACAACGAATATATCTGAAACTTCAAGTACAGGTATCATTCTACAAAGTGATTTGGATTATACTGAGGAATTACATGATAAGCATAATGATTTACCATTTTGTCCAGAGAATATCGTAACGCCTATTTCAAAATTTCAAAACAAAAACTTATTCCAAATTTATATAACAAATCGAAATATATTATTCATTATCGTAATTTACAGCAAGCCATTGATAACGGTTTGATTATAATAAATGTTCATCGTGTCCTTAGCTTTGATCAATCAAACTGGCTAAAAAAATACATCGATTTAAATACAAATTTACGCATGCAAGCACAAAATGATTTTGAAAAAGATTTTTATAAATTAATGAATAACTCAGTATATGGCAAAACAATGGAAAACGTAGATAAACGAGTAAATGTAAGATTAATTACAAATTGGGAAAATATAGAAAAAAAGGAGGGAGCAGAATGTCTTATTGCAAAACCAAATTTTCATAGCTTATCGATATTTTCTGAAAATCTCGTAGCAATTCAAATGAATAAATTGAAAATTAAATATAACAAACCAATTTATTTAGGTTTTACGGTATTAGAATTGTCCAAATATCACATGTATAATTTTCACTACAAATCAATGAAAAATAAATATGAAAATCAAATAAGACTACTATAGACTGACACTGATTCACTTATATATGAATTCAAAATAAATAATATATATGACAAAATGAAAAATAATTTAAATGAATTTTATACTTCAAATTTTGCAGAAAATAATCAATTTAATATGCCTCTTGTCAATAAAGGAGAAATAGGAAAATTTAAAGATGAAATGGGTGGCAAAATTATATTGGCATTTGTAGGTTTACTTTCAAAAATGTGTTCAATTAAAACTGAAAGTAAAGAAATAAAAAAAGCAAAAGGTATTAAGGCGCATATAGTGAAAAACAAGTTGTCCCATGATGACTATAAAAACACATTATTCACAAATCAAATAACCTAAGCAAATCAAAATATTTTCAAGTCAGTAAAACATGTACTATATACTCAAAAGCAAAACAAGTTATGTTTATCAGCAAACGATGATAACAGATTTCTTTTGGAAAACAGTACAGACACGTTATCTTGGGGTCATCATAGAATATTAGATTTTAATTAATATTATATGTACCTGTACCTATCAATCCCTTGTTATAATATTTGTATATGTACCTATAATTGTAGTCATAATTATGTAAATAAACTAATTCACAAAATAAATGTATTTTTTTTAAATTCCTTGATTGAATTTCAAGATCAACGCGGAGCAGAATAATTACTGCAACCAATTAGAACGCGTGTAGGAAAACATGCTCAAAGTGGTAGGGGAACCGTTCTGCGCATACTTTTCTTATGGAGAAAGTATGCGCGAACCTGTAAAAAGCCAAACGTGCTGTCCTAGAACCGCCGAATACATACTACATTCATCATATTTTAGCTAAAAGAAAACATTGCAACAAGAAAATTTCTATTTCAAGTGTGGTAGGTAATCTAGAATCCAGCCCATGTAGCTTACAATATACAACGTATTCATTAAGAATAGGTAAATAAGAATTAATTTTGTAAAAAAACATATAAATATTTGCTTCCGCGCCCGAATTTTATAATTCTTCATCATATCTTAGATAAAAGAAAACATTGCAACAAGCAAATTGCTATTTCAAGTGTGGTAGATATTCTTAAAACCAGCCCATGTAGCTTACAATATACAACTTATTCATCAAGAATAGGTAAAATCAGAATTTATTTTTGTAAAAAATCATATAAATATTTGCTTCCGCGCCCAAATTTTATAATTCTTCACGATAATGTACGCTAAAACAAAACATTGCAACAAGATAGATGCTATTTCAAGGGTGGTAGGTGTTCTAGAATCCAGTCCATGTAGCTTACAATATACAAAGTATTCATTCAAATGACACCCGAAAATTAAATGTTTGTTATCTGATTGGTACCACGTTTTGGTAACTTTTGCATGTCCAATGCTTAGAATCATCCATAGTATAGAGCCTAAAGCAAGAATATGAATGTTTTAACAAAAATATCCATTGCAAGAATAGGTAACATCTGACTTAATTTTTGTAAAAAATCATATAAATATTTGCTTCCGCGCCCGAACTTTATAATTCTTCATCATATTTTAGCTAAAAAAAACATTGAACTAGAAAATTGCTATTTCAAGTGTGCTAGGTGTTCTAGAATCCAGCCCATGTAGCTTACAATATACAACGTATTCAGCAAGAATAGGTAAAATCTGACTTCATTTTTGTAAAAAATCATATAAATATTTGCTTCTGCGCCCGAATTTTATAATTCTTCATCATATTTTAGCTAAAAGAAAACATTGCAACAAGAAAATTGCTATTTCAAGTGTGGTAGGTATTCTAGAATCCAGCCTATGTAGCTTTCAATATACAACGTATTCATTAAAATGACACCCGAAAATTTAATGTTTATTATTTGATTGGTACCACGTTTTGGTCACTTTCGCATGTCCAATGCTAAAATTATCCATATTATAGATCCTAAAGCATGAATATGAATGTTTTAACAAAAATATCCATTTCAAGAATAGGTAAAATCTGACTTTATTTTTGTAGAAAATCATATAAATATTAGCTTCTGCGCCCAAATTTAATAATTCTTCATCATATTTTAGCTAAATGAAAACATTGCAACAAGAAAATTGCTATTTCAAGTATGGTAGGTATTCTAGAATCCAGGCCATGTAGCTTACAATATACAACGTATTCATTAAAATGACACCCGAAAATTGAATGTTTATTATCTGATTGGTACCACGTTTTGGTCACTTTTGCATGTTCAATGCTAAAATTATCTATAGTATAGATCCTAAAGCATGAATATGAATGTTTTAACAAAAATATCCATTTCAAGAGTAGGTAAAATCTGATTTTAATTTTGTAAATATCATGTAAATATTTGCTTTCGCGCCTGAATTTTATAATTTTTCGTCATATTTTAGCTAAAAGAAAAAATTGCAACAAGAAAATTGCTATTTCAAGTGTGGTCGGTATTCTAGAATTCAGCCCATAAAGCTTAAAATGTACAAAGTATTTATTCAAATGACACCCGAAATTTGAATGTTTATTATCTGATTGGTACTATGTTTTGGTCACTTTTGCATGTCTAATGCTTATAACCATCCACAGTATATATCCTAAAGCATGAATATGAATTTTTTAACAAAAATATCCATTTCAAGAATAGGTAAAATCTGACTTTATTTTTGTAAAAAATCATATAAATATTTGCTTCCGCGCCCGAATTTTATAATTCTTCATCATATTTTCGATAAATGAAAACATTGCAATAAGAAAATTGCTATTTCATGTGTGTAAGGTATTTTAGAATCTAGCCCTTGTAGCTTACAATATACAACGTATTCATTAAAATAACACCCAAAAATTAAATGTTTATTATCTGATTGGTACCACGTTTTGGTAACTTTTGCATGTCCAATGGTTAAAACCATCCATAGTATATATCCTAAAGTATGACTATGAATGTTTTAACAAAAATATCTATTTCAAGAAGAGGTAAAATCTGACTTTATTTTTGTAAAAAATAATATAAATATTTGCTTCTGCACCCGAATTTTATAATTTTTCATAACATTTTAGCTTAAAAAATACATTGCAACAAGAAAATTGCTATTTCAAGTGTGGTAGGTATTCTAGAATCCAGCCCATGTAGCTTACAATATACAACGTATTCATCAAGAATAGGTAAAATCTGACTTTATTTTTGTAAAAAATCATATAAATATTTACTTCCGCTACCGAATTTTATAATTCCTTATCATATTTTAGATAATAGAAAACATTGCAACAAGAAAAACCATCCATAGTATATATCCTAAAGTATGACTATGAATGTTTTAACAAAAATATCTATTTCAAGAAGAGGTAAAATCTGACTTTATTTTTGTAAAAAATAATATAAATATTTGCTTCTGCACCCGAATTTTATAATTTTTCATAACATTTTAGCTTAAAAAATACATTGCAACAAGAAAATTGCTATTTCAAGTGTGGTAGGTATTCTAAAATCCAGCCCATCTAGTTTACAATATACAACGTATTCATCAAGAATAGGTAAAATCTGACATTATTTTTGTAAAAATCATATAAATATTTGCTTCCGCGCCCGAATTTTATAATTCTTCATTATATATTAGCTTAACGAAAACAATGCAACAAGAAAATTGCTATTTTATGTGTGGTATGTATTCTAGAATCCAGCCCATGTAGCTTACATTATACAACGTATTCATTAAAATGACACCCGAAAATTAAATGTTTATTATATGATTGGTACCAGGTTTTGGTCACTTTTGCATGTCCAATGCTTAAAACCATCTATAGTATAGATCCTAAAGCATGAATATGAATGTTTTAACAAAAATATCCATTTCAAGAATAGGTAAAATCTGTCTTTATTTTTGCAAAAAAATCATATCAATATTTGCTTCCACGCCCAAATTTTATAACTATTTAGTATATTTTAGCTAAAAGAAAACATTGCAACAAGAAAATTGCTATTTCAAGAGTGGTAGGTATTCTAGAATCCAGCCTATGTAGCTTACAATATACAACGTATTCATCAAGAAAAGGTCAAATCTGACTTTATTTTTGTAAAAAATCGTATAAATATTTGCTTCCGCGCCCGAATTTTATAATTTTTCATCACAGTTTAGCTAAATGAAAACATTGCAACAAAAAAATGGCTATTCCAAGTGTGGTAGGTATTGTAGAATCCAGCCCATGTAGCTTACAATATACAACGAATTCATCAAAATGACACCCGGAAATTGAATGTTTCTTATCTGATTGATACCACGTACTGGTCACTTTTGCATGTCCAATACTTAAAACCATCCATAGTATAGATCCTGAAGCATGAATATGAATGTTTTAACAAAAATATCCATTTCAAGAATAGGTAAAATCTGACTTTATTTTTGTTAAGAATCATATCAATAATTGCTTCCGCGCCCGAATTTTATAACTCTTCATCATATTTTAGCTATAAGAAAACATTGCAACAAGAAAATAGCTATTTCAAGTGCGGTAGGTATTCTAGAATCCAGCCCATGTAGCTTACAATATACAACGTATTCATTAAAATGACACCCGAAACTAGAATGTTTATTATGCGATTGGTACCATGTTTTTGTCATTTTTGCATGTCCAATGCTAAAATTATCCATAGTATAGATCCTAAAGTATGAATATGAATGTTTTAACAAAAATATCCATGTCAAGAATTGGTAAAATGTGACTTTATTATAGTAAAAAATTATATATATATATATATATATATATATATATATATATATATATATATATATTGATATTTTATAAAATTATCACAATAAAATTATCACAATGACGAATTTCTGTTTACAACTTAGTTTGATAAAGAGCAAAAAATATCACCGATACAATTTCCCAATTTTGGGTCAACATCCCCCGGTTTGGATATAAAAATAACAGAATCTGTGTCGTAATACAATACTCTTTCTCCAAGTTGTTCCAGATAATCATATAATTTTAAGCGAGCTTGTGTTGTAGTATATGCTGCTATACAAACATTTACTGTAGATAACAAATCATAGCTTTCTTTCGTGTGTTCATAATTTACAATAAGCGTACTATTGTTAATTGGTAAAACACTGTTTACCAGAATTGTGGGGTTCGACATGATAGAGAAAAACTCGTCGGGTCTATTAATAATTTTTGTTTTTGGTTGATTCTCTCGCTGTCCCAACTTACCCCAAAAAGAATTTAACATTAATTTTGCTAGAGCTCTCAGGCCCGGGTTTTCTAAAATTTCTATATGCACCATTTGTATGCGTTCCTGTTCAAAAAATTTTTTTATATACGCTTCTTTTCGCTCATTTGTCAGACACTTTTTCGGCCACCCCGATGCTTGTTGCTTTATTTTTAAAAATTTATCCATCATACCGGTAAAAAGACCCATTACATTATTTACTTTATCAAACTGCTGAACTTTATATTTCCAAATTTCGTAAACTTTAAGCAACTGATATCCTTTCTCCAGTGCCTTTATAACTTCATCTATAACCCAAGTTCCTGTTATGGCTCTCTCATAATCATTATGTATACACTCCTTAATATTAAAATTTTGAGCACAAGTCTGACAGAGTGCAAACATTAATTTGTTATTTATTTTCATCGGTAATACGGGGTGATATAAATTTTGAGGTGGTAGAAGCGTACATTTAATTACGCCGTCAAGACCAGAAATATCACTGGGACATTCATCAACAAATACAGTCGGGTTACCCACATGATATTTTCCATATTTACAAACATAAGGATATAGTGAGCAAATATCAAAATAGTGAATTTTTTCACCATCTTTACATTTGTAATACGTTCTAGTATTTCCCGTTCTTCCTCCGTAAAAAGCGTCGCGAGGATTAAGTGGTATATTTGTAATTAAAGACGATGTATTTATAAATTTTTCAATTTCGGTGTTTCTCTTCATCTGTCGTCTAAAATGACACTCCCACACTTCCACAACCTCATACCCCAGCGATCTAAGTCTATCAGTTTTAGATACAGTTGACTCATAACGCTGATTAAGAGTTTGGGTGGGGTCTTCATGTAACGGATTGTCTCTATTAAATTTTTGACATTCGGGGTGACCGTGATAATAACAACCGTGGATTTAAAACTTTTGGTTCGTTTGTTCACAATAACCGTCAACTTTTAATCTACCCAATCTAACCTCTTTTTGTTTGGCAGAGTATAAAATATTTATATTCCGAACATGCTCTTCCCACATGAGCCACTTAGTAGCAATTTTTGACTGAATATCACAAGACCGATAACCCCCTTTTGGTATTATAATAACTGTATTTTGTTGTAGAAAATTACGCCTGTATACTTTATTGCATGCAGACGCAATAGTACACGCCTCGGTAAACGGACATACATTACCGGTGGAAATCAACTGCTCTCTAAATTTTAAACATGCTTGAGAGAGAATTTTAACATCCGAAATGCAGTATTCGACTATATCGCGTTGCATATCAAACTCATCGTTCTTATGCTTTTTATACCATTCTAAAACAAATATTCTTTCCTCATTTTTCATAGTGTCTGGACTGTAATAACGAACGTCGGGTAGTGGACCAATGTATTTTGCGTTTTCTGCTGTGTTGAACAAATGAGGAAAATATCCATTTTTAAAATTATCTCCAAGACCAAATGCTTTCGGTAATTTCGCCAGTGCCATAGGGAAATAATTTAATGAATCGACAAATTTAATGTTCCCCACTACCATAAAAACAATTTTTGTTCCGCGCATAATTAACTCTGGCGTTAGATCTGTTTGTGTTAATATATAATTTAACACAAACTGATGATCAAAAGCTTGGCCGTTATGGGCTATTACTACAATATTTTTAAATTTCTTTCTTACTGCTAAAAGATGAAGCATAAATCCTTCAATAACTTTATTTTTTAGTATCTGTAATCTAATCCCACACTTTTCACATGTAGGTTCTTTCTGTGTCAGGCACTTGTCGCAATACTGTTTGAAAACGCAAAGATTGGGCTCGTGTTTGACTGTACGGTTTTAATTATTTTCTCCTGCCGCGTTTCCAAATCGTAAAATAGAAACAAATAGTCCTTAGTTTTAGGAGAATTCGTACCAGGCCGCATGTAGCACAGACGGTCTTGCGGTTTATGAGCCTTGCAAATTTTACAATATATTTCTCCACAGAAATGGACTCTATTTGTTCTAATTGTTTCTAAACACGTCGAACAACATATAATTTGGCTAGACACAGATTTTTGTCTCATAGAATTGGATTTAATGTGGTTATCAAGACATTTTTTGCTTTGGAACCAGCGGTTACAATCTACGCATTTTATTTTAATTTCTTGAGATCATATGGGAGACTGTTGGCAGGCATAACACGTACCACCACATCTATGTTTGTTTTTATCATTGTAGGGTACATGACACATTTCGCAGAAATAACTACAGCAGAAGGCTGCTGTTAACGATGTTATAACATTATAATGACCCTTGTGATAAAGAAGATTCAAAGTAATCTTCGCATCGCCTCCTTCAAACATAACATCTTTGCCTTTGCTGCCGTATTCATACACACATATTTTGTAAGTGTTAACAAAATGCCTCTGGAACTGATGTAATTCTGGTATTCTGGCTCCATCATCATCAGGAATATTTACTCCGGCTTCTTCCATAAGTTTAATTGTTATTTTCAACTGTAGCTTGCATATATCTTTCCGCACTTTCATAAAATCGACGTCGTTCTCTGCCTTTGCAATAGCCACGACTAATGCGCGGGGTAAACATAAATTATCTTTGTTCTGAATACTAATGATACCCCGACGCATAGCACACCCTTCGTAGAATGTGGTGTATTTGTTTTGCCTTTGACCTGTTCCTCTAGGCATTCGTAAAGTTGTTACGCCTAAAAATTATGCAACGCGTTACTAAATACATTTCATAAATTATAATATAATAACCTAGGCAAAACGTGTCGGAATTTAAACCCGTTGAGTTTGATTGATATATACTCGAAAGTACATTCCAAACAACACCCACAGTAACGTCAGATGCGTCACAAAAATTCATCCACCCTTGCCCCCTTTTAAAATCTTTGCTACAAAATGTGAAACCAACTTTATCCGTTGGCTCAACATTTGACGTCGCATACACTATAATGCTATTTATAGCATTTTTAATCCATGTAACTGGGTTTTCACCTGGTGGTACTGGTTTAATATTAAATTCTACTGTTCTTCCTTGTAAATTAAACCGTTTCACTTTCTTCATATATTCTTTAGTCACAATAAATTTTTCCATTTTTATGTTAATTTATTAGTGTAAAATAGCTGTTGAGCAAATACAAGTCTCCGTAAGTTATAGCTATTTAAACCGCAGATAATACAAATCGAACGGAAAAGAAATAACACTGCTACGTTTGCACCCCTATATAGACAAATTCATGCATGTTTTCCATAAGAATCAATGTTAATTTGCTTTAAATTGCAATCTGTTACATTTTCGTATTTAATTACATGTACATCAAAGCACATTGTCTTCCCCACTACTTTTTCCCCACCAGGAATGATGACAAATACAACGCTCTTAAACTCTTCTTAGTCTTTGTACGAATCATTAAGTGATTAGACGTGGGAGTGTGTACGTGCAGGTTCCTGGAGCATAGGGGCGCAAATGGGACATTGTCGCCGTAAGTATAAAAATACAGTTAACTAGTTAAAATTTGTGTTCGTGTGATACATATTTCAAATTTTTGCCTTTAAAAAAATACAGGATTGAACTTTGACGGCTCGACACTGAGGCCTTGTACACAGGGTGGTAATTTTTCTTAGACACTTCGTTAAGACAGGCTTCCAAAACCTGCTGTGGTGTTGCTTGAAAGAAATTTACGTTCAAGTCGCTGTTAGTTCTCCCAAAAGTTGCATATTTATCTAAAAACCGAAAAAACATTTACAAAAGACGTTGCATATCTGTACCTAACACAACACATAATCCATAACTTTACAAAATTATGGAAAACAAAATACCTTTTTTCCCGCGCTCAAGACATTGCACAGCTTATTATGCAATAATAGGTTATTTACAATTACATTTTAAAATTTTATTTCATGTTTAAAGGGCACTTAGCGTTTTCAAATTTTAATATGTTATATTTAAGCTCGAAAAACGACAGAGGGAGTGCGGGGGTGAATTTTGATTTATTTTTTCGAAATTCCTCACAGTTTCGGAGATATTGGGCGCTATGTATATTTTAAAAAATTTATTTCGTTTTCTATGGGCCTTAGCGTTTTCAAATTTTAATATGTTATATTTAAGTTCGAAAAACGACAGAGAGAGTGCTGGGGTGAATTTTGATTTATTTTTACAAAATTCCTCATGGCTTCGGAGATATTGGGCGGCGCTATGAATTTTTTTCAAAAATTTATTTCGTTTTCTATGGGCCTTAGCGTTTTCAAATTTTAATATGTTATATTTAAGCTCGAAAAACGACAGACGGGTTGCGGGGGTGAATTTTGATTTATTTTTTCGAAATTACTCACAGTTTCGGAGATATTCAGGCCGATTCTGTAACTAAATGGTTAACAAAGTGACTAGGTAACAACCTTGCTAACGTTTTAATTTTTAACCACTTTTCTATATATGCCATTCTGCAAAATATTATTTTAACAAGGTTGCTAGTTTTTAAGTCTTAACCACAGTTGCTAACACACTGAAGTGAAACTAGTTACAGGCAACGTGTTCTGCCAGTGACAGCTATCAATTATAACCTAAACGCTGAGGTAAGGAAACATTATTTTTTTTTTGACATCTTCAAATGGTAAAAATATTTCATTTTTAACTTAATATTTGTAGATTTATTAATTCTAAACATCATGCCACCACGAGCAGCAAGAACAACTTCTGAGCAACAAGAAATAATTCTAAATTTCTTGACAATTCACAAAAATATGCTATCCGGCAAAAGTCATCCTCTAAATGTTAAAGAGATAGATCAAAATTGGCAAGAGTTGACTTCTATTTTAAATTCTTCTAAAGGTGCTCGAAAAAGTACCGAAGATTGGAAAAGATTCTTCATAGAATGGAAAAGCAAAACTAGAAAAAAAGCGCGAGAATTGAAAACGGATATAACTAGTACAGGTAGATACTGTATATTTATATACTAGTATGAATATGCTACGTAAATTAAAGTAGTATTTTAAACAAAACTGTTATTTTATTTAGGAGGTGGATCATCACATGTAAAACAGCTAACAGAACATGAAGAACGATTGATGTCTCTCATTGGCTGGGTTGCTGTTACTGGATCCAATGATTTGCCGGATGAAATAGATCCAGACTTTCAACCAGAACCAGAGCCGACAAACAGTGAAACCGTAACTACATACGAAGTGCTGACACATGAAAATACAGAATTGTGTGAAGTGGAGAATGTCATTATAGAAGATAATAGAGCAGATAACACAAAAGAAAATACTTTTAAACCACTTACTTCTACTCCTGTATATACCAAAAAAAAAATAAGAAAAAAGAAATCAGCAACTGAGACTAGTGTTGGGGCTTTAAACCAATCGGCAATAATATATGCTCAGAGTGCAGACAAAATCAGTGCTGCATTATCTCAGTTTGCTGTTGGGATTGAGAAATTAGCAGCAGCTATAGAAAAATTTGCTGATGCTACCCAAAAATTGGCGTCGGCTAATGCAGCGAAACATTTATAAATTAAATATTATAATTTACCAAATAATTTAATTTAAGAGATATTAAAAAAATATTTAATTTCCGTATATTCAGAATAAGTAGGTATTTATTTTGTTATTTAGGTATATCATAGAATATGTTCTCATTTTTTATAATTTTCTTTTTGCTAATAAAAGTACAGTTATTCCAATTCAAATCTATGAATAATATTATTTCTTATTTGTCGCCCTGCTGCCAACCAATCTGCGTTTATTCCTATAAAATAAATTTTATTATAAAATTACTAACTAGAGATTTTTTAAAAAATTTTACCTTCATCCGCACCTTGCTCGTTATCCTCATTTAACAAATATTCATCATTTTCCAAATTTTCTTCATTTTCTAAATAATTGTCATCATTATCAACAATGTTGTGCATTAAACATAAATTATGAAGAACAGCACAAGAATAAATAATTTGCCCTGCGACTTTATGACTATAATGAAGCACTCGATGTTTCAGTAAACATCGAAATCGCTGCTTCCATACACCAAATGACCTTTCAATCACATTTCTTGCGCTGCAGAGCCTATGCGTATACCTTCCTTCGGGAGAATTTTCCGTTGCATCTGCAATTGGTGTCATTAACCAGGGTTCTAGGGGATAGCCAGAATCCCCTAATAAATAAGACGACAACATTCGTTGATGATATTTTCTTTGTAAATGTCTTTTAATACTAGACACAGCCCATATAGCAGCATCATGCGTAGCTCCGGGGTATCTAGCATTTACTGCGAGAAATTTTAAATTCGAATCGCATATCTAAAATATTTAAAATTATATTTAGTTATTAATAAACTTATGTACAAAATTTCGTTAAAATGCTTTTAAAATATTGCTAAAAATATTTACTGCTTGGACATTGACACTATAGTATCCTTTTCGGTTTAAGTAAGCAATAGCAGGTTGAACCGGATCATCCACAGGAGGGGAAATTATGGCAATATGCGAACAATCAATCGCGCCTATTACATTTGGAAAATTAAATTTATTTACAAACCTAATAAAAAATTTGTCAAGTTATATTTATTTCAAGTTAATGTAAAAATTAGAAATTCATACCCTTGCTTTACTTCATTAATCTCATTGTCATTTACTGGAAATTTTACATATATTGGAAATAAATGATTTGTAAAAATCGTAGTAATTTCATCAATTACTCGGCTGACAACTGGTTGAGAAATAGCTAAGTGGAAATCTTTTCCAACACCACTCTGGTACGTCCCTTGGGCCAGAAAATGTAAAGTGGTTAAAACCTAATATTTAAGGGTAAATAAATACAGAAGTTAAAGAAATATAAATTACATACACGAAGATGAACTGGAATATAAGTGCTTCTTTGTCCTTGATACATATGAGGTTCCAGTTCTGGTAACAACGTGTGTAAAACCAAACCTTTTGGCAATCTATATATTTTTCTAAAATTAGTTTCTGGAATTTCGAAGGGATTGCTTATATCCCGTAAGTAGGCATGTTCCAGTCGAATTTTTCTCCTAAAATTTTAATTCGAATAAAGCAATGTAAATAGATATTAATTTAAATTTAATAATAAACTTACTGGTCAATTATTCTTTCTGCAACATGTAGAAAATTTAAATGAAACAAAAATCCAGCCGGGTTCATTTTTTTAAGTTAGAACTAATGCTGACACTTTTTAAACACCTTGCTAACATATAAACAACCAAATAAATACAGTTGCTAGAGTTAACCACTTTCTGAAACACTAGTGGTTAAATAGTTAACTACTTACGTGTTACAGAATAAGAAAAACGTAAAAGTGGTTAACTTAACAACTGACGTCATGATTAGCCACGTCACGTGGTTGTTAATTTATAGCAACTTAGTTACAGAATCAGGCCGATTGGGCGCTATGTATTTTTTTCTAAAATTTATTTCGTTTTCTATGGGCCTTAGCGTTTTCAAATTTTAATATGTTATATTTAAGCTCCGAAAACGACAGAGGGAGTGCGGGGGTGAATTTTGATTTATTTTTTCAAAATTCCTCACGGCTTCGGAGATATTGGGTGCTATGTATTTTTTTCAAAAATTTATTTCGTTTTCTATGGGCCTTAACGTTTTCAAATTTTAATATGTTATATTTAAGCTCGAAAAACGACAGGGAGAGTGCGGGGGTAAATTTTGATTTATTTTTTCGAAATTCCTCACAGTTTTGGAGATATTGGGCGCTATGTATATTTTCAAAAATTTATTTCGTTTTCTATGGGCCTTAGCGTTTTCAAATTTAAATATGTTATAATCAAGTTCGAAAAACGACAGAGGGAGTGCGGGGGTAAATTTAGATTAATTTTTTCGAAATTCTTCACAGTTTTGGAGATATTGGGCGCTATGTATATTTTCAAAAATTTATCTCGTTTTCTATGGGCCTTAGCGTTTTCAAATTTTAATATGTTATAATCAAGTTCGAAAAACGACAAAGGGAGTGCGGGGGTGAATTTTGATTAATTTTTTCGAAATTCCTCACAGTTTCGGAGATATTGGGCGCTATGTATATTTTCAAAAATTTATTTCGTTTTCTATGGGCCTTAGCGTTTTCAAATTTTTATATGCTACATTTAACCTCGAAAAACGACAGGCGGAGTGCGGGGGTGAATTTTGATTTATTTTTTCGAAATTCCTCACGGCTTCGGAGATATTGGGCGCCGTGTATTTTTTTCAAATCACACATTACATATGTTACCAAATATAAAAAGTTCAAGGTCACCTGGACACCTGACGACGCCTGTTCTGCAAACCAAAATTTCAAAAAACCTTAACAATTCAAATTTCCCGTCAATATACGTCATCATGACCTCACGGCCAATCAAATTGCTAGACACAAATTTGTGGGCGTAGCTTATGAACATGTAACGAGTAGTGGTGGTGGGTAGCTCAATCGCCCCCATACCTACTGATGAAGAATTATAAAATTCGGGCGCGGAAGCAAATATTTATATGATTTTTTTCAAAAATAAAGTCAGATTTTACCTTTTCTTGATGAATACGTCGTATATTGTAAGCTACATGGGCTGGATTCTAGAATACCTACCACACTTGAAATAGCAATTTTCTTGTTGCAATGTTTTCTTTTAGGTAAAATAAAATGAAAAATTATAAAATTCGGGCGCGGAAGCAAATATTTATATGATTTTTTACAAAAATAAAGTCAGATTTTCCTTTTCTTGATGAATACGTTGTATAATGTAAGCTACATGGGCTGGATTTTAGAATATCAGCACACTTGAAATAGCAATTCTTTTGTTGCAATGTTTTCTTTTAGCTAAAATATGATGAAGAATTATAATATTCGGGCGCGGAAGCAAATATTTATATGATTTTTTACAGAAATAAAGTCAGATTTTACCTATTCTTGATGAATACGTTGTATATTGTAAGCTACATGGGCTAAATTCTATAATACCTACCACACTTAAAATATAAATTTTCTTGTTGCAATGTTTTCTTTTAGCTAAAATATGATAAAAAATTATAAAATTCGGGCGCGGAAGCAAATATTAATATGATTTTTAACAAAAATAAAGTCAGATTTTACCTGTTCTTGATGAATACGTTGTATATTGTAAGCTACATGGGCTTGATTTTAGAATACCTGCCACACTTGAAATAGCAATTTTCATGTTGCAATGTTTTCTTTTCTCTAAAATATGATAAAGAATTATAAAATTCGGGCGCGGAAGCAAATATTTGTATGATTTTTTACAAAAATAAAGTGAGATTATACCTATTCTTGAAATGACTATATTTGTTAAAACATTCATATTCATGCTTTAGGATCTCTACTATGGATGGTTTTAAGCATTGGACATGCAAAAGTAACCAAAACGTGGTACCAATGAAATAATAAACATTCAATTTTCGGGTATCATTTTAATGAATACGTTGTATATTGTAAGCTACATGGGCTGGATTGTAGAATACCTACCACACTTGAAATATCAATTTTCTTGTTGCAATGTTTTCTTTTAGCTAAAACATGATAAAGAATTATAAAATTCGGGCGCGGAAGCAAATATTTATATGATTTTTTACAAAAATAAAGTCAGATTTTACGTATTCTTAATGAATACGTTGTATATTGTAAGCTACATTGGCTGGATTCTAGAATACCTACCACACTTAAAATAGCAAATTTCTTGTTGCAATCTTTTCTTTTAGCTGAAATATGATAAAGAATTATAAAATTTGGGCGCGGAAGCAATTATTTAAATGATTTTTTACAAAAATAAAGTCGGATTTTACGTATTCTTGATGAATACGTTGTATATTATAAGCTACATGGGCTGGATTATAGAATACCTACCACACTTGAAATAGCAATTTTCTTGTTGAAATGTTTTCTTTTAGCTAAAATATAATGAAGAATTATAAAATTCGGGCGCGGAAGCAAATATTTATATGATTATTTACAATAATGAAGTTAGATTTTACCTATTCTTGATGAATACGTTGTATATTGTAAGCCACTTGGGCTAAAATAAAAATAGCTAAAATATGATAAAGAATTATAAAATTTTACAAAAATAAATCAGATTTTCCCTATTCTTGATGAAGACGTTGTATATTGTAAGCTACATGGGCTGGATTCTTGAATACCTACCACACTTGAAATAGCAATTTTCTTGTTGCAATGTTTTAGTTAAAATATGATGAAAAATTATAATAATCGGGCGCGGAAGCAAATATTATTATGGTTTTTTACAAAAATAAAGTCAGATTTTACCAATTCTTGAAATGGATATTTTTGTTAAAACATTCATATTCATGCTTTAGGATCTATACTATGGATGGTTTTAAGCATTGGACATGCAAAAGTGAAAACCGTGGTACCAATCAGATAATAAACATTTAATTTTCGGGTGTCAATTTAATGAATACGTTGCATATTGTAAGATACATGGGCTGGATTCTAGAATACCTACCACACTTGAAATATCATCTTGTTGCAATGTTTTCTTTTAGCTAAAATATGATGAAGAATTATAAAATTTTTGCAAAAATAAAGTCAGATTTTACCTATTATTGAAATGGATATTTTTGTTAAAACATTCATATTCATGTTTTAGGATCTATACTATGGATGGTTTTAAGCATTGGACATGCAAAAGTAACCGAAACATGGTATCAATCAGATAATAAACATTCAATTTTCGGGTGTCATTGTTAAAAATACGTTGTATATTGTAAGCTACATGGGCTGGATTCTAGAAAACCTACCACACTTGAAATAGCATTTTTCTTGTTGCAATGTTTTCTTTTAGCTAAAATATGATAAAGAATTATAAAATTAGGGCGCGGCAGCAATTATTTAAATGATTTTTTACAAAAATAAAGTCGGATTTTACGTATTCTTGATAAATACGTTGTATATTATAAGCTACATGGGCTGGATTCTAGAATACCTACCACACTTGAAATAGCAATTTTCTTGTTGAAATGTTTTCTTTTAGCTAAAATATAATGAAGAATTATAAAATTCGGGCGCGGAAGCAAATATTTATATGATTTTTTTCAATAATAAAGTTAGATTTTACCTATTCTTGAAATGGATATTTTTGTTAAAACATTCATATTCATGCTTTAGGATCTATACTACGGATAATTTTAGCATTGGACGTGGTACCAATCAGATAATAAACATTCAATTTTCGGGTATCATTTTATTGAATACGTTGTATATTGTAAGCTACATGGGTTGGATTCTAGATTACCTATTACACTTGAAATATCAATTTTCTTGTTGCAATGTTTTTTTTTAGCTAAAATATGATAAAGAATTATAAAGTTCGGGCGCGGCAGCAAATATTAATATGATTTTTTACAAAATAAAGTTAGATTTTACCTATTCTTGAAATGGATATTTTTGTTAAAACATTCAAATTCATGCTCTATGATCTATTTTACCTATTCTTGATAAACACGTTGTATATTGTAACCTACATGGGCTGTATTCTAGAACACCTACCACACTTGAAATAGAAATTTTCTTGTTGAAATGTTTTCTTTTAGCTCAAATATGGAGAAGAATTATAAAATTCGGGCGCGAAAGCAAATATTTATATGATTTTTTACAAAAATAAAGTCAGATTTTACCTATTCTTGATGAATACGTTTTATATTGTAAGCTACATGTGCTGGATTCTAGAATACCTACCACACTTGAAATAGCTACTTTCTTGTTGAAATGTTTTCTTTTAAATAAAAAATGATGAAGAATTATACAATTAGGTTGCGCAAGCAAATATTAATATGATTTTTCACTAAAATAAAGTCAGATTTTACCTAATCTTGAAATGGATATTTTTGTTAAAACGTTCATATTCGTGCTTTAGGATCTATTTTACCTATTCTTGATAAATACGTTGTATATTGTAAGCTACATGGGCTGGATTCTAGAATACCTACCACACTTGAAATAGCAATATTCTTGTTGCAATGTTTTCTTTTAGCTCAAATATGGAGAAGAATTATAAAATTCGGGCGCGAAAGCAAATATTTATATGATTATTTACAAAAATTTAGTCAGATTTCACCTACTCTTGATAAATACGTTGTATATTGTAAGCTACATGTGCTGGATTCTATAATACCTACCACACTTGAAATCGCAATTCTCTTGTTGCAATGTTTTCTTTTAGCTGTAATATGATGAAGAATTATAAAAATCGGTCTCGGAAGAATATATTTATATGATTTTTTACAAAAATAAAGTCAGATTTTACCTATTCTTGATGAATACTTTGTATATTGTAATCTACATGGGCTAGATTCTAGAATACCTACCACACTTGAAATAGCAATTTTCTTGTTGTAATGTTTCCTTTTAGCTAAAATTTGATGAAGAATTATAAAATTCGGGCGCGGAAGCATACATTTATGTGACTTTTTACAAAAATACATTTAGATTTTACCTATTTTTGATGAATACGTTGTATATTGTAAGATACATGGGCTGGATTCTAGAATACCTACCACACTTGAAATAGCAATTCTCTTGTTGCAATATTTTCTTTTTGCTAAAACATGATGAAGAATTATAAAATTTGGGCGCGGAAGCAAACATTTATATGATTTTTTACAAAAATAAAGTCAGATTTTATCTATTCTTGAAATGGATATTTTTGTTAAAACATTCATATTCATTCATTAGGATTTATACTATGGCTGGTTTTAAGCATTGGACATGCAAAAGTGACCAAAACTTGGTACCAAGCAGATAATAAGCATTCAATTTTCGGGTGTCATTTTAATGAATACGTTGTATATTTTAAGCTGCATGGGCTGGATTCTAGAATACCTACCACACTTGAAATAGAAATTTTGTGTTGCAATGTTTTCTTTTAGCTAAAATATGATGAAGAATTATAAAATTCGGGAGCGAAAGCAAATATTTATAAGATATTTTACAAAAATAAAGTCAGATTTTACCTATTCTTGGTGAATACGTTGTATATTGTAAGCTACATGGGCTGGATTCTAGAATACTTACCACACTTAAAATAGCAATTTTCTTGTTGCAATGTTTTTTTTTTAGCTAAAATATGATGAAGAATTATAAAATTCGGGGGCGGAAGCAAATATTTATATGATTTTTTACAAAAATAAAGTCAGTTATTTCCTATTCTTAATGAATACGCAGTATATTGTAAGCTATATGGGCTGGATTCTAGAATACTTATCACATTTGAAATAGCAATTCTCTTGTTGCAATGTTTTCTTTTAGCTAAAATATGATAAAGAATTATAAAATTCGGGCGCGGTAGCAAATAATTATATGATTTTTTACAAAAATAAAGTCAGATTTTACCTATTCTTAAAATTGATATTTTTGTTACAACATTCATATTCATGCTTTTGGATCTATACTATGGATTGATTTAAGCATTGGACATGCAAAAGTGACCTAAACGTGGTACCAACCACATAATAAACATTCAATTTTCGGATGTCATTTTAATGAATACGTTGTATATTGTAAGCTTCATGGGCTGGATTCTAGAATACCTACCACACTTAAAATAGCAATTTTCTTGTTGCAATGTTTACTTTTAGCTAAAATAGGGTGAAGAATTGTAAAATTCGGGCGCGGAAGCAAATATTTATATGATTTTTTAGTAAATAAAATCAGTTTTTACCTATTCTTGATGAATACGTTGTATATTGTAAGCTACATGGGCAATTATAATTACAATTATAAAATTCGGGCGCGGAAGCATACATTTATGTGACTTTTTACAAAAATACATTTAGATTTTACCTATTTTTGATGAATACGTTGTATATTGTAAGATACATGGGCTGGATTCTAGAATACCTACCACACTTGAAATAGCAATTCTCTTGTTGCAATATTTTCTTTTTGCTAAAACATGATGAAGAATTATAAAATTTGGGCGCGGAAGCAAACATTTATATGATTTTTTACAAAAATAAAGTCAGATTTTACCTATTCTTGAAATGGATATTTTTGTTAAAACATTCATATTCATTCATTAGGATTTATACTATGGCTGGTTTTAAGCATTGGACATGCAAAAGTGACCAAAACTTGGTACCAAGCAGATAATAAGCATTCAAATTTCGGGTGTCATTTTAAAGAATACGTTGTATATTTTAAGCTGCATGGGCTGGATTCTAGAATACCTACCACACTTGAAATAGAAATTTTGTGTTGCAATGTTTTCTTTTAGCTAAAATATGATAAAGAATTATAAAATTCGGGAGCGAAAGCAAATATTTATAAGATATTTTACAAAAATAAAGTCAGATTTTACCTATTCTTGGTGAATACGTTGTATATTGTAAGCTACATGGGCTGGATTCTAGAATACTTACCACACTTAAAATAGCAATTTTCTTGTTGCAATGTTTTTTTTTAGCTAAAATATGATGAAGAATTATAAAATTCGGGGGCGAAAGCAAATATTTATATGATTTTTTACAAAAATAAAGTCAGTTATTTCCTATTCTTAATGAATACGCTGTATATTGTAAGCTACATGGGCTGGATTCTAGAATACTTATCACATTTGAAATAGCAATTCTCTTGTTGCAATGTTTTCTTTTAGCTAAAATATGATAAAGAATTATAAAATTCGGGCGGGGGTAGCAAATAATTATATGATTTTTTACAAAAATAAAGTCAGATTTTACCTATTTTTAAAATTGATATTTTTGTTACAACATTCATATTCATGCTTTTGGATCTATACTATATATATAGTGGCTTAACACCCCCATGGGGTTGCGCCGCTTCCTTCGAAGCTTTCTAGATCCAATTTTATTGGAGTGGATCAATCTCCGATTCCTGTTTCTTAGATGTTCTTTATAATATTCCTCCACAACTCCCTATCTCTTGTTTTATTCTTCCAGTTGCTAATTCCAGCTGCTTTCAGATCTTCTTCCACTTCTCTCAGCCATGTTGACCTGGGCCTGCCTCGTCTTCTTCTTCCGCTTGGGCTCCACTCGACTATTGATCTTATTGTATCCCTTTCTTCTGCTCTCCATACATGGCCAAGCCATCTCATTCTTTGTTGTTTTGGTTGTAGCATAGTTCTGACATTCCAGGTACTAATTCTAATCTTATTATTATTTTTTGTTTTTTTACCTTTCTTTCTGTTTATTTTCTTTCTTTGACTTGGAATTGCGGATGTGTGTGTTGGTGCCATTTCATTGTACTTATTTTCTAATTCCTTTGTATTAGCCATTTTCGTTACCAGTTTTCCTGTTACTTTATTTATGTTTGGTTGCTATATTTGTTTTGATAAATTATTTCTTATTGGTCTTTCATCGTAGCTATTTGTTCTAGGTCTACTTGTGAACTGAGGTCTGACACTTGAAGTTGTTGGCATATCTGCTTTATTGGGTTGTTGTTTTTGTCTCTTTGCATCTTGTTCTTTTTTGTTTTTGTCGTTATCTTCATATGTTTTTGGACTTTTCTTTTGTTCCTTTTCTTCAGAATGCATTCGTTTTTTGTCGTTTTTTTCTTTTATTAATATTGTTGCTTCATTGTTATCTATTTTTATTCCATCAACATATAAATGATTGTATTTCAAAACTGCATGTTTACCCTCTTTTCTTATGTCTTTCATCAGTGGTATCAATACTTTTCTTTCATCTGCAATGTCTTTTGGATAATCTTCTGATATTATTATTCTTGTTCCTTTTAAAAACTTTCGGTTTGCCAAAATTTCTATTAATTTCCTTCTTGTTGTTAATTTTATTAGAACCGGTCTTGTTTTATTTGTCTTTTTTCCTAGTCTATATATATTATCAATATCTCTGTTATTTATATCTATTTTTATTGTGTTTTTTATTAGATCTATGCAAGCATTTTCTAGTTGATATTTATTTCTTTCTTCTTCTATTAGGCCAAAAATTAAAAGATTTTTTTCTCTATTTATTTTTTCCTGTTCTTTCCAATTTTTTTCTATTTTCACTATTTTACTGGTAAGGTATTCTAAATTATCTGCTGTGATATTGAATTTAGTATTTATCTCTTTTTGTATGTTTGCTAATTCCTTTTTCAAATCGGCTATTGCATCTAGGATTATTTGAGCATCCATTTTATTAACTGAAGGTATGCAATTCTCTTTACTTGCTAGTGTTGCTTGCTAGTTTTGCTTGGTGGTGTTCTATGCGTCGTCAGTTCAGTTTGTGTTATCACCTTACTTGATTCGGGCGGTAACCTGATATCTGCCGCTGGCTCAAAACACTACTTTGCAAAATGCAATTCTTGATTATGCTTTGCTGGCAATGTAGCTCTCTTGAAAGAGTATGTGTATAACCTACAAACGGCTAATAATTTTTATTTGCTTTTTAATCTTTTATCTGACGATACTTATCTTTTCCTTTATATCTTCCTTTGGGGTCTCTTCTTAGTAACTTGCTTTATTTTTAATATCTCTCTATATCCTTGTATTTCATATATTTTTTAAATTCTTTACGGAGCACAAACTCATACGTGTTGACACCACGACACACACACTACTACTCTTGGATCTATACTATGGATTGATTTAAGCATTGGACATGCAAAAGTGACCTAAACGTGGTACCAACCACATAATAAACATTCAATTTTCGGATGTCATTTTAAGCTTCATGGCTGGATTCTAGAATACCTACCACACTTAAAATAGCAATTTTCTTGTTGCAATGTTTACTTTTAGCTAAAATAGGGTGAAGAATTGTAAAATTCGGGCGCGGAAGCAAATATTTATATGATTTTTTACTAAAATAAAGTCAGATTTTACCTATTCTTGAAATGGATATATTTGTTAAAACATTCATATTCATGCTTTAGGATCTATACTATAGATGGTTTTAAGCATTGGACATGCAAAAGTGACTAAAACGTGGTACCAGTCAGATAATAAACATTTAATTTTCGGGTGTCACTTTAATGAATACGTTGTATATTGTAAGCTACATGGGCTGGATTCTAGAAAACCTACCACACTTGAAATAGCAATTTTCTTGTTGCAATGTTTTCTTTTAGCTAAAATATGATAAAGAAATATAAAATTAATGCCCGCAAGCAAATATTAATATGATTTTTTACTAAAATAAAGTCAGATTTTACCTATTCTTGAAATGGATATATTTGTTAAAACATTCATATTCATGCTTTAGGATCTATACTACAGATAATTTTAGCATTGGACATGCAAAAGTGACCAAAAGGTGGTACTAATCAGATAATAAACTTTCAATTTTCGGGTGTCATTTTAATGAATACGTTGTATATTGTAATCTACATGGACTGGATTCTAGAATACCTATTACACTTGAAATAGCAATTTTCTTGTTGCAATGTTTTCTTTTAGCTAAAATATGATGAAGAATTATAACATTCGGGCACGGAAACAAATATTTATATGATTTTTTACAAAAATAATGTCAGATTTTGCCTATTTTTGATGAATACGTTGTATATTGTAAGCTACATGGGCTGGATTCTAGAATACCTTCCACACTTGCAATAGCAATTCTCTTGTTGCAATGTTTTTTTTTTAGCTAAAATATGATAAAGAATTATAAAATTCGAGCGCGGAAGCAAATATTTATATAATTTTTTACAAAAATAAAGTCAGATTTTACCTATTCTTCAAATGGGTATTTTTGTTAAAACATTCATATTCATGCTTTAGGATCTATACTATAGATGGTTTTAAGCATTGGATATGCAAAAGTGACTAAAACGTGGTACCAGTCAGATAATAAACATTAAATTTTCGGGTGTCATTTTAACGAATACGTTGTATATTGAAAGCTACATGAGCTGGATTGCAGAATACCTACCACACTTAAAATAGCAATATTTTTTTGTTGCAATGTTTTCTTTTAGCTAAAATATGATAAAGGATTATAAAATTCTGGCGCAGCAGCAAATATTTAAATGATTTTTTACAAAATTAATGTCAGATATTACATATTCTTGATATGGATATTTTTGTTAAAACATTCATATTCATGCTTTAGGATTTATACTATGGATGGTTTTAAGCATTGGACATGCGAAAGTGACCAAAACGTGGTACCAATCAAATAAGAATCATTCAATTTTTGGGTGTCATTTTAATGAATACGTTGTATATTGAAAGCTACATGGGCTGGATTCTAGAATACCTACCACACTTGAAATAGCAATTTTTTTGTTGCAATGTTTTCTTTTAGCTAAAATATGATAAAGAATTATAAAATTCGGGCGCGGAAACAAATATTTATATGATTTTTTACAAAAATAAAGTCAGATTTTAGCTATTTTTAAAATGGATATTTTTGTTAAAACATTTATATTCATGCTTTAGGATCTATACTACGGATAATTTTAGCATTGGACATGCAAAAGTGACCAAAAGGTGGGACTAATCAGATAATAAACTTTTAATTTTCGCGTGTCATTTTAATGAATACGTTTTATACTGAAAGCTACATGGGCTGGATTCTAGAATACCTACTACCCTTGAAATAGCAATTTTCTTGTTGCAATGTTTTCTTTTAGCTAAAATATGATGAAGAATTATAACATTCGGGCAAGGAAACAAATATTTATATGATTTTTTACAAAAATAAAGTCAGATTTTGCCTATTTTTGATGAATACGTTGTATATTGTAAGCTACATGGGCTGGATTCTAGAATACCTTCCACACTTGAAATAGCAATTTTCTTGTTGCAATGTTTCCTTTTCGCTAAAATATGATGAAGAATTATAAAATTTGGGTGCGGAAGCAAATAATTATATGATTTTTACAAAAATAAAGTCAGATTTTACCTATTCTTGAAATGGATATTTTTGTTAAAACATTCATATTCATGCTTTAGGATCTATACTATGGATGGTTTTAAGCATTGGACATGCAAAAGTGAACAAAACGTGTTGTCAATCAGATAATAATCATTTAATTTTCGCGTGTCATTTTAATGAATACGTTTTATACTGAAAGCTACATGGGCTGGATTCTAGAATACCTACTACACTTGAAATAGCAATTTTCTTGTTGCAATGTTTTCTTTTAGGTATAATATTATGAAGAAATATAAAATTCGGGCGCGGAAGCTAATATTTATATGATTTTTTACAAAAATAATGTCAAATTTTACCTATTCTTAAAATGGATATTTTTGTTAAAACATTCATATTAATGCTTTAGGATCTATACTTTGGATAATTTTAGCATTGGACCTGCAAAAGTGACTAAAACGTGGTACCAAGCAGATAATAAGCATTCAATTTTCGGGTGTCATTTTAATGAATACGTTGTATATTTTAAGCTGCATGGGCTAGATTCTAGAATACCTACCACAATTGAAATAGCAATTTTCTTGTTGCAATGTTTACTTTTAGCTAAAATATGATGAAGAGTTATAAAATTCGGGCGCGGAAGCAAATATTTATATGATTTTTTACAAAAGTAAAGTCAGATTTTTCCTATTCTTAATGAATACGCTGTATATTGTAAGCTACATGGGCTGGATTCTAGAATACCTACCACACTTGAAATAGCAATTCTCTTGTTGCAATGTTTTTTTTTTAGCTAAAATATGATAAAGAATTATAAAATTCGAGCGCGGAAGCAAATATTTATATAATTTTTTACAAAAATAAAGTCAGATTTTACCTATTCTTCAAATGGGTATTTTTGTTAAAACATTCATATTCATGCTTTATGATCTATACTATAGATGGTTTTAAGCATTGGATATGCAAAAGTGACTAAAACGTGGTACCAGTCAGATAATAAACATTAAATTTTCGGGTGTCATTTTAACGAATACGTTGTATATTGAAAGCTACATGAGATGGATTCCAGAATACCTACCACACTTAAAACAGCAATATTTTTTTGTTGCAATGTTTCCTTTTAGCTAAAATATGATGAAGAATTATAAAATTCGGGCGCGGAAACAAATATTTATATGATTTTTTACAAAAATAAAGTCAGATTTTAGCTATTTTTAAAATGGATATTTTTGTTAAAACATTTATATTCATGCTTTAGGATCTATACTACGGATAATTTTAGCATTGGACATGCAAAAGTGACCAAAAGGTGGGACTAATCAGATAATAAACTTTTAATTTTCGGGTGTCATTTTAATGAATACGTTGTATATTGTAAGCTACATGGGCTGGATTCTAGAAAACCTACAACACTTAAAATAGCAATTTTCTTGTTGCAATGTTTCCTTTTAGCTAAAATATGATGAAGAATTATAAAATTTGGGCGCGGAAGCAAATATTTATATGATTTTTTACAAAAATAAAGTCAGATTTTACCTATTCTTGAAATGGATATTTTTGTTAAAACATTCATATTCATGCTTTAAGATCTATACTATGGCTGGTTTTAAGCATTGGACATGCAAAAGTGACCAAAACTTGGTACCAAGCAGTTAATAAGCATTCAATTTTCGGGTGACATTTTAATGAATACGTTGTATATTTTAAGCTGCATGGGCTGGATTCTAGAATACCTACCACACTTGAAATAGAAATTTTGTGTTGCAATGTTTTCTTTTAGCTAAAATATGATAAAGAATTATAAAATTCGGGAGCGGAAGTAAATATTTATAAGATATTTTACAAAAATTGTTTGTTATTTTCTTTTTTTTTTAAATATTTGACTTTATTTTTGTATAAAATCATATAAATGTTTGCTTCCGCTCCCGAATTTTATAATTCTTTATCATATTTTAGTTAAAAGAAAATATTGCAACAAGAAAATTGCTATTTCAAGTATGGTAGGTATTCTAGAATCCAGCCCATGTAGCTTACAATATACAACGTATTCATCAAGAATAGGTAAAATCAGACTTAATTTTTGTAAAAAAATCATAGCTTAAAGAAACATTGCAACAAAAAATTGCTATTTCAAGTGTGGTAGGTATTCTAGAACCCAGCTCATCTAGCTTACAATATACAACGTATTCATCAAGAATAGGTAAAATCTGACTTTATTTTTGTTAAATATCATATAAATATTTGCTTCCGCGCCCGAATTTTATAATTCTTCATCATATTTTAGCTAAAAGAAAACATTGCAACAAGAAAATTGATATTTCAAGAGTGGTAGGTATCTAGAATCCAGCCCATGTAGCTTACAATATACACAGTATTCATCAAAAATAGGTAAAATCTGACTTTATTTTTGTAAAAAACCATATAAATATTTGCTTCCGCGCCCAAATTTTATAATTCTTCATCATATTTTAGCTAAAAGAAAACATTGCAACAAGAAAATTGATATTTCAGTGTGGTAGGTATTTTAGAATCCAACCCATGTAGCTTACAATATACAACGTATTCATTAAGAATAGGTAAAACCTGACTTTATTTTTGTAAAAAATCACATAAATATTTGCTTTCGCGCCCGAATTTTATAATTCCTTATCATATTTTAGCTAAAAGAAAACATTGCAACAAGAAAATTGCTATTTCAAGTGTGGTAGGTATTCTAGAATCTAGCCCAAGTAGCTTACAATATACAACATATTCATCAACAATAGGTAAAATCTGACTTTATTTTTGTAAAAAATTATATAAATATTTGCTTCCGCGCCCGAATTTTATAACTTTTCTTCATATTTTAGCTAAAAGAAAACATTGCAACAAGAAAATTGCTATTTCAAGTATGTTAGGTATTCTAAAATCCAGCCCATGTAGCTTACAATATACAACGTATTCATCAAGAATAGGTAAAATCTGACTTTATTTTTGTAAAAAATCATATCAATATTTGCTTTCGCGCCCGAATTTTATAATTTTTCATCATATATTAGTTAAACGAAAACATTACAACAAGAAAATTGATATTTCAAGTGTGGTAGGTATTCTAGAATCCAGCCCATGTAGCTTTCAATATACAACGTATTCATTAAAATGACACCCGAAAATTGAATGTTTATTATCTGATTGGTATCACGTTTCGGTTACTTTTGCATGTCCAATGCTTAAAACCATCCATAGTATAGATCCTAAAACATGAATATGAATGTTTTAATAAAAGTATGCATTTCAATAACAGGTAAAATCTGACATTATTTTTGTAAAAAATCATATAAGTATTTGCTTCCGCGCCCGAATTTTATAATTCTTCATCATATTTTAGCTAAAAGAAAACATTGCAACAAGAAAATTGCTATTTCAAGTGTAGTAGGTATTCTAGAATCCAGCCCATGTAGCTTACAATATACAACGTATTCATTAAGAATAGGAAAAACCTGACTTTATTTTTGTAAAAAATCATATAAATATTTGCTTCCGCGCCCGAATTTTATAATTTTTCATCATATTTTAGCTAAAAGTAAACATTGCAACAAGAAAATTGATATTTCAAGTGTGGTAGGTATTCTGGAATCCAGCCCATGTAGCTTACAATATACAACGTATTCATTAAAATAACACCCGAAAATGTAATGTTTATTATCTGATTGGTACCACGGTTTGGTCACTTTTGCATATACAATACTTAAAACCATCCATAGTATAGATCCTAAAGCATAAATATAAATATGTTATCAAAAATATCCATTTCAAAAATAAGTAAAATCCAACTTTATTTTTATAAAAAATCATATAGATATTTATTTCCACACCCAAATTTTATAATTCTTTATCATATTTTAGTTAAAAGAAAACATTGGAACAAGAAAATTGCTATTTCAAGTGTAGTAGGTATTCTAGAATCCAGCACATGTAGCTTACAATGTACAACGTATTCATCAAGAATAGATAAAATCTGACTTCATTTTTGTAAAAAATCATATAAATATTTACTTTCGCGCCCGAATTTTATAATTCTTCATCATGTTTTAGCTAAAAGAAAACATTGCAACAAGAAAATTGATATTTCAAGTTTGGTAGGTATTCTGGAATCCAGCCCATGTAGCTTACAATATACAACGTATTCATTAAAATAACACCCGAAAATTGAATGTTTATTATCTGATTGGTACCACGGTTTGGTCACTTTTGCATATCCAATACTTAAAACCATCCATAGTATAGATCCTAAAGCATAAATATAAATATGTTAACAAAAATATCCATTTCAAAAATAAGTAAAATCTAACTTTATTTTTATAAAAAATCATATAAATATTTATTTCCACACCCAAATTTTATAATTCTTTATCATATTTTAGTTAACAGAAAACATTGGAACAAGAAAATTGCTATTTCAAGTGTGGTAGGTATTCTACAATCCAGCACAAGTAGCTTACAATATACAACGTATTCGTCAAGAATAGGTAAAATCTGACTTTATTTTTGTAAAAAATCATATAAATATTTACTTTCGCGCCCGAATTTTATAATTCTTCATCATATTTTAGCTAAAAGAAAACATTGCAACAAGAAAATTTCTAAATTGTTAGAAGCGTGTGTTGGCTCTCGTTGAAAAACGTTAAATAATAAAATAAAGAAAACACTCGGTAACGTTTCAAATAATTTTATTAACAAAAATTAATTAATAATCATTTTGGCTTTTACACCATCGTCAGAATACTTATACAAGTGTGTGTACAGATATTTATATACTAAACTAAACATAACTGTTTAACAGATTAGGATTAAATCAAAGAAATCCCAGAAGCGGCGAGGTGTACAAATCTGTTTGTTCATTCATTAAGTTCTCCTTATTCGTAATGGCTCTTTGAATTTTCATGGCTTCTAGGATATCCAGTTTTAATCCTTTCTTCTCTTTATACATAATTTCGAAATTTTCTATTAAGAATTTATGGCTTTTGTTTAACATGTGTTTATCTACATTTGACGACCCTGGTTTATTTGACCTCCAGCTGTTTAAATGTTCTTTGAATCTAATATTAAAATTTTTCGTGATTTTACCGATATAGGAATAATCACAATTGTTGCATTTGATTTTGTATACTCCACTATTTAACATTTTATCAAAATTCTGAATTTTGTTGTTGACTAAATAGGATTTTATATTATTTTTATTATAAAATGCTGCCTGTATATTGTGAGTTTTTTAACTTCCAATCAATTTTTGAACTAGTTTGTCCCATGTATTGTAATTTTCTGTAAGTTATTTCCTTTGTTTTTGGAGAAGTCTGAACATAAATTAGGTTGTCATTTTTGTATTTTAGTTTTTTATTCAAAATTTTGTTAATCATAGTTTTAGAGTACCCGTTATTTTCTGCTATTTGATAAATTGTATTTAATTCCGTTTTAAAATCTATCTTATAGAGAGGTACATAAATAAGTCGGTGTATCATACTGTAAAATGCGGCTGTTTTTGTACTAGGATGGTGTTGAGAGGTGACCGGAATAACTGCGTCTGAATATGTGTTTTTTCTATATATTTTATAAAGAAATTTATTGTTTTGTCGTGTAATGGTGAGGTCGAGGAAGTTTAATTTTGAATCTATTTCTTTTTCCATAGTAAATTTAATATTTTTATTTATGTTATTTAATAATGATAGAAATTGGTCCAGTTGTCTGTCAGTACCACTGCAGAAACAAATAACATCATCTACGTAGCGGTACCAAAAATTAATGTTCTTAATAAGAGTTAATTCTGAATTATTAAGGAAATTTGACTCAAAATTGTCCATCAAAATATCTGCGAGAAGAGGTGAAAGTGGACTTCCCATGGGCAAACCGTCCTGTTGTTTGAAAAACTCATTGTCGAAACAGAAATAATTTTGTTACATGCAAATATCCAGAAGTGTGATTATTTCATTCTTTAAGATAAAATTACTTGTCTGTAAATCTTTTTCAATTATTTGTAACACTTCTTTAACCGGGATGGATGTGAATAAACTAGATACATCGAATGAAACTAGTTTACCGTGTGAACTGAAGTTGAAATTGTTAAGTTTTTCAATTAAGTCTAAACTGTTTTTTATTGTATGGTTGGGGTGAAAATTTAATTCCGTCTTTAGGATTGTATTTAATATTTTGCAGGTTTTGTAGGAACGTGCATTTATGTAGTTGACCAATGGTCTAATAAGGTTATCGAGTTTGTGGATTTTGGGCAACCCATATAATATGGGAGCTGAAGGATTTGGATTTATTAATTTGTATTTATTAGTCTTGATGTGAGTCAATATAACAGGACAATTAACTAATGCAGATTTGACTTGTTTTTGAAATTTAGGTGTGGGATCTGACTTTAATTCTGTTAAATTGTTCTCATTTATAAATTTATTGACTTTGTTTATGTAATCAGATTTATGTAGTATAGTTATCGTGTTACCTTTGTCAGTTTTACTAAGTACTAAATTGTTTGTTTTCAACTTGTTTTTAATGGACTTCACTAAGGTAAAGTTATTTGGTGTTTTCTTCAGATTCATTTTTCGGCACCCACTTTTTATCACTCGCGCACATACACTTTTTTCTTCTGCCTTGAGTTTCGGATCTTGAATGGATGTTGTGATTGCTATATCTGTGTCCAGGGCTAAATTTTGGAAAAGTCTTTTTTCTTGGGAAAGCTTTGGGGCATATAGTTGAAGGATGTTAGATTAACTACTCTATCATGGAATGTCTTGGTAGGTCTCTCTGTGCTTCGTGAATGTTGTTTGGCAAATAATGTATTTAATTTCTTGAGTTGTGTTTTGTATTGATGGTGGCACATTTCATTTATTTCTTCTTTGACTTTGTTGTCGATGATGTCGAATTCAACTTGACGTAACAGTTATGTTTAGTTTAGTATATAAATATCTGTAAACACACTTGTATAAGTATTCTGACGATGGTGTAAAAGCCAAAATGATCATTAATTAATTTTTGTTAATAAAATGATTTGAAACGTTACCGAGTGTTTTCTTTATTTTATTATTTAAGTTAATTTCTATTTCATGTGTGGTAGGTATCCTAGAATCCAGCCCATGTAGCTTACAATATAAAACGTATTCATTAAAGTGACACCCGAAAATTTAATGTTTATTATCTGATTGGTATCACGTTTTGGTCACTTTTACATGTCCAATGCTTATAACCATCCATAGTATAGATCCTAAAGCATAAATATGAATGTTTTAACAAAAATATCACTTTAAAGAATAGGTAAAATCTGACTTTATTTTTGTAAAAAATTATATAAATATTTGCTTCTGCAACCAAATTTTATAATTCTTTATCATATTTTAGCTAAAAGAAAACATTGCAACAAGAAAATTGTTATTTCAAGTGTGGTAGGTATTCTAGAATCCAGCCCATGTTAAAATGCATTGAATTTGGAATCATTTCTAAGTTTTCTGTTGTGATTCCAGAAGTACATTACATTTGATTTAACATTTGCCTCTAAGTAAGTAATATAATTTTTATAATCACTAGCTAACTTATTTTTCACTCTTTGTCGCAACATAGAAAATGTGTTGTAGGCAGTGATGTCACCGTATGCTTTCCACTTTTTATGAAATTTATTTTTTTCTCTTATGATTTTAAGTCAGATTTTGAGAACTAGATGGGATATTTATTATTATGTTTTTTGTAAGTGGGACAATAACAATCTAAAAAGTAATATAAAATTTCATAAAATAATTTTACAATGTGATTAACGACAGTATTTTTAAATTTTAAGTCTCAGTTAATTGCTGATAATTTATAAATCAAGTTCTCGTAATCACATTTCTTAAGGTTGTATTGAGGTTCATACTTGGTGTGAAGTGCCTTAAAATCATTAAGGGGAACAAATCATCATATTTTAGCTAAAAGAAAACATTGCAACAAAAAAACTGCTATTTCAAGTGTGGTAGGTATTTTAGAATCCAGCCCATGTAGCTTACAATATACAACGTATTCATTAAGAAAAGGTAAAATCTGACTTTATTTTTGTAAAAAATCATGTAAATATATGCTTCCGCGGTCAAATTTTATATTTTTTCATCATATTTTAGCTAAAAGAAAACATTGCAACAAGAAAATAACTATTTTAAGTGTAGTAGGTATTCTACAATTCAGCCCATGTAGCTTACAATATACAACGTATTCATTAAAATGACACCCGATAATTGAATGTTTATTACCTGATTGATACCACGTTTTTTGTCACTTTGACATGTCCAATGCTTAAAACCATCCATAGTATACATCCTAAAGCGTGAATATGAATGTTTTAACAAAAATATCCATTTCAAGAATAAGTAAAATCTGACTTAATTTTTGTAAATATTTGCTTCCGCGCCCGAATTTTATAATTCGCCATCATATTTAAGCTAAAAGAAAACATTGCAACAAGAAAATTGCTATTTCAAGTGTGGTAGGTATTCTAGAATCCAGCCCATGTAGCTTACAATATACAACGTATTCATCAAGAATAGGTAAAATAGATCCTAAAGCATGAATATGAATGTTTTAACAAAAATATCCATTTCAAAAATAGGTAAAAACTGACTTTATTTTAATAAAAAATCATATAAATATTTGCTTCCGCGCCCGAATTTTATAATTCTTCATCATATTTTATTAAAAGAAAACATTGCAATAAAAAAATTGCAATTTCAAGTGTGGTAGGTATTCTAGAATCCAGCCCATGCAGATTACAATATACAACGTAATCATCAAGAATAGGTAAAATCTGACAATATTTTTGTAAAAAATCATATAAATATTTGCTTCCGCGCCCGAATTTTATAATTCTTTATCATATTTTAGCTAAAAGAAAACACTGCAACAAGAAAATTGCTATTTCAAGTGTGGTAGGTATGCTAGAATCCAGCCCATGTAACTTACAATATACAACGTATTAATTAAAATGACACTTAAAAATGGAATGTTTATTTTTTGATTGGTACTACGTTTTGGTCACTTTTGCATGTCTAATGCTAAAATTATCCATAGTATAAATTCTAAAGCATGAATATGAATTTTTTTATCAAAAATACCCATTTCAAGAATATGTAAATTATGACTTTCTGTTTATAAATAATCATATAGATATTTGCTACCGCGCCCGAATTTTATAAATATTTATCATATTTTAGCTAGAAGAAAACATTGCAACAAGAAAATTGCTATTACAAGTGTGATAGGTATTCTAGAATCCAGCCCATGTAGCTTACAATATACAACGTATTCATCAGGAAAAGATAAAAACTTTATCTGATGTATGTTTATTAACTGATTGGTACCAGGTTTTGGTCACTTTTGCATGTCTAATGCTAAAATTATCTATAGATTAGATCCTAAAGCATAAATAAGAATGTTTTAACAAAAACATCCATTTCAAGAACGGGTGAAGTCTGACTTTTTTTTGTAAAAAATCATATAAATATTTGCTGTTGCGCCCGAATTTTATAATCCTTTATCATATTTTAGCTAAAAGAAAACATTGCAACAAGAAAATTGCTATTTCAAGTGTGGTAGGTATTTTAGAATCCAGCCCATGTAGCTTACAATATACAACGTACTAATTAAAATGACACCCGAAAATTAAATGTTTTTTATATGATTGGTACCACGTTTTGGTCACTTTTGCTTGTCCAATGCTTAAAACCATCCATAGTATAGATCCTAAAGCATGAATATGAATGTTTCAACAAAAATATCCATTTCAAGAATAAGTAAAATCTGACTTTATATTTGTAAAAAATCATATAAATATTTGCTTCCGCGCCCGAATTTTATAATTCTTTATCTTATTTTAGCTAAAAGAAAACATTGCAACAAGACAATTGCTATTTCAAGTGTGGTAGGTATTCTAGAATTCAGCCAATGTAGCTTACAATATAAAACGTATTCATCAAGAATAGGTAAAATCTGACTTGATTTTTGTGAAAAATAATATAAATATTTGCTTCCGCGCCCGAATTTTATATTTCTTCATCATAATTTAGCTAAAAGATAACATTGCAACAAGAAAATTGCTATTTCAAATGTGATAGGTATTCTAGAATCCAGCCCATGTAGCTTACAATATACAACGTATTCAGCAAGAATAGGTAAAATCTGTCTTTATTTTTGTAAAAATCATATAAATATTTGCTTAAGCGCCCGAATTTTATAAATCTTCATCATATTTTAGCTAAAAGAAAACATTACAACAAGAAAATTGTTATTTCAAGTGTGGTAGGTATTCCAGAATCCAGCCCATGTAGCTTACAATACAGAACGTATTCATAAAAATGACATTTAAAAATTAAATATTCATTTTTTGATTAGTACTACGTTTTGGTCACTTTTGCATGTCCAATGCTAAAATTATCCATAGTATAGATTCTAAAGCATGAATATGAATGTTTTAACAATAATATCCATTTCTAGTATATGTAAATTCTAACTTTCTTTTTGTAAATAATCATATAAATATTTGCTTCCGCGCCCGAATTTTATAAATTTTTTTCATATATTAGCTAAAAGAAAGCATTGCAACAAGAAAATTGCTATTTCAAGTGTGGTAGGTATTCTATAATCCAGCCCATGTAGCTTACAATATACTAAGTATTCATTAAAATGACACACGAAAATTGAATGTTTATTATCTGATTGGTACCACACTTTGGTCACTATTGCATGTCTAATGCTTCAAACCATATACAGTATAGATCCTAAAGCATGAATATGAATGTTTTAACAAAAATAAACATTTCAAGAAAAGGTAAAATCTGACTTTATTTTTGTAAAAAATCATATAAATATTTGCTTCCGCGCCCGAACTTTATAATTCTTTATCATATTATAGTTAAAAGAAAACATAGAAACAAGAAAATTGCTATGTCAAGTGTGGTAGGTATTCTAGATTCCATCCCATGTAGCTTACAATATACAACATATTCATCAAGAATAGGTAAAATATAACTTTATTTTTGTAAAAAATCATATAAATATTTACTTCCGCGCCCAAATTTTATAATTCTTCATCATATTTTTGCTAAAAGAAAACATTGCAACAAGAAAATTTATATTTTAAGTGTGGTAGGTATTCTAGAATCCAGCCCATGTACCTTACAATATACAACATATTCATCAAGAATAGGTAAAATCTGACTTTATTTTTGTGAAAAATCATATAAATATTTGCGTCCGCACCTAAATTTTAAAATTCTTCATTATATTTTAGCTAAAAGAAAACAATGCAACAAGAAAATTGTTGTTTCAAGTGTGTTAGGTAATCTAGAATCCAGCCCATGTAGCTTACAAAATACAACGTATTCATTAAAATGTTTATTATCTGATTGGTACCATGTTTTGGTCACTTTTGCATGTCCAATGTTTAAAACCATCGGTTTAGATACTAAAGCATGAATATGAATGTATTAACAAAAATATCCATTTTAGGGATAGGTAAAATCTGACTTTAATTTTGTAAATAATCATATAAATATTTGGTTCCGCGCCCGAATTTTATAATTTTTCAACATATTTTAGCTAAAAGAAAACATTGCAACAAGAAAATTGCTTTTTCAAGTCTGTTAGGTATTCTAGAATCCAGCCCATGTAGCTTACAATATACAACGTATTCATCAAAAATAGGTAAAATCTGACTTTATTTTTAAAAAAATCATATAAATATTTGCTTCCGCGCCCGAATTTTATAATTCTTCATCATATTTTAGCTAAAAAAAAAAAACATTGCAACAAGAAAATTGCTATTTCAAGTGTGGTAGGTATTCTAAAATCCAGACCATGTAGCTTACAAAATACAACGTATTCATCAAGAATAAGTAAATACTGATTTTATTTTGTGAAAAATCATATAAATATTTGCTTCCGCGCCCGAATTTTATAATTCTTCATCATATGTTAGCTAAAAGAAAACATTGCAACAAGAAAATTGCTTTTTCAAGTGTTGTAGGTATTCTACAATCCAGCCTATGTAGCTTACAATATACAACGTATACATTAAAAAGACACCCGAAAATTGAATGTTTATTATCTGACTGGTATTACGTTATGGTCACTTTTGCATGTCCAATGCTTAAAACCATCCGTAGTATAGATCCTAAAGCATTCATATGAATGTTTTAACAAAAATATCCATTTCAAGAATAGGTAAAATCTGGTCGTGTCCCAAACCACTTCAGACTTTTGTTTTGTAATTTATTACCCCCGTAACTTAAGACTTTTTGTAAACCTAGCTGTTAGAAAATATTTTTGTACATAGTTAAGACTCAAGATGTAGACATTGAACAGTACACATCGCTCCATTTTCAATAAATGTATAAAACCAATACAGTCCACATTTATTCATAAAGGACAGAATTCAATTGCGAATTTCTGCCGAACTACATCCAAATGGTCCTTCGAGCCGGATTTTCGCCAGTTTAGTGAAATATCCGTAAATACATTCATCTTGAAGCTGACGCTGCCATCCGACATCACGGAGGAACAAGCTTCTAAGAACATCATCAAGTAACCAAATAGTTATTCATCGCGGATCTTCGCCAGTGCAGTGAAGTTTCGAACATTTCATACATCGTGGATCTTCGCCAGTGTAGTGAATTTCCTACATCCTGAAGCTGACGCAGCCATCCGACATCGCGGAGGAACAAGCTTCGAGAACATCATCAGGTGACAAGTAGTCGCGTTTAGTGAGTACATCATTCATTTCCTTTCCTTTGCGTGAATTCAATATTTTCATCATGCCAGGAATTCAATCATTAGTTAACAAGCGCAGTGCATTCAAACGTTTCTTAACTGAATTTGAAAATCATTTAAATTCTTTACCTGAAGAGCACACAGAAACAATGATCACACACTTAAACGAACGTATTACAAAATTGGACACTAAATTTGATAATAACGAATCAATTCAAGAACAAATTTATGAGATTGATGAGCAAAATTATGACAATTACTTAGATCAAGCATGCTCTATCGAACAAAAATATTTTGAAATTAAATCACAAGCTAAGACAATTGTTAATCAATTTAAAATCTCTAGAAACAGTAGACAAAATTCAAATTCTTCTTTATCAAATTCCTCATCAAATTTTAAATTACCTACTATTGAAATGCCCAAGTTTGAGGGTGAATACACAAAATGGTTCACATTTGAAGATTCATTCAACGCTCTAGTTCATTCAAATCCAGATTTAGACGACGTTCAAAAATTATATTATTTACGTTTCTTCATAAAAGGCGAAGCAGCTAATACGATATCAGCATTAGAAACAACTTCTGATAATTATTTAGTTGCATACAATTTGTTAAAAGAAAAATATTGTCATCAGCGCTTGATCGTTTATTCACATGTTAATGCATTGTTAAAATTAAAGAGTTCAAATATAAAAGAATTCATTAGCATAACTGAACAACATGTTCGTAGTTTGCAATCATTGAAGATTCCCATCTCTGAGTGGGATGCAATAATCATTCCAATTCTTTTGTCAAAATTAAACTCTCAAATCAACGTAGATTGTACTACATATATCAACACTACATTGTCAAAAGACAAAATTCCTACATACAAATTATTCATTTCATTTTTAGCAGAACGTGCAGACACATATCACTGCACAAGTACTCAATTTCAAGCAAATCGATCTAATACAAATAATCAATTGCGTGTTGTTAACTCAAAACCTCGAGTCAATATTCTTGCTTCTACACATATTTCATGTCCAGTTTGCAAACAGAATCATTTTATATTCTCTTGCAAACATTTTCATAACAAATCAGTAGAAGATCGAATTCGAATTGAAAAACAATCAAAATTATGCCTCAATTGTTTACGTGGAGGTCATTTAGTAAAAGACTGTAGATCATCTTGTTGCAAATATAGTTCGTAAAAGCATCATTCATTTTTACATATTCCGCGCGAACAAAATAATCAAATTAACATTGAACATCAACGTTCAGAACCACAAGCTTCACATTCATTAAATGAATTCTTTATAAATTGTATTTCATCAGAGTTTGATAGTCGCGATTTGCTGCCTACTGCGAAAATATTTGTATATGATAAATTCAATAATAAACATACTGCGCGCGTATTACTAGATAGCGGTGCACAAACTAACTTCATTTCAGAATCATTTTTCAACAAATTATCATCACTAGACAAGCACAATTCTAATTTAACTATTTCTTTGGCAACAGATCAAGTAACCAAGGTTCAGTACTGCTCTTCTATCAGAATGAAATCGATGTTAACGTCATTTAACACGTCTTTATCATGTTTAATAGTTCCAAGAGTTACATCTGATTTGCCACAAAATTCATTTAATATATCAAACATTCATATTCCGCAAAACGTTACTTTAGCAGATCCGACATATAACATATGTCAGCCAATAGATATCATAATCAAATCAAGCATTCTTTGGAATATCCTTAAACCAAACAAAATACAATTAGCATCAAATTTACATTTAATTGAAACTGCATTAGGATGGTTGGTCACAGGTAGAATACCTCTAAGTTGCAATTTATCAATTCTAGCTACAAATTCCGTGCAACATAATACCAATAATATTGAATCTCAGATTGAAAAATTTTGGTCTTTAGAAACAATTACAAACAATGAAAGATTAATGTCTAATGAAAACAAACTTGTTGAAACACATTTCAAGGAAACAATCAAAAGAACCGATAACGGACGATTTGTTGTAAAAATACCGTTCAAAGATCATATTTTGAATAAATTAGGCAATTCTAGAGAAATCGAAGTAAAACGGTTTTTATCACTTGAGCGTAAATTAGAGAAAAATTATAATATTAAACAAATGTATATTGATTTCATGCGCGAATATGAAAACTTAAATCACATGACAGAAATTTCAGCAATTGTGAATAATTCTGAGTCACAATATTATATTCCACATCATCATGTGCTACGCAAATCAAGTACAACTACAAAATTGCGCGTGGTTTTTGACGGATATTGTAAGTCAGACACAAACATAGCAATAAATGATGTACAGTATGTAGGTCCGACTATTCAATCAGACTTATTTGATATTTTGATAAGATTTAGGCAGTACAAATATGCTGCAATTGTTGATATCGAAAAAATGTACCGACAAATATTGGTGGATGAATCTCAGCGCAAATATCAATGCATTGTTTGGCGTGAAAATTCAACAGATCCGCTAAATACATTCCAATTAAACACGGTCACTTATGGGACTGCTTCTGCACCATATTTGGCTATACGGTGTCTTCATGAATTAGCAAACATATATATACATAATCAAAATTTCCCGTTTGAAGCAAAAATTATAAAACAATGTTTTTATGTAGACGATTTAATAACTGGCGCGGACAATGTAACCCAACTAAATTCACAATGTAGCAATATTTCCAAAATTCTAAGTAGCGGTGGATTTCAATTACGAAAATGGAATAGCAATAGTTCAGCATTTACAATTGGGACAATAGAAAGTTCGAGTAACACAGTTAATTTAGATTTGGATAATACAGAAATAAAAACTTTAGGCATTAGGTTTAATCCAAGTACAGATCTCTTGGAATATTCATTCAATAAACCTAATGATAAACACAAACCAACAAAGCGATCTGTTTTTAAGTGCAACAGCACAGATTTTTGATCCGCTTGGTTTATTGTCTCCAATAACTATCATACCAAAAATGTTATTGCAAAATTTATGGAAATTAAAAATGGATTGGGACGACATGCTCCCTACTGAAATCCAACAAAAATAGTTCAAGTTTACACAGGAATTGCATTTAGTTGGAAAAATACAAATTCCACGGCACATAGTAAATGAATCATATGTATATCTAGAGTTACATGGATTTTCGGATGCCTCAGAATCAGCCTACGGCGCTTGTCTTTACGCTCGATCTATCACAAGTGATGGTATGATCAAATCCGAACTAATTACCGTGAAATCACGAGTAGCTCCACTTAAACAAATTTCATTGCCACGTTTGGAGCTATGTGCGGCAAATTGTCTATAAAATATTACAAATATTAAATCTTAATATCAATAAAGTTGTTTTATACACAGATTCCAAAATAACCCTAGCATGGATCAAAAATGATCCTACCAAATGGAAAACATTTGTTGCCAATAGGGTATCCGAAATTCACAGAAATACGGATCCTGATTCTTGGTATAACGTGAAATCTAAAGAAAATCCAGCGGACATAATTTCACGCGGAATCACACCAGAAAAAATAATAAATTTGAATATGTGGTGGTGCGGTCCGTCATTTTTATTAGAAAGAGACTATTTACTTTTGAATTCAAATTTGTCAAACGAACAAATACCTGAAACAAGAATTAATACCCAAGTAGCAGCAGGTAGTGTAATAAATTTAGACTTGGAATTCTTAGAAAAATTTTCAAAGTTAAATACTTTAATTAGAGTTGTAGCTTATTGTAAAAGATTTATAGCTAAATGTCTCAAAAGAGATGGCTTATCAGGTAGCCTTTCACTACAAGAAAAGGAATTAGCCCTAAAACATATAATAAAATTAATTCAATTGCAATCATTTCCTATTGAAATTAATCTTTTAAGTAAAGGGAAATCAATCCCAACCAATTCAAAATTAAAAAAATTGAATCCGTTTTTAGATAAAGAAAATATTTTACGTGTTGGAGGAAGAATTTCACAAGGGCAATTACTACATTAATTATGCAGTCAGAACACATACGTAATTTTCACTGTGGTTCCCAGCAATTACTATATAACGTTAGGCAAAAATATTGGCCGATCGGAGGAAAGAGTACAGCACGCAAAATAGTGTATACATGTATTACTTGTTTTAAATCGAACCACGACCTTGTCGTGAAATATTGGGAAACTTGCCGAAATATCGGTTGCAACCATCGCCACCGTTTTATTTCACCGGAACAGATTATGCAGGTCCGATAACAATCAGAGATAAACGATCACGTGGCTATTAAACAATAAAAGCTTACATTTGTTTGTTTATATGTATGAGTACTAAGGCAATTCATATAGAAGTTGTTTCTAATTTGTCATCTGAAGCTTTCCTTTCATGTCTGCGACGGTTTGTTGGACGTCGTGGTACTCCCAAACAACTGTTTTCTGACAATGGTAATAAATTTATTGGCGTCAATAAAGAATTAAAAGCATTATATCAATTAGTAAAAACCAACAAAAACGATTTCGTGAATACGCTCTCAAACGAAGGTAACGAATTAGAGTGGTCATTTATACCTCCAAGATCACCTCATTTTGGTGGAAACTGGGAATCTAATATTAAATCAGTGAAACGTCATTTAACAAAGATCATTGGCAATAGTTCGTTAACATATGAAGAATTATCTACCATTTTGATACAAATCGAGGCAATATTGAATTCACGTCCTCTGTCCCCTCTCAGTGACGATCCTAATGACATGAATCCAATTACACCTGCTCACTTTTTAATTGGACGGGCACTTACTGCTTTACCTGACAACAATTATCTCATCACACCTGACAATCGACTATCTTCTTATCAACACATTCAAAAGATAGTGCAACATTTCTGGAAACGCTGGAAAGCAGAATATGTATCCCAGCTCCAATCCAGATCAAAATGGACGTCAGAGAACAAAAATCAATTAACTGTAGGACAACTAGTCCTCTTAATTGAACCCAATGCTCCACCATCCCAATGAAAGTTAGGAAGAATAACCAATCTTCATTCAAGTTCAGACAATAAGGTGCGGGTAGTGAATGTGAAAACAGTGACTGGTGAATTTAAAAGAGCAATAAACAAAATTTGTACATTGCCAAATTAGAATAAGTGATTATTTTTAAGAGCTACAGCTCTTCAAGGCGGGCGGCATGGTCGTGTCGGGTGACACATTCCAGATGCCGCAAAATCTTAGAAAACCAGACTATCCCTGCGATAAGTGTTTCGTGCCCCAAACCACTTCAGACTTTTGTTTTGTAATTTATTACCCCCGTAACTTAAGACTTTTTGTAAACCTAGCTGTTAGAAAATATTTTTGTATATAGTTAAGAGTCAAGATGTAGACATTGAACAGTACACATCGCTCCATTTTCAATAAATGTATAAAACCCATACAGTCCACATTTATTCATAAAGGACAGAATTCAATTGCGAATTTCTGCCGAACCACAACCAAAATATGACTTTATTTTTGTAAAAAAATATATAAATATTTGCTTCCGCGCCCGAATTTTATAATTCTTTATCATATTTTAGCTAAAAGGAAACATTGCACCAAGAGAATTGCTGTTTCAAGTGTATTAGGTATTCTAGAATCCAGCCTATGTAGTTTACAATATACAGCGTATTCATCAAGAATAGGTAAAATCTGACTTTATTTTGTAAAAAATCATATAAATATTTGCTTCCGTGCTTGAATTTTATAATTCTTTATCATATTTTAGCTAAAAGAAAACATTACAACAAGATAATTGCTATATCAAGTGTGGTAGGTATTCTAGAATCCAGCTCATGTAGCTTACAATATACAACGTATTCATCAAGAATAGGTAAAATATGACTTTATTTTTGTAAAATATCATATAAATATTTGCTTCCGCTCCCGAATTTTATAATTCTTTATTATATTTTAGCCAAAAGAAAATATTGCTATTTTAAGTGTGGTAGGTATTCTAGAATCCAACCCATGTAGCTTTCAATATACAACGTATTCATTAAAATGACACCCGAAAATTGAATGTTTATTATCTGATTGGTACCACGTTTTGGTCACTTTCGCATGTCCAATGCTTAAAACCATCCATAGTATAAATCCTAAAGCATGAATATGAATGTTTTAACAAAAATATCCATTTTAAGAATAGGTAATATCTGACTTTATTGTTGTGATAAAATATATAAATATTTGCTTCTACGCCCGAATTTAATAATTCTTTATCATATTTTAGCTAAAATAAAACATTGCAACAAAAAATTTGCTATTTCAAGTGTGGTAGGTATTCTAGAATCCAGCCCGTGTAGCTTACAATATACAACGTATTCATTAAGGGTAGGTAAAATATGACATTATTTTTGTAAAAAATCACATAAATATTTGCTTCCGCGCCCGAATTTTACAATTCTTCATCATATTTTAGCTAATAGAAAACATTGCAACAAGAAAATTGCTATTTCAAGTGTGGTAGGTATTCTAGAATCCAGCCCATGTAGCTTACAATATACAACGTATTCATTAAAATGACATTCGAAAATTGAATGTTTATTATCTGATTGGTACCACATTTTGGTCATTTTTGCATGTCCAATGCTTAAAATCATCCATAGTATAGATCCTAAAGCATGAATATGAATGTTTTAATAAAAATATCCATTTTAAGAATAGGTAAAGTCTGACTTAATTTTTGTAAACAATCATATAAATATTTGCTTCCGTGCCCGACTTTTATAATTCTTTATCATATTTTAGCTAAAAGAAAACATTGCAACAAGAATATTGCTATTTCAAGTGTGGTAGGTATTCTAGAATCCAGCCCATGTAGCTTTCAGTATACAACGTATACATTAAAATGACACCCGACAATTGAATGTTTGTTATCTGATTGGTACCACGTTTTGGTCACTTTTGCATGTCCAATGCTTAAAACCATCCGTAGTATAAATTCTAAAGCATGAATATGAATGTTTTAACAAAAATATCCATTTCAAGAATAGGTAAAATCTGACTTTATTTTAGTAATAAATCATACAAATATTTGCTTCCGCGCCCGAATTTTATAATTCTTCATCATATTTTACCTAAAAGAAATCATTGCAACAAGAAAATTGCTATTTCAAGCGTGGTAGGTATTCTAGAATCCAGTCCATGTAGCTTTCAGTATACAATGTATTCATTAAAATCACACCCGAAAATTGAATGCTTATTATCTGATTGGTACCCTCGTTTTGGTCACTTTTGCATGTCCAATGCTAAAATTATCCATAGTATAGATCCTAAAGCATGAATATGAATGTTTTATCAAAATTATCCATTTTAAGAATAGGTAAAATGTGACTTTATTTTTGTAAAAAATCATATAAATATTTGCTTCCGCGCCCAAATTTGATAATTCTTCATAATATTTTAGCTAAAAGAAAACATTGCAACAAGAAAATTGCTAATTCAAGTGTGGTAGATATACTAGAATCCAGCCCATGTAACTTACAATATACAACGTATTCATCAAGAATAGGTAAAATCTGACTTTATTTTTGTAAAATATCGTATAAATATTTGCTTCCCCTCCCGAATTTTATAAATCTTTATCATATTTTAGCTAAAAGAAAACATTGCAACAAAAAATTGCTATTTCATTTGTGTTAGGTATTCTAGTATCCAGCCCATGTAGATTAAAATATACATCGTATTCATTAAAATGACACCCGAAAATTGAATGCTTATTATCTGATTGTTACCACGTTTTGATCACTTTTGCATGTCCAATGCTAAAATTATCCATAGTATAGATCCTAAAGCATGAATATGAATGTTTTAACAAAAATATCTATTTTTAAATTAGCTAAAAATTTGACTTTATTTTTGTAAAAAATCATATAAATATTTGCTTCCGCGCCCGAATTTTATAATTCTTCATAATATTTTACCTAAAAGAAAACATCGCAACAAGAAAATTGCTATTTCAAGTGTGTTATGTATTATAGAATCCAGCCCATATAGCTTTCAGTATACAACGTATATATTAAAATGACACCCGAAAATTTAATATTTGTTATCTGATTGGTACCACGTTTAGGTCACTTTTGCATGTCCAATGCTGAAAACCATCCGTAGTATAAATCCTAAAGCATGAATATGAATGTTTTAACAAAAATATCCATTTCAAGAATAGGTAAAATCGGACTTTTTTTTTGTAAAAAATCATATAAATATTTACTTCCGCGCCCGAATTTTATAATTCTTCATCATATTTTACCTAAAATAAAACATTGCAATAAGAAAATTGCTATTTCAAATGTGGTAGGTATTCTAGAATTCAGCCCATGTAGCTTACAATATACAACGTATTCATCAAGAATAGGTAAAATCTGACTTTATTTTTGTAAAATATCATATAAATATTGGTTCCCGCGCCCGAATTTTATAATTCTTCATCATATTTTAGCTAACAGAAATCATTGCAACAAGAAAATTGCTATTTCAAGCGTGGTAGGTATTCTAGAATCCAGTCCATGTAGCTTTCAGTATACAACGTATTCATTAAAATCACACCCGAAAATTGAATGCTTATTATCTGATTGGTACCTCGTTTTGGTCACTTTTGCATGTCCAATGCTAAAATTATCCATAGTATAGATCCTAAAACATGAATATGAATGTTTTAACAAAATTATCCATTTTAAGAATAGGTAAAATCTGACTTTATTTTTGTAAAAAATCATATAAATATTTGCTTCCGCGCCCAAATTTGATAATTCTTCATAATATTTTAGCTAAAAGAAAACATTGCAACAAGAAAATTGCTATTTCAAGTGTGGTAGGTATTCTAGATTCCAGCCCATGTAGCTTACAATATACAACGTATTCATCAAGAATAGGTAAAAATCTGACTTTATTTTTGTAAAATATCATATATATATATTTGCTTCCGCGCCCGAATTTTATAATTCTTCATAATATTTTACCTAAAAGAAAACATCGCAACAAGAAAATAGCTATTTCAAGTGTGGTATGTATTATAGAATCCAGCCCATATAACTTTAAGTATACAACGTATATTTTAAAATGACACCCGAAAATTTAATATTTGTTATCTGATTGGTACCACGTTTAGGTCACTTTTGCATGTCCAATGCTGAAAACCATCCGTAGTATAAATCCTAAAGCATGAATATGAATGTTTTAACAAAAATATCCATTTCAAGAATAGGTAAAATCGGACTTTATTTTTGTAAAAAATCATATAAATATTTGCTTCCGCGCCCGAATTTTATAATTCTTCATCATATTTTACCTAAAAGAAATCATTGCAACAAGAAAATTGCTATTTCAAGCGTGGTAGGTATTCTAGAATCCAGTCCATGTAGCTTTCAGTATACAATGTATTCATTAAAATCACACCCGAAAATTGAATGCTTATTATCTGATTGGTACCTCGTTTTGGTCACTTTTGCATGTCCAATGCTAAAATTATCCATAGTATAGATCCTAAAGCATGAATATGAATGTTTTAACAAAATTATCCATTTTAAGAATAGGTAAAATGTGACTTTATTTTTGTAAAAAATCATATAAATATTTGCTTTCGCGCCCAAATTTGATAATTCTTCATAATATTTTAGCTAAAAGAAAACATTGCAACAAGAAAATTGCTACTTCAAGTGTGGTAGATATTCTAGAATCCAGCCCATGTAGCTTACAATATACAACGTATTCATCACGAATAGGTAAAAATCTGACTTTATTTTTGTAAAATATCATATAAATATTTGCTTCCGCTCCCGAATTTTATAATTTTTTATCATATTTTAGCTAAAAGAACACATTGCAACAAAAAATTGCTATTTTATGTGTGGTAGGTATTCTAGAATCCAGCCCATGTAGCTTTAAATATACAACGTATTTATTAAAATGACACCCAAACATTGAATGTTTATTACCTGATTGGTACCACGTTTTGGTCACTTTTACATGTCCAATTCTTAAAACCATCCATAGTATAAATCCTAAAGCATGAATATGAATGTTTTAACAAAAATATCCATTTCAAGAATAGGTAAAATCTGACTTTATTTTAGTAAAAAATCATATAAATATTTGCTTTCGCGCCTGAATTTTATAATTCTTCATAATATTTTACCTAAAAGGTAACATTGCAACAAGAAAATTGCTATTTCAAGTGTGGTAGGGATTCTAGAATCCAGCCCATGTAGCTTACAATATACAACGTATTCATTAAAATGACACCCGAAAATTAAATGTTTATTATCTGATTGGTACCACGTTTTGGTCACTTTTACATGTCCAACTCTTAAAACCATCCATAGTATAAATCCTAAAGCATGAATATGAATGTTTAACAAAAATATCCATTTCAAGAATAAGTAAAATCTGACTTTATTGTTATAAAAAATCATATAAATATTTGCTTACGCGCCCGAATTTTATAATTTTTCATTATATTTTAGCTAAAAGAAAACATTGCAACAAGAAAATTGCTATTTCAAGTGTGGTAGGTATTCTAGAATCCTGCCCATGTAGCTTACAATATACAACGTATTCATTAAAATGACACCCGAAAATTGAATGTTTTCTATGGGCCTTAGCGTTTTTAAATTTTAATATGTTATATTTAAGCTTGAAAAACGGCAGGGGGAGTGCGGGGGTGAATTTTGATTTATTTTTTCGAAATTCCTCACAGTTTCGGAGATATTGGGCGATATGTATTTGTTTCAAAAATTTATATCGTTTTCTATGGGCCTTAGCGTTTTCAAATTTTAATATGTTATATTTAATCTCGAAAAACGACAGGGCAGTGCGGGGGTGAATTTTGATTTATTTTTTCGAAATTCCTCACAGTTTCGGAGATATTGGGCGCTGTGTATATTTTCAAAAACTTTGTATTGCGAATGCTATCAAATTTTTCAAATTCAAATTTTTCAAATTCAAATTTTCCGAAGTGGTTGTGAATGAAGCTTTAAGCGCAAACGTTAAAAACTAGTATGAAATTATTTACAAGATAAGCGCAAATGTACGTCGGAACTTGGCTCAGCCACGTACGAAACGTCAAATAATTGTCATATGTCTGTCATATTGTATTATTATTTATACTAAAGTTTATTAAATTAGTTCACCTGGCAAAACCATCAATGTGTTGTAGATACATTTTATTAGAGGTTGTTCTCCAGAAAATTAAAATAATATCATACATCAGCATGTCGAATTTCAGTAAGATATCACTCTAAAAAATCATTAATTAATAGACTAATGTATATAGTTATTATTAATTAAGTTTTTCATAATAATATATATTAAAAAGCGAGGTCCAAGAACTACAAAGAAGCAAATGGAATGGGGTGCATATTTAAATTTCGAAAATATTATAATATAATATAATTTAGTTCAAAACAGTAATGAATTCTTATGAGAATATTATAATAAAACATTGAAAACTCCTTGGACAACCCCTACTAATAACAAATGTTTCAGCGAATCGATTAAAATATTAACAAATTCTATTGAAAAACTATAAACTGCCATTAATAACGCTGATTTGTAACAATAAACACAGGTTACTGTAATGTTTTAAAGTCTAAATATTATTTAATATTTAAAAAAAAAAGATTATTATGAATAATAATAAATATTTTCTTATTTGAATTACAATATAGTAGTTCATTACAATTTATTAATTCCCTCAATTAAATCATTTCTTTTTTTTTCTTTCTTCTTCTTTGTCCATCAACATACGATCTTCTTTGTTGAACTGGCATTATAAATTCGCATTTTGAGGAGGTTCAGGTTGTGCATTTGGATCATAGTTATCAGCTGGCAAGTCTATGTTGTATTCAATTGCCATGTTGTGTTTATCAGCACAAGTATTAATTATAAATGCAACCTTTACACCTTTTCTGGTTTATAATTTAAAGCTTCCTGTCGTATAAGCATCTAAACCTACTTTTTAAAAAACACCATTTAATCTATCAATGCAATTTCGATGTATCTTGAACAGCTTATTCTAATATCAATATTTTTAACTCACATTTGATTTAATCTTTCAATTTCTTCTTGTAATGCTATATTGACAATTATATTAGCTACAATTTTTATAAAAAAACGTACGGGTTAATTTTTAACAGCATCAAAATAGCTCACGCTAATCTGAGAGGAATTAGTGTATGATTTTAACGTGTTTCGTTAAAATATTAACGTGTGTGTGCCTACAGAATTTATAATTCAAAATTAACCGATACGTTAAAATTTTAACGGAGCTTTTCAAGTTAACGGACACGTTAAAAGTTACAGAAAAGATCCGATAGTAAATAAAATTAATTTTGCTTATTGATTCAGATTCAGAATTTTATGCTCTATAATTATTATTTGAAACTTTTTTGCTTAAAATAATTAGGGAAGCAGGAAACTATGAAAACATGATATTACATGTTATATCCCTATGTTCGGGTGTTCGAGTCATCACAGGATGCCCAGGATGGTGACTCGAAAACCTGAACATAGGGATATAACATGTAAAATCATATTTCCGTAACTTCCTGCTTCCCTAATTATTTTAAGTAATAAAATCTTCAAATAACATTTCTAGAGCATAAAATTCTACATCTGTATCAATAAGCAGTATTACTTTTACGTGCTTTGTAAGCTCAGAAATTTTGTATGAAAATGACGTAAACCACTCCAAAAATAACAGTAGCCGTAGAATTGACAAAAATTAACAAATGTTTAACGGTTTGGGTTTATCTGTCAAGTTAGCTGCGTGGTAATTATAATCATGAACCCTTCTACCATTAGGTGTAGGGTCTAATGTCTCTTAGTTGTGCACGAATTTCACCCACTGCTTCTTGTTGGTCGCCATCCTCTGAGCGTTGTGTAGTGTGAAGTTCCTCTGCTGTAGGATCTTGTTGATGATGGTATCCCAGGTGTCCCTTGGTCTTCCACGGTCCCTCATTTCTTTTACTTTTACCATCCATATTTGTCGTACAGGTCTCGATTACAACAATCATTAGAATATTAATATAAAAATTGTGGCGGGTATCTTTTTATTGATTAACCAAGGTTTGTGTCAAATAATAATACAGCTGTATTATATGTATTTATTGTAAAAAATAATACAGTGGGTACATAAATAATTTATTTAACGTTTAAATAAATGATATCTGGATGTCAGTCAGTAATGAAATTTATTATCTTCCTCAATTAGTTTCGACGCCTCATGCGTCTTCCAGATGAGGTATAATTGTTAAATTGTCACCCCTTTCTAGTCAAGCAACTCCAGAATCAATTTATTTAACCATTATTTACAAAAATATAAAAAAGTAATTCACCGTTAATTTGGCGAATATAAAAGTTATTTATGCAACTAGCGTGTAAAGTAAGATAAAAAACACTGTTATACACGTGTTGCATGCATCATTTTTCAGGCTGCATTTTCGGAGCGAAAATAGTACTTTCGCTCCGATTTCAGAAAAAAATATTTTTTTATGTTAAATAGACACGTGTTACTACAATTACTTATTTATTAAAGGGGAAAAGTATGATATTTTTAGGATATTTTATATTACAATATGTACAGTAGGAGCCGTTGGTTTTATTAATCTCCATAATTACAATAGTGACACTCTGAGAAAATCGTGACTCAAATTTGTCGTACGCATGTCTGAAAAATAATGTCCAAAAATATGGCCGTCGAAATAAAAGTAAAATAAATAAGTATCTAAAGAAACTATGTAGAATCAGTGAATAAGAAATAACTCGTACAATAGAATCCTGTAATATCGCTCTTATATGTCAGAAACTTCCAAGTTCACTACACAAAGTTTCATTTTTAATCTTAATAACACAATATACTATTTTCGAAAACTGTCATGAGAAGTAAATATTTACATAACAACTATCAATAAACGCAATTTTCAATATTGTAAACAATGCAAGAAAACTAACAGCTAACTTGTAAAAATTTTGCAGGTTGTCATATTATTGTCTTCGTCGCTTTTTGATATCATTTTAATAGTATTGAAAAACGACCTATTGAAATATTTCACTATAACTATCTCATCTTTTATTTTTTTACCTTTTTTTTTACCCCCTTACTGATTTAAAATTGATCTTGTTAAAGGCTTTCTCAAATAGTTATTTGTCTATGCAGGTTGTAAAAGTGACATTTTTTGGCCGAATCCGAAATCTGAAGCCGAGGCAAAACCGAGGCTACAAATCAGATGAGGCCAAAAAAGAACTTTTAGCCGAGGTGCACACAACATTTTTTAGATGATTATAATAAAATATTATAAATATTCATTCAAAATCTATTTTTGCTATCACTCGAAATTCACTTTACGGTCGCTTTTACTTTACGGCCCCATTTACTTTACAACCGCATTTACTTTATGACCGCTCTTGTCACTCCCAAATTCATTACTTTTTAATTAATGTATGTAAAGAAATAGTTGAAATTTGACTTACACTTGTAATTATATGATACAATAATTAATCACATTAATACGAACTATCTAAATCAATAATGAACAAACCAGCGGCCGAAAATTTTGACTTTTACAGATGTCAAATAAAAATTGATACTTTAAGGTTGCCCGCAGATACGAGAAACTATTTATGTACCAACCGCCTAAAATAGTATATTATACACCAAGGTTAAGAAGACTATCATTATTGACCTAGCACCTCGGGGGACATAAAGCGCGGGTCAATAATTATCTTCTCAACCGTGGTATATACAGAGTGTATCAGCGAAGATAAACCCCCCTTTAACTTTTTTATTATAAGGAATAGAACAATATTCTTTATATAAAGGTTTTATAGTATTAAGTATACTATTTGATGAAACAGAGAAAAATCAATTTTGAAGTCTGATTTAAACGCAACGATTGTCAATTTTTATTTTTCAAATGGGAACCTACCATTATTTTTGTAAAATTAAAACCGCCATTTTTTTGTCTTTTCAACGATGTATTAGTTGTTATAAGTGAGAATAATAATATTCGGTATAAATAATATAATTGAGAAATGGCAGAAATAATTTTTATTCAAATATTCTGCATAAGAAAACAGAATCGTAATTTCTAGCATTTCTTTCAAGTGATGTTCCTTATAATGTTTCTTATTTCACGTTATAAAGTTGTTTTATATCATTACCTTTAGTTAATTTCACATATCCAATTTTACATAGCCGCCTAAGGATTATGTGTGGTATTTCTTAATTATCTTATTTTTCTTGATTTTTTATAACTCATTTATGACAACTAATACATAATTGGAAAAGCAAAAAAATGGTTTTAATTTGGCCAAAATAATGGTAGGGTCCCATTTAAAAAATAATAATTAATAGTCGTTGCGGGTAAAACTTTTATATAAAAAAAATTTTTCTATTCCTCCTAATAAAAAAGTTAAGGACGGGTTCCTTTTCTGATACAGCCTGTATATACAGGGTGTAACACCGAAACCGACCACCGCCATTATTTTCTTTATTGTTATAGTTACAAAAAAATACAATAGAACAAAGTTGTAGAAGATCGAGGGGGACATCCTATAGAGAAAAAAATATTTTTTTAAACCAGTGGTTCTCAAGTTACAACACAAAGTTATATTTTTTCAAATGGGATTATACATATTTTGTATGCCTCTTCGATAGCATTTTTTATTCTGATTTCAACCATGTATTAGTTTTATACCCTTACATAATAAAAATATTGAGGAAAATGTGACTGAAATTTAAATAAATATTTATTTTTGTTTCTTGTAGGTATAGTGAATCGATCAACCGGAAGTGTCTGCTCATTGTTGTCATATTTTAGAGTTTTTTTATATTTTATAATATAAATATTTGGAAAAAATATTTCAATAATGTGTAAAATTGTTTAAAAAAAAACTCACTATGTGCACAACTATGTTATAACAGTTCCATGTACAATTTAAATTTTCTACGGCTAATAATTTTTGATTTATGCGAGATTCATACCAACATATACAGAAAGGCCAAAATAACCTGTTAAGCATGGAGATCTCTAGAGCGGTCTAATTTTAATATGTGTTTTCATAACTGTGATACAGCGCCTTGATAGACAAAAAACGTTTTTCTCAGTTTTTATATTATTTATTAAAATAAAATAAGACTTTTTATATGGTTGACTAGCAAACAAAATCTATTCAAAATTATCACAACTACAAGCTTCATATGAACAATAAAAGTCGACACTAATAACTTGAAAACGATACACGATAAAAAAATCTGATGTGGCCAGCACATAACCTGTCGCCTGTCCTCCACAGACCAAAAATCATAGAAAGACTTGACAGTACAAAAATTTCTCAATTCGCTGAAATCACCTGGCGGGACCGTACTGACTACATCAAAATTTCAATTTAATAAAAATCAAGATAACAATGATCAATAAATAATAATAATAATAATAATAATATCACTTTATTGACCCAAGTCAACGGCGAGGTTCAGCCATAGGCTGCTCTTCCACCTAACCGATAAATACACAAGTTTATAAAACAGTTTATTTTGAATAATTAAATATATATACAAAAACAAGCAAAATTATACGAAAGGCCAAAATAACCTGTTAAGCATGGAGATCTCTAGAGCGGTCTAATTTTAATATGTGTTTTCATAACTGTGATACAGCGCCTTGATAGACAAAAAACGTTTTTCTCAGTTTTTATATTATTTATTAAAATAAAATAAGACTTTTTATATGGTTGACTAGCAAACAAAATCTATTCAAAATTATCACAACTACAAGCTTCATATGAACAATAAAAGTCGACACTAATAACTTGAAATACACGATAAAAAAATCTGATGTGGCCAGCACATAACCTGTCGCCTGTCCTCCACAGACCAAAAATCATAGAAAGACTTGACAGTACAAAAATTTCTCAATTCGCTGAAATCACCTGGCGGGACCGTACTGACTGTACATCAAAATTTCAATTTAATAAAAATCAAGATAACAATGATCAATAAATACACAAGTTTATAAAACAGTTTATTTTGAATAATTAAATATATATACAAAAACAAGCAAAATTATACGAAATTTATGAGGGAATATGATAGAGGATTCAAAAGTTTCTGAAATGACAAAATTATTTAACATGAGTTACATTTTTCTTTTCGCTAACTTTTCGGCTTTCTCCCGAAAATTGTTTTTTTGAAGTCCGTGAACGATGAACGATTTGAGATTTGGAAAAAATGGAAGTCCAAGGGTGACGAATCAGTCAATTACGGTTGATTGGCGACGATTTCAAAATTTCAATACTCTGTTTTACTCAAAATGTTGTTTATTCCACGCTACCCGAATCTTTAGAAGATTTGCGGCAACGTATCGAAACTGAGTGTCGTCAGATTACTCCAAAAATGTTGCAGTACGTACGACATTTTGGGCAAAATCTCTATTATTGTATGGGAGTTATTGGTAGTAATTTTGAACACCTAATAAACTGATACTTGAGTTTCTGTTATTTTTTTAAGCCTACTTGGTTGCAATTTTGAACACCTGATAAAATTTGTTTTAAACGATATTTCTCTGGAACTAATAATCGAATTTGAAAATTAAAAAACTGTTGAAAAGAGAATTCAATGGCCTTTCGACCTGTCATGTTTGACACCTTTTTCCATTTAAAATTTTTGAGGTGCAGTCCACCCGTATTTTAGGGTTAAATTTATGCCATTGGTACTAATCCATACAGGTGTCCCTCTGTATACTAAAATTGACGTGTTCGAGCGTTTTTTGCGAAACTGATATTAAGTGGTCAAAAATTGCGCTGATAATTTTCATTGAGCCATCTGTATGCTAGCATTCAGGCCCGTAGCCAGGTCAAAATTTTAGAGTGGGCGATTCAAATTTCAAGAAAGGCAATCGCCATACAAATATAAACACTATAATAGCATGCATTATAAAATAAACTTTTTCAATTTATTATTTATGTAAAAAAAAACACTAGTATTTTTTCCAGAGTGGGCAACTTCTTCTTTTAGAGTGCCAAGTGCGCCCCCCCCCCTGGCTACGGGCCTGGTTCCATCCGTAGTTATGAAACATCTTTTGATATCGACCGGGTTTTTCTTAAACAACACCAAATTTTAATATAAATTCAATCGAATATATAAAATGAATCAAACAACAAGAATATGTCATTATGACAATAAATTATAATTTGAAGTAAAATCATTTGTATAAACTTACGATAGATATGGTACTAGTTTAGAAAATACTTCTTTTACAATTCATTTTTCACATATATATATATATATATTTTTTTAAATTTGAATAATTGTCACTTGTCATGAGAGTGGCGGGAGATAGTACGATTTGGCGGGAGTAAATGCGACAAACAGTAGCGCCGGCTCATTCACGTGCCTACAACGACAACAACCCGGTAAATTATGAGCCATACAGCTGGCGTAGGCCTGTTGTCCTCTTTACTTTATATTATTAATATTTATATTTTTCGTGCGGTGATTGCGGATAAAATAATTAGTATTTACAGTGTTAGTGCAATTCCTTTTAGAGTATTCGATAATTATTATATTTGCTTGATTATTTCACGAATGACAACAGTTCAAACATAAAATTTTTGTTATCAACAAAATGTAACCATGAATACGCTAGTGTGATATTATCAAATTTCTTCAATTAAAAACTACCTACGACCCTCAAATGAAGCATTCTGATTGGGTGAAAATGACATGTGTGAAATAATCAGTGATATTTCATTGAACTGAAATGTTATATTTTATATTTAATAAATCTTTCACTGCAAGTTATTTGACATTTCTAACAATTATTTGGCAGCTAAAATGTTAAGCATTTATTTATATTTTGTTCAATTCCATGGCTGTCGATATTTTTAACGTAATTCTCGACATTTTCATATTTAATTTCTCTCGTTACAAATCATATAAAAATTATTCTATTTATTGATTTAGATGCAGAATTTTATGCCCTAAAATTTTTATTCGACGCATTTTTGCTTAAAATAATTAGGCGAGCAGGGAATTTTTATTTTTTACATTATTAAGCATAACCACTTGTTATGCATAATTGTAAAGAGAAATTGATTTAGAACCTTATTCCGTAAAAGCAAGGTGTTCCATTTAAAAAAACCAAAGTTAAATATATGTCCGCCAAATCAGTAGGCCATGGAAAACATCTGTTAATGCTATTTTATAGACCAGGTCTTGTTACACAAATTTCCTATTTAGCTTTTTCTTGTATAGGTATTTAATATTTCAGGAGATATGGCCTGAACAATGAAAAATCAGCCATCCTGTATATAAGTATTTAGTGTCATTTGATGCAGGATATTTATATAGGTATATACATATGTATAAATAAATTAATATTGATCAACAATAAGCAAATAATAGTTAGTAAATATACTTAAATATGAAATAAATTTGCCCCTACCCTATTTGAATAAACAGTTACCTGTAATATTTGTCGCCATCTGTGAAGGAGAAGTTATATTAAATGTGGAGGGGGTAAGTTTTGACGGCGTGGTGAAATGGGAGGAGTTTTGGCGACACGGACTCAGTGGTGGGAGAACGTTTTGACGACGTGGCTATTTGACGGGGTGGTTATTTGTCGGCGTGGATATTTGTTCGCTTGGTGTTTGACGGCGTGGCATGGACTCATACCTACCACACTTGGAATAGCAATTTTCTTGTTGCAATGTTTTCTTTTAGCTAAAATATGATGAAAAATTATAAAACTCGGGCGCGGAAGCAAATATTTATATGATATTTTACAGAAATAAAGTCAGATTTTACCTATTCTTAATGAATACGTTGTATATTATAAGCTACATGGGCTGGATTCTAGAATACCTACCACACTTGAAATAGCAATTTTCTTTTTGCAATGTTTTTTTTAGCTAATATATGATGAAGAATTATAAAATTCGGGCGCGGAAGCAAATATTTATATGATGTTTTACAAAAATGAAGTCAGATTTTACCTATTCTTGATGAATACGTTGTATATTGTAAACTACCTAGGCTGGATTCTAGAATACCTACCACACTTGAAAAAGCAATTTTCTTGTTGCAATGTTTTCTTTTAGCTAAAATATGATGAAAAATTATAAAATTCGGGCGCGGAAGCAAATAATTATATAATTTTTTACAAAAATTAAGTCAGATTTTACCTATACTTGAAATGGATATTTTTGTTAAAACATTTATATTTATGCTTTCGGATCTATACTAGGGCTGTCAAAATCCGAAAAAAAATGTATCCGTATAGCCGGATACAAGTATATCCGGTATTCGGAAAATCCGGCAACCGGATATTAAATCCGATATCCGGATAAAACCGGTATTCGAATGAATCCGATATCCGGATAAAACCGGTATCTGAATAAACTCGATATCCGAATAAAACCGCTATACGAATGAATTCGATATCCGGATTAAACCGGTTACGGAATGAATCTGTTACCTCATTAAACCAGTATTAGAATGTAAGATTGTAGTTTGTAATACAGAGGAGAGAAATGATAAATGATTCACCATCACGTGATAGTATTCATTAGGATCAAAATTGCCTTTCACGGAATAAAGTTAGTACTCATACTCATCATTCAATTCTGGTACCTACGTTACCGACACATTCCGATAATTCAGTGGCATTGTGCGTTTTATTCGAGGTATTTCACAATCGAGTATCAAACGACATTTTTTTCGAAAACTATGTCCTAAAAATAGTTCATGTTGTGTATAAGAATGTAGTAAAAGTTTTATTTGGATACCAATTTAACCCGGATATCAGTATTATTAGAATACCGATTTCAGCTGGTTATCGGTTTTATCCAGATCCCGGTTTCACCCGAGTAACGGTTTCATCCGGATTATCCGGATAACGTTTTCATCCGGATTATCCGGATAACCGGTTTATCCGTATTGAAAAATAACGGATATCGGGTAGTAACATAACCGGATATCCGGATATCCGGAATCCATTGACAGCCCTAATCTATACTATGGATGGTTTTAAGTATTGGACATGCAAAAGTGACCAAAACGTGGTACCATTTAGATAATAAACATTCAATTTTCGAGTGTCATTTTAATGAATACGTTGTATATTGTAAGCTACATAGGCTGGGTTCTAGAATACCTACCACACTTGAAATAGCAATTTTCTTGTTACAATGTTTTCTTTTAGCTAATATATGATGAAATATTATAAAATTCGGGCGCGGAAGCAAATATTTATATGCTTTTTTACAAAAATGAAGTCAGATTTTACTTATTCTTGAAATGGATATTTTTGTTAATACATTCATATTCATGCTTTAGGATCTATACTATGAATAATTTTAGCATTGAACATGTGAAAGTGACCAGAACGTGGTACCAATCAGATAATAAACATTCAATTTTCGGGTGTCATTTTAATGAATACGTTGTATATTGTAAGCTACATGGGCTGGATTCTAGAATACCTATCAAACTTGAAATAGCAATTTTCTTGTTGCAATGTTTACTTTTAGCTAAAATATGATAAAGGATTATAAAATTCGGGCGCGGAAGTAAATATTTATATGATTTTTTACAAAAATAAAGTCAGGCTTTACCTATTCTTGAAATGGATATTTTTCTAAAACATTCATATTCATGCTTTAGGATCTATACCATGGATGGTTTTAAGCATTAGACATGCAAAAGTGACCAAAAAGTGGTACCAATCAGATAATAAACATTCAATTTTCGGGTGTCATTTTAATGAATACGTTGTATATTGTAAGCTACATTTGCTTGATTCTAGAAAACCTACCACATTTGAAATATCAATTTTCTTGTTGCAATGTTTTCTTTTAGCTAAAATATGTTAAAGAATTATAAATTTTGGCGCGGAAGAAAATATTTATATGATTTTTTACTAAAATAAAGTCAGCTTTTACCTATTCTAGATAAATACGTTGTATATTGTAAGCTACATGGGCTGGATTCTAGAATACCTACCACACTCGAAATAGCAATTTTCTTTTAGCTAAAATATGATGAAGAATTATAAAATTCGGGCTCGGAGACAAATATTTATATATTTTTTTACAAACATAAAGTCAGATTTTCCCTATTCTTGAAATTGATATTTTTGTTAAAACATTCATATTTATGCTTTAGGATCTATACTATGGATACATTTAGCATTAGACATGCAAAAGTGACCAAAACGTGGTATCATCATCATTTTATGAAAAAATATGTGGATGATCTATTAACAGCTGTACCTGAGGATAGAGTTGATGAAACAGTCGCGCTGTTCAACAACTACAACATACATCTCCAGTTTACTGTAGAACAGGAAGAAGACGGATGCATACCATTTTTGGACACTTTATTAGTTAGAAGCGGTGACTCTATTCTAACTAAATGGTACAGAAAAGCGTCAGCGAGTACTAGATACATCAACTTCCAATCTAGGCATCCTTGTTCAATTGTTGAATGTTGCTAGAAACATAAAACAGCGAGCAGTTACCTTATCATCACCATGTTTTAGACAAGAGGCCATTGATAAAGTACGTCACCTTCTAAGGGTAAATGGATATCCGAAGACAGTAGTTAACAAAGCTATTTGCAACGTCCAAGATCCGTCAAACATAACCTCTCCAAAAACAGGTAGCGGGAAGACTGGATCACATGACCCGAAAAAATATTTTTTAATGCCATATGTGGAACACTTAGCGCCAAATTTAAATAAGATGTTAAAGAATAAATTACAGGTGGAGATTGCATGTAAACCCATTTCTACAGTCGGCAACCTTTACACCAAAATAAAAGATCCAGTAGACAAGAACTACAAATCTAACGTGGTTTATAAAGTTCATTGCTCTACTGCTGATTGTAAAGCTACGTACGTAGGGACTACAAAAAGGTACGCCAAACTTAGGATGGAAGAACATCGCAGATCTACACAAAACAACGTGACTAGTAAATGTGCCCTTGCTGAACACTCTATTTCTTTGCACCATAGTTTTAATTTGGACGATTTTAAAATCTTAGCGGAAGAAAGAAATTACGCTAAACGTATGTTCCTTGAAATGTTGCACATCAGAGACGATTGCAACAATATCAATGCTAGAACCGACATACAAGGCCTTAGTAAAACTTATTATGGTGTCCTAGAAAGGTTCAAAAAGGAAAAAGCAAATTTCAAGCCAAACTAAATTTATTAAAAAATATTCTTTACATTTCATTTAAATTCCTGGATGTTAACATACACTTATTGGTGGTTTGACGACCAATAAGAATCCAATTAAATGATGTCACTTTTTTGCAAACTGGTCTGCAGGATATGTCTGGATGTGTTCTGATTTATTCGGTTGTCGTCCGTGAGACAATTTAGATGCGTATGTGCTTTTTTGAATTTTGTACGATGTATGTAATACTGAATGAATCTACGAATGTATGCTGTTTACATGATTATAATCTATAGATTCTACTTGTAAGTGGTTGTTATGCGTGAAGACCCTGATGAAGGTATAAGTGTATACCGAAACGTCGGTTTTGTAGGAATAAACGCTGTATGACTGAAATTTCGATTAATTGTTTTTTATCTTAACATTTTTATATTTTTTCAAATATTAACGAAATACAAAAAATAATATCACCCAATCACAATAATTGTTATAAAAACCAATCAGAATAGCTTTTATTATAACCAATAAAAAAACTACTGATATTTGGTACGACCAATATAAAATAGGATAGATAAAAATATTTTGTATAAAAGATACTTTTCTATGAATTTTTGTAGATATTGTTCAACATACAATATATTCACTGTCAACTAAAGTATATATAATTTGAATTTAAAATAAATAGTTAGTTATAAAGTAAATCTACATCATGTCAGATTTTAATTTTTCGAAGTTTACTGATGTTAATTATATATTAAGTTTTAAACCTGATAGTGTAACGTATCAAACATTGAAAAAATATTATGAAGCAGACAGAAAATCTATTTTTCCATTAAATTCAATGACCAATGAGGATATTAAAAATCTTCCAGTAGAATTTATAAAATATAAAAATAAAGGAGATATTGGACAATTGAGTTTTGTGTGGGACAAATTACCTGAAGAGTGGAAAAAGGATATGTTTTTTAAAAAATTTGAACCTTGTTTACAACATCCTGATACGAGACTTACTGTGGCTGATTCACCATATGATTGCTTACTTATCACAAATTGTCCATTGTGTTATGCAGATAAAAAATTATCACTTCAGAGTGAATTTAATCGTTTATCTACATTCAGTACGTGGTCAAATACAAATATTTGTGCCAAGGAATTAGCAACAGTCGGTTTCTTTTACAAAAACTATAGTGATTTTGTGCAGTGTGCTTTTTGTGATGTTGAAATATGCAATTTTGAGGAAAACGATGTTGCACTGTTTGAACATTATCGTTGGTCTCCAAATTTTAAATTTCTATTAAAAAATACTACAAATGTTCCAATTAATAAATATTATACAAATTATGTTCTTAGTATTGTTAAGATTTTAAATTACATAAAATGTAGTAAGACTATACATGAAGAAGATAAAGAGAAATTTATAAAATTGTTGAAAGAAAATTATAAACATTTTTATACATTCATTGTACCTGTAATTGAAAAAATAAAGAAAAACACAAATAATTTGTAATTATATTGTTTTATTATATACCTCATTACATAATATTACATAAAATTATCTGAATTTATACAATATATATCATCGTCTAGAAATTTTTTAATTTTATATACATTACTTACAGCACAAACATATGGAATAGAATGTAAGAAACATGTTTTATGAATTAAACAATTTTTTAAAGCTACTTTATAATTAAATTCGCTTAAATCTATAATATTACATGTTTTTACACTGAATGATAATAAAAATTCTTTTTTGACAACACCTTGTAAGTAAACAGTTTTTGATTCTTCTAAAAATTTTTTTAGCTCACAACACATTTCGTTATAATTTATATGTCCGTTATCCCATTTTAATCCGTGATGATTTCGACATAACCATGTAGCACATCTTTTGTTATGTTGTGGTAATTCTTCCCATGTAAATGGTGGTTTGATATAAAAATGTTGTTGTTTACTTCCATCTCTTGATAGTATAAAAATTTCTTTTGGTATTATAATATATCCATCAGCTTGAAATCCTTGTATGTCAATAATTAACTCCATTATATATAGTTTTTGTACGATGTTCTAATTACTTTGAATGTTTCAATTAAAATGAGCTTGTAACATCACTTGACAGCAGATTATATTCAACTATCTTATCATGTATTATTAGAATGTTTGCGGTTGTATGGTAGGAAATTCTAATATCAGCTGAAGAAGTTTGAAAAGTTTCATTTTTCTTTTGATTTGAGCAATGAAGTACGATGTTCTAATTGCTTTAAATGTTTAAATTAAAATGAATTTCTAACATCCCCTGACAACGGGTTATATTCAACAATCTTATCATGTATTATCAGACAATACGGGGTTGTATTCGCCGGGAAATTAGTGTCTGATTCAAATTCCAATCTAATATCAACTGAAGAAGTTTGAAGAGTTTCATTTTGATTTGAGCAATCAATTACTATTAATGGCGCAATTTCTTTGAATTTCTTTCTATCTAATAATACACCGAAATTTTGTTGATAGTAAGCATTTTGGAAATTTGCATACATGTGATACAGAACTGCATAATTATTATTTGAAAAGTCAATATTTAAGTTGTCGTATGGATAATATGTAGAATTCAAATACAATTTAATATTTGTTAAATTACACCAATCGAAAATGCTTGCATCCTTATCTTTTTTTATTTTTACGATCAGTTTGAAATCCTACAATTACAAATCTTGGTGTTTCCAACTGTGTAGACGATTTAATAGACCATGTTTGTTTTTTAGCTGCTGGTAGTACAGGATATTCATATATATCCCAAGAACGATATGCTAATGGCAAAAAACGATTTGAATTTACAATGTTTAATAATTTTAAACGATTTTCATTGTTAACTGACACATGTGGCATGCACCAAACAATTTTTTTTATATTAAATTTTAATTCTTCTGTTGATTTGTAAGCAGCACTATCATTCCTTGCTCTTATCAAATTAAGTTCTTGTCGCACATTTAAAATAATTTTCTTGTTGTCTTCTGCAAATCCGAGTAACATTTTTAAAGGAATGCATACATTAAAATTACCCTCCTTATCCAAAATATTTTCATTATCAACAATCCAACCAGCATTTATTAAATTTTGACGTTCTGAATATGAATTAGATACATATCCTTTCATTGTGTTTGTTATTCCAACATTTTTAATTGTATCAATTTCAACAGTGTTTAATAAATATTTTATATCTTCAAATAAATAGGAAATACCATTATTAGTAATTTTAGTATCTATAGGAGGTGCAGACCCATCTTCTTTTGTTAATTTGCCTTCAATATATAAGTAACTTTCAAGTGGTAATGTATAAATATCCTGTTGTTGTATTTGTATTCGAATTTCATCACAATTATTAAAAGATGAAGCAACAATTGGTTGATAACTATGTATTTGTTTGTTTGATATTGTATTATCAAACACAATATTAGATGTAATATTTAAAATATTACTCATAGTTTATATTTTAAATTTTAAACCCAATGACTTTAGAAATTTCTTATTTTTTGTAGATATAGTATATTTTGAGGTTAATAAACGTCTTTTTGAGAACACTGACGGTACACTGAATTTTGTCTCTGATAGTTGAGTTCTTTTATAGTCAATACCCATTAGAAACTTTTTTAAGTTGAAGTCTCACAGTAATTGTCTCACCACGAAAATTTACTATTCTTCCCTCTTGATCAGTAATAGTTAGAGTAATATTATTTACTCTATGAGTGTTCACTGGTAAATAAATCACATTTTTAGGTACTTCGAGTATTTTATACCCAGGTGCAACTGATGGGAAAAACTCATGAATAATATGTTCCAGTTTACCATTCTTATAAGACCCCGTAACTATATTACATTGAATAAGAATAGAGTTCACTTTAATAATATCAACTGGTAAATCACTTTCATAAATAATATTACTTTCAAGAATCCGTTTCGTAAATCCAAGCAATGCACCAATATTATTTTCCTTCGTAAAATCAATTCTAACTGAACTTTTTATTTCACATCTTAATGTATTATTGTTAGCAATTAGATTAATAAAGTTATTTTTATTTTTCTCTTTTTTTTTTGATTATATTATCAAAATAAACTATATTAGGATCGTTAAGTTCTTTCTTTAAAATTTTATCTAAATCTTCAATTTCATATGAACCCACTGGAATAGTGTATTCTTGAATTGTGTTATCAATATAATAATAAAATTTATTATTAGTTTCATCAACGTTGGGTATTGAATGAAATGTTTCAAAATTAATTAAACCAACAGCATATTCGCTACGATTATTTAGTTCAATAGGTGGAAAAAAATCTGCACTTAATTCTGATTTATTTCCAGTTAATGTAATTGTTATAGAATCCATTATGAAACTAATTTAATTAGAAATTTTCTTTTGAATTTATAAGAAAATTTAAACATAAATGACCACAATTATATGAATTTAGTCTTTGTAATCGTTTATGATTATATCTGATTTTAATCTTATCCCTAAAATAATATACTAACTCTTTAGGTGGTGGTAAATTTCCAAAACTGTCAAAATACAAAACATAATTATTTTTTTTAATATATGCAACCCAATGAGTCCCAGGACCGTAGTTGTTATCTAAGTTAACAATTGCAGCTTCATATTTTAATGGAAATTTCGGCAGTGTGTCACGCATATAGATACCACGAAAATGTTTTATATTCGAACTATATTTCTTTAAATCCCAATTAGTTAACGCCCTGTTCGGCAATTTTTTGATTTTTTTTTTGTTCTTTTTAATTCCTGATCCTTTTTTGTACGGCTTTAAATATAAGCCATCACCAACAGTTTTCTTCAACATTTTTTGTACCCCATATGATGCAACCCCACTTGTAGCACCAGCTATAAGTGCTTTTCCAAGAAAAGGTAATAAAGCTGCAAGTGGTAAAAATCCACCCTTCTTCTTTCGATTTTTTATGACACGACCACGGCGATGTTTTTTCACCGGTTTAGTTTTTATTCCCATACCAAATTTTCGTTTTGCTTTCATCATGTTTGTTACTGTCCAAGCAGCTGCTTTCTCTTTAAAGGATGAATCTTTTGATAATACTCTGTTCCACGCTCTTTCTTGTAAAATTTTGTCAGCTTCGTGTCTCTTTTTTAAATCATTGCTGTGGGAATAAGCAATGTCATGTTCACGACAAGCTTCATCTAACGGGTTGATACCCCGATAACCTAGAGCTAATCTTTTCCTTAATTTCGTACCAGGACCACAAAAATTATAACCAGGTATGTATAGTTCAATAGGTAAAGAATCTATTACTTTGTTAATTATACCAGCTCCACTGTACGTAATCATTCAGTTCTGGTTTGTAACTAAAGTATAAAACAGTCTTACGTATACATTTATATATATACTCAATAAATAAAATGTCATTTATTAAGCACAAGCAATCTTTAAAAGTAAAAAATTTTGATTTGAAATCTCTTAAAAATGATACTAGAAATCATAGTAATTTATTACCAAATAACATACGTTGTATAATTATTGGACCTAGCGGTTGTGGGAAAACCAATATTTTGCTTAATTTACTTACTCATATAAATGGTTTAAAATTTAGAAATATTTATTTATATTCAAAATCAACACAACAAGCAAAATACAAGTTTCTAAAAGAATGTGCATCCAAAGTGAAGGGAATGGGTTATTACGAATTTAATGACAATTGTGATATTATATCACCAAATGAAGCGCAACATAATTCTGTTATAATTTTCGATGATGTAACTTGTGACAAACAAAATTGTATGCGTGAATATTTTAGTATGGGACGACACAATTTAATTGATTGTTTTTATCTTTCCCAGACATATGCACACATACCAAAACATTTAATAAGAGACAATACAAATTTTATTATTTTATTTAAACAAGATTAAACTAATTTGCGTCATGTTTATAATGATCATGTTAACACAGATATGTCCTTCGATCAATTCAAAAAATTTTGTATAAAATGTTGGCAAGATAAATATGACTTTGCAGTCATTAATAAAGACAGTTGTGGCTTAGGTCGTTACCGGAAAGGATTAGATAAATTTTATCAAAAAAGAATGAATGACAAGAACGTTCTACAAGATATTATATCAGTAAGTAAAGTATTACGAAAAAAATTTAATGCTGTAAAAAGAGGACATGTTGACACAGAAGAATTATTACAAAAAACATTTAAACCAATAATTACACCTTTAGAAGAATTCGTTAAAAACAAATCTAGTTTAGAAATAAAGGAAAAAACAGAAATTAATAACGAAACTAAAAAATTTAAACAAAAATTAAATTTTGAAGATTCTCCTAATGAACCTTTTTTGTCTCCAACAATTTCTAATGTAAAAACAGAAAATAAGTATGAAATATCACCAGAAATTTCGCCAATAACAGAAGTCAGATTATCAATTAATACACCGCAAGGACAAGAAGAATGGGAAAATTTAGAATTGAAATTTGGAAATGTAGCTTCAAAATATCTCATGAAATATTTATTAAATCATGGTGATATTAATAAAATATATGGGTTAAAATATGATAATGGATTATTTAAATTGGGAAAAAAATATATAGAAATAGATAAAAATGATATCATAATTGACAATATTCAGTATGAAGGAACAGAAGGTTTATACGAATTAATTTTTCAAAAAGATCCACAATTATACACCGAACATGATAAAGAGGTATATATAAATATTCTAAAACAAACAGATGCACATAAAAATACAACAGGAACACGAGTCATTATATCTACATATCCTTAATATTTTAACATTATTAAACCAAATTTTGTACGTACATCGTCCCGTTCTACTAAAGCTAAAAAAAGATATTCACCATCTGTACAAACAAAAATTAAGGTTATGGATTGCTTCCTACTGACATGGAATTTACAGACTATAAGCGAGAATATGTCTATTGGGATTCTGCTGATGAGTTAGTAGATCGTCTACAATTACTACTGGCCTCGAAACAAGCGGGGAATAATAATGTAAACAATGAAATTATATCCATTATTGAAGAATTAAGAGAAGCTAATATAATACAATAAATATTTAAAATTTGATATTAGTATTAAAATGTCTGTTGACAAGTTCGGTAGACGTTTTAAACGACAAAAAAATTATAGTGATCAGTTTTCGTTGCGGTTAAATAATAATACATATGACGTAAATGACAAAAGATTAGTGAATGTTGCAAATCCAATAGAGCCATTAGATGCAACTACTAAAAATTATGTTGATTTACAAATTATAAAATCTGTAAAAGATGTGCAATCCCATTCAATAAATATATCAATAGTAGATAATACAGAAGTATACAATGCTAAAATGAAACCAATTGCAAATGTTGCAGTGCCAATTAACAATACAAACGCAACAAATAAAAAGTACGTAGATGAAAAAATTGACTCAGTAATAAACCTAATTCCATCAATTGTAGACTCAAAAATTAATGCAAAATTGAATATATTTAATGATCTTATAGAAACAAAATCAAATAATAATCAACAAAAAATAGAATCTAATGTAATAATATTACAACGTAAAATTGACTCAGTAATAAACGTAATTCCATCAATTGTAGACTCAAAAATTAATGCAAAATTGAATATATTTAATGATCTTATAGAAACAAAATCAAATAATAATCAACAAAAAATAGATGCTATAAATAGAACATTACCAGAAATTATAGACTCAAAAATAAATACTTTTTTCAACAAATTTAACAAACTTGTAAAAGACATTGAAAAAAATACTAGAACCACAATTGAAACAATTGTAAAATCATTAGACTCAATTGTGGGTTCAAAATTAAATACTCATTTACACAATATTAATGAAAGAATAGAAGGAATAGTAAGAAATATTAATATTGAACAAACAAATATTCGTGACCAAAGTTCTAAAATTGAAAAACAAGATGAAAAAATCGTTAATCTTACGACTATGGTACAGAACATGATAAAAGAAAAAACTATAGTTCAAAACATGTTGAAAGAAAGAATAAAGAGTATTCAACCAGACGAATCAAAAATTAAATTGATTGTAGAAAAATATCTTAAAGATCATATTAAAATTGGTTTAAACAAAGACGAAATAGAATTATACAACTAAAATACCAAATAAAAAATATTATTACGAAATTACGAAGAATTATTTAAGAAATATATTGAAAAATTAAAAAACAATGAGTAAACTAAATGTTGCAAGAGAATTACATAAACCTGCACGTCGAAATTTTCAAAGACGAAAAGTTATAACAACAGGTATTGATGACTTATGGCAATGTGATCTTGTAATTATGATTCCATATCAACGTGAAAATAAAGGATATAAGTATTTATTAACAATAATTGATGTATTTTCTAAATATGCGTGGGCTTTACCAGTAAAAACAAAATCTGGTGATGACGTCACCAAAGCTTTTGTAAAAATTTTAAAACAAGGTCGTATACCAAAAAATTTACATACGGATGACGGAAAAGAATTTTACAATAGCACATTTACGAAAGAAATAAAAAAATATGGAATCAATCATTATTCAACATTTAGTAATCTTAAAGCAAGTGTAGTGGAAAGATTTAATCGTACGTTGAAAACTAACATGTGGCGAGAATTTAGTGTTCAAGGTTCATACAAATGGTTAGATATGTTACCACGATTAATTAAAAAATATAACAATACAAAACATAGAACAATAAAAATGAAACCTATAGATGTAACACAGAAAAAAGAAGATCATTTATTAAAAACTGTATATAACAATATTAAAATTGTTGGTCGTGGTAAGTACAAAATTGGTGTTTTTGTACGAATTATTAAATACAAGTCCATATTTGATAAAGGATATATTCCGAATTGGAGTACAGAAATATTTAAGATTGTAAAAGTAAATATTACAAATCCTGTTACTTATCTTATTGAAGACTATGAAGGGAATAAAATTAGAGGTGGATTTTATGAACACGAACTTCAAAAAACAAACTTTCCAAATATTTACTTAGTAGAAAAAGTTTTAAAGACTAAGGGATCGAAAGCTTTTGTAAAATGGTTAGGTTTCAATAAAACACACAATTCGTGGATAAATAAATCTGATATTATTTAAAAAATATATATTATCTGATCATCACAACAATGAATAATGTCCCCAGGGTAGAGTATCAGTCTGTCCATCAATGATATATCTTTTGTCATCATTATTTGTAAGACATAATTTGTTAATTTCACATGAAAATATTGTGTGATTTTTAGATATTATATTCTGTTGTCTTTTGTACATATGTGAATTTGTAAATAAACAGTCTTTATAACAGTCAATAGTGAGTGTTTTTGTTATTACTCCTGAAATTCCCTTAGCTCGATTGTATGATTTGTTATTTTCCAATGCAAAAGAATATATTTTTGATCTTAAACCCGCAAATTCTGTCATAAGTAACCCGCTATTCTCATCTTTAAACAATCCAACAACTTTTTTATTCGCTTGTGGTATACCATACTTATTATCTACTGTATAGTCCGATGTGTCAAATCTGTGTATGTCTTCTTTTATGTGTATGTATGGGTCTTCATTAAATTTATAAATAAATGAGTCAGTGTCCATGTACAGTAATTTTGGCGCTGTATAAGTTTTATGTATGTAATTGTAATGAAAGTCATACATAAGTGTTTTGGATATATCTAATATAGCCATACCAATATAAATAGGTTTATTAAACAAAATTTTTATTTTACTTAGTTCAATTGAAACTAAATTTTCTGTTAATATTACAACTTTTTTTAAATTTGGTTTGACAATTAATTTCCGTGCCCCACCCTTTCCATTCCATTTCGAAACTAATTTTATATCATATCTATTTCTAATATTTTCCATACTTTTCCCGTAAACGGCGTTATTCATTTGTTTAAAGAAGTTTTTTTCAAAATTGTTTTTTGCGTGTTTGCGAAAATTTGTATTTTTGTCAATATACTGCTTAAGCCAAAATGATTGTTTAAATTTTATAACACGATGAATTTTAATTATTTTTAGTCCAAATTCCAATACTTGTTTTAAATTTTTATAATGTATTACATATTTTTTTATCATGTAGTGTTGTAAGAAGTTTCTTAAATTTTGAATTTGGGGTTTTTTGTTGTTCTGCACATACGGGCAAATCCTTATGTAGGTCGTGTAAGTTTATTGGATATTCCAAGTCAACTTCAAAAATGTATCCATCTAATCCATTGTCAGGTATATTAGTAGTGTCTAGTGTTCTAATATTCTCTGATAATGTATCATCGTAAGAACATTTTAATTGATACCCGACAGCACATGGTACATGATGTTGATAAATATTTGTATACGAATTGGATGGATTAGGTTGACAGGTATAAACAGGTGTTGTTAGACATTCAAAATCTGCATAAATGACAAAAGGATGACGCTCTTTGTACATAAAATTTTTAAATTTAATCCATTTATTATCCTCATTTGGCATTTCAATTTTAACAGCGTCGAAATTCATACAATCTTTTTCATGTTGTTTTAAAATAGCTTTAGTACCAAAATATTGAAGACATCTCTCACAAATAAAGGTTTTTTTATATTTTTAGATAGTTGAGATGATAAAAGACGAAAAAGTGATTTTATCCAAGCGTAATGTCCCATATTATCTTTTTTCTAATATAAAAGATTAAAATGATTGTCTAGCTTATTTTTTGTGAAATGTAATGGTCCAACAACAACATATAATTTTAATTTCATATCATATTCTAAACCGTAAACATAAATCGAAATTTTATTTTGTTTTTCAAATTTTTCAATGTTTGTCATAGGAAAATGTATGTTTTTTTGCTGGATACATAGCGGAAAGGAGTGACCATACAAAACACTTATTGTCACTGTTTTTTACATTAATAACAGCATGCTTATTTTTTATATTTAGTGGTAGTTCTATATACGAAGAACCACCACAGTTTGTAGGATCGTATTTATTTATATTCACCTGTAAAAATTAAATATTTTAATAATAAAAAATATTATAAAAAAAATTGAAAAAACTTACTTGTAAATAAAGAATTCGTTTCAAGGCTTTGCCACTGTCACGTTCTTGGAATTCTGACATTTGATTTAAAATGGGTTGTTTTACATTTCGTTCAAACCATTCAGTAAAATCATCACTTAGACAAATATACCCCATCTTACAGTTATGATAAATATTTGTAGTTATCTCAGTATCACCTTTTTCAATTAGATATTCACACGCAAGCTCACAATTCAATTTCACATTTGATTTCCATTGAAACATAAATTCACCCACTTTGTTTATTAAAATAAATAAACACTGAGTTAAAAATGTTGTTGGATCAATAATATCATCTGTGTTCATAATTCGCCCACAAAATATACGTTTTTTAAAAGACGAACTAATTACGTCAAATGACAACATTTTTTTGTCGTAAAATTCAATTGTGTATTTAAATATATATAGGTATATCTATCTATATATATATATATATATATATATATATATATATATATATATATATATATATCATTTTTTGTGGTTTCTTGTATATTGTGTTTTTACATTGTGTCATGAATGCATAATAGATAAAATAAAAACACTATTTAATTTTTTATTTATTATTTACAAGTAAATAAACAATATTACATTTGAGTAATTTAACTTAAAAAATATTTTTTACAATAAATATTATTTATATACTTAATAAATAAAACAATATATAAATATATGTCTAATACAATGTCTTCTATAATATCGGAATATTCCTGTAAAAATTCTTTCATAGCAATGCTATAAATACTATGTATAGATTCTGTCTTAATAATATTATTAATAGTTTCTGTTTTACTTTCCGTTAACAAGTATGTCGTACCAATTCCATCTAAATAATAATTATAAAAGTTTAAATGTTGTAAAACATTTATATAATTATTTATGACATCTGACAATCTAAATAAATTTTCAACAGATTCTAAATTCAGACATATATTTTCACCATACCATTTTATAAATAATAATTTTATATAATTAACACTATCAAATATTAAGTGATGTTCTTTTAAATTGCGATATTCAATATTACTTTGATTATAAAAGTAACTTAGAATAATGTTTTTTAAATGACAAAATTCAAACCAGTCTGTTAAACTAAAACAAATTATATTAGAATAATTTGTATTTGAAAGTCTTACAACAATTTCAAAATTTTTAGTTGGATCAAACCCTACGCTTATCCACTTATTTAATTCTGAATTTAATGAATATTTGTATTCTAATAAAAAATTTCTATTATTTTTATTCATTTGTTGAAAATTTAAAATAGTTGACACAAAACCATCATTGTTGAAAAAAGTAATATTAGACTGTTGTAGTTGTCCTTGTTCTAGTTCTTGTTTTTGGTCTCGTGAATTTACAGATTCTTTATGTGTCTGCTGATTACTGGGCTCTATATTTTCTTTATTGGTAACATGAAGATTTTTCAAACACTTTGATGGTAATTTTTTTTTCGTATTTTTAGGAGTGTTTAGTTTTTTTTTATACATTCCCATTCCAGTACTTCTTTGAGATTTCTTTTTTGTTTCATACTAATCTAAAATAATTAAATATTTAATTAAAATATATTAGCAATTTAATATTTATAAGTATGCATACATTGCAATATTTTCTACTTGCTTTGTATATTGTATGTTGAACAATATCTACAAAAATTCATAGAAAAGTATCTTTCATACATAATATTTTTATCTATCCTATTTCACATTGGTCGTACAAAATATCAGTAGTTTTTTTTATTGGTTATAATAAAAACTATTCTGATTGGTTTTTATAACAACTATTGTGATTGGGTGATATTATTTTTGTATTTAGTTAATATTTGAAAAAATATAAAAAATGTTAAGTAAAATGCAACAAAAAATAATCATATAGATAAAAAATATAAAAAAGGAAATATTGGTAAACCTATGTAGATTAAAAAAACCAAACCAATATAAAAATTAACTTATCATTGTTTAAAACAAATAAAAAAATGTAAAAATAACAATTTTGAAGGAAATCATGGTTTTTAAACCATAAAAAAACCAAAACCAATATAAAAATTAATTTATCATTGTTTAAAACAAAGAAAAAATGTAAAAATAGCTATTTTGAAGGAAATAATTGTTTTTTAAACCATATATAGATGATAAAAATATGTATATAAAGAGGTAATATATTCATAAAAAATATTATATTAATAGAAATTGTTGAAATAACAACAAGTACCTAACAACTCTACTGCAAGTAAGTAATTATTATTTCTTTATTACATTATCGTTATTTGTATTTTGTGAATTCTTTTAGAAATGGATTTTCTAAACAAAATTAACAAAATTGGATGTTTAAAATCATTAACAGCACTCGATAGTTCAAAATATAAAATTTGCGAAGCTCGAATAATTCCAACAAAATATGGAAAAGCAATTATTTGTGAATTAGAGGAATTTTCAATATTCCTACCAAATCGTTATAACACTCTAACTGAAGAAGAAGTTCAACTATTGAAATACAAATACATTCAAGTTAACTTTAACAAGGACAATTATGCTGAAATAAAATTTTACTAAGAAATTTTCAATTAAATAATTCTAGAAATATTTAAAAGCAAAAAAAATAAGAAAAAATATAAATAAAAATTATATTATTTTAGTTTCAGATTTGCAGTATAAAAAGTAAACATATTGTTAAAAAAAATGTCTGAAATTAGAGATTTTTTCGTCCCAAGCGATGATGAAATTTGCTTTAAACAGTTAATAGAAAAAGAGGAAAGAGAAAAAAGAGAAAACATAAGTTTAGATTATTTTAATTTAGATCATTATAAAATATGGAAATATGGAACTTCAGAAAATATTATACCATATTGCTTTAATGATAATAATCATATAAATATAAAATATTATACGTTCTTTTTATCAAATGGTAATTTTTCTTGGATGTGTCAGTATTATTGTCGTGTATGTGCAAGATATTGGATGCAAAAACCATTTGTAAAAATATGTAAGGAACAAAGTTTTCTACAAATGCAAGGAAAAATTAGTGGTATTTGGTATTTTAAACCGCTTTTTAAAGATCATTTAATATTAAAAAATTGTGAAATGGTACAATTTTCAAAAGATTTTGAAAATAATTATTGTTATGAATGTAATACACAATTGTTTCAATGGAATTCCTCTTACTTGTCCCTGTATTGAATTAAAAGCTATGGAAACTAGCTTGTAACTCTTATTATTTTATTATATATTTTTTTCTTATTTTTAAATGTGTTTTAAATATATATGTATTACCTGTATTGTGTGTTCTTTTCTTTGTTATTACTCATAATATTCCCAAACCGTTATCTTACTAATCTCATTTCTGTATAAGTGTGGATACTCCAAAATGCAAATACTGTCGAAAACCCGAATGTGTGGGACTTCCAAAAAAGTGTCCGGGGTGTAAGGGCAAAACAACATGGGTTTTCACACCTCCAACCTGTGAATTTCCGGGGAAGATTTCATGCTACAAAACTTCCTGCATTTATTACACTGGATGTGGAAATGTGTTTCAATTTCATCCCAAATTGGAACTTTAATTGTTCACGATATGTCCTATAAACAAAAGTTATTAGGTTATTTAGTATTATCATTTCTTTGTAACTATTGTTTTCATTTAAAAAATGTATATAATTTTTCTTATGTTACTGTTTATAATTTTTTTAATATTTACTATGTACCTTTTTTATATTACTAAATCTTATATATTATTTTTGAATTACCTTTTATATGTAACAGATTGTATTTTCTTTTATGTACATTGTAATAAATTGTGTTTAACCAATACCACAAATTGATAAAAAATTAAAGCAAATTTTCTTATACATTGTTCTATATATAAAAAATGGAAAATTTTAATCAAAAGACCACAACTTGATAAAATATTATCATATTCTATAAAAGCAGCTGCTGTCTTATGCATTATTCACAGAAAAAATGGAATTTTTCAAAATCAGCATGTCTGTCCACAGACATTTGATTGAAAAATTAAATGTAAGTTATAATATTATTTAAGTATTTTAAATATAACATTCATAATTTGACTTCATTTATCATATATATTTCAGATGATCGATGTGGAAATCATCGAGCTGAACAAGTTGCCTCCTCCAGAGGCAACTTGTATATACAGCGGAATAGTGGACGACATAGAGTGGCCACTCCAAATTTGGAGAAGTGGCCGCACTGTGTACGTTATATATATAAATGTATGTATTATCAATTTTTTCAAAAAATATTGTAAATTAATATTATTTAACAAAATATTTTAAATTAATTAATTTTTCTTTTGTTACAGAACTGAAAAAAAAATATTTTATTTGTTATGTCATAATTGTGTGTTCTTTTTGTTATCACTCCTAATATTCCCAAACAATTTCATAGCATGTGAGTATAAATAAATATATTTTTCTTTTTTTTTTTTGGCAGTCACAATCATGAGTCTACAAAACAATGATGTATCAAGTACAAATAATTTATATCCAATATGTGGAACGCCACAAGATTCAAACGATGACGCCCGGTACTGCTATGAAATCGTATTTTATTGTTTAAACCATGCTTGGCTAGGAGATGAACGAATTATGGACGTGGGACCTTTAAAATTATGTGAATATTGTTTTCGAGAAAATTTTATAGATAGAACTTGGGTTACTGAGCCCAGATTTGTATATTTTTATAAAAAAGAATGTCATAATATAAATTTACATGAATTAGAAACTATACCACAAGACTACTATCGTTGTCATAATTGCGAATGTGAATTATATACATCATGGAATAAACAAGAATATGCCAGACAATAATAATGAACAAGAGAGAAAAGGTATGTACTATTTATTAAAAGAAAAAATATTGTATTATTTAAATTTTTACTTTTTTCACAGATATATTTACACCTCACACACACACACACTCAGTGTTCTTATAAAATTCACCAAGTACGAGACATCAGGCAGAGGGATAGTCGCATTAGGACATTGTATACTTTTAACATGTATCTCAGCAGATTTTACTGTGATAAAGCGTACTCTGTTTTAAAAAATATAATAAATAAAATAAAAATGTATATAAACAATTGTAATTTTGAATTGTGTACAGATATAAATCATTCTAATTGTTGTTGTCCCATATAAATAAATATAAAAGATAGAGAGATAGAAAGGGTGGCATGTATACTTTTACCATGTATCTCAGCAGATTTTACTGTGATAAAGTTTACTCTGTTTTAAAAAATATAATAAATAAAATAAAAAATGTATATAAACAATTGTAATTTTGAATTGTGTACAGATATGAATCATTCTAATTGTTGTTGTCCCACATAAATAAATATAAAAGATAGAGAGATAGAGAGGGTGGCTGGGGCAAAGGAAGACGGCGGCAGGGGCGGAGGGAGAGGGCGGCAGGTTCGGAGGGAGAGGTTGCAGGAGTGAGATCTATATTATTTATCTGAACAACACACACACACACACGAACACACACACAACGCATGTGGGTTGCATAGATAAAAATTTACCAGAACAACAGCAGCACACAGCGCAACACACGCATGTGGCTTGCATACAACCTAGGCGTGCAAACACTAGCTTAATACCAAGACCGGAAGCGGAAGTGGGCCAGAAACCGCCGATTATACCTACTGATGAACAATTATAAAATTCGGGCGCAGAAGCAAATAATTATATGATTTTTTACAAAAATAAAGTCAGATTTTACCTATTCTTGACAAATGCGTTGTATATTTTATACTACATAGGCCGGATTCTGAAATACCTACCACACTTGAAATAGCAAATTTCTTGTTGCAATGTTTTCTTTTAGCTAAACTATGATAAAGAAGTATAACATGCGGGCGCGGAAGCAAATATTTATATGATTTTTTACAAAAATTAAGTCAGCTTTTACCTATTCTTGATGAATACGTTGTACATTGTAAGCTACATGGGCTGGATTCTAGAATACCTACCACAATTGAAATATCAATTTTCTTTTAGTTAGCTAGCTTTAGGTTAGCTAAAATATGATGTAGAATTATAAAATTCGGGCGCGAAAGCAAATAATTATATGATTTTTTACAAAAATTAAGTCAGATTTTACGTATTCTTGAAATGGATAGATTTGATAAAACATTCATATTCATGATTTAGGATCTATACTATGGATGGTTTTAAGGATTGGACATGCAAAAGTGACCAAAACGTGGTACCAATAAGATAATAAACATTCAATTTTCGGGTGTCATTTTCATGAATACGTTGTATATTGTTAGCTACATGGGCTGGATTCTAGTATACTTGCTATACTTAAAATAGCAATTTTCTTTTTGCAATGTTCTCTTTTAGCTAGAATATGATGAAGAATTATAAAATTCGAGCGCAGAAGCAAATATTTATATGATTTTTAACAAAAATAAAGTAAAATTTTACCTATTCTTGAAATAGATATTTTTGTTAAAACATTCATATTCATGCTTTAGGATCTATACTATGGATGGTTTTAAGCATTGAACATGCAAAAGTGACCAAAACGTGGTACCAATCAGATAATAAACATTCAATTTTCGGGTGTCATTTAAATGAATACGTTGTATATTGTAAGCTACATGGGATGGATTCTAGAATACCTACCACACTTGAAATAGCAATTTTCTTGTTGCAACGTTTTCTTTTAGCTAAAATATGATAAAGAATTATAATATTCGGACGCGGAAGTAAATATTTATATAATTTTTTACAAAAATAAAGTCAGATTTTACCTTTTCTTGATGAATACGTTGTATGTTGTAAGCAACATGGGCTGGATTCTAGAATACCTACCATACATGAAATAGCAATTTTCTTATTGCAATGTTTTATTTTAGCTAAAATATGATGAAGAATTATAAAATTCGGGCGCAGAAGCAAAAATTTATATGATTTTTTTTACAAAAATAAAGTCAGATATTACCGTTTCTTGATGAATACATTGAATATTGTAAGCTACATGGGCTGGATTCTAGAATACCTACCTCACTTGAAATAGCAATTTTCTTGTTGCAATGTTTATATATGATGAAAAAGTATAAAATTCGGGCGCGGAAGCAAATATTTATATGATTTTTTACTAAAATAATGTCAGATTTTACCTTTTCTTGATGAATACGTTGTATATTGTAAGCTACATGGGCTGGATTCTAGAATACCTACCACACTTGAAATAGCAATTTTCTTGTTGCAAAAATAAAGTCAGATTTTACCTATTCTTAATGAATACGTTGTAAATTGTAAGCTACAGTGGTTAGATTTTAGAATACCTAACAAACTTGAAATAGCAATTTTCTTGTTGCAATGTTTTCTTTTAACAAAAATATATTGATGAATTATAAAATTCGTGCGCGGAAGCAAATATTTATATGATTTTTTACAAAAATAAAGTCAGATTTTACCTTTTCTTGATGAATACGTTGTATATAGTGAGCTACATGGGCTGGATTCTAGAATACCTACCACACTTGAAATAGCAATTTTCTTGTTGCAACGATTTCTTTTAGCTAAAATATGATAAGGAATTATAAAATTCGGGCGCGAAAGCAAGTAATTATATGATTTTTTTTTCAAAATTAAAGTCAGATTTTACCTATTCCTGATAAATACGTTCTATATTGTAAGCTACATAAGCTGAATTCTAGAATAACTACCGCACTTGAAATAGCAATTTTCTTGTTGCAATGTTTCCTTTTAGCTAAATTATGATGAAAAATTATAAATACGGGCGCGCAAGCAAATATTTATATGATTTTTTACAAAAATAAAGTCATATTTTACTTATTCTTGAAATGGATATTTTCGTTAAAACATTCATATTCATGCTTTAGGATCTATACTATGGATGGTTTTAAGCATTGGACATGTAAAAGTGAACAAAACATGGTACCAATCAGATAATAAACATTCAATTTTGAGGTGTCATTTAAATGAATACGTTGTATATTGTAAGCTACATGGGCTGGATTCTAGAATACCTACCACATCTGAAATAGCAATATTCTTGTTGCAACGTTTTCTTTTACCTAAAATATGATGAAGAATTATAATATTCGGACGCGGAAGTAAATATTTATATAATTTTTTAGAAAAATAAAGTCAGATTTTACCTTTTCGTGATGAATACGTTGTATATTGTAAGCTACATGGGCTGGATTCTAGAATACCTACCACACATGAAACAGCAATTTTCTTATTGCAATGTTTTATTTTAGCTAAAATATAATAAAGTATTATAAAATTCGGGCGCAGAAGCAAATATTTATATGATTTTTTACACAAAATAAAGTCAGATTTTACTTTTTCTATATGAATACGTTGTATATTCTAAGCTACATGGGGCTGGATTCTAGAATACCTACCACACTTGAAATAGCAATTTTCTTGTTGCAATGGTATCTTTTAGCTAAAATATGATGAAGAATTATAAAATTCAGGCGCGGAAGCAAATATTTATATGATTTTTAAAAAAAATAAAATCAGATTTTACCTATTCCTGATGAATACGTTCTATATTGTAAGCTACATGGGCTAGATTCAAGAATACCGACCACACTTGAAATAGCAATTTTCTTGTTGCAATGTTTTCTTTTAGTTAAAATATGATGAAGAATTATAAAATTCGGCCTCGGAAGCAAATATTTATATGATTTTTTACAAAAATAAAGTCAGATTTTACCTATTCTTGAAATAGATATTTTTGTTAAAACATTCATATTCATGCTTTAGGATCTATACTATGGATGGTTTTAAGCATTGGACATGCAAAAGTGACCAAAACATGGAACCAATCAGATAATAAACATTCAATTTTCGCTTGTCATTTTAATGAATACGTTGTATATTGTAAGCTACATGGGCTGGATTCTAGAATACCTACCACACTTGAAATAGCAATTTTCGTGTTGCAATGTTTACTTTTAGCTAAAATATGATAAAGAATTATAAAATTCAGGCGCGGAAGCAAATATTTATATGATTTTAAAAAAAAATAAAATCAGATTTTACCTATTCTTGATGAATATGTTCTATATTGTAAGCTACATGGGCTAGATTCAAGAATACCGACCACACTTGAAATAGCAATTATCTTGTTGCAATGTTTTTTTTTAGTTAAAATATGATGAAGAATTATAAAATTCGGCCGCGGAAGCAAATATTTATATGATTTTTTACAAAAATAAAGCCAGATTTTACCTATTCTTGAAATAGATATTTTTGTTAAAACATTCATATTCATGCTTTAGGATCTATACTATGGATGGTTTTAAGCATTGGACATGCAAAAGTGACCAAAACATGGTACCAATCAGATAATAAACATTCAATTTTCGCGTGTCATTTTAATGAATATGTTGTATATTGTAAGCTACATGGGCTGGATTCTAGAATACCTACCACACTTGAAATAGCAATTTTCTTGTTGCAATGTTTTATTTTAGCTACAATATGATGAAGAATTATAAAATTCGGGAGCGGAAGAAAATATTTATATGATTTTTTACAAAAATTAAGTCATATTTTACCTATTCTTGATGAATACGTTGTATATTGTAAGCTACATGGGCTAGATTCAAGAATACCGACCACACTTGAAATAGCAATTTTCTTGTTGCAATGTTTTCTATTAGTTAAAATATGATGAAGAATTATAAAATTCGGCCGCGGAAGCAAATATTTATATGATTTTTTACAAAAATAAAGTCAGATTTTACCTATTCTTGAAATAGATATTTTTGTTAAAACATTCATATTCATGCTTTAGGATCTATACTATGGATGGTTTTAAGCATTGGACATGCAAAAGTGACCAAAACATGGTACCAATTAGATAATAAACATTCAATTTTCGCGTGTCATTTTAATTAATACATTGTATATTGTAAGCTACATGGGCTGGATTCTAGAATACCTACTACACTTGAAATAGCAATTTTCTTGTTGCAATGTTTTCTTTTATCTAAAATATGATGAATAATTATAAAACTTGGGCGCGGAAGCAAATATTTGTATGATTTTTAGAAAAAATAAAGTCAGATTTTACCTATTCTTGAAATGGATATTTTTGTTAAAACATTCATATTCAAGCTTTAGGATCTATTCTATAGATGGTTTTAAGCATTGAACATGCAAAAGTGACCAAAACGTGGAACCATTTAGATAAACATTCAATTTTCGGGTGTCATTTTAATTAATACGTTGTATATTGTAAGCTACATGGGCTGGATGCTAGAATACCTACTACACTTGAAATAGCAATATTCTTGTAGCAATGTTTTCTTTTAGCTAAAATATGATGTAGAATTATAAAATTCGGGCGCGAAAGCAATTAATTATATGAATTTTTACAAAAATTAAGTCAGATTTTACCTATTCTTGTAATGGATATATTTGTTAAAACATTTATATTCATGATTTAGGATCTATACTATGGATGGTTTTAAGCATTTGACATGCAAAAGTGACCAAAACGTAGTATCAATCAGATAATAAACATTCAATTATCGGGTGTCATTTTAATGAATACGTTGTATATTGTTAGCTACATGGGCTGGATTCTAGAATACCTACCATACTTAAAATAGCAATTTTCTTATTGAAATGTTTTCTTTTAGCTAGAGTATGATGAAGAATTATAAAATTCGGGCGCACAAGCGAATATTTATATGATTTTTAACAAAAATAAAGTCAGATTTTACCTATTCTTGAAATGGATATTTTTGTTAAAACATTCATATTCATGCTTTAGGATCTATACTATGGATGGTTTTAAGCATTGGACATGCAAAAGTGACCAAAACGACGTACCAATCAGATTATAAACATTTAATTTTCAGGTGTCATTTTAATGAATACGTTGTATATTGTAATTTACATGGGCTGGATTCTAGAATACCTACCACACATAAAATAGCAATTTTCTTATTGCAATGTTTTATTTTAGCTAAAATATGATAATTCGGGCGCGGAAGCAAATATTTATATGATTTTTTTACAAAAATAAAATCAGATATTACCGTCTCTTGATGAATACATTGAATATTGTAAGCTACATGGGCTGGATTCTAGAATACCTGCCAAACTTGAAATAGCAATTTTCTTGTTGCAATGTTTAAATATGATGAAGCAGTATAAAATTCGGGCGCTGAAGCAAATATTTATATGATTTTTTACAAAAATATTGTCAGATTTTACCTATTTTTGATGAATACGTTGTAAATTGTAAGCTACAGTGGTTAGATTCTAGAATACCTACCAAACTTGAAATAGCAATTTTTTTGTTGCAATGTTTTCTTTTAACTAAAATATATTTATGAATTATAAAATTCGTGCGCGGAAGCAAATATTTATATGATTTTTCTAAAAATATAGTCAGATTTTGCCTTTTCTTGATGAATACGTTGTATATTGTAAGCTACATGGGCTGGATTCTAGAATACTTACCACACTTGGAATAGCATTGTTCTTATTGCAATGTTTTCTTTTAGCTAAAATATGATGAAGAATTATAAAATTCGGACGCAGAAGCAAATATTTATATGATTTTTTACACAAATAAAGTCAGATATTACTTATTCTTGATGATTACGTTGTATATTGTAAGCTACATGGGCTGGACTCTAGAATACCTACTACACTTGAAATAGCAATTTTCTTGTTGCAATGGTATCTTTTAGCTAAAATATGATGAAGAATTATAAAATTCAGGCGCGGAAGCAAATATTTATATGATTTTTTACAAAAATTATGTCAGATTTTACATATTCTTGAAATGGATATTTTTGTTAAAATATTCATATTCATGATTTAGGATCTATACTATGGATGGTTTTAAGCATTGGACGTGCAAAAGTGACCAAAATGTGGTACTAATCAGATAATAAACATCAAATTTCTGGGTGCCATTTTAATGAATACGCTGTAAATTGTAAGCTACATCGGCTGGATTCTTGAATACCAACCACAATTGAAATAGCAATTTTCTTGTTGCAATGTTTTCTTTTAGCTATAATATAATAAAGGATTATAAAAGTCGGGCGCGGAAGCAAATATTTATTTAGTTTTTTACAACAATTAAGTCAGATTTTACCTATTCTTGAAATGGATTTTTTTGTTAAAACATTCATATTCATGCTTTAGGATCTATACTATTGATGGTTTTAAGCATTTGCCTTGCAAAAGTGCCCAAAACGTGGTACCAATCAGATAATAAACATTCAATTTTCGAGTGTCATTTTAATGAATACGTTGTATTTTGTAAGCTACATGGGCTGGTTTCTAGAATACCTACAACACTTGAAATAGCAATTTTCTTGTTGCAATGCTTTCTTTTAGCTAAAATATGATGAAGAATTATAAAATTCGGGCGTAGAATCAAATATTTATATGATTTTTTACAATAATAAAATAAGTTTTTACCTATTCTTGATGAATACTTTGTATATTGTAAACTACATGGGCTGGATTCTAGAATACCTTCCACACTTGAAATAGCAATTTTCTTGTTGCAATGTTTTCTTTTAGCTAAAATATGATAAAAAATTATAAAATACGGGCGCGGAAGCAAATATATATATGATTTTTTAGAATAATAAAGTCAGATTTTACCTATTCTTGAAATGGATATTTTTGCTAAAACATTCATATTCATGCTTTAGGATCTATACTGTGGATAGTTGTAAGCATTGGACATGCAAAAGTGACTAAAACGTTATACAAATCAGATATTATTATCTTGATGAATACGTAGTATATTGTATGCTACATGGGCTGGATTCTATAATACCTATCACACTTGAAATAGCAATTTTCTTGTTGCAATGTTTTCTTCTAGCTAATATATGATGAAGAATTATAAAATTTGGGCGCAAAAGCAAATATTTATATGGTTTTTTACAAAAATAAAGTCAGATTTTACCTATTCATGATGAATACGTTGTATATTGTAAGCTACATGGGCTGGATTCTAAAATACCTACCACACTTGAACTAGCAATTTTCTTGTTGCAATGTTTTCTTTTAGCTAAAATATGATAAAGAGTTATAAAATTCGTGCGCGGAAGCAAATATTTATATGATTTTTACAAAAATAAAGTCAGATTTTACCTATTCTTGAAATTGATATTTTTGTTAAAACATTCATATTTAAGCTTTAGGGTCTATTCTATGGATGGTTTTAAGCATTGAACATGCTAAAGTGCCCAAAACGTGGTACCAATCAGATAATAAACATTCAATTTTCGAGTGTCATTTTAATGAATACGTTGTATAATGTAAGCTACAAGGGCTGGATTCTAGAATACCTACCACTCTTGAAATAGCAATTTTCTTGTTGCAATGCTTTCTTTTAGCTAAAATATGATGAAGAATTATAAAATTCGAACGTGAAAGCAAATGTTTATATGACTTTTTATAAAAATAAAGTTAGATTTTACCTATTCTTGATGAATACGTTGTATATTGTAAGATACATAGGCTGGATTCTAGAATACCTACCACACTTGAAATAGCAATTATCTTTTTGCAATGTTTTCTTTTAGCTAAAATATGATGAAGAATTATAAAATTCGGGCGCGGAAGCAAATATATATATATATATATATATATATATATATATATATATATATATATATTGAAACGATTTCATTCGTTTCGCGGTTTTTTATTTAAATCTTTTATATTTTAATTAAACATACGACATCTCTAGTGCTGCTGACTGCTTGAGAGGCGAGCGTGGTCTGTACAGGGAGTTGAGTTTCTGCAAGCTGAGACAACGGACGTATTTCGATAGCAATTTTGTTTGTTCTAAAATTTTTTATCTAAAGTTATTTTTAAAATCTTCAAGATTTTATTTAAAATATTCTTACTCCGGATTTTTTATTTCACTGATTTTGGTGAGTAAGGTGATATTTTTTATTTTTATTAGAACCTTTTGTTTTAAATAAATATTTAGATAACCACGTGTTGTCAAAGCTTGCGAGGAAACCTCCTCAACTTTTTTTTTTCTTTTTTTGTTATTATTATTTTCCAAATTTCTCGTGTATCTTTCACAGGAAAGATTCATTTTTTATTAGTTTGCTTAATATTTTTCTTTTGAATACGATTTAGGTTATTTTTTATACTGTGGGATTTAGACAGAGCTCACGCTGATTTACTGTCGTAAGTAGAATTTGTATCGTTCCATTTTTATTTTTCTCTTTGTTTTTGGATGCCATTAGTTACCTTTTTATCGTTAATTATTTTTTTTGGCAGCCAAAAAGTAAGTTATAAATTTTTACAAGTCCCGCAGTAAAAACGTTAGTTTTTGAAAACCTTTCAAGTCTTGTTATATTCTTTCTTTTTCTATTTTCTAGTCTTTTACAGCCTGGCCAGCTGATAGTTTTTTTTTGTAAAATTATTTGGAGTATTTTTTGTGTACAATTTTTGTGAATAATCATTTTTGCATTTATTTATTGTTAAATAAATTATTTGTTCATTTTTTATTATAAAGATTTTTTTGTATTTTTGCCAGGGCAAGTTATTTTTTGGGATCAATTATCTGCTAAAAATTTTTATGTTTTATATTTCCTTCTGGTCCTGGATGGTCGAGGTTTGTTGGTAGTGGAGTGTGGAGTTCCAATCCAAGCTGAATAGTACTGCGACACGTGCACACGTACACAGTACCAACTTACACACAGTACTCAGGCATCACGCACAAAAAACAGCAGTTTGCAGTTACACACGAACAACTCACGCAACCGCCAGACACGCTTAGTCCGGTGACACCACGCATTATCCTGCTATCCTGCTGTACGCTGCTACACTGCTTGTGTCCGACATCCTGCGGTGCCGCTTAATACTAACACGAACAGTACATATTCCGTCGACAAGCCGAACCTCGGTACCAAGACGTCCAGGGACTCACTCCAACGACCTAGCCATTCCAGACCCATCGATATTTTGTTACCCCACAAAAGGTATTTTATTATTTTTTGTAATAGGCAATAATTGTCCCCGTTAACTTCTCTATTGTATTTACTAGCCGTAAATAAAATTAGTTTCATTTTCAATTTGTTATTTTCGGTGTTGTTGTGTCCACCATTTTCCTTTCGGCACAACTGGCGCCCATCCCCATTATTGTTATTACAAATATCTTAGTGACCCACGACCTAGCGATACCACGACCAATTCTGAGCTGTCGAGGTAAGTGTGTGACGCGTGATTTCTCTTCGAGAAATCACGGTAATTTTTTGAACATTATTTTTAAATTTCTGGCACACGTCACACATATAATTTTGGCACCCGCAACGTGGGGACCGTGGTTTATATTTTGTTGGTCATATTTTTAAATTTAAAGTTATTTTTCTTGGTTTTGCTTGGTCTTTTCAACATCTCTCTTTACTCTTTTATTTCTATCTTTCTCTTTGCTTTTTCTCTACATATTGTTATTTGGCACTAATATTATTTTTTCCAAAATGTCACTTACCGTGGAACACATCCAATATCTACGAGGAGAGGAAATCAGTTACGAGCTCAAAATTCGAAATTGTTTCTATCCCGGATCAAATGAGGAAAATTTAAACATATTATGTGGATTAATCGAGATGGAAAGTATTGGGCAAACTACAGTTAATGCTGATTATTTTCCTGATCCCATCAATGACTCTCGGACATGTCTGGAAACACTTAAAGAGATGTCAGGTATGATTCAAAATTTTAATAGTAGAAATCGTTCTCATATAGAGCAATTTCAAGTTGAAATAAATTCTCGTTTAGTTGCCTTGTATCTTCGTATTTCTCGTTTGCCTCAACATTTAAGTGGCGAGCTTTTGAGATTGCTCTCTATGATCAAATCTGCCCTTTCTTCCATGTCCCGTGTAGTTGATACTAACCAGGTAGTAAATTTAATTCATTTTGATGAAATACCTTCCACTAATTCTTTTCCAACTACTTTATCTATTCCTATTGCCATGCTAAGTTCGTTCGATGATAGTTACCAGAGATTTTTGCAAAAATTGAATGCTATTAGATTTAGTAACGTAAATATTACCCCTACGGTATCTAATGCACATTCTGAAATTCCACCGACACCGCTACCACATCATCTACCAAGCAGTACTGTTTTACCTCGTTCCGCGGCTTGCGATCATAAAAATTTAGTTGCCAAATGGAATATTACATTTGATGGAAATACCGGCCTTAATAGTTTTCTCGAAAATATCGACAGCACGGCTTATTCTCGTGGCGTCACTCACGAACAATTATTTCGCCAAGCTGGTGATCTCTTTACCGGCCATGCTCTCGTTTGGTATCGCATGATACGCAACTCTATATCTTCTTGGTCGGAACTTGTTTCTAAACTTCGTTCTACCTTTTTACCTGCTAATTATGATCTAGCTCTTATGGATGAGATTCGGAATCGAACTCAAGCTTCTTGTGAGAAGGTAGAGATTTTTATTGCCATCATGGAAAACTTATTCTGTCGTTTAACTAAAACTCCTGACGAACAAACCAGGGTTAGTTACATTATTCGTAATTTACAACCGCATTTTCAGAGATTTTGTTCACTTCAAAATATTAACTCTCTCTCAGAATTGATTACTATTTGCAAGAGACTTGAAGACACTGAACTTAATGTCTCGCAGTTTAAAAATCCACCAACTCGTTCCTCACATACTTTAGAACCCGATCTTTCATTTCAAAGTAGTTCTAAATCATCCTGTAAACTGGATAGAAATATTCCTCGTTCAGCCGTTGCAGCTGTAGGTCAAGGGCGTGTTCTTAGTTGCTGGAACTGTAATAGTACGGAACATCTTTATCCAAAATGTCCAAAGCCTCGTAATCTCTTTTGCTTTTCTTGTGGTAAAAGAAACGTTACCAAACTTAAATGCCCTAACTGTTCAAAAAACGTGTGCGGCGCCTCGGTCTTGCCAGCTGTCGAGGAAAACGCCACCCCAACGCTGGTAAAACCGACAGAGACGAGTGGTCTCAATGGTTAAATCAAGTCTCTAACTTTTTCACGAATAATGTCATTTCACCTATTTTTAATAAATCAAGTGATGATAACCGACCTTTCGTTACTATCTTCATTCACGGAGTACCTATGACAGCCTTAGTTGATTCGGGTGCTAATATTTCTATTGTAGGCGGTCGAGGCTATTTAATGCTAAAACATCTATTTTCTCTAAAACCTAGTGTTGTTCCTACCGTTTCAACTGCTGATGGTAAATCTCATCCAACCCTAGGAAACGTTTTTGTACCTTTCACGTTGGGTAAAACGAGTAGTCATTTTTCTTTTACTGTCGTTCCTTCTGTAAAACACCCTGTAATATTAGGTGTGGACTTTTGTCGTTGTTTTGGTCTTAAGTTAGACTTTTCTAAGAATTCGTGGCATGCCCAAAATGAAATTGCTTCTCTTAGTGGTGTTTCTAGCCGTGAAAACTTATCTTCCCGTCCGCAAGAAATTCTTAATTCCGTTGTTGCTGATTTTGAAAAGCTCGGATCTTTAGGACTCGGTTGTACCAATAAAATTCAACATGTTATTGATACTGGTGACGCGCTTCCCTTAAAACAGCGCCAATATCCTCTTTCTCCAGTTATGATGGAGTTCGTTAATAAAGAACTGGACAAAATGTTGGAATTGGGAGTGGTTCGTCCATCTGTGAGTCCGTGGTCTAGTCCCATATTACTTGTCAAAAAGAAATCGGGAGAATATCGGCTATGTTTTGATGGTCGGAAACTTAATTCGGTTACGCGTAAGGATAGCTATCCCTTGCCTCGCGTAGATTACATCTTAAGTAAGCTGGGTAATGCAAAGTTTCTGTCTTCGGTTGATCTTAAGAGTGCATTTTGGCAAATTCCTTTATCGGCTTCGTCTAAAGAAAAAACCGCTTTCTCTGTACCAGGTCGCGGTCTGTTTGAATTCGTTCGAATGCCATTCGGTCTTTGTAATGCCCCTCAAACTCTTCAAAGACTAATGGATGAAGTTTTCGGTCCAGAATTAGACCCAAACGTTTTTGTTTACCTGGACGATTTAATTATCGCTACTTCTTCTTTTGAAGAACATATCGTTATTCTCTATAAAGTCTTAGATCGCCTCAAAGCGGCCGGTTTCACCGTAAATGTCAAGAAATGCGAATTTTGTTTACCTTCTCTCAAATACCTTGGTTTTGTTGTCGATCAACACGGTCTTCGCACTGATCCCGGATAAGGTATCTGCTATTGCAAATCTTCCTAGACCTAATACCGTAACCGAAGTGCGTAGGGCTTTAGGTTTATTCTCGTGGTACAGGAGATTTGTACCAAACTTTGCCTCTATGTCTGCTGTTATTTCGGACCTTACTAAAGGGAAAGGTAAAAAGTCCACCATTTCTTGGACGTCAGCTGCTGACGAAGCTTTTAACCAATTAAAAAATGCGCTAATATCTGCTCCAACTCTTGCTAGCCCTGATTATAATAAACCTATTAAACCTTTTAAGATTTATACTGACCCTTCCAATTATGGACTTGGAGCTGTGCTTACACAGATTGGCGATGATAATGAGGAACATCCTATTTCATATGCAAGTCGTACTTTGAATAAAGCTGAGAAAAATTATTCAGTTACGGAAAAAGAGTGCCTTGCTGTAATTTTCGGTATCTTAAAATTTCGTTCTTTTATCGAAGGGCTTCATTTCGAAGTTATTACCGACCACTACTCTCTTTTGTGGCTGCTTCGCATGCAGGATCCGCATGGAAGATTAGCTCGCTGGTCGGTACAATTACAACAATTTGATTTTAGTATCACTCACCGCCCTGGTAAACTCCATGAATTACCTGATGCTCTATCTAGGTGTCCTCTTGAGGTTTGTGTCATCGACAATAAGACTTTTTTAAATACCCGGGACAACTGGTATAGTAGAATGTGTGAAAAGGTAGTTTTAAGTCCAAACGACTATCCGGACTGGCGCGTGGAAAATAATTTTTTGTACAAAAACATCTTATCTCCCTATTCCCTTCCTTCTAATTTGTCTACATGGAAATTAGTTGTACCCCGGGAGTTTCGTAAAGAAATTGTCTCACGATGTCACGATGATGCAACTTCCGCTCATTTTGGTATCTTTAAAACTTTTCACCGTGTTGCATCAGAATATTACTGGCCTAAGATGCATCATTTTATTGCCGGTTATGTAAAACGTTGCAAGACTTGTTTGTCTCAAAAAGTTCCTCAAGTCCCTCCACCTGGTTTAATGGGCAGGGAAAAGATTATAAAGTTTCCTTGGCAAGCTATCTCGGTTGATCTTATGGGACCATTACCTCCTTCGTCAGCTGGAAATCGCTATATTCTAGTAGTGACCGATTGGTTTTCCAAATTTGTCATTGTTCACCCTATGCGTGAAGCTACCGCTCCAAAAATTTGTAAAATTTTAGAGGAAAATGTTTTTCTTTTATTTGGTGTACCACAAATTGTCATGTGCGATAATGGAACTCAGTTCGTCTCTAAATTATTTACAGATCTTATCACTAAATATGAAATACCTAAATTATGGTATAACGCCAAGTTTCACCCCCAGGTGAATTTTGTTGAGCGTACCAATCGGGTAATTAAAACAGCTATTAGGTCTTATCTCGACAATAATCATCGCGCTTGGGATAAAAATCTTCAAGCCATCGCTCAGGCCATTCGTACGAGTGTGCACGAAGTTACTCGATTTACTCCAGCTTTCCTTACTTTTGGTAGGCATGTTCCACTTTCAGGAAACTTTTACCGTTCTTTACCTGACAATATCTGTTTTGATTCCCCAGCTGATTATGGCAACTCATTATCAGAGATGTCTGAATTTTTCTTAGTCGTTCAAGACCGTATTCATCGAGCTTATGAGCGAAACGCGAAATATTATAATAAACATCGTCGTCAGCTCGAATTTGATGAAGGTGATCTAGTTTATCGTAGAAATCGAGTTTTATCTGTTGGTTCTAGATGTTTCTCTTCGGCTCTAGCACCTCGTTATGTCGAAAGCAAGGTTTTTCGAAAACTATCTCCTCTCGCGTATCACTTCCACGATACCGACGGAAATGATGCTGGCATCTACCACATAAAAGACCTTAAACCTGCATCTACTGTCCCCGATGATCCTGACACAACTTTTGATGATTCCGTTACGTCATCATCCTTTTTGGAGGGGGGGCAGTGAAACGATTTCATTCGTTTCGCGGTTTTTTATTTAAATCTTTTATATTTTAATTAAACATACGACATCTCTAGTGCTGCTGACTGCTTGAGAGGCGAGCGCGGTCTGTACAGGGAGTTGAGTTTCTGCAAGCTGAGACAACGGACGTATTTCGATAGCAATTTTGTTTGTTCTAAAATTTTTTATCTAAAGTTATTTTTAAAATCTTCAAGATTTTATTTAAAATATTCTTACTCCGGATTTTTTATTTCACTGATTTTGGTGAGTAAGGTGATATTTTTTATTTTTATTAGAACCTTTTGTTTTAAATAAATATTTAGATAACCACGTGTTGTCAAAGCTTGCGAGGAAACCTCCTCAACTTTTTTTTTTCTTTTTTTGTTATTATTATTTTCCAAATTTCTCGTGTATCTTTCACAGGAAAGATTCATTTTTTATTAGTTTGCTTAATATTTTTCTTTTGAATACGATTTAGGTTATTTTTTATACTGTGGGATTTAGACAGAGCTCACGCTGATTTACTGTCGTAAGTAGAATTTGTATCGTTCCATTTTTATTTTTCTCTTTGTTTTTGGATGCCATTAGTTACCTTTTTATCGTTAATTATTTTTTTTGGCAGCTAAAAAGTAAGTTATAAATTTTTACAAGTCCCGCAGTAAAAACGTTAGTTTTTGAAAACCTTTCAAGTCTTGTTATATTCTTTCTTTTTCTATTTTCTAGTCTTTTACAGCCTGGCCAGCTGATAGTTTTTTTTTGTAAAATTATTTGGAGTATTTTTTGTGTACAATTTTTGTAAATAATCATTTTTGCATTTATTTATTGTTAAATAAATTATTTGTTCATTTTTTATTATAAAGATTTTTTTGTATTTTTGCCACGGCAAGTTATTTTTTGGGATCAATTATCTGCTAAAAAATTTTATGTTTTATATTTCCTCCTGGTCCTGGATGGTCGAGATTTGTTGGTAGTGGAGTGTGGAGTTCCAATCCAAGCTGAATAGTACTGCGACACGTGCACACGTACACAGTACCAACTTACACACAGTACTCAGGCATCACGCACAAAAAACAGCAGTTTGCAGTTACACACGAACAACTCACGCAACCGCCAGACACGCTTAGTCCGGTGACACCACGCATTATCCTGCTATCCTGCTGTACGCTGCTACACTGCTTGTGTCCGACATCCTGCGGTGCCGCTTAATACTAACACGAACAGTACATATTCCGTCGACAAGCCGAACCTCGGTACCAAGACGTCCAGGGACTCACTCCAACGACCTAGCCATTCCAGACCCATCGATATTTTGTTACCCCACAAAAGGTATTTTATTATTTTTTGTAATAGGCAATAATTGTCCCCGTTAACTTCTCTATTGTATTTACTAGCCGTAAATAAAATTAGTTTCATTTTCAATTTGTTATTTTCGGTGTTGTTGTGTCCACCATTTTCCTTTCGGCACAACTGGCGCCCATCCCTATTATTGTTATTACAAATATCTTAGTGACCCACGACCTAGCGATACCACGACCAATTCTGAGCTGTCGAGGTAAGTGTGTGACGCGTGATTTCTCTTCGAGAAATCACGGTAATTTTTTGAATATTATTTTTAAATTTCTGGCACACGTCACAATATATATATATATATATATATATATATATATATATATATATATATATATATATATATATATATATATATATATATATATATATATATAGTACTTGAATAATTTATTTACTCGTTTATTTATAGAGATATGTATTTAATATAAATGTCACAGTATGCATTGTTTGTTACAGTTGCGCATTGCTATTTTAATAATAAATATTATTTTGAAAATTTTTTATAAAATACATTGTTCAATAAATATTGAATCACTATTTCACACATTGTTATTAATAAAATTTATAAGTATCTCGTTATTTATTCAAACAATGGCATTAAATTTGTGATAAAAATAAAGTATAAAATGTACAAGAATGTGAGTAATTAAATAGTACATTTGTATGTATTGTTGAATAATATAAATATTAAATAACAATTTAACACATTATTATTAATAGATTTGAGAAGTGTTACATAAATTATTTAAACATTAGCATTAAAATCAATGATAAAAATGAATTATAAAATACACAAGAATTTATTTATTTAAATGCAAAATAAATTGTAAGGAAATGTTATTTGTTAAATAATACATTCGTTTAAATAATACATTGTTGAATAATATAAATACTTTATCAATATTTCATACATTATTATTAATAAAAATTAGTAGTGTTATGTGGGTAGTTTAATAAAAAATGTCATTAAATTCTGTAGTAAGAATGCATTGTAAAATGTACCGGATTATTAGTTTTTAAATGGTACTTTTTTTATGTATATGTATACACATTGTAAATTAAAATAAATACTTAATCCCTATGTTCCATGTTGTAAAAAGCAAATAAAATAAAATTAATAAATTGTATATTTGTGTATATATACAGTGTGTTCCATTTAACAAGACTAATACAATGAGCAAAAATTTTCGACCAGTGGTTCTCAAAATATGGGGCACAACTTTCTTATTTTAAATGGGAACATATGTTTATTTTTAGGTTATTCAATAGAGTATTTTTTTCTAAATTCAACGACATAAACATATCATATACTAATTTAATAATATAACTGAAAAAAATGCATGTTAGATTTATATGTTTTTTATTTATATCTGGCTGCTATGTTTATATCGTTGAATTCTGAAAACGTACTCTATCGAATAACCTAAAAATAAACATATGCTCCCATTTAAAATAAGAAAGTTGTGACCAGTATTTTGAGAACCACTGATCGAAAAATAAATTTTTTGCTCATTGTTTTACTGTTGTAAAATGGTGGTTCTTTGCCAATTTTACCAACCTCGTAGCTCTTATAATTCTCGAGTTAGCAATGGAGGCACACTTAAATGGAACACTCTGTATAACAATATAAATAGTCAATCCTTATTTGCCACAATGTCGTCAATAAATTTCAGAAGTTTCATGTAATTTATTTGAAAAAAAGGCACTAAGTTTGCGATAAGAATAAAAAATATACAGGATGTTCCAATTAAAAGTGCCACCATTGCTATCTCAAGAACTATAAGAGCTACGAGGTTGGTTAAATTAGCAAAGAACCACCATTTTACAAGACTAATACAATGAGCAAAAAAAAAATTTTGCAACCTGTGGTTCTCAAAATACGGGACACAACTTTCTTATTTTAAATAGAAACTTATGTTTATTTTAAGGTTATTCGATAGAGTATTTTTTTCTGAATTCAACTATATAAACATATCACATACTAATATGACAAAATAACTGAGAAAAATGCATGGTAGATTTATTTGTATTTTATTTATATCTGGCTGAAATAAGAGTGCTTTGGATAGAAAACAATTCATTTTCTTCTTAAAACTGACAGTTCAAGCAAATAAAATTTAACAACAAATAATCAAACAATGTTAGATAGAACTACATGTCTATGTTTTCTAACCATAGCACTCTTGTTTCAGCCAGATATAAATAAAATACATATAAATTTAACATGCATTTTTCTCAATTATTTTGTTATATTACTATATGATATGTACATATCGCTGTATTCAGAAAAAAATACTTAATCGAATAACCTAAAAATAAACATACATTTCTATTTAAAATAAGAAAGTTGTGTCCCGTATTTTGAGAACCACTGGTCGAAAAAAAAATTTTTTTTGCTCATTATATTAGTCTTGTAAAATGGTGGTTCCTTGCTAATTTAACCAACCTCGTAGCTCTTATACTTCTCGAGATAGCAATGGTGGCACTTTTAAATGGAACACCCTGTATAGTAATGTGGTTATATAAATGGTATATTTAGTATAATATAAATATAATATATAATAATATAAATATTGAATCACTATTATACACATTGTTTTTTAATAGATTTCAAAAGAGTTACGTAAAAAATATAAACATTGGCATTAAAATCTGTGATATGAATGCAATATAAAATGTACGGGAATGTTAGTTCTTTAAGGTTTAATTTGTTTATATATAAATATATACTTTATTAAATAATATTCGTAATACTTAAATCATTATTTTCCACATCGTTGTTCATAAATTTAATTATTAATTACATTGTAGAATAATATAAATTCTCAGGCACTATTTCACACATAGTTATTAATAAATTTTAGAAGTGTCACGTAATTTATTTAAACAATGGCATCAAAGCTGTGATAAAATTTTAAAAGTTTTAGGTCATTTATTAAAACAATAGCATTAAATTTGTGACAAAAATGCATTATAAATGTAAAGGAATATGAGTTTTAAATAGCGCATTTGTTTATATAATACATAAAATTATAAATAACATAAATATCGAATCAATATTTCACACATTATTATTAATATATTTTAAAATGGTTACATAATGTATTTAAACAATGTCCGGAAATGTTAGTATCTAATTGGAACATTTGTTTAAGTATACAGGGTGTTGACTTGAACACCCAAACATAGGGATATAACATGTAAAATCATATTTTCGTAATTTTCTGTTTCCCTAATTATTTTATGTAAACAAGCTTCAAATAAAGATTATAGAACATACAATTCTGCATCTAAATCAATAAACAAAAGTAATTTTACGTGCCTTGTAAGCTCAGAAATTGGATATGAAACTGATTTAACTCAGCCTAAAAATATCCGTGGAATTGATACAAAAATTAACAAATGTTTAACGGTTTATCTGTCAAGTTAGCTACGTTAGTTTATTTTTATTATTATATCAAATTACTGTTGAAATGAATAATATTACATAAATTAATTTTGAATTAAGTAAATAAAAACCATATAAAATATAAAAATAAACTAACGCAACTAACTTGACAGATAAACCGTTCAACATTTGTTAATTTTTGTCTCAATTTCAGGACTACTGCTATTTATGTGGTGATTTGCGTCATTTTCATACCCAATTTCTGAACATACAGGGCACGTAAAATTAATTTTGTTTATTGATTCAAATGCAGAATTTCATGATCAACAACCTTTATTTCAAGCTTTTCTACATAAAATATTTAGGGACGCAGGAAATTACGAAAATATGATTGTACATGTTATATCCCTATGTTCGGGCGTTCGAGTCAACACCTTGTATGTACATATTGTACATACTTTGTTGAATAATATGAGTACTTAGTCCCTCTTTTCCATCATGTTATTAACAAACTATGCAAGTTGAAAGTGTGAAAATAGTATTTATTATTTTTACTTTTAATATCCAAATGACAATATTGGCGCCAAAAAATTAAATCATTTGTGTTTTAAAATTTAAAGTTATTAATTAAAAGAAAATTTGTAAATACAAATATATAGTTGTAATCTATTTAATTTTATAAATTTTAATTTATTTAATCAACATTTATTATTTCCAATAGTGCAATCTATTGACGAATTCCGCAACATTATGTTTTAAACAAATCATGGCTAAACATGATTTCTCGGTTAGAAGTGTTGTAAAATTACAGTTAAAAATGAATAAATTTGTTATGAAATGAATAAAATAAATCATTTCCTTTCGATTTGTGTAATTATAAACGCTCGAATTTAAATTGGGGAGCAATAATCTATGAAAAACGATTTTCCCATGTTAAATTCTTATGTTCGGCTTTCAAGAATTCACCCAGTATACTGTGTGTCCCAAGAAGGTGTTGTCATAGGCATATAACATGGCAAAACAGTTTTTGGTAAATTAAAACTGTCCGGCTTGCAACTAAGTCACCATATTGTACAGGACAAAACTATATGTATTTCTACATCTTATTTAATACAGATTACTTTATTTTAATAGCACAATTCACCGAAATTAATGAAAAAGTGTTAATTTTTTCACGTGATACTTTTGTTGTGCAAAATGACTGCTGTCAATTCATGGTTATCACGTCAGGCAAATAACCTACGGAATCGAAACTGATCATAGGTCGATTCCGATTATGGAAATGTCTTTTTTATGTTTTCTGTTTTTTAATGTTAATACAAAATTAATAATATGTTTTGTAAAAAATATTTAATGAGAAATAATTAAAATGAATCCAGAAATAAAGAAAAAACTAAAGAAATAACATCTTAATAGGTAAAATGAAGAAATTTTATTAACAAATGTATTTATTTAGTGCACAATTACGAAAAAAAATATTAAAAAGAAATTTTAACACTAGGCATTATTCCAAAGACCTACGATTCTGTAAGACCATTATTCTAAACCCATGACAACGAATTGACAGAAATGTCACATTTCCTATTAGTAATAAAACTGGTACATAAAAAACAGTAATTCCTTTATGTAAATTTCATTGAATTATGCTATTAAAATTAAGTGATCTGTATTAAATAAGATGTAGAAGTACATGTATTTTATCCTGTATATATAGTGAATTAGTTTTTACTTACCAAAAACCCATGTTATGTGCCTATGACAATACCTTCTTGGGACACAAGGTATATACTTTGTTAAACAATATACGTAATTTATCTATTTTTGCCAGATTGTTCTTATTAAGATTGATTATATATTACATTATTTTAGAAGTGTCACGTACTTTATTTAAACAATGGCATTAAAACTGTAATAAATTTTAGATGTTTCAGGTCATTTATTTAACCAATAGAATTAAAATTGTGATATAAATGCATTATAAATGTAAATTAATGTAAGTTTTAAATGACACATTTGTTTATATAATAAATTGTTGAATAACAAAAATATTCAATTACTATTTCACACCTTGTTATTAATAAGTTTTAGAAGGGTTACATATCGTATTTAAACAATGTCCGAGAATGTTAGTAATTAATTGGTACATTTGTTTATGTATATGTACATACATTGTTGAATAATATAAATACTTAATCCCTATTTTCCATTTTGTTATTAATAAACTATGCAAGTTGAAATAATGAAATTTACATACGTTTAAGATCAAAATGATAGTATTGGCGCCAAAGAATAAAATCATTTACTATTTCGACACATAATTAATCTATCGTTCAAATAGTTGCGGAATTCGTCGATAGATGCCACTACTAAAAAAATAAATGTTGATTAAAAAAATAAACATTTGTAAATGAAATAGATAATGGGATGAGGTGCAGAACCAAAATATACAAGTCCAAAAAATAATGTCATAAAATATACAGACCCAAAACCGTGCAAATCTAAAAAATGACGTCATCCTAAAAACTGGGAGGGATAGCTACCAAAGTACAGGTTATTGTTACTTGGTGTTACTGCTAGTATCCACTAGATGTCAGTGTACATTCTCATCATTCAATTGCAGTACTGGACTAGTATATAATTTGAACTTTTATTTATACATATTAATTCATATATATTATTTTAAAACGTGTAGGCAATATATCTTACACATGCAAATTATTTTTCTAAATAACTATTATATAATTAAATAAACTATTGTATATTTCACACTAACTTACTTGTGCGTACCTATACTTTTTTCAGACTATCTCAAAAATGTCAATAATAAAGAAAGCAAAAATTTTACTTTTTTATTAATTTTACATTTATAGTCAAATCTTATTCTTCTAATTACCTGTATTGGTGAAAAAAACTGCAAATTACTATGTATAGATGATATCTACATTCATATAACCCACTTTATTGAACATAATAAATAACTAAACAATTTCATAAGTAACAACTATTAAAAACAAATTCTCATTAATTCCTTTTACAAGAAGTACGCCACATTTTCGATATGCGGCACAAAGTACTCAAAAACTTGTTCAGCCGTTGATTTTATGTGGACTCCAGTATCACTAACAACAGCAACTGTAGCAACATTTCCCAGATTTCAAAGCTTTCATTCTGTAACAAAATATTAAAAAAAATTCTAATCTCATACAATATTATTTTCCGAGTATTATACAACTTACGATAATTACGTACTTTTTTATTTTGCTCTGTATTTTCCAAAAGTATCTAGGACTCGACAAACCATAAGTCTCCAAGTTATCGTTGTTTGTTAATGTGTTGTAGGATGAATCTCCAACCAATTGATTTATTTCCATTCAGTCTATTTCGGGAAAGCCATACAGGTTTGAGAGTCGTATAGCAGTAAAAACTTTGAATTTTTATTTTTGTTCTTATGAAGAGAATAGTAGTCTCACCAGAAGAAGTCCAATTAGATTTGTACCTAACGTCTGCAAAAAATACTTTCTACAAAAAATACCAACAATTAATATGTGTGAAACCTACCATATATATCACATACAGAACTAGGTCTAAGGTTCCATTATATTTAATTACTGAATAAACAAATTTTCAAATATAACTTTTTCAATGTAGTGAACTAAAAGTAAGATCAATGTAAATAATAGCCATAGCATGGTGTTTTAAAATAGTTATATCATAGAAAAGTAATATAATATCTACAGAATGCGCTCTCTACTAAGGAATGACTGCGCTGTAGTTGATTGGGATCAAGCACGGCTTCACACCAACTTCATAGAGGTCGTAGTCGCGAAAAGAGTGGGAACTTTAAATAGACGTCATGAACGGGGATAACGATAAATTTAATACGAGAAAAGATATACTATAGGATCTGCTGTTCTTGGCACATAAGTGATACCTTCAAGTTCAAATAATTTATGATACCTGACTACTAAGCTTCCCAACCCTATATAAAAGGTTATAAACCCTGCATAAGACAGTTTCAAATATCTCTGAATACAATATTAGGTGATCTATCCATTTTTCATATTAACGTGCAGTATCTCAGCAATAAAATTGAACAATTAATATTATTTTTAGAAAGTAACCCATTTAATGTGTAACGTCAGCATCTTCATAGCACGAAGCTAACGTTGCTAACTAGCTGTCCGGCTAGTCTCGGGAACCATCGGGCCACGTCGGGCCCCGATCCCACTACTAGCGCTGTCGTCCCCCACTCCGTAGCTGCGGCTATATAAGCCCGGACACTAGTCCGGCGAGCACCTTTCCTTCCCATCCGCCTCCAGCCCAACTAGCAAAGGCGAGCTGAGCCTTTCTAACCCGAGGCGTGTTGAGCCTTCCTAACATATGGCGTGCTGAGCCATTCTGACCCAGCTTCTCCGCATACGGCGTGCTGAGCCGTTCCTGAGGCGTGTTGAGCCATCCTGACCGAGGCGTGTTGAGCCGTACCCGAGGCGTGTTGAGCCTTCCTTACCGACGGCGTGTTGAGTCGTACCCCAGGGCGTGTTGAGCCTTCCTAACCCGAGGCGTGTTGAGCCTTCCTAACAATTGGCGTGCTGAGCCATTCTTAACCGACCTTCTCCGCATACGGCGTGCTGAGCCGTTCCTCAAGGAGTGTTGAGCCATCCTGGCCGAGGCGTGTTGAGCCGTACCCGAGGCGTGTTGAGCCCTCCTTACCGACGGCGTGTTGAGCCGTACCCCAGGGCATGTTGAGCCTTCCTAACCCGAGGCGTGTTGAGCCTTCCTAACATATGGCGTGCTGAGCCATTCTCACCCGACCTTCTCCGCATACGGCGTGCTGAGCCGTTCCTCAAGGCGTGTTGAGCCATCCTGACCGAGGCGTGTTGAGCCGTACCCGAGGCGTGTTGAGCCTTCCTCACCTAAGGCGTGTTGAGCCTTTCTTACCGACGGCGTGTTGAGCCGTACCCGAGGCGTGTTGAGCCTTCCTAACCCGAGGCGTGTTGAGCCTTTCTAACATATGGCGTGCTGAGCCATTCTTACCCGAGCTTCTCCGCATACGGCGTGCTGAGCCGTTCCCCAGGGCGTGTTGAGCCATCCTTACCGAAGGCGTGCTGAGCCGAACGTTCCCTCACTACCTACTCCACCGGCGACACCGCGTCGGCCCCGAGTCACCGCGTGGGAACCGTGCCGCGTTCGTCAACACCCGAGTACAGCACGGCAAGGTGCGCCATTAGCTTTATCGCGAACGCGTACTATCGTAACCGGGACCGTAACCGCCGCCTCGCCGTATCACCGTGTCTGCTTTGTTACAGGTTGCCCCAGCCCGGAGAAGTAGCTCCGACAGCCGCCAGACGCTAAACGGCCATTCTTACATTCTTACTGTTTTACAATAAATTGTATTTATTTTTGATTATATAGAATATATATTTATTTATATTTTTGGGTAAAAACAGAAGTGTTTGCTTATTCCTCTAGTGCAAGTCCGTCCTGACTCCCATCCTCGCTCCTGAACCCTGGTAACTCCTGAGCACCCGACCGGCGGGGAATGAGAGACGTTACATGGCGCCCGAACAGGGACCGTTAAAGTAAACACTTCTGTATTCTTTTCTAAATTTTTGGTCACTTATTATAATTTCTAAAATGCCGAACGAGAATCCCACCACGGCCGGGCTTATGAGCGCACCTCCGGCTGCTGCATACATTCTTGATACGGTCCACAAATGGAACTGCCAGTTCGACGGTAAGAATGTCCTGACATTCATCGAGCACGTGGAAGAACTAAGAGCGGGCTACCATTTTTCTGATTCCCAGATGCTTACCGCGTTACCTGAATTGCTACGAGGCGAAGCCCTGCTCTGGTACCGTAATAGCCGCGATAGCTGGACCGGATGGGAAGATTTTCTCCAAGACTTACGACTCTATTATCTCCCCACCGGATTACGGATTCAACTCGAAGACGCTGTCCGAGACCGAACGCAAGGGGCAAATGAACCAGTCCGTCCATACGTCACAGATCTCCGTACACTGACGCGCCGCCTCGGAGAAATGAGCGAGAAAAGCCAGTTAGATCGCCTGTATCGGAATCTACGCCCCGAATACCAACTTTACATCCGTAGAGCCGAAATTTCGAGCATCTCCGACCTAGTTGCTAGGGCAGATGAATACGAAGAAATCCGACGACAGCAATCAGTTTTCCGACCACCACCCTCTGCTGCCCAGTCGCTTATGCCGGAGACAGCTTATCGGAGCCAGCCGGCGTCGAGAACCCAAACTCGAAGCACCTCTATTAGCATGGTTTATCAGCGGAATGAATGCTGTTGGAGATGCGGGCAGAGAGGACATACCCGCCGAGACTGCCGCAGACCCTGGAAAATATTTTGCTCATATAGTGGTACAGCAGACACGCTTACCAAAGATTGCCGTTGCCACCGGCCGGGAAACGAGTTGGCGGGCAGAGGTATCGCTACCGATCAACTGCCGAACGCCATCGCCCAGAAGGAAGCAATCAATCGACCGACCCGCGACCGCATATTCCCATAATGTTGTGCGGCGTAACCGTTAACGCGCTGGTAGACACTGGCTCAGTGGTGTCATATATCAGTGGCATAACCGCCGCGCGCTGTCAGAAAAGGGGATACGTTCTGAACCACGAGGATACCAATGCACGATTAGCTGACGACACCGAAGCACAAATAACAGGACATATGACTCTACGGGTTGAGATCGCCGGCCAAAAGACACGCCACTCATTTCTTGTTATGGAGACTCTCGAATCCGCCGTCATACTTGTAGTCGACATATTAAGCCAGATAACTCTCGAATGCCGTATTGGAGCACAATTCCGTATTGTCACCGGCCCCCAACAATATGACGACGACATTAGATACCGTAAGGGAACGCTAAACCGAGTTGCGGACACCCTTTCACGGCAACCCGAACCGACCACCGTAAGCACCGCACGACCGGCCGAACGTTGCAAGTGGTACGACCGAAAAATGGCCGCTGTTCAACAAAATGCAGCCGATAATCCTGAGTATTGTATCCGCAGCGGGAAACTTTACCGCCATATCCTGCACACATTAAATTTTTATGAGACGACACCGGATGAAGACTGGAAACTATGCATACCCACATACCAGCGACCCGAAATACTGAAAGAAGCACATGACGACCCGACGGCAGGACATCTCGGCATCGCTAAAACTATTACCCGCCTTGCGCCACATTATTACTGGCCGGGAATGTTCCAGGATGCCGCTAAATATGTACGCCACTGTCAAAGCTGTTTGTCGCATAAAACATCGCAACAACAACCAGCGGGGCGAATGTATGCAACGCCAGTCGAGCAACCCTGGGAGACGGTCTCGTATGACCTGATTGGACCTTTACCGCGATCCAAACAAGGACATGTATGGCTCGCCGTGCTACAAGATAAATTTTCAAAATTTATTGAATTGCAACCGATACGCAAGGCAAGCGCTGGAGCGATATGCTATGCACTCCGAACCCGAATCCTGCTGCGATACGGCCGACCGAAGACCGTGATCAGTGATAACGGCAAGCAATTCCGAAGCAAAGAATTTGAGGACCTCCTTCGTAAAGCCGGCGTAACACACCGATTGACCCCACCGTATACGCCCCAGTGGAACCCAGTCGAGCGGGCTAACAAAGTCATCAAAACGATGATATCCCAATACATTACGAAGTCACACCGAACGTGGGATGAACATCTTCCAGAACTCGCGTTTGCGTTTAACACAGCAGACCATGAATCGACGGGCTATTCACCAGCCTACCTCGTCTACGGTCGGAAACCGCCGACACCCGGTAGCATGCAGGTAGTGAACCAACAACCGTCACAAGAAACCAGATTCCGTACATTACAGGAAGCGTATGAACTAGTACGAATCAACCTTGCCCGAGCTTTTCAAAAGCAACAACGCTATTACAATCTACGGCACCGTGATTGGCGTCCCTCTATCGGAGAACAGGTGATGAAGAAAAAACACCATTTATCCGACAAAAGACAAGGCTTTAACGCAAAGCTAGCCCCCGTTTATTCTGGCCCGTATAGAGTACACCGCATCCTCTCACCAGTAATAGTTGACTTGCGAACTACCGGAGGGCGCTACCTACGCCATATACATGTAAGCGAGCTGAAACCATGTGGAGAGGGGAGCAGTTGCTAGGGTAGGGGTGACGAGCCTGCAGCGCCTCACGCTGCATCAATCAGTAATCCGCACACCGCCGACACGAAGCCGACCACCGGTATTAGGTCATTACGCGTGAACGTTTCACGCTCCGAAAGAAAGGGGGGGATGTAACGTCAGCATCTTCATAGCACGAAGCTAACGTTGCTAACTAGCTGTCCGGCTAGTCTCGGGAACCATCGGGCCACGTCGGGCCCCGATCCCACTACTAGCGCTGTCGTCCCCCACTCCGTAGCTGCGGCTATATAAGCCCGGACACTAGTCCGGCGAGCACCTTTCCTTCCCATCCGCCTCCAGCCCAACTATCAAAGGCGAGCTGAGCCTTCCTAACCCGAGGCGTGTTGAGCCTTCCTAACATATGGCGTGCTGAGCCATTCTTACCCGACCTTCTCCGCATACGGCGTGCTGAGTCGTTCCTCAAGGCGTGTTGAGCCATCCTGACCGAGGCGTGTTGAGCCGTACCCGAGGCGTGTTGAGCCTTCCTTACCGACGGCGTGTTGAGCCGTACCCCAGGGCGTGTTGAGCCTTCCTAACCCGAGGCGTGTTGAGCCTTCCTAACATATGGCGTGCTGAGCCATTCTTACCCGAGCTTCTCCGCATACGGCGTGCTGAGCCGTTCCCCAGGGCGTGTTGAGCCATCCTTACCGAAGGCGTGCTGAGCCGAACGTTCCTTCACTACCTACTCCACCGGCGACACCGCGTCGGCCCCGAGTCACCGCGTGGGAACCGTGCCGCGTTCGTCAACACCCGAGTACAGCACGGCAAGGTGCGCCATTAGCTTTATCGCGAACGCGTACTATCGTAACCGGGACCGTAACCGCCGCCTCGCCGTATCACCGTGTCTGCTTTGTTACAGGTTGCCCCAGCCCGGAGAAGTAGCTCCGACAGCCGCCAGACGCTAAACGGCCATTCTTACATTCTTACTGTTTTACAATAAATTGTATTTATTTTTGATTATATAGAATATATATTTATTTATATTTTTGGGTAGAAACAGAAGTGTTTGCTTATTCCTCTTGTAGAGAATCGAACAAATATGGTGGAGTTGCAATTTTTGTTGATAGAAATATAAATTGTATACCTTTGGATCTTACTGAGTTTAATGTAGCTAATCACGCTGAATTTTGTGGTATACATTTATCTGACTTTGACATTATTCTAATTACTACGTACAGGACAGGATTAGGTAATTTTACTACTTTTTATAACAAAGTGGAAGAAATATTAACCAAATTTAACTCTTCACATAAAAAAACAATAATTGTAGGAGATTTCAATTTCAGTCTAGCTGTTGCTCTGAAAAGCCTAGTAATAATTTTTTAGATTTTTCTAATTTAATAGAATCTTTTGGCATGAAAGCTACTATAGATAAACCTACAAGGATTACCTTAAACTCATCTACTGGTCTAGATAATATACTCACTAACCTTGACGCTAACAAATTCTCCGCTGATGTTCTTGATCCATGTCTTTCTGACCATGCGGGTCAATACATAAATATTAAAACTAATATTATATTATTAGATCAGAGTTGTCTGATGGCAAGATGTTTTACTAAGAACAATATTGCTCGATTTAAATTTTTCTTAAGCTCAATTAATTTTTGTACTATATTCAATGATCACTTGACTACTGCTAATGAAAATGCTACTGCTCTAATTAATTGTTTAACCGACTATATAGAAATTTGCTTTCCGTTGGGAGAATGTAAGACAAAATTCAGAAATTCACCCGTTAACTGGTTTGATTCATCTCTCAAAAAAAAGAGGGATGATTTAAAACTTTTGAAACTTATGTATGATAGTACAAGAAGTGAGTTTTTTCATAATCTTTATAAAAACAATTTAAAGGATTATAGAAACAAAATAACACTGCTTAAACGTACAGCTTATGGACAGTTTTTAATTTCTTCCAATAATAAAAGCAAGGATAGTTGGAAATTAATTAATTCAGAACGTAATTATAATAACACAAGTCATAAATTACATCCTAATTTAACACCAGATGATTTGAATGAATATTTTACTTCTGTTGCCTCAAAAACAATTGAAAACATCAAAAGCGTACATAATGATAACCACAATTTAATAGATATGGCGGTAAATAACATTAGTATTCCTAATAAAAGATTAATTCTCGAAACAGTTGATGTAGTTGATGTGTATAATGCAATCAGGTCATTAAAAAATTCTAAATGTCTCGATATTTATAATATGAGTAATAACTTATTGAAAGAAATAATTGATTTCATTGTTGAAACTTTAACTTTTTTGTTTAATAAATGTATTTAAGAAGGGGTTTATCCTGATTGTTTTAAAATAGCAAAAGTTATTCCTCTATTCAAAAAAGGAGATATTTCGAAAGTTGAAAATAATAGACCAATTTCAATTTTGCCGACGATTTCAAAAGTTTTTGAGAAAATCATTAAATTGAAATTAATTATTTTTTTTTTAAGCAAATAACTTATTTAACGATAATCAATTTGGTTTTCGTGAAGGACGTTCTACCGTTCAGGCTGCTCTACATATTATTAATAAAACAGTAGAAGGTATTGAGAAGGGCCAGAAGGTGGCACTCACTTTATGTGATCTTTCTAAAGCCTTTGATTGCGTCTCACATGAAAAATTGTTATCCAAATTACGTATGTATAGGATTATTGGAAATATTTTACAATTGTTTGCTTCCTATCTAGTAAATCGGTTTCAAGCAGTCTTTATCAAGTCAGATGCATCTGAATGTTAGAGCATGGTGTGCCCCAGGGTTCTGAACTGGGCCCCATATTTTTCATTTTATATATTAATGATTTTAGTAATTTTATTCAACCTGTCGAAAGTGTTTTGTATGCAGATGACACAACACTTGTAAGTATGCACTATGATTCAAATATACTAGCAGAAATTTCTAAAGCGAACCTACAGAAAGCAGAATTATGGTATACAACAAATAATTTACTTCTTAATAAAAGCAAGAGTCAAGAGTTAATAATATCAACAAATAATAAAGTAGGAAATGGGAACTCTGTATCCTTATTAGGTTTAACATTAGATGACTCACTAAACGGGAACACCCATATTACAAACATTTGCAAGAAATTGTCTTCCGTAATTTTTCTTCTAAGAAGGTTAAAACACTTGGTTGACACTTCCACTTTGCGCTTAACATATTTTGCCTTATTCCACTCTATAATATCTTATGGCGTAGTTTGGTGGGGCAATGCAACTAATGCAAAAAAAGTCTTTATATTACAGAAAAAAGCGATAAGAACTATATGTGGTCTGAATCAAAGAATTTCATGTAAAAATAGTTTTAGAGAACTCGAAATCATGCCTCTTCCTTCAATTTACATATATGAACAAATTACAGAAATTCATAAACGGAAAACGTTTATTTCTATGAACAAGGACTACCACTCTTACCAAACCCGGTCAGCTTCTCTGTTACGGAAACCTAAATATAATTTAACTAAATCAAAAAACAACTCATTAAATCTCGATTTATATAATGCTTTGCCAGAACATATTAAACTCTTGGAAGAAAAAAAAATCAAGAAACTTATGAAACCTTATTTTATAAAACACTGCTTTTACACAGTAGAGGAATTTTTAAATACTAAGATATATGACATCTAATATCAATTTTCTTTTATCACTCGCTGATTTTTATTATATTATGTAATTTGACGTACTATAAACATTTTATGTAACATAGTAAATAAAATATCTATCTATCTATCTATCTATCTACAACTATACTTCAAACTGTTTAACAGGGCCCGCGCTATACAGTAAGCAAGGTAAGCGTGGCAGAAGAACGCTAAGATGTGAGGGGCGCCATGCCTCCAAAATAAATAGATAAAAAAAAATCGAAAAAGAAAACACTTGGAAGCAATTTGTAAAAACTGTAAATTTTATAGTTTTTTCTATATTTATCTATTTATTTATTTAGTCTATGGCATTTGTTTTTGATTCTTATGTAAGGTGGATTATTTATAAAACATTTTTAAGAGTTACAGGTATACCTGTATATATAATTTCGGCGCCTCCGATTTTTTTTACAAAAAAATGTATTTACATTTTTTAACTTTAACTTGTTTTATCTCGGAAGTTACTTGGAATATTTTGATTATTTTTGCAGGAGAATGTGTCTGTAGGTATTATGAATGTATTTAAAATATAAAAATTCAATGGTTTTGTGAAATACATACTTAAAAAAATTAAAACTAACTGAAGAACAAGCCAATTTTGCATTTTGTAGTGCAATTTTCAATGATCAAGCAATGTTTCGGTCTGAAGAGATAGACCCCCATATACTGTTGCAAACTTTCAGAAAAGGTACCAAAGAGGTTTTTTAATTTGATATTTGAAACTGTCTTATGCAGGGTTTATAACCTTTTATATAGGGTTGGGAAGCTTAGTAGTCAGGTATCATAAATTATTTGAACTTGAAGGTATCACTTATGTGGTAAGAACAGCAGATCCTATAGTATATCTTTTCTCGTATTAAATTTATCGTTATCCCCGTTCATGACGTCTATTTAAAGTTCCCACTCTTTTCGCGACTACGACCTCTATGAATTTGGTGTGAAGCCGTGCTTGGTCCCAATCTACTACAGCGCAGTCATTCCTTAGTAGAGAGCGCATTCTGTAGATATTATATTACTTTTCTATGATATAACTATTTTAAAACACCATGCTATGGCTAAGGTTCTTTAACTACAACAGTTGTAGTTAAAGAACCTTGGCTATGGCTAATATTTTTTTTCTCGTATTAAATTTATCGTTATCCCCGTTCATGACGTCTATTTAAAGTTCCCACTCTTTTCTGTACCATGGCCACTGAGGTGAATGGGCCCGAACGATCGCAGCGCGCTCGTGCCCTATAAAAATGTACTTATTTTTTTTTTGTTCAATAATAAATATATAACCTGCAAAAAATCATATACATATATTGTGCATACAATTTATTGTAAAATATAATCTACGTCTAAAATGTGTTTTCTTTTGTAAAGTTAATTCCACGAATCCATTCCCGATAACATAAGTAAATCAATTTATAATCGAACTAAATAATTAATTATATTTCAATAATGATGTACAGTACTATCAAATCTCGTGCATAAAGATAATATATTTGATTATTAACTAATATATATTATATACATTGATCTTACTTTTAGTTTACTACATTGAAAAAGTTATATTTGAAAATTTGTTTATTCAGTAAATAAATATAGTAGAATCTTAGATCTAGTTCTGTATGTGATATATATGGTAGGTTTCACACATATTAGTTGTTGGTATTTTTTGTAGAAAGTATTTTTTGCAGACGTTAGGTACAAATCTAATTGGACTTCTTCTGGTGAGACTACTATTCTCTTCATAAGAACAAAAATGAAAATTCAAAGTTTTTACTGCTATACGACTCTCAAACCTGTATGGCTCCCCCGAAATAGACGGAATGGAAATAAATCAATTGGTTGGAGATTCTTCCTACAACACATTAACAAACAACGATAACTTGGAGACTCATGGTTTGTCGAGTCCTAGATACTATTGGAAAATACAGAGCAAAATAAAAAAGTACGTAATTATCGTAAGTTGTATAATACTCGGAAAATAATATTGTATGAGATTAGAATTTTTTTAAATATTTTGTTACAGAATGAAAGCTTTGAAATCTGGGAAATGTTGCTACATTTGCTGTTGTTAGTGATACTGGAGTCCACATAAAATCAACGGCTGAACGAGTTTTTGAGTACTTTGTGCCGCATATCGAAAATGTGGCGTACTTCTTGTAAAAGGAATTAATGAGAATTTGTTTTTAATAGTTGTTACATATGATATTGTTTAGTTATTTATTATGTTCAATAAAGTGGGTTATATGAACGTAGATATCATCTACACAAAGTAATTTGCAGTTTCTTTCACCAATACAGGTAATTAGAAGAATAAGATTTGACTATAAATGTTCAAATTATATACTAGTCCAGTACTGGAATTGAATGATGAGAATGTACACTGACATCTAGTGGGTAGTAGCAGTAACACCGAGTAACACTAACCTGTACTTTGGTAGCTATCCCTCCCAGTTTTTAGGATGACGTCATTTTTTAGATTTGCACGGTTGTGGGTCTGTATATTTTATGACATTATTTTTTGGACTTGTATATTTTGGTTCTGCACCTCATTCCATTATCTATTTCATTTACAAATGTTTATTTATTTAATCAACATTTATTTTTTAAGTAGTGGCATCTATCGACGAATTCCGCAACTATTTGAACGATAGATTAATTATGTGTCGAAAAAATAAATTTTAGTTTTGTTTATGCATGTATACATTGTGTCTAAAAAATTGTGAACAAAGTTGTTCAAAATTAAATTCTACGTCAGATAAGATCATAATTGTTGTAACAGCACGTGTGCAGTACGAGATCAATTAAATATAATATGTAACATTTTCGTTCAAAATCAGACACCCATGGAAATAAAAGAAAATATCTATATGTCAATTGTGACAGTTAGTAACCTTACTTTGTGTTCAATATTTTTTTAAATTATATTTGTACTACTTTTGAATATTAGCATATTATTAAAGAAATGAATATAAATTCAACTTAAATAATATTAAAATATGGACAATAAGTATTATAATTAGTGAAACTCTACACTGACAGATAGATATTTTCTTTTATTTTCATGGCTATCTGATTTTTAACGAAAATATTACATTTTATATTTAATATATCTTGTATTATAGTCGTGCTGTTGCAACAGTTATGATCTTAAATGATTTAGAATTTAATTTCGAACAACTTTGTACTGTTGTAGTTTTGCTCCAAATCTATCAGGAGAGAGAGTATCCGCAATTTTTTTAATTCCCATTCGTTCCGCACTCTGTATATGTCCACTATTGAACAATATAAATAGTTAATCAATATTTGCCACATTGTTGTTAATAAATTTTAGAAGTTTCAGGTAATTTATTTAAACAAATGCATTCAATTTGGGGTAAAAATGAATTAAAATATACAGGTTGTGCTTATTTAAATGGTATATTTGTTTAAAATATAAATACAGGTGTTTACGGTCTTTTTATTTTATTTTTAATGGGTTAAACTAGAGGTCAAAAGAAGGCGAAACACATTAGAACACCTTAATAAAATATTTATAATAAAAGAGATATGATTTTTTTTTAGTTTTTATATTGTTGTTAATAAATTTGGATATATAATACCTCGTATAATACATAGTTGAATAATACAAAAACTCAATTACTAGTTCACACATAGGTAGTAATAAATTTTAGAAGTGTTACCTAAATTATGTAAACAATCGCATTAAACTGTAATAAATTTCAGAAGTTTTAAGTACTTTATTTAACCAATAACATTAAATTTTTGATAAAAATTAATTATGTATGTAAAGGAATGAGTATTTAAATGGCACATTTGTTTATATAATAAATCGTTGCATAACGTAAATATTCAATCACTATTTCACACATTGTTATTAATAAATTTTAGAAGTGTATTGTAACTTATTTAATCAATGGTGTTAAATTAGTGATAAAAATGAATTATAATATATACAAGAATGTGAGTAATTAAATAGTACCTTTGTTTATATAATATATTGTTGAATAATATAAATTCTAAATCACAATTTCACACATTGTTATTAATAGATTTTAGAAGTGTTACATAAACGATTTAATCATAGGCATTAAAATCTGTGTTAAGAATGAAATAAAAATGTACGGGAATGTTAGTACATAAATAGTAATAATATATCGTTTATTTAGTTACCTGTATATTTAGATATACAACTATTCAAAAATAACATACACCAAAGATTATCTTGAGATTCAAAACAAAAATCATAAATGATAACATAACAAAGATTTTTTTTAATAAATAAATATGTTATGTGACGATCACTTGGGCCGCTGCGACTTTGGCGGTCCGTGATGTCGTGGTTCTTCCCCAGGAAGTCGGGTTTTCTCGGGCGCCAATCAGCGGAACCTAGGGAGAGAACAAAATGCCACGGGAACTCTAGGTCGGTTAGGCCAGGGTGGTAACTAAAATCCAGAATTACTAAGAAAAACCAGTATTTATTGCAGATTCCTTTGGTTCCATACGTCGTTAACGCTGGGAAGTCACAGTCGTAGTCGCGGTCTGAATTTATCGCGGTCTGGAAGGAAGTACAGCCAAACCAGATACCAGCTTGAGACTGTACGGTAGGGATGGGTCGTTGTCGAGTCAAGGAGAGGAATAATACCAAACTGGATGCCAGTTTCAGGAATCAGGACGACGAGTATCACCAAACTGAAGCCAGCTTAAAGTCCTACTCGTCGGGGTTAGCGGTCAGGACGGTAATACGGTCTTACCTACAAAAAGTCGGTCTGTAGATCTGTGGATCTCGGAATAAATCGCAGTTTGTCGCAAGTAAACTCAGTTTATGTCGCTATCGGAAGCTAGTAAACAAGTGATCAGACTCAGCCTCGGAGGCCGTATTTATACCCCGATTACTAATTAAACTTGTTTAAACAAATTGTACGACAAAGATAGAGAGTTTTAAAATATCGTTATTTTTGTTTAATAAAATTTAATTTTATTCTAGACGTCGTTCTTTGACTTCCCTGCGTTTTACAAAGTGTTATATTACATTTTATGATATTTTAGAATATTTCATAATTTATTTTGGGACATTTGAATTTCGGCTTCGGTCGGAAGTACGGATGTTTGCCGCATCTGCCCAGTGGCGTCTTGGTAGTGGTTTTGACAGCTTTCTGTAGAGTGAAATATCTGTGAAAATAAACATTTTACGCAGGGATGTTTAATGTGAGTATGATTATCAGTAACAGGGTGATGTTTTATGCACGTGATTTTGTAGGTGGATCAGAAACTGTCACTTGGCCGAGCACGTGGCCTCGAAGTTAGGTTAGACAGTGTGCTTGGTGAAAAAACGAGATGAACGGCTTCCCTGTGGTCTGGAAGGCTTGTGATGATGATGATCGGATGACGGAACAGTGTTGTTTGAGTAACGGGGAGTATCCGTGATTGCGGACAGGAAGTCAGGTTAGTGACGCTTCGTCACAGTTAAAAGTTATCTTTCTAAATAGTAAATTTGTTTCAATATATATTTTGTCGAACAAGATATATAATAAATCCCTATTTACCAAAGTGTTCCAAATAAATTTTTGAACAATGGCATTAAATTTGTGATACAAATGATTTATAAAATGAACAGGAATATGAGTATTTAAATGGCACATTTTTTGTATATACATTATTGAATAATATAAATACTCAATCACTATTTTACACGTTGTTATTATTAAATTTTAGAAGTGTGACGTAATTTATATAAACCATGGCATTAAAACTGTGATAAAAATGCACTACAATATGCACAGAAATGTTAGTATTTAAATGGGACATTTGTTTATATAATAAATTGTTGAATAAAATAAATAATCAATCACTATTTCACAGATTGTTATTAAGCCGGTTTTCGAAATGGACATACGTACATATATTAACAGTTAACTAAACTAAAATTATCCTTTGCCCCACTTTTGTATCCAAACAAACTTCTTTCACACTACTGCAAACTTAGATCACATCACATTAGATCTAATGTAGGGTTGGAGACCCCGATGAATACTTAGTATAACCTCCAGTGTATACTTTTATACAGGACTCCGACTGATACTCATCCTATATATATACATATATATATATATATATATATATATATATATATATATATATATATATATAAGACGGATTTTCCCTATTCTTGATAAATACCTTGTATATTGTAAGCTACCTGAGCTGGATTCTAAAATACCTACCACACTTGAAATAGCAATTTTCTTGTTGCAATCTTTTCTCTTAGCTAAAATATAATGAAAAATTATAAAATTCAGGCGCGTTAGATAATATTTATATGATTTCTTACAAAAATAAAGTCAGATTTTACCTATTTTGAAATGGATATTTTTGTTAATTATGTTTATGCTTTAGGATCTATACTATGGATAATTTTACCATTGGACATGCAAAAGTGACCAAAACGTGGTACCAATCAGATAATAAGCATTCAATTTTTGAGTGTCATTTTAATGAAAACGTTGTATATTTTAAGCTAAATAGGCTGGATTCTAGAATACCTACCACACTTGAAATAGCAATTTTTTTGTTGCAATATTTTCTTTTAGCTAAAATATGATAAAGAATTATAAAATTCGGGTGCGGAAGCAAATATTTACATGATTTTTTACAAAAATAAAGTCAGATTTTACCTACTCTTGAAATGGATATTACTATGGATAATTTTAGCATTTGACATGCAAAAGTGACCAAAACGTAGTACCAATCAGATAATAAACTTTCAATTTTCGGGTGTCATTTTAATGAAAACGTTGGATATTTTAAGCTACATGGGCTGGATTCTAGAATACCTACCACACTTGAAATAGCAATTTTCTTGTTGCAATGTTTTCTTTTAGCTAAAATATGATAAAGAATTATAAAATTCGGGTGCGGAAGTAAATATTTATATGATTTTTTACAAAAATAAAGTCAGATTTTACCTATTCTTGATGAATACGTTGTATATTGTAAGCTACATGGGCTGTTTTTTAGAATACCTACCACACTTGAAATAGCAATTTTTTTATTGCAATGTTTTCTTTTAGCTAAAATATGATGAGGAATTATAAAATTCGGGCGCGGAAGCAAATATTTATATGATTTTTTACAAAAATAAGGTCAGATTTTACCTGTTTTTGAAATGGATATTTTTGTTAAAACATTCATATTCATGCTTTAGGATTTATACTATGGATGGTTTTAAGCATTGGAATTGCAAAAGTGACCAAAACATGGAACTAATCAGATAATAAATATTCAATTTTCGGGTTTCATTTTAATGAATACGTTGTATATTGTAAGCTACATGGACTGGATTCTAGAATACCTACCACACTTGAAATAGCAATTTTCTTGTTGCAATGTTTTCTTTTAGCTAAAATTAGATAAAGAATTATAAAATTCGGGCGGGTAAGCTAATATTTATATGATTTTTTACTAAAATAAAGTCAGATTTTACCTATTCTTGAAATGGTAATTTTTGTTAAAACATTCATATTCATGCTTTAGGATTTATACTATGGATGGTTTTAAACTTTGGACATGCAAAAGTGACGAAAACGTGGTACCAATCAGATAATAAACATTCAAATTTCGGGAGTCATTTTAATGAATACGTAGTATATTGTAAGCTTAATGGGCTGGATTCTAGAATACCTACTACACTTGAAATAGCAATTTTTTTGTTGCAATGTTTTCTTTTAGCTAAAATATGATGAAGAATTATAAAATTCGGGTGCGGAAGCAAATATTTACATGATTTTTTTCAAAATTAAAGTCAGATTTTACCTATTCTTTAAATGGATATTTTTGTTAAAACATTCATATTCATGCTTTAGGATTTATACTATTGATCGTTTTAAGCAATGGACATGCAAAAGTGACCAAAGCGTGGTACCAATCAGATAATAAACATTCAATATTTGGGTATCATTTTAATGAATACGTTGTATATTTTAAGCTACATGGGCTTGATTCTAGAATACCTACCACACTTGAAATAGCAATTTTCTTGTTGCAACGTTTTCTCTTATCTAAAATATGATAAAAAAATTATAAATTCGGGTGCGGAAGCAAATATTTATGTAATTTTTTACAAAAATAAAGTCAGATTTTACCTATGCTTGAAATGGATATTTTTGTAAATACATTCATATTTATGCTTTAGGATCTATACAATGGATGGTTTTAAGCATAGGTCATGCAAAAGTGAACAAAACGTAGTATTAATCAGATAATAAACATTCAATTTTTGGATGTCATTTTAATGAATACGTTGTATATTGTAAGCTACATGGGCTGGATTCTAGAATACCTACCACACTTAAAATAACAATTTTCTTGTTGCAATGTTTTCTTTTAGCAAATATATGATGAAGAATTATAAAATTCGGGCGCGGAAGCAAATATTTATATGATTTTTTACAAACATAATGTCAGATTTTACATATTCTTGATGAATAAATTGTATATTGTAAGCTACATGGGCTGGATTCTAGAATACCTACCACACTTGAAATAGCAATTTTCTTGTTGCAATGTTTTCTTGTACCTAAAATATGATGAAGAATTATAAAATTCGGGCGCGGAAGCAAATATATATGATTTTTTACAAAATTAAAGTCAGATTTTACCGAATCTTGAAATGAATATTTTTGTTAAAACATTCATATTCATGCTTTAGGATTTATACTATTGATGGTTTGAAGCATTGGACATGCAAAAGTAACCAAAACGTGGTACCAATCAGATAATAAACATTCAATTTTTGGGTGTCATTTTAATGAATACGTTGTATATTGTAAGCTACATCGGCTGTAATCTAGAATACCTACCACACTTGGAATAGCAATTTTCTTGTTGCAATGTTTTCTTTAAGCTAAAATATGATGAAGAATTATAAAATTCAGGCGCGAAAGCAAATGTTTATATGATTTTTTACAAAAATAAAGTCAGGTTTTACCTATTCTTGATGAATACGTTGTATATTGTAAGCTACATGAGCTAGATTCTAGAATACCTACCTGCAAAAGTGACCAAAGCGTGGTACCAAACAGATAATAAACATTCAATTTTCGGGTATCATTTTAATGAATACTTTGTATATTGTAAGCTACATAGGCTGGATTCTAGAATACCTACCACACTTGAAATAGCAATTTTCTTGTTGCAATGTTTTCTTTTAGCTAAAATATGATGAAGAAATATATAATTCGGGCGCGGAAGCAAATATTTATATGATTTTTTACAAAATTAAAGTCAGATTTTACCTATTCTTGAAATGGATATTTTTGTTAAATCATTCAAATTCATGCTTTAGGATCGATACTATGGATGGTCTCAAGCATTGGACATGCAAAAGTGACCAAGACCTGGTACAAATCAGATAATAAACATTCAATTTTCGAATGTCATTTAATGAATACGTTGTATATTGTAAGCTACATGGGCTGAATTCTAGGATACCTACCACACTTGAAATAGCAATTTTCTTGTTGAAATGTTTTCTTTTAGCTAAAATATGATAAAAAATTATAAAATTCGGGCGCGGAATCAAATATTTATATGATTTTTAGTAGAGTATCTAGGCCGGTTCTACTCCAAAATGACCTTTGGACTTGCCATCGTATTTTTTTGCTTTGATTTCGCGCTCGCTACTTGCAGTGCCATCTATATGATAACGGTGGTCACATTTGGAACTATGATAAGGACTTTAAGAAATTTAAATTATAAAACAGTGCACGTGTAGAAAGGTTAAAGGTTATCTATTTGCCGACGATTTGATATTATTTTTAGGAATTTAATTTGTTTGTGTAAACAGCACATGTACAAAAGGTTAGGGGGGGTTAAGAACATGTATTTGATAGCACACTTTAAGAAATTGTGAAATTATAAAAACATATTTGTATCCGGGTACAAGAATTTAATGTGTTTTTGTAAACAGCATATGTATGGAAAGGTTAGGGGTTAAGGATATATATTTGATTACAATTTTGAGTAAACTGTATATAAATGAAATTGCGTATGTGAATATTATCGTATGTTACAATGAACTGTGAACACATAATGATGAACGGTAAGATTATAAATATATATATATATATATATATATATATATATATATATATATATATATATATATATATATTTACAGGGTGAATACTGAAAACTTTGACATAGGGAAATAACATGGGAAAACAGTTTTTTGCTGTTTCTATCTGTCCCGCTAAATAAAATCGGGTGTATATGGTATCGTTAGTTAGATTACTTAATTTTGCATCTAATAAAACCAAATGTTGTGTAATATGGCCTTTTCTAACTGAAAAATAAGATAAAATAAATTGTATTTTGAATGTTACCCTTAATATTTTCGAATGAGAAACGTCAAAAACATAATGCTCCATAGCCGAGTGGATACGAGGGCTGTTTCATAACATAAATAATCTACAAGACCTGGTTCGAGACCACCTCGGCCCTATTTTTTTTTAAATTATATTATACTTACAATATCATGTTTCGAAACATGAAATACAAAATTATACACCAAAAACTAAATTCGAATTAATTGTTACGTTTGGCAGACAGCAAATAATAATTCTATTAAATATTTGGATTTTTTTATTTATAAAAATAAGAATATTGCTATTTTATTAAAATAGTCTGATATAATAAAGATATTTTAAGCATAATTTAATTTAAAAAAAAGTAGGGCTGAGGTAGTCTCGAACCAGGTCTTGTAGATTACTTATGTTATGAAACAGCCCTCGTATCCACTCGGCTATGGAGCATTTTGTTTTTGACGTTTCTTATTCGAAAATATGAAGGATAACCTTCAAAATACAATTTATTTTATCAAATATTTCAGTTAGAAAAGGCCATATTACACAACATTTAGTTTTATTAGATGCAAAATTAAATAATCTAATTAACGATACCATATACACCCGATTTTATTTAGCGGGACAGATGGAAACAGCAAAAAACTGTTTTCCCATGTTATTTCCCTATGTCAAGGTTTTCAGTATTCACCCTGTATATATATATATATATATATATATATATATATATATATATATATATATATATATATATATATTTATTTATTTATTTATTTGTACGTGTAAATATCTACATATGCACAAGAATTACAAGGTGGAAATCAGCGAAAATTGGGATGATAAAGCTGTAAGTCCCAGTTTTATAGCTTCTTTACCACCTTGCAAATGCCGCAAATGTAGGGCAAAAAGAGCAGCATCCAGCAGGAGCAGCAGCAGCAGCAGCCAGCAGGAGTAGCAGCAGCAGCAGCCAGCGGGGCAGCAGCAGCCGCAGCAGCAGCAGGGGCAGCCAGAAGCAGCCTAATATGGTAAATAGCAGTCAAAACTAGTATAATTGTGATTATCTTATTTATAATCCTGTAGTCAATTTATAACATAGAACTTTTCTTCTTAGCCCCACGACGACGACGACGACGAAGAAGGAATTAAAATTTATGTATTTTAAAAAATAAACATTTTTAATATGTATAAATTTATTTTATTTCTTAATCCTATTACATAATATATTTTATTAATACAAAAATTACATTACATTTTTTTTACATTTAGAACAATCTTTTATTAAAATATTTGCAGACCAAATATAATCGTCATCTTCAATATGACTTTTACATATTCTATAACTTTGAAATACTTTATTATTTTGCCATTCTATAGGAAATCTGTTCCAGTTGCTTTCTATTTCAGATGATGTGTATACCATAAAAAATTCCATAGGTAACAAATGTATATCTTCAGTACATACATTATTTAAAGATTCATAATCATTATATACTGAACGAAATGCATTGTACTTATTAAATCGTAAATGAAATATTTCTACTAAGTTTATTGCATTTTATGTTGCACAGTTTGTTTTAAAATTACAAAAATTTGTATTAGTTTGAAAATCTTGTAGTAATGGTTCTAAATTTATAACATCACAGTTTAATACATTTTTTAACTACATTTTATTTTCTTTACCCCATACATAAACTTGTAATATTTTTAAATCATTTATTATATTTTGTAAAACTTCTTTTCGCTTAGAGTACAAAATATCACCTGAAGTCCAACGAAGATTAAGAGTATTTTGTTCTTGTAGTTTAATATTTTTTTTGCTGTTGTTGCTTAATGATAAAATTGAAAATGGTTGTTTAAAAATTACTTTTTTATATTCATTTGTACTTATTTTTAACACTGCAAATTCTTTGCATACAAATCGATTTCTTTTACTGTATTAATATCCTTTAAAATCAGCTACAGCAACAGTCGACAAAAAAGTACTCATGTTTTCTGCAATGTTTTCTTGCGTGCAGTACGGAAAACTGTATGTATATTCTGCAAAGCACAGTATTTATAGGAGTAAAGTAGCTGTTATGATTGTTTTGTACTAAACAATTTCATCTTTGTGAATTCAACTATTATGAGTATTATCAAATCCCAACCATTTTACAAGTATTTTATTATTTTGCTTTTTCAAATTTTTTTCTACTAAATAAACATTAGAGTGTTTCACTTTTTGTAATTCTTGTTCATAAAGTGCACCATCAATTAATTGACCAAATTTATCCTGTAGTATATACGTAATAGGATTTGTTAACTTCACATTTTTTACAGTAAATATTTCATTTGACCAATTTGGCATATAACCTTAAGCAAAAATTCCTCGATATTTACTGATATGCACGTTATCATTTATTTGAAATTATAGGTTTTTTATTTGAAACAATTTTAATATGATTATATACAGTATTTAAAAGTTTTTGCTCATTTTTCTTTGTTACATTAATTGGTTTCATTTTAATTGTCCTATGTATTTTATTATTATATTCTGAAACAACAGTTGGTAATAATTGTAACCATTTATATGAACCTTGAATACTAAATTTTCTCCACATTATATTTTTTAATGTGCGATTTATACGTTCAACAATGAAAGATTTTGGTGCTTGTTTTGTAAAATAATGATTAATATTATATTTTTCTGTCAATTGTTTAAATTTTTCATTTTTAAATTCATTTCCTAAATCTGTGTGTAATTTTTTTGGAATACGATTACTTGATTCAAAAATTTTTTGAATTGCATTTGCTACTTAATTACTTGATTTATTTTTTATAGGTTTTGCCCACACATATTTTGAAAATATATCAATTACTACAAGTATATATTTCTATTTTTTATTTAAATTAGCATAGGCGTTCATTTCAACCAAATCAGCTTCAAATGTTTCATCTAATCTTTTATAATAACACGTCTTCTTGTAAAATTTTTTCGTGCTGGCTTGTTTAGCTCATTAACCATATTTTGTTTTATTTTTGATATTTTACTGTTTACTTAGTTGTTGTAGTTGTATCATGAATGCGTAATTCTTTAAATATAATTTTTAAATCGTCTTTTATACTATTTATGTCGTTTGTTATATTTTTTATATTGTTTTGTATAGCATATATCACATTTTCAGCTTTTAACATATTGTCTTCAGCACTTTTATTATGCAAGTTTATATTTTTTTCTAATTCTTCTATTTTATTATTATAATCTTCACTCTCGCTATCGCTATTGTTACAGTCTATGACGTCCAAACTTGTCAATAGATATTTTACTACTAATTATTTAAGATAAAGATATTATATTAGCCTCTTTTAATTCATTAATTATAGAAATAATTTCATTGTCAAGGTTATTGTTACCAGCGTTTTTAGATGCTATTATTTTTTTTAATTTTTCAACTAATTCATTAGGATCATCCCAATATTCATATTCTACAAGTTTATTATTATAATTTTTTAATAACATATTCAAACCTGAACCGGTTTTATCAGGAGTAGAGGTAAATGAATGCCTTTTAGGCATTAATAATGGTTTAATAATGCCTTTGTATTTAACTGACGTACTTCCCTTAAGTTGTCCTAATGGGTTATTGTGACGACGTGCAGCATTTGTAATACTTAATATTTTTTTATAATTATTTTCATTATCAGAATTGTAAATTTTTATAGGATTTTTTTTAAAAATAAGTTCGCATAAACCTTCAGTTCCTAAAAATTTTTCTTCATTTATATGTATATTTTGTTTTTTAAATTTAATTTCTTTATTGCCCATTAGAAATTTTTTTCTACTTCTATTAAAAGTAACACCGTATGTGTCATCCATATCTTTAGAATTTTTTTTGACGTCACTAATATATATTTTAAGAGTTGGATCAATATTAGAATTTAATTTTAAATTTTCATCAGTTTGAGTGCGAGTATAATATGGATTTTTCAGACTAGTTCTAGTTTTTTGCTTTTTTTCTTGATCTTCTGTTTTGATTTGTTCAACCCTGTCCGCTTCTTCTTCTTCTTCCTCCTCCTTCTCTTCCTCCTCCTCTACCTCTTCCTGTTCCTCCTCCTCCTCCGGTTCATTTTTTGTTACATTTAATATATTAGTGTTTTTGTTTTTTGTAGGTGATATATTATGTAAATTTTTACTAATTTCTGATAATTTTTTGGTTATAGGAATATATGTTTTTTCTAAATTAATTTCTTTTTCTATTTCACCACTTTTTATTAATTGCAATTTTCGTCGAATATTTTTTCTGGCTTTTATTAATTGTGTTTTTAAACTTTTATTAATATTCATTTTAATATAACAAATATATTTTTTTAAAATAACTTTATAGTTCTGAACAGCTTTGTATACTGCTCTGTATACAAATATACAGCTTTTATATACTTATATAATGATCAAATCTTTTACGATATCGTCCATTATTTATTATACATTCTTTATTTATAACTAAAAATCCATAATTGTCATTCCAACAAGTAGCACACATTTTTTTAAATTGATCAAAAGTCATATCAGTCCCAACATGATCATTGTAAATATGTTTTAAATTTAAATCATCTTGTTTAAATAATATTAGCAAATTAGCATTATCACGAATTAAATGTTTTGGCATACGTGCATATGTTTGACATAAATAAAAATAGTCTACATATTTATGACGTTCCATAGAAAAATAATCTCTAATTATATCTTGTTTTTTGCAGGCAATATCATCGAATATAAAAATAGAATTATATTTTGCTTCATTTCGTTTAATTATATTCTTTCTATTATTATAAGCATAATATCCAATAGCTCGAATAGGTTTTAATAATTTTTCTAAATAGGAATATTTTGGTTGAAAAAGACAATTTGAATATTTATAAATATATTTAAAATGTAACCCTTTAGGATGTTCTAAAAGAGCGATTATAACATTTGTTTTACCACAATCAGAAGGACCACTTATAAGACAACGAATTGTTGAAGGAAGTAAAACACTATGGTGTGGGTTTTCTTTTGTTTCTTTAAAATCGTAATTTTTTACACTAAATGTATCTGTTTGCTTTAAAATTTTCATTGTAACTAAAATGTAATACTATATATTACAATTTTATACAAAATACTATTTAGTTAAATGTAAAACACATATGATTCAACATCGATATCGACAACGACAAAATCATTTAAGAAAAAAAATTGGTAGTAGTATATTAAATACAGTTATTAATAAACTTCCTGTTGAACTTCATATACCTGGCTATAATTATTGTGGCCCCGGTACAAAACTACAAAAACGACTATCACGTGGGGATCAAGGTGTTAATTTATTAGACGAGGCTTGTAAAGTTCATGATATTACATGTTCTAAAAGCAATAATTTGGAAGATCGTCATAAAGCGGATATAATATGATCAAATAAAGCATCTCAAAGGTTTCATTCGAAAGACGCTTCTATAAAGTAAAAATTGGCGGCTTTAGGTGTGTCAGCTGCAATGAAAGCAAAAGTTAGATTAGGTGCTGGTACTAAAAATATAAAAAACATCAGCGTGGTAAAAAACATAAAAAAAAGCAGCTAAGTTTCAAAAATGAAATAAAACGTATTCAATCTACAATTAACAACAATGAGTCTAACAATAAAAATATTAAAATTGCTTTGAAAGAATTTAAAAAAAATAAAAATATATCACGTAAACCAAGAATAATATCAGTGCCGAATAAAGGTGGTGTGTTACCACTTATACCAATATTTGCAGGGTTAAGTGCATTAGGAACATTAGCTGGGGGTGCTGCCGGTGTTGCCAAAGCCATAAATGATGCTAAATTTGCAAATAAACAACTAACTGAAAACCAACGTCATAATAAAAAAATGGAAGCAATCGCTTTAGGAAAAGGTCTATATTTATAACCGTATAAAAAGGATTAGGTTTATATCTATCAAAATTACCGCATTCTTCTTCTTCAAAAAAAAACAATACAAAAAAACTGTTAAAAAAGCTACCAAAACATGCTCTTTCTAATATTGAGTTGTTAAAATATGTTAAAATTTTAAAAATTCCAAATTTTAGAGGAGTTTTTATAAGAAACAATTTACCTAAATATATTAATTATTCTGAATGCGGAATAATTAACTTGGACAATTATAATAATGAAGGTACACATTGGGTTGCTTATAAAAAATATGCTAAAAATGTGATATATTTCGATAGTTTTGGAAATTTGAAAACCTCCAAAAGAAGTAATTAATTATTTTGCTAGCTGTAATATTAAATATAATTATAATCAATATCAATTATTTAATACTATTAATTGTGGACATCTTTGTTTAAAATTTTTATGTAATATTAATAATTTATAATAAAATTTTTATGTACTATTAATAATTTATAAATAAATTATCTACTGTTTAACCAAATATACTCATTTACCTTTTGTTTTTTCAAAAGTCAACATTTCTTTTAATATTGTTTTAAAATTCCAAAAATTGAAAGTTTCATTGTTAATAATAAAACACAATCTGTACCAAAAATAATTATTCATCGTGAAATATTTGGTACTCATATATCTTTATCATATTGCAGAAAGAATGATGAATTAAGTAAAATTGCTAAACTTGAAAATGTTCAGTTATTTTGTAAAGAAAATTTAATACGAAAAGAAACTATTTACGATAAGCAAATAAAAATTCTTACAAACTTAAATATTTTATTGCATACAAAAAGTAATAAACATAAGTAAAATGTGCAAATTGTTTATAAATAATTTAATGCTAAACAACAACAATGTCGTGCACATTTACGTTTTCTGGAAACAGCTCTCAATTAACAACAACAATATATCCGCCAATTCATCTAGACCCTAAACATGAATATATAATAGGGTTAATAAATTTTGAATCTTTTAATTCAATACCAAATATTGATAGTAGAAATAATTGTTTTTATTATTATGAAGAAGTGGAAAACCGAAAAGAAATTCAAAAAATCGAAATTCCTGATGGATCGTATGAACTTAAAGATATAAATACATATTTAAGAAAAAAGATGAAAAGAATTGATAAGAAAAATAAAAATAAATATAGCCCCATTACAATCGAAGCAAACAATAATACTTTAAAATGTGAAATGATATGTGAATATGAAGTGGATTTTACACAGCAAAATACAATAAGAGAACTATTGGGATTTGAAGAAAAAAAGTGTATTGAAAATAAATTTCACATATCTAAAAAACCTGTCAATATAATTAGAGTTAATGCTATTTGTGTAGAATGTAGCATAGTAACATGTTCTTATGATAATTCAAAACAAGTTCATAGAATTCGCGAATTTTTTCCGAACGTTCCATCAGGATTTAAAATAATTAAAAATCCATTGAATGTTATATATTTACCTATAAATACAAATATAATAGATACTATAACACTTAAATTAGTTGATCAGAACGGTGAGTTAGTCAATTTCAGAGAAGAACTTATCACAGTAAGACTACATTTAAAAAAATTTTAAAACAAAATGGGAATAATATATAATAGGCATGCTAAATCATATATAAGAAAAAAATATATTATTAAAGAAGTTAGTGTTAATCAAACACTGAAGCAGTTAACAAGTGAAAATAAGAACTACTTAAAATCTTTGGGATTTAAAGTGTTATAATAATCAAAAATAAAACTCATAAATTTTTTTAAAAATTAATACTAAAAGAAGTAAACCAAAAAACACAAATAAAATAATTAGTTTCATAATTTATATTCATTTAAAACTTCTTACATCATTCTGCAAGTGTTCTAATTATATATATTGTATAAAAAAGAAAAAAAATGACTTAAAATATTTTAAATATAAAGGAACGTGTTTATTTTGATGAAAACATACAAAGTCTAGAAACTCATATTTATCAACCGTATGCTTCAACTTTGTTAAACAACAATGATGAAATAAGAATATCAATACAAAGGCAAGATTTATTTACATTGCCATCAAATAGTTTTATTTATATTGAAGGAGCATTATTAACTAATGAAAATACAGCCACCCAAACTGGAAAAATTATTAATAATGGAATAATGCATCTTTTCGACGAAATTCGTTATGAAATTGGTGGAATTGTAATAGAACGTATTCGAAATCCTGGAATTACAACAACATTGAAAGGTTACTGTTCATATTCTAAAAATGATTGTATTTCTTTACAAAATGCTTGCTGGTCACCAAAGGATTCTATTATTACTTTGAGTGATAAAATAAAAGGAACTTTTAATTTTTGCATACCACTTCGCATGATATTAGGATTTGCTGAAGATTATAAAAAAATAATTTTAAATATGCGTCAGGATTTAGTTCTTCTACGTAGTAGTACAGATAAAAATGCTATATATATATATATAAATAATGATAAAAAACAATTAAAAATAAATCTTACTAAAGTACAATGGCATGTACCCCATGTAACTGTTGGAGATCAAGAAAAATTAAAATTAATTAAATATATGGATAGTAACATTGAAGTTCAAATTCCATTTAGAAGTTGGGAATTACATGAGTATCCATCATTACCAAAAACTAATCGCAACACATGGGTTGTAAAAACAGCTACTCAATTGGAAAAACCAAGATTTATTATTTTTAGATTTCATACGAATCGTAAAAATATTATAAATAAAAATATGAGTAAATTTGACCATTGTGATTTAACTAATTTAAAAGTTGAATTGAATTCTGAAATTTTTCCATATGATAATTTAAATCTAAATTTTAAAAATCATCAATGGTCTATTTTATATAACATGTTTGCACAATTTCAATCTGCTTATTATCAGAAAGATGATAACATACCCATTTTTACAACAGAAGAATTTATAACAAAATGTCCTATTGTTGTAATAAATACGCAACATCAAAATGAATCAATAAAATCTGGTGTGATCGATTTGAAAATAAATTTTGAAACAAATAAAACTATTCCTGACAACACCACTGCTTATTGTTTAATATTATATGACACAATTGTTAAATATACTCCTTTAACAAATACTGTACGAACAATGTAATTTTAAAATAATAACACAAATAAATATTATTTAACATAAATTAATTTATTTTTATTTATATATACAAAGTCAAATTTATACATTTATTAATTTATTTCCATTTCTTCTTTTCCTTCTTCTTCTTCTTCTTTTTCAGTATTGTCGTCTTCATTATCAGTTGATAGCGTTGCTGGTATTTGAATCTTTTCATACTCTTCATCCGGACTCCATTTTCTAACATGTTCACAATTCATACAATTATTGTGACCTGTTAAACGACATAATATTATGCATTGGTTAAAAACATCGCATGACCCTCCATCTAACTCTTCTTCGTAGTTAACATATCGAAATGAATTTAAAATCCACTTTTCGTATAATGTTCTTTGTTTTTCCTCCTCATTAGACGGTAAAATTTTAAAAATATTATTTATGTATTTATATTCACGTTCATTGTTGGTATCATGTAATATTTTATAACTATAATAATCAGTTGATGATCTAATAATTTTTATTTAAATGAATAGACTTGTCCACAATATAATTCAATACAATATTTTAAAAAAATACATATTCCGTCTTCATCTTCAATAATCAAATCAAACATTCCATTTAATAATAGAGTTTTATATTTTAAAGGTATGTACCCCAAATATTATCAAAAATTATTTTTTTTAAATCATTTTTATTAGTAACACTACAGATAAACGTATGCATGTTTGAAAATTAAATACTTTAATATGTTACAAATTTATTCATTACATTTATTATACATATACCCCCACCATTTCTTATTCCATTTCCATTAATAATTGTGAACTAATAATTGATAAAGTATTTGTAACAATATTTGAATAAAATAATAAAGTTTCCCTAGTAGCTATATTACATACATTATCATTACAATTATCAATTATATTATATATATATTTTTATATATGTCAGTATCTTCCATTTGCAATGCTCCTTTTATTATATTATTATAATAATTATGCAAATTTAGTGAATATAAATAATTTATTACTTTATTTATAATGTATGATAATTGAAATAAGTTATTCATACAATTATAACCTAAATAAATATCATTATTTTTAAATTCAATAATAATAATTTTATTGTTTTCAATACTATCAAAAAATAACTTGTGTTCACTAAAGTTATATAACTCCATATTTGAAGTATGACTTAAATGTGATACAATTAAATTATAACATGAAAGGAACTCATTCCATTCTTTTGTATTAAAACTTATGTTTTTCCTAACTTTTCATTACATAAATTTATATTTATTTCAAAATTTTGTATAGGATTTATACCTACATATATAAATATATTATTGTCTAGAAAATATCGATGTTCCACAAGTAACTTTTTATAAGTTTGGTTTTGCATATTTTCTTGTTTGTTATTGTCATTGTCATTAATAATTTCATTATTTTTATCTTCTGTAACTTCTTTATGTTTAGTAGAAGATTCACATATATCATAATTAAACAAATTTTTTGTAAGTCGTTTTCGAGGTATTGTAGTTTTTGAACGATGTGCAGACATTGTAGTACTTATAGGTGTCTAAAATTTTTTTATTATATTAAAATTTTATATAAATATCTATATATTTTATTACCCTCATTTTTTTTTCTTTTAATAATATAAAATATTAACAATTTAAAAAGTAGCAGGTTTAGTAAGCATGTAAACACACAACCAAGATAACTTTTAAACTAATTTATTTAAAATATATTTTACATATTTATGTTATTATCTTATGAATTCCTATTAATTATAACCTTTTAACCTTAGACAAATAATAATTCTTTGTCTAAAATATTACAACACAATTTATTTATGCTCAACAACATTTCTTGTTTTGCATTCCAAATACAGTAAGAAAAATTTTCACAAATTCTGGATGCCATACCATCCACTTGTACGGTTGGTAAAACAAAGCATTTTAATGAACAACAATAATCTTTCTCTTCTTTGGATAATGATTGTAGCAACTTATTTATTGCAGGAGTAGCTGTTTAATTTTTAGACGTCTAAAAAAAATTTTTTTTTAATACATATAAACTTATAAAATAATTTTATATTACCGTTATTATAAAACAGAACAATTAACAAACATGCATGTGAATACTGTGGAAAATAATTTTAAGCTAATTAATTTCAAAATGTTTATTCATATTTATTACTTATAATCTAATAAAATTTGACCTTTCATCATTTTTATAGCACAACACTTTATATATTTACAATGGACGAACGAGTACACCATGTTTTAGTATTTTTCTCCCATTTTCCCCATATTGAACGACGGTAATGTGTAGCCTACCGTTGTGACATACAGGACACTCCATGTTTCTGGTTGATGCTGGTGGATTATCTCTCAAAATCTCCCAACGATTATTGCAGGAAGTGCAATAATATTTCCAAATAGTCCAAGATGAGTCTGTTGAACGTATAGACGAAGACATACTTGTAGCGCGCTTCGACTCGCTGAGCGGAGTGTGAGATCTGGAGTTCAAATCCCAGCGACGACAAACTTCTAACCAAAAATAAATACCGCTGTATTTGGACTTCGGACAGTGTAAATTAAAATAAAATAAAATAGTGTTAGAGATGAAAATAAAAGCTGATCCTGTTCTGCAAAAATTTATTATAAACCCAAAATACAGAATACATATATATATATATATATATATATATATATATATATATATATATATATATATATATAATCAATGTGGCAAGGACTGTCAGCAGGATAGATAACACCAGGGATAGGTTTAAAAATCAAGCTCTCAATCTGAAAATAAAACATTATTACACAATATTTATTTCGCATCCGTTATGGGTTTAAATAAGCATAATAAATAAATAATTTCCATCGATAACCCCGAAACATACTCAGGAAGATTCCACTGCTAACGACTCGAAGATACACTCACAACGAGTTAATACGTATCGGTAACCCCGAGACACACTCAAGAGGCTCCGTATATCAGGCAACCCCGAGACACACTCAAGAGGCTCCATCCGCGCCAAACGTACCAGACACTATATCGCTCTACGAATAGACCGTCGAATAAAGCATCTCAAACCAAGCGTTAACCCACAAATATACTATCTCCCTTTATACGTTAACTATCAAATAAACTATTCCATACTACGCATTAACCATTAAATAAAATATCTCACAATACGCTTTAAATATAAAATAAAACCGCTCACACTACGCGTTAAGTATAAGATAAAAACCCTCTCACCTGTTGTCACAACACTCTCTCTTAATAAGAATTCACAAAGAAATCACTTCACGTTTTTTACTACTAGAATATCAAAATGGAACTCAAGGAGTATCGGGAGGGGGCACTCAATGTTAAATTAATTAAACCACGAAACTGGATAGTTTGTTCCCATACCGTTCTTTTGGCGCTGATGTAGTTGAATAAATTTAAGCGCTAATAATATGTATTTAAAAATTATACAAAGTTTTCATATATTTGAAATATATTTGTATAAAAATATTACACATATATCAATAGATATAAATACAAAATAGTACATAAAAATCAACATAAACAGTAGAATTTTATATATAAAAGTGCTATATGTAAAATATTTTGCTATTAATTTACAGTTACTACAATTATTAGACAGTTATAGTTAAAAATAACATTAGGAAGAATTTTCTGGTTGAATCGGTGATGGAGCCGGAATAATCTTGACGTAGATATTGAATTCAACAGCCAGTGTGAAGAAGATGTTCCAGGTGATGGAGCCGGAATACTCTTGACGTAGATATTGAATTCAACAGCCAGTGTGAAGAAGATTTTCCAGGTGATGGAGCCAGAATATTCTTGACGTAGATATTGAATTCAACAACCAGTGTGAAGAAGATGTTCCAGGTAATGGAGCCGGAATACTCTTGACGTAGATATTGAATTCAACAGCCAGTGTGAAGAAGATGTTTCAGGTGATGGAGCCGGAATACTCTTGACGTAGATATTGAATTCAACAGCCAGTGTGAAGAAGATTTTCCTGGTGATGGAGCCGGAATAGCTTTAGCGTAGATATTGAAATCGATAACCAATGTGTAGAAGATTTTCCAGGTAGAAGAGGTGATGGAGTTGGAATACCCTTGGTGTATTGATAGATATTGAATTCGACAACAAATTTAAAGAAGATTTTCCTGGTTGAAAATATTATTTATTAGTAACTTAACGCAAACATAAAATAAGAAAATACTTACAATTTACTTGCGGTGCTTGGATTTTAATGTCTTGTTGTAGCGATCAACAGCCAGTCGTTTTATGGGATCAAGAAATGCAAGGCCACGCCTGTCTTGTCCGGTTAAATATCTAATGATGCGTTAACACCAAATGTAAACGGAAAGTTTAACGGCGAACTCAACAGACGTACCTGCAATGTCATGAATCCCACACGTCAGTCCAGTCAAGTCAATGTTCGCGTTCACGTATCGTATAAGTCTCTTTCTGACGTTCTTGTCAATGGGCGCGTTGTTTGCTACAGTTGCAGCAGGATCAATCTTCATAACCCGGAATTGCTCTTCTGCAGTTCAATATGTAAAGTTATTATTATATACTCATAAATCATGCATAATTATTTACCAATTGTTGGAAAAATGGATGGAACAGCATCCGGCGAAAGTTTGTATTTGAACGCATTTAACTTTAAGAATTTTGCTTCAAAATGCATACTGGAAATTCTTCGATTATTATAAATTCAATCTACAGACTTGTCGGCTAATTCCGGGCTATTTATGATATGTTTCCAACGTAGTTATTCCTGCAATTTAGTTTTCGGGTTGGGAAAACGCAACAATGAATGCTTGCTATACGAATAGCACGAAGGCACGCAACAAGTAGGCATCTGAAAAATATATTTTATAACCTTTGGTATTCATTATGTATTATAAAATAATAAACTTACCTTTCTCAAATGTTAATAAAGCAATGAAATCACAAAACCAAGTCAAAATCGAAAACCAAATCCGTAATGCAAAAATCAAAGAACGTAGAAAACACCGAGAACACTATAACGCAAGAAAAGCAGGAATAAAAAATGAAAGAATATCTGCACTTCTGCATTAATATGTTATTTTTTATCAGAAAGATTCTACATGTTTCGTTCATGTTTGAAATCTGACATTTCTGCTAATTATTAATTAATTAGTAACAGTAAACACAAGTCACCTTCATAAATATGAATTCAAATTTGTGACCTGAGCGCCATCTTACATGAATTTTTTTAACAAAAATTGTATGTTCCGGTGCATATAGATGTCAGTACCTATGCTCCAAGGTCGTCAATTCAAGTGAAAACTCCCGATACTCCCTGATGGAACTATTTAAAATTAACTTACGGAGTTGAAGTAATTGTGTACCGTAACCATTTACTTAAGACAATAGATAAAATATGGTAAATACATTCCTAAATTAATAAGGGAATTAAATTAAATAAAAGTGGATATAACAATAGATGATGATATTTCATTGTCGTGAACTTGGTCTAACGACTGCATCAAATAATGGAATATGAAAACGATTTCGCTTTATATAAAGCAACTGGAACTAATATCCTACAGAATAGTAAAGTAACAAAATATATTATGTAATAGGATTAAGAAATAAAATAAATATATACATTTTAAAAATGTTTATTTTTTTTATAACATACATACAATTACAATATAAAAACAAAATTTACATATAATTTTTATTGTAATTTTTTTACAAATTCTAAATTTGCTGTATTATTAATTAGTCCTAGGTGAATTAGGTATACATTTTCTTCAGTGTCACTCGCAGCATCCTGGTTCATTTGTTCAAGATGTTCATCACTAATTGCGTTAAATCGTTGCCCCAAATAGATTCGAAAATCTTCTAAATACACCATAATACAATCACCAAATTTTGTAGTAGTACGTTTTAACAATTTGATTTTATAAGGCTTGCCTATCGTTAAGGTATTAATACCCCTAACTTCTGCTTTTTTCGATAAAATTGTCATCGAAGAATATGCTGATGATGATGATGACGAAGAAGAAGAAGCCATTGTTGAATTATTGGTAGTAAAGATTAGTTAATTCTAGTCTTGTAACTACTTGTTAAAGTGTGTACTGTTGTTACACATATATTTAGTTTCTGCTATTAGATTTATATAAATTATATAGAGACACCACCCTTATTTGCGTAATGCAGCTATAAATTGCATCATTCTCTTTTTCATAAATTCAGCACTTTTAACTTGAGATATCTTAAAAGAAGACGATCGTTGTATATATAAGATGTACTTAGTAAGATAAGATATTCCTTGTTTAGCTACTGCTAATGTAAGATTTCATTGTGTTTTAAATTAAATTTTTTTAAAAACTTAAATTTGAGTTCCAAATTTATTATTTATATATTGTCTTATCTTGCTTATAGTTTTGATAACATATTTATAATTGTGGAATATTTTAATATTTTGTAACTAGTAAACAATACGTGCACAATGGTTATAGGTGCACAATAACAGACTGATTTACAGTTATTTTAATAAATATGTTTATAATTGTAGAATATTTTAATATTTTGTAACTAGTAAACAAGACGTGCACAAAGGTTATAGGTTCACAATAACAGACTGATTTACAGTTATTTTAATAACATATTTATACTTGTGCACTCAAAAGGTAAAGGGTTATTGTTGATAAACTAATTTTTTAATTCATTTTAATATTTGATTTTATTAATTTAGATAAAAGATTTTTTAGCTGCTTTAATATAGACTCATTAGGACATTATATATTAAAAAAAGATAAACTAAATGGAATTGCTTTCGTAATAGTTTTTAAATATTCACTATATTCATATATAATACTATTTTTCAAAAAATATATATATATCCATTTATATACTGAAAAACTCTGTCTATATCAGAAGGTATACAGGGTAACAATGAATTTATTGTTCCACGATTTATAACAGAATTACTACATTCGTCAAGCTGTACTACATGAATATTATTAAAAAATATATAAGTTCGTCCCATATTAGTATGTACAGCAGCAATAATGTCTTTAATTTCTTTTGAAACTGAACTTCCTTTAGTAATTTTAAATATTTCTAACAATGGCCACTTAATATCATAAAAAGTATCATCATTTATTAGTACTATATTACAGTTTGGTTTACGGTATACAGCTGATACATTTTTAAAATTATTATTTAATGATGGTACCCAATCTTGTAAATAATAAGGTTTTGTATAACCATCCTCTAAAATATTTTTAATCCATACCCAATTATTATAAAATATTAATAAGTTATTATTAACAATTAAAAAAATTGTTATATTATTTAAATTACATAATTCTGGCTCTGATTCTGTTTGTTTTTTATCTATTTCTGTATTTGTTTTGTTGTTGTTATTTGTGGGGGGTGATAATGTTGTAAACGGGGTTGGAGAAGGAATTATATACCTTTTTCCAAATAAGCTTTGTATTTCCTGAATATCGATTAAGTTCAATTTAAAATCAGAAATATTTTAATATAATACATTTCTGTGTAGGATATACATAACAGAATTTTTGTTTTGTACATGTTCTAAGTCCAATGCATGTCCTATTTCATAAACTAAAACTTCAAAAAAATTTATATATTCTTTATCTTCTTTGGTATGTGATAATTTATAACTCCATTTTTCTACAGTATCCATATGAATATCAACAGAACTTTGGTATTGTTCAAGCGAAAATGCATGTGCTAAAACTTGTCCTGGGCCATCAAAATTATATGGGCAGTAATTATTTTTAAAATATGAATAATGTCGTATTCTACTCTTTAAAATTATAATATTTGGATATATTGTATTTGTAACGTCTCTCATTCCCCGCCGGTCGGGTGCTCAGGAGTTACCAGGGTTCAGGAGCGAGGATGGGAGTCAGGACGGACTGGTACTAGAGGAATAAGCAAACACTTCTGTTTCTACCCAAAAATATAAAGAAATATATATTCTATGAAAATAAATACAGTTTATTGTAATATATATAAAATAGAACGAGACTGTGGATGGCCGTTTAGCGTTTGGCGGCTGCCGAATCTAGTTCTCTGGGCCGGGGCAACCTGTAACAAAGCAGACACAGTGATACGGCGGGGCTGCGGATACGGTCCCGGTTACGATAGTACGCGTTCGCGAAAGAGCTAATGGCGCACCTTGCCGTGCTGTACTCGGCTGTTGACGAACGCGATACGGTTCCTACGCGGTGACTCGGGGCCGACGCGGTATCGCCGGTGGAGTAGATAGTGAGGGAACGTTCGGCTCAATACGCCTTAGGAAGGTAAGAACGCCTCAGTACGGCTTAGGAACGGCTCAGTACGCCGTATAGCGGGATCGGCTGAGTGCGGTGCAGGTAAGAACGCCTCAATACGGCTTAGGAACGGCTCAGTACGCCGTATAGCGGGAACGGCTCAGTGCGGTTCAGGTAAGAACGCCTCAATACGGCTTAGGAACGGCTCAGTACGCCGTATGTTAGGTAGTTAGGCTGGAGGCGGATGGGAAGGAAAGGTGCTCGCCGGACTAGTGTCCGTGCTTTTATAGCCGCAGCTACGGAGTGGGAGACAGTGCTAGTAGTGGGATCGGGGCCCGACGCGACCCGATGGTTCTCGAGACTAGCCGGACAGCCAGTTAGTAACGTTAGCTTCGTGCTATGAAGATGCTGACGTTACATCCCCCCCTTTCTTTCGGAGCGTGATTGATGCAGCGTGAGGCGCTGCAGGCTCGTCACCTCCATTCTGGCGACCGCTCCCCTCTCCACATGGTTTCAATTCACTCACACGTATATGGCGTAGGTAGCGCCCTCCGGTAGTTCGCAAATCAACTATTACTGGTGAGAGGATGCGGTGCACTCTATACGGGCCAGAATAAACGGGAGCTAGCTTGGCGATAAAGACTTGCCTTTTGTCGGATAAATGGTGTTCTTTCTTCATCACCTGTTCTCCGGTAGAGTTACGCCAATCACGGTGCCGTAGATTGTAATAGCGTTGTTGCTTTTGAAAAGCTCGGGCAAGATTGATTCGTACTAGTTCATATGCTTCCTGTAATGTACGGAATCTGGTTTCTTGTGACGGTTGTTGGTTCACTACCTGCATGCTACCGGGTGTCGGCGGTTTCCGACCGTAGACGAGGTAGGCTGGTGAATAGCCCGTCGATTCATGGTCTGCTGTATTGAACGCAAACGCGAGTTCTGGAAGATGTTCATCCCACGTTCGGTGTGACTTGGTAATGTATTGGGATATCATCGTTTTGATGACTTTGTTAGCCCGCTCGACTGGGTTGCATTGGGGCGTATACGGTGGGGTCAATCGGTGTGTTACGCCGGCTTTACGAAGGAGGTCCTCAAATTTTTTGCTTCGAAATTGCTTGCCGTTATCACTGATCACGGTTTTCGGTCGGCCGTATCGCAGCAGGATTCGGGTTCGGAGTGCGTAGCATATCGCTCCAGCGCTTGCCTTGCGTATCGGTTGCAATTCAATAAATTTTGAAAATTTATCTTGTAGCACGGCGAGCCATACGTGTCCTTGTTTGGATCGCGGTAAAGGTCCAATCAAGTCATACGAGACCGTCTCCCAGGGTTGTTTGACTGGCGTTGCATACATTCGCCCCGCTGGTTGTTGTTGCGATGCTTTATGCGATAGACAGTTTTGGCAGTGGCGTGCATATTTAGCGGCATCTTGGAACATTCCCGGCCAGTAATAATGTGGCGCTAGGCGGGTTATAGTTTTAGCGATACCGAGATGTCCTGCCGTCGGGTCGTCATGTGCTTCTCTTAGTATTTCGGGTCGCTGGTATGTGGGTATGCATAGTTTCCAGTCTTCGTCCGGTGTCGTCTCATAAAAATTTAATGTGTGCAGGATATGGCGGTAAAGTTTCCCGCTGCGGATACAATACTCAGGATTATCGGCTGCATTTTGTTGAACAGCGGCCATTTTTCGGTCGTGCCAGTTGCAACGTTCGGCCGGTCGTGCGGCGCTTACGGTGGTCGGTTCGGGTTGCCGTGAAAGGGTGTCCGCAACTCGGTTTAGCGTTCCCTTACGGTATCTAATGTCGTCGTTATATTGTTGGGGGCCGGTGACAATACAGAATTGTGCTCCAATACGGCATTCGAGAGTTATCTGGCTTAGCAGGCCAACTCCGAGTATAACGGCGGATTCGAGGGTCTCCATAACAAGAAATAAGTGGCTTGTCTTCTGGCCGGCGATCTCAACCCGTAGAGTCATATGTCCTGCTATTTGTGCTTCGGTGCCGTGAGCTAATCGTGCATTGGTATCCTCGTGGTTCAGAACGTATCCCTTTTTCTGGCAGCGCGCGGCGGTTGTGCCACTGACATATGACACCACTGAGCCCGTGTCTACCAGCGCGTTAACGGTTACGCCGCACAACAATTTGAGAATATGCGGTCGCGGGTCGGTTGGTTGATTGCTTCCTTCTGGGCGATGGCGTTCGGCAGTCGGTCGGTAGCGGTACCTCTGCCCGCCAACGCGTTTCCCGGCCGGTGGCAACGGCAATCTTTGGTAAGCGTGTCGGCTGTACCACAATATGAGCAAAATATTTTCCCGGGTCTGCGGCAGTCTCGGCGGGTATGTCCTCTCTGACCGCATCTCCAACAGCATTCATTCCGCTGATAGACCATGCTAATAGAGGTGCGTGGAGTTGGGGTTCTCGACGCCGGCTGGCTCCGATAAGCTGTCTCCGGCATAAGCGACTGGGCAGCAGAGGGTGGTGGTCGGAAAACTGATTGCTGTCGTCGGATTTCTTCGTATTCATCTGCCCTTGCAACCAAGTCGGAGATGCTCCAAATTTCGGCTCTACGGATGTAAAGTTGGTATTCGGGGCGTAGATTTCGATACAGGCGATCTAACTGGCTTTTCTCGCTCATTTCTCCGAGACGGCGCATCAGTGTACGGAGAGCTGTGACGTATGGACGGACTGGTTCATCTGCCCCTTGAGTTCGGTCTCGGACAGCGTCTTCGAGTTGAATCCGTAATCCGGTGGGGAGATAATAGAGTCGTAAGTCTTGGAGAAAATCTTCCCATTCGGTCCAGCTATCGCGGCTATTACGGTACCAGAGCAGGGCTTCGCCTCGTAACAATTCAGATAAAGCGGTAAGCATCTGGGAATCAGAAAAATGGTAGCCCGCTCTTAATTCTTCCACGCGCTCGATGAATGTCAGGACATTCTTTCCGTCGAACTGGCAGCTCCATTTCCGAACCGTATTAGGAATGCATGCAGCAGCCGGAGGTGCGCTCATAAGCCCGGTCGTGGTGGGATTCTCGTTCGGCATTTTAGAAATTATAATAAGTGACCAAAAATTTAGAAAAGAATACAGAAGTGTTTACTTAAACGGTCCCTGCTCGGGCGCCATGTAACGTCTCTCATTCCCCTCCGGTCGGGTGCTCAGGAGTTACCAGGGTTCAAAAGCGAGGATGGGAGTCAGGACGGACTGGTACTAGAGGAATAAGCAAACACTTCTGTTTCTACCCAAAAATATAAAGAAATATATATTCTATGAAAATAAATACAGTTTATTGTAATATATATAAAATAGAACGAGACTGTGGATGGCCGTTTAGCGTTTGCCGGCTGCCGAATCTAGTTCTCTGGGCCGGGGCAACCTGTAACAAAGCAGACACGGTGATACGGCGGGGCTGCGGATACGGTCCCGGTTACGATAGTACGCGTTCGCGAAAGAGCTAATGGCGCACCTTGCCGTGCTGTACTCGGGTGTTGACGAACGCGATACGGTTCCCACGCGGTGACTCGGGGCCGACGCGGTATCGCCGGTGGAGTAGATAGTGAGGGAACGTTCGGCTCAATACGCCTTAGGAAGGTAAGAACGCCTCAGTACGGCTTAGGAACGGCTCAGTACGCCGTATAGCGGGATCGGCTCAGTTCGGTTTAGGTACGAACGCCTCAGTACGGCTTAGGAACGGCTCAGTACGCCGTATAGCGGGATCGGTTCAGTTCGGTCTGGGTACGAACGCCTCAATACGGCTTAGGAACGGCTCAGTACGCCGTATAGCGGGATCGGTTCAGTTCGGTCTGGGTACGAATGCCTCAATAGGGCTTAGGAACGGCTCAGTACGCCGTATAGCGGGATCGGTTCAGTTCGGTTTAGGTACGAACTCCTCAGTACGGCTTAGGAACGGCTCAGTACGCCGTATAGCGGGATCGGCTGAGTGCGGTGCAGGTAAGAACGCCTCAATACGGCTTAGGAACGGCTCAGTACGCCGTATAGCGGGAACGGCTCAGTGCGGTTCAGGTAAGAACGCCTCAATACGGCTTAGGAACGGCTCAGTACGCCGTATGTTAGGTAGTTAGGCTGGAGGCGGATGGGAAGGAAAGGTGCTCGCCGGACTAGTGTCCGTGCTTTTATAGCCGCAGCTACGGAGTGGGAGACAGCGCTAGTAGTGGGATCGGGGCCCGACGCGACCCGATGGTTCTCGAGACTAGCCGGACAGCCAGTTAGCAACGTTAGCTTCGTGCTATGAAGATGCTGACGTTACATATTATTATGCAAATATGGAATATATTCAAACGCAACATTAATATATTTTTCCCATATTTTAAAAGCTTCATTTGCCACTTTAATTTGATAATTTTGACCGTTAACAAAAGTCCATGTTATAACATTGTTTTTCCAAATATATTTTTCATATTTGCTGTTATTATCAGGTACTCCACATCGTTTAGATTTTAATGAATGTAGCAATTTATTATTTAATGTTCCTGTTACCTTTAAATTATAATATGTTTGATAATTTTTTATTGCATCAACATACCTATTATCAGTTTCGGAAATAATTGATAGTTCATTTGTATTTGTTTTTAAGTACCCATAATTTTCTAATAATTCTACAGATTCTATAAAGTCATAATTTAAACTCATACTATTTTCTTCACAATAACATAATAAATACACTTGTATTTGTATAATAAATATATTTAATAACTTCATTTTACAAATAATCATTTAACAATAAATACAATTTATAAAATAAATTTCTTTTATACCTTTAAACACAGCAAAAAATAAATAAAAAAATAAATGAAGATGTTTAAAATATATGAGGCATTTTGGCGTGGAGAATATTGTCAGCTCTAGGAACTCCTTTGGTATAGGAGACGACTGTTAACTAGGTGTTAATAACAGGTGTGCAAAATAATCTTAAAATTTGCTGCTGTTGAACTTCAGATATATTTTTATTAAATAAAGTTATTAAGTCGAATATATTTGAACTTTATAATCTTATAATAATCTTATTAACATATAATGTTTTACTATATAAGAACGTTTGTAAAACATATAATTCTAGTATTGAAATATGCCTCCATTAGAAAATGTACCATTTTCAAGCAATATTTGCAATGTATACCAATTAATCAACAATTGGGATGAGGATGACCCACTAACGATAGCAACAGAAATTGAAGATATTCTACTTCCAATACCTACACAGGTAACTGCAAACCCCGAAGATATTATAGAAATTAGCGACGAAGAAGATATTATAGAAATTAGCGATGAAGAAGATATTATAGAAATTAGCGACGAAGATGATATTATAGAAATTAGTAACGAAGAAGAAGATAACAGTATAATAGAAATAAGCGACGAAGAGGATAATATTATGGAATATTTAGAATTAAGTGATTTTTTATAAAATTTATTATAAAAATAACTATGTATTTACAATAAAAATATATACATATATTCATTACAATGTTTATTTACAATAAATATCCCCAAGGAAATGTATCTGTACATGAAGGGTTTACAATACGTTTATCATCGTATGGGCTTAACACAATTTTTTTCTGCTTTACTGTATATACATTATGTTTTTTTGATAATATTGAAAATTGAATTTTACTTAAAGTATTATTTTTAAATAAACAATCGTAATAGTTGCTAATTGTTTTTTTTTACCGTTGCACCTGTAACACCTTTAGCTTTTTTACTTACTATTTCTTCAACATTATTTAAAGTTTTGTAACAATACATTTTTGAACGTAATCCTATAAATTCTGTCATTATTTTACCATTATTTCCATCTTTCATAAGACCGATAATTTTTTTGTTTACTTGAGGTATATTATAAATATTATTTTCACTATAATCAGAGGTGTCGAATTTATGAATATCACGTTTCATTATTTCATAAATATCAAAATTAAAAAAATTATAGATCAAGCTATCAGTATCTGTATATAACAATTTTGCATTTTCACCAAAATTTGCTTTTATATAATTAAAATGAAAATCATACATGTATGTTTTTACTAAATCTAGTATAGAAAATCCTACATAAATTGGTTTATTAGAAAAAATATGTTGTTATTTCATTTCAATAAGTATTGAATTATCACTTAAAATAATACAACTGTGAAAATTTGGTTGTGATATATAATACTTTGCACCATATCGCCCCTCATATTTTGTAACTAATTTTACAATTTTATATTTCCGAACGTTTCCCATAGTTTTTCCAAAAACAGCGTTATTTAATAATTTTTAAAAAAAATTCCCAAACTCGTGTTTCGATTTGTTTCGTAATTCTGTATTTAAATCAATGTATTTTCGTAGCCAAGGACTTTGTTGAAATTTTAATATTTTATGTATATGCGTAATTTTCATACCTAAATTTATATATTGTTTTAAATTTATATAATGTATTACATCATTTTTTTTATGATGCAATTTTGCTATTAATTTTGAGTTTTTTGAAACTGGTAGAGTAAAATGTTCCACTGCAAGAGGTAAATCTTTATGTTTATTATGCAAATTTATTGGATATTCCAAATCAACCTCAAAAATAAATCCTGTATTGCTTTCACCGTTTATATTTAATACATTTATATTATTAAAATCTTTTTCTTCAACCCATTCAAATTTTTTTTGAGGTAAATACATTTTCATCGCAGCTCCATACAAATTATTGATATCATAATACATTAAATAAGAATCTTTTTCACTCGCATTGTACATATTTCCCATATATTTATTATTAGCTTTTCCATATCTATTAGAGCATTGGGATAGTCCACCACGAATACCTTTCTCAATAAAATGAATTTTATCTACATCTGTTAGCAACTCTAATTCTACATTTGTACGTTTAAGAATAGCATCAAATGCTAACCCTGGAGCTGTGTAATAGTGCAACGCATCTAAACCATAAGTTTTCATACAACTATTACGAAAGTTTTCAAAAACGTCGCTTAATAGTAATACATCAGTCTTAAGATATAAATTAGCATATTCACCTATTGTCCTTATTTTAAACACAGACCAAACTTTTTTGCAAACTGGTACTCTTCTTCTGATACACTTTCACCTTTGATTGAACTGTAAAAATTTTCTATATTAGGTAATTTTGTTTCCTCCAATTTAGACTAAGAATCAATGTACTTGTAAGGAAAAATTCCTTTTCGGCTCAACAATTCAAACTCTTCGTGTGCAGTATAAAAACTTCCTGTGATATTTTTTTCTTCGTTTGACAAATATGAAGACAATTTGTCTAAACTGCTACTCATAAAACGAAATGAGTCAATTAATCGTAATTGTATTTTTATATTGTCAACTTATTTAGTGAAAGATATTTATTTTTCTTTATTTATTGGAAGAATTTGTGTTCTTCCAGGTATTTGTGTAGTTATTGTTTTTATTACAAAATGAGCGTCATACGAACTTAAATTGTGAAATACTACTGGAATAACACGTGATTTTCTGTATTTCAAATTACATACTTGGCGTGCATTCCCCATGATTTTGGTTAATTTTTCAAAATCGATTCAATGTCTGCATATATAACAAACGGCACCTTTTCTTTGTAAAGACAATTTATAAATTTCAAAATATTATTTTTGTTTTCTATAGGTAATTCCATCCTACACTTATTTACAACTTGACAATATTTTGTGTGTTTTAAATAAGCATTTTGTACATAAAAGTAATTTAAACATGTATCACAAATATATGATTTATGCTGTTTTTTAGATAATTGACTACTTAATAATCTTGATAAATTTTTTATACACATATAATGATAATTTTCAGGTGATCTAAGTTCATCTACATCAATAACGTCATAGTTATCATCAGTGTAATCATCATCATTATCATTATCTGAATTGCTACTATTATTATTTTTTTCAATACAATTAGAAAACATTAATAAATGTATTTTTCTACTATATTGTTTTTTTGTAAGTTGAACAGGTACAATACAATATGTATATGATTTTTTACAAAAATAAAGTCAGGTTTTACCTTTTCTTGAAATGGATATTTTTGTTAAAACATTCATATTCATGCTTTAGGATCTATACTATGGATAATTTTAGCATTGGACATGCAAAAGTGACCAAAACGTGGTACCAATCAGATAATAAACATGCAATTTTCGGGTGTCATTTTAATGAATACGTTGTATATTGTAAGCTACATGGGCTGGATTCTAGAATACCTACCACACTTGAAATAACAATTTTCTTGTTGCAATGTTTTCTTTTAGCTAAAATATGATAAAGAATGATAAAATTCGGGTGCAGAAGCAAATATTTATATGATTTTTTACAAAAATAAAGTCAGATTTTACCTTTTCTTGATGAATATGTTGTATATTGTAAGCTACATGGGCTGGATTCTAGAATACCTACCACATTTGAAATAGCAATTTTCTTGTTGCTATGTTTTCTTTTAGCTAAAACATTATAAAGAATTATAAAATTCGGGCGCGGAAGCAAATATTTATATGATTTTTCACAAAAACAATGTCAGATTTTACATCTTCTTGAAATGGATATTTTTGTTAAAACATTCATATTCATGCTTTAGGATCTATACTATGGATAATTTTAGCATTGGACATGCAAAAGTGACCAAAACGTGGTACCAATCAGATAATAAACATGCAATTTTCGGGTGTCATTTTAATGAATACGTTGTATATTGTAAGCTACATGGGCTGGATTCTAAAATACCTACCACACTTGAAATAGCAATTTTCTTGTTGCAATGTTTTCTATTAGCTAAAATATGATAAACAATGATAAAATTCGGGTGCAGAAGCAAATATTTATATGATTTTTTACAAAAATAAAATAAGATTTTACCTTTTCTTGATGAATATGTTGTATATTGTAAGCTACATGGGCTGGATTCTAGAAAACCTACCACATTTGAAATAGCAATTTTCTTGTTGCAATGTTTTCTTTTAGCTAAAACATTATAAAGAATTATAAAATTCGGGCGCGGAAGCAAATATTTATATGATTTTTCACAAAAACAATGTCAGATTTTACATCTTCTTGAAATTGATATTTTTGTTAAAACATTCATATTCATGCTTTAGGATCTATACTATGGATGTTTTTAAGCATTGGACATACAAAACTGACCAAAACATGGTACCTATCAGATAATAAACATTCAATTTTCGGGTGCCATTTTAATGAATACGTTGTATATTGTAAACTACATGGCCTGGATTCTAGAATACCTACCACACTTAAAATAGCAATTTTCTTGTTGCAATGTTTTCTTTTAGCTAAAATATGATGACGAATTATAAAATTCGGGCGCGGAAGCAAATTTTTTTTATAATTTTTCACAAAAAAAAGTCAGATTTTACTTATTCTTGAAATTGGAATTTTTGATAAAACATTCATATTCATGCTTTAGGATCTATACTATAAATAATTTTAGCATTGGACATGCAAAAGTGACCAAAATGTGGTACCAATCAGATAATAAATATTCGATTTTCACGTGTCATTTTAATGATTACGTTGTATATTGTAAGCTATATGGGCTAGAAAACCTACCACACTTGAAATAGCAATTTTCATGTTGCAATGTTTTCTTTTAGCTAAAATATGGTCAAGAATTACAAAATTCGGGCGCGGAAGCAAATATTTATATGATTTTTTGCAAAAATTAAGTCAGATTTTACCCATTCTTGATTAATACGTTGTATATTTTAAACTACATAGGCTGGATTCTAGAGAAAATACCACACTTGAAATATCAATTTTCTTGTTGCAATGTTATCTTTTAGCTAAAATATGGAGAAAAATTACGAATATCGGGCGCAGAAGCAAATATTTATATGATTTTTACCAAAACAAAAGTCAGATTTTACCTATTCTTGAAATGGATATTTTTCTTAAGACATTCATATTCATGCTTTAGGAACTATACTATGGATAATTTTAGCATTGGACATGCAAAAGTGAACAAAACGTGGTACCAACCAGATAATAATTATTTAATTTTCAGGTGTCATTTTAATGAATACGTTGTATAATGTAAGCTACATGGGCTGGATTCTAGAATACCTAAAACACCTGAAATAGCAATTTTCTTGTTGCAATGTTTTCTTTTAGCTAAAATATGATAAAGAATTATAAAATTCGGGCGCGGAATTAATTATTTATTTGATTTTTACAAAAATAAAGTCAGATTTTACCTTTTTTTTAAAATGGATATTTTTGTTAAAACATTCATATTCATGCTTTAAGATCTATACTATGGATAATTTTAGCATTGGCCATGCAAAAGTGACCAAAACGTGGTACCAATCAGATAATAAACATGCAATTTTCGGGTGCCATTTTAATGAATACGTTGTATATTGTAAGCTACATGGGCTGGATTCTAGAATACCTACCACACTTGAAATAGCAATTTTCTTGTTGCAATGTTTTCTTTTAGCTAAAATATGATAAAGAATGATAAAATTCGGGTGCAGAAGCAAATATTTATATGATTTTTTACAAAAATAAAGTCAGATTTTACCTTTTCTTGATGAATATGTTGTATATTGTAAGCTACATGGGCTGGATTCTAGAATACCTACCACATTTGAAATAGCAATTTTCTTGTTGCTATGTTTTCTTTTAGCTAAAACATTATAAAGAATTATAAAATTCGGGCGCGGAAGCAAATATTTATATGATTTTTCACAAAAACAATGTCAGATTTTACATCTTCTTGAAATGGATATTTTTGTTAAAACATTCATATTCATGCTTTAGGATCTATACTATGGATAATTTTAGCATTGGACATGCAAAAGTGACCAAAACTTGGTACCAATCAGATAATAAACATGCAATTTTCGGGTGTCATTTTAATGAATACGTTGTATATTGTAAGCTACATGGGCTGGATTCTAGAATACCTACCACACTTGAAATAGCAATTTTCTTGTTGCAATGTTTTCTTTTAGCTAAAATATGATAAACAATGATAAAATTCGGGTGCAGAAGCAAATATTTATATGATTTTTTACAAAAATAAAGTCAGATTTTACCTTTTCTTGATGAATATGTTGTATATTGTAAGCTACATGGGCTGGATTCTAGAAAACCTACCACATTTGAAATAGCAATTTTCTTGTTGCAATGTTTTCTTTTAGCTAAAACATTATAAAGAATTATAAAATTCGGGCGCGGAAGCAAATTTTTATATGATTTTTCACAAAAACAATGTCAGATTTTACATCTTCTTGAAATGGATATTTTTGTTAAAACATTCATATTCATGCTTTAGGATCTATACTATGGATGTTTTTAAGCATTGGACATACAAAACTGACCAAAACATGGTACCTATCAGATAATAAACATTCAATTTTCGGGTGCCATTTTAATGAATACGTTGTATATTGTAAACTACATGGGATGGATTCTAGAATACCTACCACACTTAAAATAGCAATTTTCTTGTTGCAATGTTTTCTTTTAGCTAAAATATGATGACGAATTATAAAATTCGGGCGCGGAAGCAAATTTTTTTTATAATTTTTCACAAAAAAAAGTCAGATTTTACTTATTCTTGAAATTGGAATTTTTGATAAAACATTCATATTCATGCTTTAGGATCTATACTATAAATAATTTTAGCATTGGACATGCAAAAGTGACCAAAACGTGGTACCAATCAGATAATAAATATTCGATTTTCACGTGTCATTTTAATGATTACGTTGTATATTGTAAGCTATATGGGCTAGAATACCTACCACACTTGAAATAGCAATTTTCATGTTGCAATGTTTTCTTTTAGCTAAAATATGGTCAAGAATTACAAAATTCGGGCGCGGAAGCAAATATTTATATGATTTTTTGCAAAAATAAAGTCAGATTTTACCCATTCTTGATTAATACGTTGTATATTGTAAACTACATGGGCTGGATTCTAGAATACCTACCACACTTGAAATAGCAATTTTCTTGTTGCAATGTTTTCTTTTAGCTAAAATATGATAAAGAATTATAAAATTCGGGCGCGGAATTAATTATTTATTTGATTTTTACAAAATTAAAGTCAGATTTTACCTTTTTTTTAAAATGGATATTTTTGTTAAAACATTCATATTCATGCTTTAAGATCTATACTATGGATAATTTTAGCATTGGCCATGCAAAAGTGACCAAAACGTGGTACCAATCAGATAATAAACATGCAATTTTCGGGTGTCATTTTAATTAATACGTTGTATATTGTAAGCTACATGGGCTGGATTCTAGAATACCTACCACACTTGAAATAGCAATTTTCTTGTTGCAATGTTTTCTTTTAGCTAAAATATGATTAAGAATTATAAAATTCGGGTGCGGAAGCAAATATTTATATGATTTTTTACTAAAATAAAGTCAGATTTTACCTATTCTTGATTAATACGTTGTATATTGTAAACTACATGGGCTGGATCCTAGAATACCTACCACACTTGAAATAGCAATTTTCTTGTTGCAATGCTTTCTTTTAGCTAAAATATGATGAAGAATTATGAAATTCGGGCGCGGAAGCAAATATTTATATGATTTTTTACAAAAATAAAGTCAGATTTTACCTATTCTTGATGAATACGTTGTATATTTCAAACTACATGGGCTGGATTCTAGAATACGTACCACACTTGAAATAGCAATTTTCTTGTTAAAATGTTTTTTTTTAGCTAAAATATGGAGAAAAATTACGAAAATCCGGCGCAGAAGCAAATATTTTTATGATTTTTTACCAAAACAAAAGTCAGATTTTACCTATTCTTGATGAGAACGTTGTATATTGTAAGCTACATGGGCTGGATTCTAGATTACCTACCACACTTGAAATAGCAATATTCTTGTTGCAATGTTTTCTTTTAGCTAAAATATGATAAAGAATTATAAAATTCGGGCGCGGAATCAAATAATTATATGATTTTTACCAAAAATAATATCAGATTTTACTTATTCTTGAAATGGATATTTTTGTTAAAACATTCATATTCATGCTTTAGGATCTATACTATGAATTATTTTAGCATTATACATGGAAAAGTGAACAAAACGTGGTACCAACCAGATAATAAACATTCAATTTTCGGGTGCCATTTTAATGAATACGTTGTATATTGTAAACTACATGGGCTGGATTCTAGAATACCTACCATACTTGAAATAGCAATTTTCTTGTTGCAATGTTTACTTTTAGCTAAAATATAATTAAGAATTATAAAATTCGGGCGCGGAAGCAAATATTTATATGATTTTTTACAAAAATAAAGTCAGATTTTACCTGTTCTTGATTAATACGTTGTATATTGTAAACTACATGGGCTGGACCCTAGAATACCTACCACACTTGAAATAGCAATTTTCTTGTTGCAATGTTTTCTTTTAGCTAAAATATGATGAAAAATTATAAAATTCCGGCGCGAAAGCAAATATTTATATGATTTTTTACATAAATAATGTCAGATTTTACCTTTTCATGATGAATACGTTGTATATTGTAAGCTACATGGGCTGGATTCTAGAAAACCTACCACACTTGAAATAAAAATTTTCTTGTTGCAATGTTTACTATTAGCTAAAATATGATGAAGAATTATAAAATTCGGGCGCGGAAGCAAATATTTATATGATTTTTTACAACAATAAAGTCAGATTTTACCTATTCTTGATGAATACGTTGTATATTGTAAGCTACATGGGCTGGATTCTAGAATATCTACTACACTTAAAATAGCAATTTTCTTGTTGCAATGTTTTCTTTTAGCTAAAATATGATAAAAAATTATAAAATTAGGGCGCGGATGCAAATATTGATATGATTTTTTACAAAAATAAAGTCAGATTTTACCTTTTCTTGATGAATACGTTGTATATTGTAAACTACATGAGCTGGATACTAGTTTACCTACCACACTTGAAATAGCAATTTTCTTGTTTCAATGTTTTCTTTTAGCTACAATATGATAAAGAATTATAAAATTCGGGCGCGAAAGTAAATATTTATATGATTTTTTACAAAAATAAAGTCAGCTTTTACCTATTTTTGATGAATACGGTGTACATTGTAAGCTACATGGGCTAGATTCTTGAATACCTACCACACTTTAAATAGCAATTATCTTGTTGCAATGTTTTCGTTTAGCTAAAATATGATGAAGAATTATAAAATTCGTGCGCGGAAGCAAATATTTATATGATTTTTTACAAAAATAAAGTCAGATTTTACCTATTTTTGATGAATACGTTGTATATTGTAAGCTACATGGGCTGGATTCTAGAATACCTACCACATTTGAAATAGCAATTTTCTAGTTGCAATGTTTTCTTTTAGCTAAAATATGATGAAGAATTATAAAATTCGGGCGCGGAAGCGAATATTTATGATTTTTTACAAAAATAAAGTCAAATTTTACCTATTCTTGATGAATATGCTGTATATTGTAAGCTACATGGGCTGAATTCTAGAATATCTACCACACTTGAAACAGCAATTTTCTTGTAGCAATGTTTTCTTTTAGCTAAAATTTGATGAAGAATTATAAAATTCGGGCGCGGAAGTAAATATTTATATGATTTTTTTACAAAAAATAATGTCAGATTTTACCTATTCTTGATAAATTTCCTTGTGTATTAGTAGAGTATGTAGGCAGGTTCTACTTCAAATTGACCTTTGGACTTGCCATCGTATTTTTTTTGCTTTGATTTCGCGCTCGCTACTTGCAGCGCCATCTATATGATAACTGTGGTCACATTTGGAACTATGATAAGGACTTTAAGAAATTTATTTCGCGCTCACTACTTGCAGTGCCATCTATATGATAACGGTGGTCACATTTGGATCTATGATAAGGACTTTAAAAAATTTAAATTATAAGACAGTGCACGTGTAGAAAGGTTAAAGGTTATCTATTTGCCGACGATTTGATATTATGTTTAGGAATTTAATTTGTTTGTGTAAACAGCACATGTACAAAAGGTTAGGGAGGTTAAGGACATGTATTTGATGTATTCGGGTACAAGAATTTAATGTGTTTTCGTATACAGCATATGTATGGAAAGGTTAAGGGTTAAGGATATATATTTCATTACAATTTTGAGTAAACTGTATATAAATGAAATTGCGTATGTGAATATTATCGTATGTTACAATGAACTGTGAACACACAATGATGAACAGTAAGATTATAAATATATATATATATATATATATATATATATATATATATATATATAAATTAATGTTCGGAACGGAATGAATCGGTTTTTAAAAAGGAATTTATTTATTGTACAAAGTAAAATAAGTGTTTACAATTCAAGTTTATAATCTAGACTAACTACAATATGAAAATTATGCTATACATGTAAACTAAGAGGAGTAACACGATAATGTTTAGGTCAGCTTAATTGTGGCACTATACCTTATATATATATATATATATATATATATATATATGTATATATATATTTATATATATATATATATATTATATATTTATTTATTTATTTGTACGTGTAAATATCTAGATATGCACAAGAATTACAAGGTGGAAAGCAGCGAAAATTGGGATAATGATCCTGTAAGTCCCAGTTTTATAGGTTATTTACCACCTTGCAAATGCCGCAAATGTAGGGCAAAAAGAGCAGCAGCCAGCAGGAGCAGCAGCAGCAGCAGCAGCCAGCAGCGGCAGAAGCAGCAGCAGCCAGCAGGGCAGCAGAAGCCAGCAGCAGCAGGGGAAACAGAAGCAGCCTAATATGGTAAATAGCAGTCAAAACTAGTATAATTGTGATTATCCTATTTATAATCTTGTAGTAAATGTATAACATAAAACTTTTCTTCTTAGCCCCACGACGACGACGACGACGACGAAGAAGGAATTAAAATTTATGTAGTATTATAAAAAATAAACATTTTTAATATGTATATATTTATTTTATTTCTTAATCCTAATCCTATTACATAATATATTTTATTAATACAAAAATTACATTACATTTTTTTTTACATTTAGAACAATCTTTTATTAAAATATTTGCAGACCAAATATAATCGTCATCTTCAATATGATTTTTACATATTCTATAACTTTGAAATACTTTATTATTTTGCCATTCTATAGGAAATCTGTTCCAGTTGCTTTCTATTTCAGATGATGTGAATACCATAAAAAATTCCACAGGTAACAAATGTATATATTCAGTACATACATTATTTAAAGATTCATAATCATTATATACTGAACGAAATGCATTGTACTTATTAAATCGTAAGTGAAATATTTCTTCTAAGTTTATTGCATTTTCTGTTGCACAGTTTGTTTTAAAATTGCAAAAATTTATATTAATTTGAAAATCTTGTAGTAATGGTTCCAAATTTATAACATCACAGTTTAATACATTTTTTAACCACATTTTATTTTCTTCACCCCATACATAAATTTGTAATATTTTAAAATCATTTATTATATTTTGTAAAACTTCTTTTCGCTTAGAGTACAAAATATCACCTGAAGTCCAACGAAGATTAGGAGTATTTTGTTCTTGTAGTTTAATATTTTTTTTGTTGTTGTTGCTTAGTGATAAAATTGAAAATGGTTGTTTAAAAATTACTTTTGTATATTCATTTGTACTTATTTTTAACACTGCAAATTCTTTGCATACAAATCGATTTCTTTTACTGTATTTATATCCTTTAAAATCAGCTACAGCAACAGTAGACAAAAAAGTACTCATGTTTTCTGCAATGTTTTCTTGCGTGCAGTACGGAAAACTGTATGCATATTCTGCAAAGCACAGTATTTATAGGAGTAAAGTAGCTGTTATGATTGTTTTGTACTAAACAATTTCATCTTTGTGAATCCAACTATTATGAGTATTATCAAATCCCAACCATTTTACAAGTATTTTATTATTTCGCTTTTTCAAATTTTTTTCTACTAAATAAACATTAGAGTGTTTCACTTTTTGTAATTCTTGTTCATAAAATGCACCATCAATTAATTGACCAAATTTATCCTGTAGTATATACGTAATAGGATTTGTTAACTTCACATTTTTTACAGTAAATATTTCATTTGACCAATTTGGCATATAACCTTAAGCAAAAATTCGTCGATATTTACTGATATGAACGTTATCATTTATTTGAAATTTAGGTTTTTTATTTGAAACAATTTTAATATGATTATATACAGTATTTAAAAGTTTTTGCTCATTTTTCTTTGTTACATTAATTGGTTTCATTTTAATTGTCCTATGTATTTCATTATTATATTCTGAAACAACAATTAGTAATAATTGTAACCATTTATATGAACCTTGCATACTAAATTTTCTCCACATTATATTTTTTAATGTGCGATTTACACGTTCAACAATGGTAGCTTTTGGTGCTTGTTTTGTAAAATAATGATTAATATTATATTTTTCAGTCAATTGTTTAAATTTTTCATTTTTAAATTCTTTTCCTAAATCTGTGTGTAAATTTTTTGGAATACGATTACTTGATTCAAAATTTTTTTGCATTGCATTTGCTACTTCAATACTTGATTTATTTTTTATATGTTTTGCCCACACATATTTTGAAAATATATCAATTACTACAAGTATATATTTATATTTTTTATTTAAATTAGCATAGGCGTTCATTTCAACCAAATCAGCTTCAAATGTTTCATCTAATCCTTTTGTAATAACACGTCTTTTTGTAAAATTTTTTCGTGCTGGCTTGTGTAGCTCATTAACTATATCTTGTTTTATTTTTGACATTTTACTGTTTACTTAGTTGTTGTAGTTGTATCATGAATGTGTAATTCTTTAAATATAATTTTCAAATAGTCTTTTATACTATTTATGTTGTAACGTACTTTATATATATTTGTTAATAGAAATGTAATAAAGACAAATTATATTAAATATTTAAAAAAAAAGATTAATAAATACTTACTTAAAGTATTATTATCTTCCTAATAAGTTATTATAAAAAAAGACAGAAGGATAAAAGGATTTGGGAGGTTTGAGAGGTTTTGGGTTCGTAGCCCTCGTAGATAAATAATGGATTTTCTTAGCTCTACACACTAATTAATTCTTACAAACTACAATATTGTAAAATAATAAAAGTTTATACATACAATTTAGTTCAGGGAGTTGTAGGAGAAACACTTGAGGTTGGTTGATTGTAATTTAATATGAATTTAGAATAATTTTTAAAAAAACCAAACGATAGATAAAATTAACTAATTACTGTTGAGACGCCTGCTTGCGAACGAATCTGCCTGCGAATCTCCGAGAGCAAGAAGATTGAACAAACTGACTTGCTCAGCATTTTTACCCCACTAATAATGAATAACTATATCAGCTAATTATTTAAATTTTGGCGGTTTGTTACATTACCCCCTTCTTTAAGAAAGAATGATACTCTCAAGTGTCATTCCTTTACAAGTGTTAGTATGATATAAAATACAAAATTAAACTCAATAATACATTACATACGAAATTCACTCTGCACCTCCACATCAAAGTTCCTGGCACATATGAGGGCTGATCATTAAAGTCCCTGACCACTCAATTCTCGTGGAAGGTGAGGTGGGTTACTACGAATACATCTGTAACAGTTTATATTTTTAACAACTATATCTATATTAAAATTCAAATGACTAAAAATAATAAAGCAATACATAACTTAAGTTTGATCCTGACGATTATCCGTCCGATGGGATGGGCTGTTGATCTCCGGATAAGGCGGGGAGGAGCTCCGGGAGTGGTTGTTGTCTCCGTATCACTGGTTGTATTCTGCTTCTTTTGATTGATCAATATATTTCGATGAAGGAGCCAGTTAGTTAAAGTACCCCATATACTGGTGATAAGGTACCAACCGCAACCAATTGTATGGTAAATAGTGATTGCTCGAAGCCCTACTCCGCGTACATACTTTATAAGTAATATAACATAATAAAATCCAATTAATCCACTGATAAATATGCCAATATCAGTAAACCATCCCCATAGTTGTCTAAATGTTGATTTAGCCATTTTCTTTAATTTTTCTGTATTAAAAAGGTTTAATGTAGTATAACCTTGGTTGTCTGTATCTTGTCCTGCTAACTTTCTACTCAATATATTTTCTATATTTTTTCGTTCCATGCCAAATAGTAAATTTCTTTGAACATTGTTAATTTCTTCGAATGTATAAATACCTTCTGATCCTAGTGATCGAATGGAAGTAAAGTGTAATTTTGGTTCATCTTGAACTCGTAGCACTTCTGGACGTGGTTTAATTATAGGTTGAGGGATAAATCCAATCCATTGATTATCTATGTTGAAAATGGGCGGAGTTATTGCGTTGCAATCTACTTCTTCCGCTTGTTTTTGGATAATATGAGTAATAGGGGAGACAAAGTAATTTCGTTCTTCAATAATAATAGGTAGTTGATGGTAACATCTGTCCGTTCTTCTAATTTGTACAACTTTTGGCGTACATTGTATAATATGAATTACTTCACCTAGAATTCTTCCCACTACTCCTGGACTTTGCTTCAACAATGGACTAATAGCGATTGGAAAAATTTGAGTCAAAATTAGACGGTTCTTCAGAATTTCTCTATGTAATAAACATCGTCGAAAAACTGTATCAATATATAAATTCCCAATAGCATTCTTAAAACTCTGCTCAATATATAAAAATTTGCTGTTTATATACATCATCATGTCAGTGTTTTGAACAAGCAATGGCATGGTTGGCAGAAAATGATTTGAATTTCCCATTAAAACAATTAATTTTGGGTGTTCAGTTTGCCACATTTCATAAGAGCATAAAAAGAAAGTTTTCAATAATGTAACGGTGAAGATTTTTCCTCCTTGTTCAATAACTAAATACCTCTGGTCGTGTTTTGTTGAGACTACTCGTGCTACTCCGTCATATAAAAGGCTAAGACCTGCATCACAATTCGTGTTTGGAATATAGTTCCAAACACTTTCTCCATAAGTGGAATCTAAACAATATCCATCCAGATAAGAACATGTAAATCCTCCAAGCAAACTTATTTCATTCGTATCCAATTTTACTGGAGCTAAATAGTCTCTGGTTTGTATTTTTACTGCAGCTGTAATAACGACGTTGTCCCAGGTGCGACCATTTTCATGATACGTTGTTCCTTTACAAGCCCCTTCGGGTGTTAGGCTGCCGTAGGCTACTAATTAGGCTGATGTTGTACCGTTCATGTTTATTTCTCCGATGATTTGTTGGTAAATTTTTAGTGTTTTGTATCTATGAATATTTCTACATTCTTCGGCTCCGATTTTGTTACTGCAGAAGTGTGACTATGCATTCCACAGTAATATATAATTCGAGTTATTTCTATAAGACATGCTTGAACTGGTACGAGTTTAACTTTATTTCTTTGAATGACTTTGGCCTGGACCTGTTCACTCTGGTAATCGAAGTCTGGATGTGGACACTCTTCGACATCCTTCAGAGAAATGGTGGTCATGTTGAGGACAGGTCCCTCGCAGTCATATGCAATAAACCCCCAGGACAGGGTCCAAAATATTGTGACTATGAATGCCTTAACAATCATAGTTGTACCTGAAACATTTTTCCCACAGTAACTGGTACTTATTTAGTTCTTAATCTAATGGTTGCTATAATCATCATACATATTTGTTTTTTTTAACTTATATTTAATATTAGTGAAAACTTAGTAAAAATAAATGATTATAACAAACAATATATTATTTAATTAAAATTAACTTACATAACTTAACCTACGTGAAATACGTTATTTTTCCTCAAAGGAAATATAACGCAGCTTTAACACTTTTTCTGTGTGAAGGGTCTATGACCGGCTCGAATTCCGGTAGGGCTCAGCTAGTCTCAACAATTTTGAATAGGCTTTCCAAAGGGCGTCACGTGAGATACTAGCCTCCCCGATTAAGTTAAACAAAAATCCAGAAGAGGTACTCGTGCTAAAGACGAATAGTGTACCTCAACTGGTGGATTCGAGCTATTAATTTTAATTTTCAAAAAAAATTATTTTATTTCCTTGCCTTTTCGATCGGATGCGAATAATAAAGTTGTAGACTTGTTATGGTCACCGGTGCGTTTCGTCAGGATGCGAAAACCCCAGAGCATTACTCACGGGTGAGCACAACAGATCTATTAGAAATTATCCGATCGAATATTAATAATTTAATCGAACAGGAGGTCTCCTGATTCTGGTAGAACGTCTTAAGGGCATCGAGGTTGACGTTGACGCCGTAGGTGCTAATTCTTCCACGGTTAAAGAAGTGGAAATGGGATTTTGAAAATTTGATAACAATAAATTTAGACTAGTTTGTTCTAAAAATTCTGAATTTTCTAATTCTTCCTTATTTAAGATTTCGTTTTGGCTTGGCTCATCATCATGATTTAAAAATTCATTTTGACTTTGTTCATCAGTATATCCGAACTTCGGGTTTTTATAATAAGGTTTTAAACGATCTACATGTACAATTAGATCCTTTCTTTTGCCAACTTCTCGTACTTTATAGGTTATAGGTTCTTTTCTTTCTAACACTCTATATGGGCCTTCCCAAAATTTTGATAATTTTTTATGTAAACCAGATTTTACATGTGGATTGAGTAAATATAATAAATCTCCAATAGAAACATGACGCTCTTTTGCTTTTTTATTATATTGTTTTGTTCTAGACTCCCCTGACTTAGCTAAATTTTCTTTTACGTGATTAAATACAATAGGTAATTTTGCAGCTAATTCCGAAACATAATTTTGATCAACATCGTATTTTACACGTCTTGGTTTTATAAATTCATCAATGGGTAATACGGGGTCTCTACCGTGAATAATAAAATAAGGACTGTATCAAGTAGAACTATGAACATGTGTTCGATAAGTCATTAATACTAAAGGTATCCACTCATCCCAATCTTGCTGATATTTATGAATATAATGAGATAAAATATCTTTTAGTACTCGATGACTACGTTCGAGTATTCCATTAGACTGTGGTCTATATGGGGTTGTTTGAATTTTTTCAATTTGTAATAATTTGCATGTTTCTTTCATAATTTCTGATAAAAAGTTTGCACCTTGGCCTGATATTAATTGTTTTGGAGTTCCATGCCGAGTTATAATGTTGTCTACTAATGTTTTTGCTACGGTTTCGGCTCTTTGATTTGGAATAGGAATTGCCCCAGGATATCGTGAAAAATGATCTTGGAAAGTTAACAAATATTTATTTCATTTATTAGTTGTTACGAATGGTCCTACTATATCCATTGATGTTCTTTCGAAGGGTTCTGAGATTTCCGAGAATTGTTGCATAAATGCATGTTTTAAGTGTGGACTTGTTTTTCGGCTATTACAAGCATGACATCTAGTTACATATTGAAAAATGTCATTCTTCATACCTGGCCAATAAAATCTACTATTTATTAATGAATATGTTTTTTGTTGACCCATATGTCCAGAAAAAGGTAAATTATGGAAATCATGTAAAACTTTTGGAATTAATGTTTTTGGTATCACTAGTTGTATATTTTGATTCTGGTTATCCACTTTGTATAAAATATTTTCGCTATCCAAAAAATATGAATCAGTACTTTTACTTTTATCTACAATTTCGTTAATAATATTTTTACAGAATTAATCTTTTTCTTGTTCAATTTGAATTATTTGTTTATCCCAAACAGGTAATACTAAATTTTCTACAGTATTATTTATACTGTTAATGATTGATTCATTTTCAAATAATAAGTATATGTGAATTTGAATTGCAGAATTTTGAAAAACAAATTTTATCATTGATAAAATAATATCCCAATTTAAACGATCTAGTCCACAGTCAATTTTAGGCATTGCTAAATTTTCAACGTTGTTTTCGAAACAGAATTCTTTTAAATTTATCAAGCATTGGAAAACCTTTTCATAAGTAGGTTTTTGGAAATATTTACTTTTAGTAATTTAATAAAATACATAATTTTGTGGAAAAATTAAAGTAGCTACCTCACCTATATTTTTACTTTGATGTTTCAAATAATTTACTTGACCAAATTGTTTTTTAAATATTTTGGCAATTCCTTTACTCATATTAAAATCTTTTGACACACAATGAGCCAAAGAAAAATTTTCTGGTGCTGATAATAAGTCACCATATTTTATCACAACGTTAGAAATATCTTTATTATTATTATAATTTTGAATATATCTAATAAAATCTTGAAAATTTTGTGAACATACATTATTTATCTCATACATTCGGCTTAACGCGCCAGCATTACCGTGTTTTTTTCCAGGTTTGTATTTAATATCAAAGTCATATTCGCTTAACAGAAGTGACCATCTTGATAATCTAGAACTACAATCTTTTAATGTTAGAAGCCATTTTAATGACCTGTGATCTGTAATTATTGTAAACTTTTTCCCGTACCAGTAACATCTAAATTTTTTAATTCCAAAGGCAACTGCCAAACATTCTAATTCTGTTGTACTATAATTTTTCTCAGCCTTATTTAATTTTCTGCTTGCATAAGCGATTGGTTTTTCGAAACCTCCTCTATCTTGACTTAAAATAACTCCCAATCCTACGCCACTGGCGTCGGTAGATAAAATAAAGGGTTCATCAAAATTTGGATAAATCAATACTGAATCTGATGTAATAGCTTCTTTCAAGTTTGTAATAGACTGCTCGACTTCAGGAGTAATTTCAAATTTGACATCTTTTTTAGTTAAATTTGTGAGTGGTTCTGCTAATTCGGAAAATTTTGGAATAAATTTCCTATACCAACCGACTAGGCCTAAAAATCCTCGAACATCTTTAACACATTTTGGAAGAGGATATGATTTAATTGATTCAATTTTACTTGGGTCTGGTTTCATTCCAGTTACAGATATTACATGGCCTAAATATTTGACTTCTTTCATCATAAAATTACATTTTGAAGCTTTTAATTTAATATTTGCATCTTTTAGTCGGTCAAAAACTAAACTTAATTTTTTAATATGATCCTCGATGCCTGAAGAATTAAAAATAATTATATCATCTAAATTTACCATACAAATTTCATTAATTAGGCCGGAAAGTATAAAATACATAAATCTTTGAAATGTAGCTGGAGCGTTACATAAACCAAAAAGCATTTTGTTATATTCATAATGACCATCAGGTACGGAAAATGCAGTTTTTTCTCTGTCATTTTCATCCATATCTATTTGATGATAAGCAGCTGTTACATCGATCACACTAAATAAATTAGAATTATTAAATTGTTCTATTTGTTCATTTAAATTTGGAATTGGGAAATAATCTTTTTTAGTAATGGAATTTAACTCACGATAATCTATACGCATTCGTATTATATTTTCACATGACTCAGTTCTTTTTGTAATAAGTACAACAGGGGCGGACCAAGGAGAATTTGATGGTCTTATAATTTTGGATTTTAACAATCTATCAATTTCATCTTTAATAACTTGTCTCTGATGGAATGGAACAGGATACGGGCGTTTTGAGATTGGCGGTACATTTTCTGTTATAATTTTATGTTTAACTTTAGTAGTACTCGTAAGTACAAAATCATTGTCAATAAAAATATCTTTGTACCTATTTAATAATTCTAGTAACAAATTTTTATTTTTTTCATCTAAATGTGATACATCTATGTCTTTAAAAATATCGCTTTTATTTTTCTGAATATTTCCTATTACCCTGTCACTTCTTTTGTCGCTTTTATTATTTTCTTCAAAATTTTCTACAATTTTAAATTGATTAGTTGCTCTGCCCAATATAGTATTTTGTTTTAATTCAACTTCAAAAGTATTTAAATTTATAATACGGCCCTGACAATGTTTTATATTGCTTACACAGTGAGCTACATATACGCCGCTTATCGGCAGCTCATAAGCTTCTATTAAAATATTATCATTACTATTTAAATTCTTTTTTAATTTATATTTAAAATTTGCTTCACTGTGAGCAGGAATTTTTAAATATTCACATAATAAAATATCAGAATAGTTATTATTAATTTTTGGTTTTACTTTTTCAATGCAATTATTATTACTTAACTATTGGACGACTTTATTATTATTAATTATATTATTTGTGTTTTCATTTGAAACACTTTTATTAGTAATTGTGCCTTTATTTATTGCACTTTCTTTAATTTTATTTTTAATTTGATCTACGCTTCCATCCAAATTTTGTGACAAATTGCAAATATCAGATTGTTGACTGATATCAAGGGACCCCAGCTTACTGGCAAAATCTCCTTCTAAGTGCGCTTTTTTATAATTCGAACGTAAGACGCGATCATTTATTGTTAAACAATTATTGTTATTGTTTATTAGAGGTTTGTCGTCAAGGTTTTTCCCACACGAAGATTTTGATTCGGTGTGTATTTCTATTGTGTGCTTCTCTGAGTCACACGGTATATTTTTGATAGATACTACTGCTGTATCTTTACAGTTACACTGAATACAATAGGGCCTTTCTTTTAGAGTTAGACGTAATAATGATACGATTATATTAAAAACAAATTGACTTAATAAAATAATAAGAATAAAAAATTTAATTATTATATTTATTATAGTTGGTTTCAAATTTAATTTATAATTATTATTGGGCAGGCATTCATTATTATTATTATTGGTTTTTGTTTTGTTATCTAATTCTATGGTCTGAATTTCAATATTATTTAATTTTGATTCTAAATATTTAATTTGGTAAAACAATTTTTTATTTATTTCATCTTGTTCCTTACATTTCGTTTCTAAATTTTTGCTTTGTTCAGTTCGTCGTTCGTTTTCTATTAAAATATCAAAATTTTGTTGTATTGATTTGTTTGAAATTGTATAAATTTTTTCTTTAATAATACTAAGATTTTGATTTTCCTGATCCAAACATAATAATTTTATAGTAGTATTCATATTAATTGATTGTTTATCAAAATAAATTTTTGCTCGCGTAAAATGAAGAAAATCTCTACCGATTATACCATCTGCTTCTAACGGTAGTTTATTACTACATACTAAGACATCAAAATATGACTTAAGTACGTTTGGTTCGAAACTAACTTCTACTCGAGCTGTGCCGAGAATTGGTAATTTATGCCCTGTTACGCTGTTAAAATTATTTTTTGAAAATTTTGTTATTTTTTGTTTAATATTTTGTTCCGAAATAATTGTTACAGGAGAACCCGTGTCTATTAATAATGTTAATAATTTGGAATTTATGAATAAATTTATAAAACATGGAATATTTTCTAAATTATCATAATTATCAAAATATATATCGGATGATGATTCTTCATACTCTTTCTGAATAATGGGCGAAACTGACATTCCCCTATTTAATTCTGAATTTAATTCTCTCCGCTCCGGAGTTTGAACGGAGGACGATTTAAGTTTTTTGAATTTTTTGGAATTGCACCCGTTGATTTAGACGTAGTGGATGTTGACAAATTGTTAGACCTATTTACTAATGTATTTTCAAACCTAGAATTTTCATTCGATTTTAAAAGAAAACATCGTTCTATTGTGTGGTTATTTTTCCCACAATTTGAACAATTATATTTGAAAGTGTTTAATTTATTAAAATTTTTATTTTGTTTTCTAAACCAACAATTTTCTGTTATATGATTATTTCTGTTACAATTTTGACAATATAATTTATTATTTTTGATATTATTTTGATTTTGTTCATTGTTATCTTGTTCAGAATTTGCATTAGGATAATTTTTAATTTGTTTAAAATTACTTACGGGCTTTTGATATTCCCGCTGTACAATATTATTAAAATTTTTATATCTAATTTTCCAGGATAACTGATTTTGTTCTTCATAGCACGCAATTTCTTCTGCTATTTCTAAATTTAAATTCTTTTCCCTCATAAGAGCCAAACCTATTTTGTCTATAATTTCCCTTTTTAATCCTGATTTAAATTGATTTAAAATTAATTTTGAATTTTGTTTTTCAATTCCAGGCTTTTCTTCATTTGTGTTATGAAGATATTTTAATGAGGTAGGGTAGCTAAAATAAAAGTCTGAAATAATTTCAATTAATATAAATAATTAAATAATTGTACACTCTGATACGAAAATAACAATAAATATATAATACGCCAATTACGTCTTCTAATTTGGAACACCCTGAAAAGGAAAGTCAAAGAGTAAGCTAATGCTTAGTGAAACACATTGCACACAAATATATATCATTCGCACACACAACAACACTCACACTCAACAACAAACCAGGTAAGACGGGTAAAATTGAAAAGGATACTCCTCGAAAGGAGTGTCACATATCGAATCCACGATATGCCGGCTACTGAATCCACGGTAGCAGAAGAACACTCGAAATCCATCGAGCAACTTGACATCTTTCACAGTGAGTTATAACAAGGCTTCAGGAGTATGAGTGAAAGCCGAGTACAAACCCATACTCCACCTCCCCACCGAGATGCAAGCGAAACTAAGGCACCTGTTCCAGCAGGGCACCGTTGGAAAGATTGGGAGTGAAGTAAGTTGTTATCTAATGCTTGTAAATAATTACCCTTTAACATTTGTAGCATTTAATAAATCTTCGGCCAAAATATCAGCCCCAATTGCTTGGAGTCGTGTAACAAATTGAGACACAGTTTCGTCATGTCTCTGATAACATTTACTTAAATTATTTAATGCTAAACCTGGTGTTTTATGTATTAAGAATCGTTTAAACATTTCTTTTTTAAAATTTTCATAATCTAACGTATCTAAATTTGAATTAACTTCGAAAAATTTCAATGCATCTCCTGATAATCTATATTTGATTAAATTTAGCGTCGTAGCCTGGTTCCAGTTATCTAATTTTGCTCTGCGTTCTATTTTCTAAATATATGACTTTGGGTCTTTTCCTAAAAAAACTATCTATAGTGTTTGCAATCATGCCTAATGGCATGTTAAAAAAATTTAGAGGATTTTAATTTCCTGTTTCAGTAGTAGAGGGGGTATTTTCATTTCCTGTTTCAGAAGTAAAGGGGGTATTTTCGTTGTTCGACATTATTATTATTTATATATATTCTTAAAATAAATAATCAGTCTGCAGAGCTAATAAAAAATTCCTTTTCGCTGCCACCAAATTTGTAACGTACTTTATATATATATTTGTTAATAGAAATGTAATAAAGACAAATTATATTAAATATTTAAAAAAAAAGATTAATAAATACTTACTTGAAGTATTATTATCTTCCTAATAAATTATTATAAAAAAGACAGAAGGATAAAAGGATTTGGGAGGTTTGAGAGGTTTTGGGTACGTAGCCCTCGTAGGTAAATAATGGATTTTCTTAGCTCTACACACTAATTTATTGTTACAAACTACAATATTGTAAAATAATAAAAGTTTATACTTACAATTTAGTTCAGGAAGTTGTAGGAAAGACACTTCAGGTTGGTTGATTGTAATTTAATATGAATTTAGAATAATTTTTAAAAAAACCAAACGATAGATAAAATTAACTAATTACTGTTGAGACGCCTGCTTGCGAACGAATCTGCCTGCGAATCTCCGAGAGCAAGAAGATTGAACAAACTGACTTGCTCAGCATTTTTACCCCACTAATAATGAATAACTATATCAGCTAATTATTTAAATTTTGGCGGTTTGTTGCAATGTCGTTTGTTATATTTTTTATATTGTTTTGTATAGCATATATCACATTTTCAGCTTTTAACATATTGTCTTTAGCACTTTTATTATGAAAGTTTATTTTTTTTTCTAATTCTGCTATTTTATTATTATAATCTTCACTATCGCTATCGCTATTGTTACAAATCAGTAAGCTATGACGTCCAAACTTGTCAATAGACATTTTACTACTAATTATTTAAGATAAAGATATTATATTAGCCTCTTTTAATTCATTAATTATAGAAATAATTTCATTGTCAAGGTTATTGTTACCAGCGTTTTTAGATGCTATTATTTTTTTTAATTTTTCAACTAATTCATTAGGATCATATTCTACAGGTTTATTATTATAATTTTTTAATAACATATTCAAACCTGAACCGGTTTCATCAGGAGTAGAGGTAGATGAATGCCTTGTAGGCATTAATAATGGTTTAATAATACTTCCCTTTAGTTGTCCTAATGGGTTATTGTCACGACGTGCAGAATTTGTAATATTTAATATTTTTTCATAATTATTTTCATCATCAGAATTGTAAAATTTTATAGGATTTTTTTAAAAAATAAGTTCGCATAAACCTTCAGTTCCTAAAAAATTTTCTTGAGTTATATATATATTTTGTTTTTTAAATTTAATTTCTTTATTGCCCATTAGAAATTTTTTTCTACTTCTATTAAAAGTAACACCGTATGTGTCATCCATATTTTTAAATTTTTTTTTGACGTCACTAATATATTTTTTAAGAGTTGGATCAATATTAGAATTTAATTTTAAATTTTCATCAGTTTGAGTGCGAGTATAATATGGATTTTTTAGACTAGTTCTAGTTTTTTGCTTTTTTTCTTAAACTTATGTTTTGATTTGTTCAACCCTGTTTGCTTCTTCTTCTTCTTCCTCCTCCTCTACCTCTTCCTGTTCCTCCTCTTCCTCCTCCGGTTCATTTTTTGTTACATTTAATATATTAGTGTTTTTGCTTTTTGTAGGTGATATATTTTGTAAATTTTTACTAATTTCTGATAATTTTTTGGTTATAGGAATATATGTTTTTTCTAAATTAATTTCTTTTTCTATTTCACCACTTTTTATTAATTGCAATTTTCGTCGAATATTTTTTCTGGCTTTTATTAATTGTGTTTTTAAACTTTTATTAATATTGATTTTAACATAACAAATATATTTTTAAAAAATATCGTTATAGTTCTGAACGGCTTTGTATACTGCTCTGTATACAAATATACAGCTTTTATATACTTATATAATGATCAAATCCTTTACGCTATCGTCCATTATTTATTATACATTCTTTATTTATAACTAAAAATCCATAATTGTCATTCCAACAAGTAGCACACATTGTTTTAAATTGATCAAAAGTCATATCAGTCCCAACATGATCATTATAAATATGTTTTAAATTTAAATCATCTTGTTTAAATAATATTAGCAAATTAGCATTATCACGAATTAAATGTTTTGGCATACGTGCATATGTTTGACATAAATAAAAACAATCTACATATTTATGACGTCCCATAGAAAAATAATCTCTAATTATATCTTGTTTTTCGCAGGCAATATCATCGAATATAAAAATAGAATTATATTTTGCTTCATTTGGTTTAATTATATTCTCCCTATTATTATATGCATAATATCCAATAGCTCGAATAGGTTTTAATAATTTTTCTAAATACAAATATTTTGGTTGAAAAAGAGAATTTGAATATATATAAATATTTTCAAAATGTAACCATTTAGGATGTTCTAAAAGAGCGATTATAACATTTGTTTTACCACAACCAGAAGGACCACTTATAAGTCGTGTAACAAATTGAGACACAGTTTCGTCATGTCTCTGATAACATTTACTTAAATTATTTAATGCTAAACCTGGTGTTTTATGTATTAAGAATCGTTTAAACATTTCTTTTTTAAAATTTTCATAATCTAACGTATCTAAATTTGAATTAACTTCGAAAAATTTCAATGCATCTCCTGATAATCTATATTTGATTAAATTTAGCGTCGTAGCCTGGTTCCAGTTATCTAATTTTGCTCTGCGTTCTATTTTCTAAATATATGACTTTGGGTCTTTTCCTAAAAAAACTATCTATAGTGTTTGCAATCATGCCTAATGGCATGTTAAAAAAATTTAGAGGATTTTAATTTCCTGTTTCAGTAGTAGAGGGGGTATTTTCATTTCCTGTTTCAGAAGTAAAGGGGGTATTTTCGTTGTTCGACATTATTATTATTTATATATATTCTTAAAATAAATAATCAGTCTGCAGAGCTAATAAAAAATTCCTTTTCGCTGCCACCAAATTTGTAACGTACTTTATATATATATTTGTTAATAGAAATGTAATAAAGACAAATTATATTAAATATTTAAAAAAAAAGATTAATAAATACTTACTTGAAGTATTATTATCTTCCTAATAAATTATTATAAAAAAGACAGAAGGATAAAAGGATTTGGGAGGTTTGAGAGGTTTTGGGTACGTAGCCCTCGTAGGTAAATAATGGATTTTCTTAGCTCTACACACTAATTTATTGTTACAAACTACAATATTGTAAAATAATAAAAGTTTATACTTACAATTTAGTTCAGGAAGTTGTAGGAAAGACACTTCAGGTTGGTTGATTGTAATTTAATATGAATTTAGAATAATTTTTAAAAAAACCAAACGATAGATAAAATTAACTAATTACTGTTGAGACGCCTGCTTGCGAACGAATCTGCCTGCGAATCTCCGAGAGCAAGAAGATTGAACAAACTGACTTGCTCAGCATTTTTACCCCACTAATAATGAATAACTATATCAGCTAATTATTTAAATTTTGGCGGTTTGTTGCAATGTCGTTTGTTATATTTTTTATATTGTTTTGTATAGCATATATCACATTTTCAGCTTTTAACATATTGTCTTTAGCACTTTTATTATGAAAGTTTATTTTTTTTTCTAATTCTGCTATTTTATTATTATAATCTTCACTATCGCTATCGCTATTGTTACAAATCAGTAAGCTATGACGTCCAAACTTGTCAATAGACATTTTACTACTAATTATTTAAGATAAAGATATTATATTAGCCTCTTTTAATTCATTAATTATAGAAATAATTTCATTGTCAAGGTTATTGTTACCAGCGTTTTTAGATGCTATTATTTTTTTTAATTTTTCAACTAATTCATTAGGATCATATTCTACAGGTTTATTATTATAATTTTTTAATAACATATTCAAACCTGAACCGGTTTCATCAGGAGTAGAGGTAGATGAATGCCTTGTAGGCATTAATAATGGTTTAATAATACTTCCCTTTAGTTGTCCTAATGGGTTATTGTCACGACGTGCAGAATTTGTAATATTTAATATTTTTTCATAATTATTTTCATCATCAGAATTGTAAAATTTTATAGGATTTTTTTAAAAAATAAGTTCGCATAAACCTTCAGTTCCTAAAAAATTTTCTTGAGTTATATATATATTTTGTTTTTTAAATTTAATTTCTTTATTGCCCATTAGAAATTTTTTTCTACTTCTATTAAAAGTAACACCGTATGTGTCATCCATATTTTTAAATTTTTTTTTGACGTCACTAATATATTTTTTAAGAGTTGGATCAATATTAGAATTTAATTTTAAATTTTCATCAGTTTGAGTGCGAGTATAATATGGATTTTTTAGACTAGTTCTAGTTTTTTGCTTTTTTTCTTAAACTTATGTTTTGATTTGTTCAACCCTGTTTGCTTCTTCTTCTTCTTCCTCCTCCTCTACCTCTTCCTGTTCCTCCTCTTCCTCCTCCGGTTCATTTTTTGTTACATTTAATATATTAGTGTTTTTGCTTTTTGTAGGTGATATATTTTGTAAATTTTTACTAATTTCTGATAATTTTTTGGTTATAGGAATATATGTTTTTTCTAAATTAATTTCTTTTTCTATTTCACCACTTTTTATTAATTGCAATTTTCGTCGAATATTTTTTCTGGCTTTTATTAATTGTGTTTTTAAACTTTTATTAATATTGATTTTAACATAACAAATATATTTTTAAAAAATATCGTTATAGTTCTGAACGGCTTTGTATACTGCTCTGTATACAAATATACAGCTTTTATATACTTATATAATGATCAAATCCTTTACGCTATCGTCCATTATTTATTATACATTCTTTATTTATAACTAAAAATCCATAATTGTCATTCCAACAAGTAGCACACATTGTTTTAAATTGATCAAAAGTCATATCAGTCCCAACATGATCATTATAAATATGTTTTAAATTTAAATCATCTTGTTTAAATAATATTAGCAAATTAGCATTATCACGAATTAAATGTTTTGGCATACGTGCATATGTTTGACATAAATAAAAACAATCTACATATTTATGACGTCCCATAGAAAAATAATCTCTAATTATATCTTGTTTTTCGCAGGCAATATCATCGAATATAAAAATAGAATTATATTTTGCTTCATTTGGTTTAATTATATTCTCCCTATTATTATATGCATAATATCCAATAGCTCGAATAGGTTTTAATAATTTTTCTAAATACAAATATTTTGGTTGAAAAAGAGAATTTGAATATATATAAATATTTTCAAAATGTAACCATTTAGGATGTTCTAAAAGAGCGATTATAACATTTGTTTTACCACAACCAGAAGGACCACTTATAAGACAACGAATTGTTGATGGAAGTAAAACACTATGGCGTGGGTTTTCTTTTGTTTCTTTAAAATCGTAATTTTTTACACTAAGTGTATCTTTTTGCTTTAAAATTTTCATTGTAACTAAAATGTAATACTATATATTACAATTATATACAAAATACTATTTAGTTAAATGTAAAACACAGATGATTCAACATCGATATCGACAACGACAAAATCATTTAAGAAAAAAAATTGGTAGTAGTATATTAAATACAGTTATTAATAAACTTCCTGTTGAACTTCATATACCTGGCTATAATTATTGTGGCCCCGATACAAAACTACAAAAACGACTATCACGTGGGGATCAAGGTGTTAATTTATTAGACGAGGCTTGTAAAGTTCATGATATTACTTATTCTAAAAGCAATAATTTGGAAGATCGTCATAAAGCTGATATAATATTATCAAATAAAGCATCTCAAAGGTTTCATTTAAAAGACGCTCCTATAAAGGAAAAATTGGCGGCTTTAGATGTGTCAGCTGCAATGAAAGCAAAAGTTAAATTAGGTGCTGGTACTAAAAATATAAAAAAACATCAGCGTGGTAAAAAACATAAAAAAGCAGCTAAGTTGTAAAAATGAAATAAAACGTATTCAATCTACATTAAACAACAATGAGTCTAACAATAAAAATATTAAAATTGCTTTGAAAGAATTTAAAAAAAAATAAAAAAATATTACGTAAACCAAGAATAATATCAGTGCCGAAGAAAGGTGGTGTGTTACCACTTATACTAATATTTGCAGGGTTAAGTGCATAAGGGGGTGCTGCCGGTGTTGCCAAAGCCATAAATGATGCTAAATTTGCAAATAAACAACTAACTGAAAACCAACGTCATAATAAAAAAATGGAAGCAATCGCTTTAGGAAAAGGTTTATATTTACAACCGTATAAAAAAGGATTAGGTTTATATCTATCAAAATTGCCGCATTTTTCTTCTTCAAAAAAAAACAATACACAAAAACTGTTAAAAAAGCTATCAAAATATGCTCTTTCTAATATTGAGTTGTTAAAATATGTAAAAAATTTAAAAATTCCAAATTTTAGAGAAGTGTTTATGAGAAACAATTTACCTAAATATATTAATTATTTTGAATGCGGAATAATTAACTTGGACAATTATAATAATGAAGGTACACATTGGGTTGCTTATAAAAAATTTGGTAAAAATGTGATATATTTCGATAGTTTTGGAAATTTAAAACCTCCAAAAGAAGTAATTAATTATTTTGGTAGCTGTAATATTAAATATAATTATAATCAATATCAATTATTTAATACTATTAATTGTGGACATCTTTGTTTAAAATTTTTATGTAATATTAATAATTTATAATAAAATTTTTATGTACTATTAATAATTTATAAATAAATTATCTACTGTTTAACCAAATATACTCATTTACCTTTTGTTTTTTCAAAGTCAACATTTCTTTTAATATTGTTTTAAAATTCCAAAAATGGAAAGTTTCATTGTTAATAATAAAACACAATCTGTACCAAAAATAATTATTCATCGTGAAATATTTGGTACTCATATATCTCCATCATATTGCAGAAAGAATGATGAATTAAGTAAAATTGCTAATCTTGAAAATGTTCAGTTATTTTGTAAAGAAAATTTAATACGAAAAGAAACTATTTACGATAAGCAAATAAAAATTCTCACAAACTTAAATATTTTATCGCATACAAAAAGTAATAAACATAAGTAAAATGTGCAAATTGTTTATAAATAATTTAGTGTTAAACAAACAGCAATGTCGTACACATTTACATTTTCTGGAAACAGCTCTCAATTAAAAACAACAATATATCCGCCAATTCAACTAGACCCTAAACATGAATATGTAATAGGGTTGATAACTTTTAAATCTTTTAATTCAATACCAAATATTGATAGTAGAAATAATTGTTTTTATTATTATGAAGAAGTGGAAAACCGAAAAGAAATTCAAAAAATCGAAATTCCTGATGGATCGTATGAGCTTAAAGATATAAATACATATTTAAGAAAAAAGATGAAAAGAATTGATAAGAAAAATAAAAATTAATATAGCCCCATTACAATCGAAGCAAACAATAATACTTTAAAATGTGAAATGATATGTGATTATGAAGTGGATTTTACACAGCAAAATATAATAAGAGAACTATTGGGATTTGAAGAAAAAAAGTGTATTGAAAATAAATTTCACATATCTGAAAAACCTGTCAATATAATTAGAGTTAATGCTATTTGTGTAGAATGTAGCATAGTAACATGTTCTTATGATAATTCAAAACAAGTTCAAAGAATTCACGAATTTTTTCCGAACGTTCCATCAGGATTTAAAATAATTAAAAATTCATTGAATGTTATATATTTACCTATAAATACAAATATAATAGATACTATAACACTTAAATTAGTTGATCAGAACGGTGAGTTAGTCAATTTCAGAGAAGAACTTATCACAGTAAGACTACATTTAAAAAAATTTTAAAACAAAATGGGAATAATATATAATAGACATGCTAAATCATATATAAGAAAAAAATATATTATTAAAGAAGTTAATGTTAATCAAACACTGAAGCAGTTAACAAGTGAAAATAAGAACTACTTAAAATCTTTGGGATTTAAAGTGTTATAATTATCAAAAATAAAACTCATAAAATTTTTTAAAAATTAATACTAAAAGAAGTAAACCAAAAAACACAAACAAAATAATTAGTTTCATAATTTATATTCATTTAAAACTTCGTACATCATTCTGCAAGTGTTCTAATTATATATATTATATCAAAAAGAAAAAAAATGACTGAAAATATTTTAAAAATAAAGGAACGTGTTTATTTTGATGAAAACATACAAAGTCTAGAAACTCATACTTATCAACCGAATGCTTCAACTTTATTAAACAACAATGATGAAATAAGAATATCAATACAAAGGCAAGATTTATTTACATTGCCATCAAATAGTTTTATTTATATTGAAGGAGCATTATTAACTAATGAAAATAAAGTCACCCCAACTGGAAAAATTATTAATAATGGAATAATGCATCTTTTCGACGAAATTCGTTATGAAATTGGTGGAATTGTAATAGAACGTATTCGAAATCCTGGAATTACAACAACATTGAAAGGTTACTGTTCATATTCTAAAAATGATTGTATTTCCTTACAAAATGCTTGCTGGTCACCAAATGAGCTTATTACTTTGAGTGATAAAACAAAAGGAACTTTTAATTTTTGCATACCACTTCGCATGATATTAGGATTTGCTGAAGATTATAAAAAAATAATTTTAAATATGCGTCAGGATTTAGTTCTTTTATGTGGTAGTACAGATAAAAATGCTATATATATTCAAGCAATGATATAGAAATATTAAAAATAAATCTTACTAAAGTACAATGGCATGTACCCCATGTAACTGTTGGAGATCAAGAAAAATTAAAATTAATAAAATATATGGATAGTAACATTGAAGTTCTAATCCCAATAAGAAGTTGGGAATTGCATGAGTATCCATCATTACCAAAAACTAATCGCACCACACGGGTTGTAAAAACAGCTACTCAATTGGAAAAACCAAGATTTATTATTTTTGGATTTCATACAGATCGTAAAAATAATGTACTTAAAAATATGAGTGAATTTGACCATTGTAATTTAACTAATTTAAAGTTGAATTGAATTCTGAAATTTTTCCATATGATAATTTAAATCTAAACTTTGAAATTCATCAATGGTCTATTTTATATAACATGTTTGCACAATTTCAATCTGCTTATTATTAGAAAGATGATAACATATCCATTTTTACACCAGAAGAAATTATAACAAAATGTCCTATTGTTGTAATAAATACGCAACATCAAAATGAATCAATAAAATCTGGTGTGATCGATTTGAAAATAAATTTTGAAACAAATAAAACTATTCCTGAGAACACCACTGCTTATTGTTTAATATTATATGGTACAATTGTTAAATATACTCCTTTAACAAATACTGTACGAACAATGTAATTTTAAAATAATAACACAAATAAATATTATTTAACATAAATTAATTTATTTTTTATTTATATATACAAAGTCAAATTTATACATTTATTAATTTATTTCCATTTCTTCTTTTCCTTCTTCTTCTTTTTCAGTATTGGCGTCTTCGTCATCAGTTGATAGCGTTGCTGGTATTTGAATCTTTTCATACTCTTCATCCGGACTCCATTTTCTAACATGTTCACAATTTATACAATTATTGTGACCTGTTAAACGACATAATATTATGCATTGGTTAAAAACATCGCATGACCCTCCATCTAACTCTTCCTCGTCGTTAAAATATCGAAATGAATTTAAAATCTACTTTTCGTATAATGTTCTTTGTTTTTCCTCCTCATTAGATGGTAAAATTTTAAAAATAATATGTATGTATTTATATTCACTTTCATTGTTGGTATCATGTAATATTTTATAATTATAATAATCAGTTCATGATCTTATAAATTCTAATTTAAATAAATACACTTGTGCACAATATAATTCAATATAATATTTTAAAAAAATACATATTCCGTCTTCATCTTCAATAATCAAATCAAACATTCCATTTAATAATGGAGTTTTATATTTTAAAGGTAGAACAACTGTTTTATTTCTTGTTACAAACACTCCATTATTATTATTGAAATATGTACCCCAAATATTATCAAAAATTATTTTTTTTAAATCATTTTTATTAGTAACACTACAGATAAACGTATGCATGTTTGAAAATTAAATACTTTAATATGTTACAAATTTATTCATTACATTTATTATACATATACCCCCACCATTTCTTACTCCACTTCCACTAATAATTGTGAACTAATAATTGATAAAGTATTTGTAACAATATTTGAATAATATAATAAAATTTCCCTAATAGCTATATTACATACATTATCATTACAATTATCAATTATATTATATATATTTTTATGTATGTCAGTATCTTTCATTTGCAATGCTTCTTTTATTATATTAATATAATAATTATGCAAATTTAGTGAATTTAAATAATTTATTACTTTATTTATAATGTATGATAATTGAAATAAGTTATTGATACAATTATAACATAAATAAATATCATTATTTTTAAATTCAATAATAATAATTTTATTGTTTTCAATACTATCAAAAAATAACTTGTGTTCACTAAAGTAATATAACTCTATATTTGAAGTATTATTTAAATGTGATACAATTAAATTATAAAACGAAAGGAACTCATTCCATTCTTCTGTATTAAAACTTATGTTTTTTCTAACTTTTCATTACATAAATTTATATTTATTTCAAAATTTTGTATAGGATTTATACCTACATATATAAATATATTATTGTCTAGAAAATATCGATGTACCACAAGTAACTTTTTATAAGTTTGGTTTTGCATATTTTCTTGTTTGTTATTGTCAATGTCAATAATAATTTCATTATTTTTTTCCTCTGTAACTTCTTTACGTTTAGTAGAAGATTCACATATATCATAATTAAGCAAATTTTTTGTAAGTCGTTTACGAGGTATTGTAGTTTTTGAACGATGTGCAGACATTGTAGTAATTTTAGGTGTCTAAAATTTTTTTATTATATTAAAATTTTATATAAATATTTATATATTTTATTACTTTCATTTTTTTTCTTTTAATAATATAAAATATTAACAATTTAAAAAGTAGCAGGTTTAGTAAGCATGTACACACACAAAAAAGATAACTTTTAAACTAATTTATTTAAAATATATTTTACATATTCATGTTATTATCTTATCAATTCCTATTAATTATAACCTTTTAACCTTATACCAAAGTATAAATTCTTTATCTAAAATATTACAACACAATTTATTTATGCTCAACAACATTTACAACAACAAATACAGTACAGTAAGAAAAATTTTCGCAAATTTTGCATGCCATACCATCCACTTGTACGGTTAGTAAAACAAAGCATTTTAATGAACAACAATAATCTTTCTCTTCTTTGGATAATGATTGTAGTAACTTATTTATTGCAGGAGTAGCTGTTTCATTTTTAGATGTCTAAAAATTTTTTTTTATTAATACATATAAACTTATCAAATAATTTTATATTACCGTCATTATAAAACAGCACAATTAACAAACATGCATGTGAATAATGTGGAAAATAATTTTAAACCAATTAATTTCAAAATGTTTATTCATATTTATTACTTATATTCTAATAACATTTGACCTTTCATCATTTTTATAGCACAACACTTTATATATTTACAATGGACGAACGAGTACACCATGTTTTAGTATTTTTCTCCCATTTTCCCCATATTGAACGAAGGTAATGTGTAGCCTACCGTTGTGACATGTAGGACACTCCATGTTTCTGGTTGATGCTGGTGGATTATCTCTCAAAATCACCCAATGATTATTGCAGGAAGTGCAATAATATTTCCAAATAGTCCAAGATGAGTCTGTTGAACGTGTAGACGAAGACATACTTGTAGCGCGCTTCGACTCGCTGGGCGGAGTGTGAGATATGGGGTTCAAATCCCAGTGACGACAAACTTCTAACCCAAAATAAATACCGCTGTATTTGGATGATTTTATTTCACTGTCGTGAACTTGGTTTAACGACTGCATGAAATAATAGAATATGAAAACGGTTTCCGCTTTATATAAAGCAACTGGAACTGATATCCTACAGAATGATAAAATAACAAAATATATTATGTAATAGGATTAAGAAATAAAATAAATGTATACATTTTAAAAATGTATATTTTTTTATAACATACATACAATTACATTATAAAAATAAAATTTACATATAATTTTTATTGTATTTTTTTTACAAATTCTAAATTTGCTGTATTATTAATTAGTCCTCGGTGAATTAGGTACACATTTTCTTCAGTGTCACTCGCAGCATCCTGGTTCGTTTGTTCAAGATGTTCATCACTAATTGCGTTAAATCGTTGCCCCAAATAAATTCGAAAATCTTCTAAATACACCATAATACAATCACCAAATTTTGTAGTAGTACGTTTTAACGATTTGATTTTATAAGGCTTGCCTATCGTTAAGGTATTAATACCCCTAACTTCTGCTTTTTTCGATAAACTTGTCATCGAAGAATATGCTGATGATGATGATGACGAAGAAGAAGAAGCCATTGTTGAATTATTGGTAGTAAAGATTAGTTAATTCTAGTCTTGTAACTACTTGTTAATGTGTGTACTGTTGTTACACATATATTTAGTTTCTGCTATTGGATTTATATATATTGTCTTATCATGCTTATAGTTTTGATAACATATTTATAATTGTGGAATATATTATTATTTTGTAACTAGTAAACAATACGTGCACAAAGGTTATAGGTTCACAATAACAGACTGATTTACAGTTATTTTAATGACATATTTATGCTATTGGATTTATATATATATTGTCTTATCTTGCTTATAGCTTTGATAACATATTTATAATTGTGGAATATTTTAATATTTTGTAACTAGTAAACAACACGTGCACAAAGGTAATAGGTGCACAATGACAGACTGATTTACAGTTATTTCAATAACATATTTATACTTGTGCACTTAAAGTTATAGGTTATTGTGGATAAACTAATTTTTTAATTCATTTTAATATTTGAATTTATTAATTTAGATAAAAGATTTTTTAGCTGCTTTAATATAGACTCATTAGGACATTGTATATTAAAAAAAGATAAACTAAATGGAATTGCTTTCGTAACGGTTTTTAAATATTCACTATATTCATATATAATATTATTTTTCAAAATATATATATATATATATATATATATATATATATATATATCCATTTATATACTGAAAAAATTTATTGTTCCACGATTTATAACAGAATTACTACATTCGTCAAGCTGTACTACATGAATATTATTAAAAAATATATAAGTTCGCTCCATATTAGTATGTACAGCAGCAATAATGTCTTTAATTTCCTTTGAAACTGAACTTCCTTTAGTAATTTTAAATATTTCTAACAATGGCCACTTAATATCATAAAAAGTATCATCATTTATTAGTACTATATTACCGTTTGGTTTACGGCATATAGCTGATACATTTTGAAAATTATTATTTAATGATGGTACCCAATCTTGGAAAAAATAAGGTTTTGTATAACCATCCTCTAAAATATTTTTAAGTTATTATTAACAATTAAAAAATTTGTTATATTATTTAAATTACATAATTCTGGCTCCGATTCTGTTTGTTTTTTATCTATTTCTGTATTTGTTTTGTTGTTGTTATTTGTGGGGGGTGATAATGTTGTAAACGGGGTTGGAGAAGGAATTATATACCTTTTTCCATATAAGCTTTGTATTTCCTGAATATCGATTAAGTTCAATTTAAAATCAGAAATATTTTGATATAATACATTTCTGTGTAGGCTATACATAACAGAATTTTTGTTTTGTACATGTTCTAAGCCCAATGCATGTCCTATTTCATGAACTAAAACTTCAAAAAAATTTATATATTCTTCATATTCTTTGGTATGTGATAATTTATAACTTTTTTCTCTACAGCATCCATATGAATATCAACAGAACTTTGGTATTGTTCAAGCGAAAATGCATGCGCTAAAATTTGTCCTGGACCATCAAAATTATATGGGCAGTAATTATTTTTAAAATATGAATAATGTCGTATTCTACTCATTGAAATTATAATATTTGGATATATTGTATTATTATGCAAATATGGAATATATTCAAACGCAACATTAATATATATTTCCCATATTTTAAAAGCTTCATCTGCCACTTTAATTTGATAATTTTGACCGTAAACAAAAGTCCATGTTATTATATTGTTTTTCCAAATATATTTTTCATATTTGCTGTTATTGTCAGATACTCCACATCGTTTTGATTTTAATGAATTTAGCAATTCATTATTTAATGTTCCTGTTACCTTTAAATTATAATATGTTTGTTAATTTTTTATTGCATCAACATACCCATTATCAGTTTCGGAAATAGTTGATAGTTCATTTGTATTTGTTTTTAAGTACCCATAATTTTCTAATAATTCTACAGATTCTATAAAGTCATAATTTAAACTCATACTATTTTCTTCACAATATCATAATAAATATACTTGTATTTGTATAATAAATATAATTAATAACTTCATTTTACAAATAATCACAATAAATACAATTTATAAAATAAATTTCTTTTATATCTTTAAACACAGCAAAAAATAAATAAAAAAAATAAATGCCGATGTTTAAAATATATGAAGGACCTTTGGTATAGGAGATGACTGTTAACTAGGTGTTAATTACAGGTGTGTAAAATAATCTTAAAATTTGCTGCTGTTGACCTTCAGATATAATTTTATTAAATAAATTTATTAAGTCGAATATATTTGAACTTTATAATCTTATGATAACCTTATTATCATATAATGTTTTACTATATAAGAACGTTTGTAAAACATATAATTCTAGTATTGAAATATGCCTCCGTTAGAAACGATAGCAGCTGAAATTGAAGATATTCTACTTCCAATACCTACACAGGTAACTCGAACCCGAAGATATTATAGAAATTAGCGACGAAGAAGATATTATAGAAATTAGCGACGAAGAAGATTTTATAGAAATTAGCGACGAAAAGATATTATAGAAATTAGTAACGAAGAAGAAGATAACAGTATAATAGAAATAAGCGATGAAAAGGATACAATTATGGAATATTTAGAATTAAGTGATTTTTTATAAAATTTATTATAAAAATAATTATGTATTTAGAATAAAAATATATACATATATTCATTACAATGTTTAATTACAATAAATATCCCCAAGGAAATGTATCTGTACATGAAGGGTTTACAATACGTTTGTCATCGTATGGGCTTAACACAATTTTTTTCTGCTTTACTGTATATACATTATGTTTTTTTGATAATATTGAAAATTGAATTTTACTTAAAGTATTATTTTTAAATAAACAATCGTAATAGTTGCTAATTGTTTTTTTTTACCGTTGCACCTGTAACACCTTTAGCTTTTTTACTTACTATTTCTTCAACATTATTTAAAGTTTTGTAACAATACATTTTTGAACGTAATCCTATAAATTCTGTCATTATTTTACCATTATTTCCATCTTTCATAAGACCGATAATTTTTTTGTTTACTTGAGGTATATTATAAATATTATTTTCACTATAATCAGAGGTGTCGAATTTATGAATATCACGTTTCATTATTTCATAAAAATCAAAATTAAAAAAATTATAGATCAAGCTATCAGTATCTGTATATAACAATTTTGCATTTTCACCAAAATTTGCTTTTATATAATTAAAATGAAAATCATACATGTATGTTTTTACTAAATCTAGTATAGAAAATCCTACATAAATTGGTTTATTAGAAAAAATATGTTGTTTTTTCATTTCAATAAGTATTGAATTATCACTTAAAATAATACAACTGTGAAAATTTGGTTGTGATATATAATACTTTGCACCATATCGCCCCTCATATTTTGTAACTAATTTTACAATTTTATATTTCCGAACGTTTCCCATAGTTTTTCCAAAAACAGCGTTATTTAATAATTTTTAAAAAAAATTCCCAAACTCGTGTTTCGATTTGTTTCGTAATTCTGTATTTAAATCAATGTATTTTCGTAGCCAAGGACTTTGTTGAAATTTTAATATTTTATGTATATGCGTAATTTTCATGCTTAAATTTATATATTGTTTTAAATTTATATAATGTATTACATAATTTTTTTTATGATGCAAATTTGCTATTAATTTTGAGTTTTTTGAAACTGGTGGAGTAAAGTGTTCCACTGCAAGGGGTAAATCTTTATGTTTATTATGCAAATTTATTGGATATTCCAAATCTACCTCAAAAATAAATCCTGTATTCTTTTCATCGTTTATATTTAATACATTTATATTATTAAAATCTTTTTCTTCAACCCATTCAAAATTTTTTTGAGGTAAATACATTCTCATCGCAGCACCATACAAATTATTGATATCATAATACATTAAATAAGAATCTTTTTCACTCGCATTGTACATATTTCCCATATATTTATTATTAGCTTTTCCATATCTAGTAGAGCATTAGGATAGTCCACCGCGAATACCTTTCTCAATAAAATGAATTTTATCTACATCTGTTAGCAACTCTAATTCCACATTTGTACATTTAAGCATAGCATCAAATGCTAACCCTGGAGCTGTGTAATAGTGCAACGCATCTAAACCATAAGTTTTCATACAACTATTACGAAAGTTTTCAAAAACGTCGCTTAATAGTAATACATCAGTCTTTAAATATAAATTAGCATATTCACCTATTGTTCTTATTTTAAACACAGACCAAACTTTTTTTGCAAACTGGTACTCTTCTTCTGATACACTTTCACCTTTGATTGAACTGTAAAAATTTTCTATATTAGGTAATTTTGTTTCCTCCAATTTAGCCCAGGAATCAATGTACTCGTAAGAAAAAATTCCTTTTCGGTTCAATAATTCAAACTCTTCGTGTGCAGTATAAAAACTTCCTACGATATTTTTTTCTTCGTTTGACAAATATGAAGACAATTTGTCTAAACTGCTATTTATAAAACGAAATGAGTCAATTAATCGTAATTGTATTTTTGTATTGTCTACATATCTAGTGAAAGATATACATTTTCCTTTATTTATTGGAAGAATTTGTGTTCTTCCAGGTATTTGTGTAGTTATTGTTTTTATTAAAAAATGAGCGTCATACGAACTTAAATTGTGAAATACTGCTGGAATAACACGTGATTTTCTGTATTTCAAATTACATACTTGGTCTGCAGCTCCACAATATTTTCCTGTAAGGTGACAATGATCTCGTACTTTAATATCACCTGCCTCGAAATTATTGTTACATATATGACATATTGTAGCACTCAAAAAATCTTGTTCTTCAGATAAAGTTTAATTCATTGGTACAATATTATTCATAATGTTATCAACATTTTTAGCAATATGTTGTAATTTTTTACAGAATAATTCCAAACAATTAGTTCCATTATACAAATTAAATTCTGATCAATTATTATTGTAGCTACATTTCATATAATAACCTATGCTAAAAGGTATATGTTTTTGGGTAAACGTGGTATTTTCCCCACGATTTTGGTTAATTTTTTCCAAAATCGATTCAATGTCTGCATATATAACAAAGGGCACCTTTTCTTTGTAAAGACAATTTTTAAATTTCAAAATATTATTTTTGTTTTCTATAGGTAATTCCATCCTACACTTATTTACAACTTGACAATATTTCGTGTGTTTTAAATAAGTATTTTGTACATAAAAGTGATTTAAACATGTATCACAAATATATGATTATTTCTTTTTTTTAGATAATTGACTACTTAATAATCTTGATAAATTTTCTATCCACATATAATAATGATTTTCAGGTGATCTAAGTTCATCTACTTTAATAACATCATTGTTATAATCAGTGTAATCATCATCATTATCATTATCTAAATTGCTACTATTATTATTTTTTTCAGTACAATTAGAAATCATTCATAAACGTATTTTTCTATTATATTGTTTTTTTTTTTGTAAGTTCAACAGGTACAATAATATTTATATTTTTTTTCCCTTTTTTCTCTTCTTCAATTGTATGCACATTTATTGATAATTTGTTAATGTCTTCAAATTTTCCAATATTCTTAATATGCATAGGAAAGTTCAATCCACTATATTGTAAAACGGTAGAAAAATGAGGATATGATGTAGTACGCTCTGAATGTTTTGTAGTTAGATATAAAGCAGGCACAACAGCCCAAAGAAAACAATAGTTATCAGCATTTTTAACATTTATAACAGCTCTTTTACATTTTATGTCAGGTGGTAATTCTATATAACTATTACCTTTAATAGGTTCATACTTATTTATGTTTACTTTTAAATAAAGAACTTTGTTCAAGGCCCAACCAGAGTCTCACTCTTGAAATTCTTCTAGTTTTCTTAATAATTTATCTTCAACGTTGATATTGTACCATTCTTTTATGTTTGTAGTTTTGTCGATAACATTATTAGCTGTTGTAAAATGTTTTATCTCCATTTTTCCAGTGTGCGGCAAAATAAATTCGCAGCAAAATATTTTTTTCTTTTATTAGAAAATATTCTCTGCGCTGCTTGTAAAAAAAAATTGGGGTCTTTAAAATTAGCCTTATTAATTATCGTATCTGTCTATATTCTGCTGTTGAAAACAGATTGAATATTTTGCCATATTAAATTTTCAGATTTTCTTTTTTGTTTATATCCAGATCCAGTTATTATTTTTCTTCTTCGTATCTCATTTTACAGCATTTCTCGATATGTTTTTAATGATTTTAAATTACCTTCTAATTTAAAAAGATTTTCTGCTTTGTTAAAGTTATTTTTTTGTTTTTTTACACATTTGTTAAATATTATTATAATTTTATTAATATATTTTCGCAACCTTTCATGTTCTTTTTTTGTTTTTAACAGTTGAAAAACTTTTTGAATTTTTTTAATAACGTTGCTACTTAAAAAACTTATTGTGTTGGTGTCACAGTTCATTGTAACATACGATAATATTCACATAAGCAATTTCGTTTATATACAGTTTACTCAAAATTCTCAAAATTGTAGTCAAATATATATCCTTAACCCCTAACCTTTACATACATATGCTGTTTACGAAAACACATTAAATTCTTGTACCCGGATACAAATATGTTATTATAATTTCACAATTTCTTAAAGTGTGCTATCAAATACATGTCCTTAACCCCCCTAAACTTTTGTACATGTGCTGTTTACACAAACAAATTAAATTCCTAAAAATAATTTAAAATCGTCGGCAAATAGATAACCTTTAACCTTTCTACACGTGCACTGTCTTATAATTTAAATTTCTTAAAGTCCTTATCATAGTTCCAAATGTGACCACCGTTATCATATAGATGGCACTGCAAGTAGTGAGCGTGAAATAAATTTCTTAAAGTCCTTATCATAGTTCCAAATTTGATCACCGTTATCATATAGATGGCGCTGCAAGTAGCGAGCGCGAAATCAAAGCAAAAAAAAAATACGATGGCAAGTCCAAAGGTCAATTTGAAGTAGAACCTGCCTAGATACTCTACTTATATTGTAACCTACATGGGCTGGATTCTAGAATACCTACCACACTTGAAATAGCAATTTTCTTGTTGCAATGTTTTCTTTTAGATAAAATATGATGAAGAATTATAAAATTCGGGCGCGGAAGCAAATATTTATATGATTTTTTACAAAAATAAAGTCAGATTTTACCTATTCTTGATGAATACGTTGTATATTGTAAGCTACATGGGCTGGATTCTAGAATACCTACCACAATTGAAATAGCAATTTTCATCTTGCAATGTTTTCTTTTAGCTAAAATATGATGAAAAATTATAATATTCGGGTGCGGAAGCAAATATTTATATGATTTTTTACAAAAATAAAGTCAGATTTTACCTATTCTCGATGAATCCGTTGTATATTGTAAGCTACATGGGCTGAATTCTAGAATACCTACCACACTTGAAATAGCAATTTTCTTGTTGCAATGTTTTCGTTTAGCTAAAATATGATGAAGAATTATAAAATTCGGGAGTGGAAGCAAATATTTATATGATTTTTTACAAAAATAAAGTCAGATTTTACATATTCTTGATGAATACGTTGTATATTGTAAGCTATTTGGGCTGGATTTTAGAATACCTACCATACTTGAAATAGCAATTTTTTTGTTGCAATGTTTTCTTTTAGCTAAAATATAATGAAGAATTATAAAATTCGGGCGTGGAAGCAAATATTTATATGATGTTTTACAAAAATAAAGTCAGATTTTACCTATTCTTGATGAATACGTTGTATATTGTAAGCTACATAGGCTGGATTCTAGAATACCTACCACACTTGAAATAGCAATTTTCTTGTTGCAATGTTTTCTTTTAGCTAAAATATAATGAAGAATTATAAAATTCGGGCACGGAAGCAAATATTTATATGATTTTTTACAAAAATAGAGTCAGATTTTACCTATTCTTGGTGAATATGTTGTATATTTTAAGCTACATGGGATGAATTCTAGAATACCTACCAGACTTGAAATATCAATTTTCTTGTTGCAATGTTTTCTTTTAGCTGAAATATGAGAAAGAATTATAAAATTTGGGCGCAGAAGCAAATATTTATATGATTTTTTGCAAAAATAAAGTCAGATTTTAACTTTTCTTGATGAATACGTTGTATATTGTAGGCTACATGGGCTGGATTCTAGAATACCTACCACACTTAAATTAGTAATTTTCTTGTTGCAATGTTATCTTTTAGCTAATATATTATGAAGAATTATAAAATTCAAGCGCGGAAGCAAATATTTATATGATTATTTACAAAAATAAAGTCAGACTTTACCTATTCTTGAAATGGATATTTTTGTTAAAACATTGATATTCATGCTTCTGAATCTATACTATAGATAATTTTAACATTGGACATACGAAAGTGACCATAACGTGGTACCAATTAGATAATAAACAGTCAATGTTCGGGTGTCATTTTAATGAATACGTTGTATATTGAAAGCAACATGGGCTGGATTCTAGAATACCTACCACACTTGAAATAGCAATTTTCTTGTTGCAATGTTTTCTTATAGCTAAAATATGATGAATAATTATAAAATTCGGGCGCGGAAGCAAATATTTATATGAATTTTTACAAAAATAAAGTGAGGTTTTACCTATTTTTGAAATGGATATTTTTTTTAAAACATTCATATTCATGCTTTAGGATCTATACTGTTGATAATTTTAGCATTGGACATGCGAAAGAGACCATAACGTGGTACCAATCAGATAATAAACATTCAATTTTCGGGTGTCATTTTAATGAATACGTTGTATACTGTAAACTAGCAATATATCGTATTTATTATAATGACACGCGAAAATTGAATGTTTATTATCCGATTGGTACCACGTTATGGTCACTTTTGCATGTCCAATGCTAAAATTATCCATAGTTTAGATCCTAAAGCATGAATATGAATGTTTTATCAAAAATATCCATTTTAAAAATAGGTAAAATCTGACTTTAATTTTGTAAAATATCATATAAGTATTTGCTTCCGCGTCCGAATTTTATAATTCTTAATCATATTTCAGCTAAAAGAAAACATTGCAGCAAGAAAATTGCTATTTCCAGTGTGGTAGGTATTCTAGAATCCAGCCCATGTAGCTTACAATATACAACGTATTTATCAAGAATAGGTAAATTCTGATTTTATTTTTGTAAAAAGTCATATTAATATTTGCTTCCGCGCCCGAATTTTATAATTTTTCATGATATTTTAGCTAAAAAGAACATTGCTACAAGAAAATTACTATTTCAAGTGTGCTAGGTATTCTAGAATCCAGCCCATGTAGATTATAATATACAACGTATTCATCAAGAATAGGTAAAATCTGGCTTTATTTTTGTAAAAAATCATATCAATATTTGCTTCCGCGCCCGAATTTTATAATTCTTCATCAGATTTTAGCTAAAAGAAAACATTGCAACCAGAAAATTGCTATATCATGTGTGGTAGGTATTCTACAATCCAGCCCATGTAGCTTAAGATATACAGGGTGCGGCAGCATAACTTCCTTTTTTCAAAACTCAATAAAAACTATTGTGTGCATCGGAAAATATTTATTTATTTTTTATAATGTAGGTACATGTCTAAAGTTTTATTTACATTGTTTTGAAGATCAAATCTGTTAGGTGACGTCCCTCATTCTCCATACATTGCGTAAACCGATATCTGGCGTTTGTCATTACTCTTGTTAGCATAGCTGATGTTATGTTGGCAATTTCTTCTTCGATGTTGGTCTTCAAATCTTGTAGGGTTCTTGGACGGTTCACATAGACAAGGGATTTCAAAAAACCCCATAGATAAAAATCACAAGGGGACAGATCGGGAGAGCGTGCCGGCCATTCCAAATCGCCTTTAATTGAGATAAGGCGCTCTGGAAAGTGTTCCCTCAAAACAGCCATCGATGCTCTTGAAGTGTGTGCTGTTGCACCGTATTGTTGGAACCAAGTGTCCCCCAAATCCAACTCTTCTAGACATGGAAAAAAAAAAATTCTGTAGCATGTTTACATACCGGTCCGAATTCACTGTCACTGTAACCTCATTTTCCTCAAAAAACCAGGGACCAATAATTCCAGCTGAGGAAATTGCACACCACACTGTGACTTTGGGTGAATGCAAAGGCCTTTGATGCAATTCTCGAGGGTTGGTGTCAGCCCAGTAGCGCATGTTTTGTTTGTTAACCGACCCACATAAATGAAAATGGGCTTCATCGCTAAAAAAAACAATAGCACCCTCGGGAACGACATCAAGAAGAAGCTCACACGCGTTCATCCGAGAATTGAAGTCACGTTCTGTAAGTTCCTGCACTATCGCCATCTTATAGGGATGAAAATGAAGATCATCACGAAGAATTCTTCTTACAGAACGATCGGATAGTCCAAGGGCAGATGCGTGTTTGCGCGCAGAACGCCGTGGTGATCGCAACATTAACGCTCTCACTGCTTCAATGTTCTCAGGTGATCTAACGGGCCGAGGGACTCCAGTTCTTCGTTTTGTCGCACTTGCAGTTTGTCTGAATGTAGTGACCCATGTAACAATTGATTTGCGGTCTGGGACGGAAGCGATTCCGAAATGCACGCTGTGTTGCAATAACCGAACATCCGCTTGAAAAGTAGGCCTCAACGGCAAAGGCACGCTCCTCACTATTCCAACGCATGATGGCGACTGAACCGTCTCGGGACAAAACTTTACAGTACCCCCTCTTGAACGAGACCACTAGCGCTCCGCTATGACATCAACTAACTGAATGGCGCGCATTTTAAAAAAGAAAGTTATGCTGCCGCACCCAATACAACGTATACATCAAGAATAGGTAAAATCTGACTTTATTTTTGTAAAAAATCATATAAATATTTGCATCCGCGCCAGAATTTTATAATTCTTTATCATATTTTAGCTAAAAGAAAACATTGCAACCAGAAAATTGCTATTTCAAGTGTGGTAGGTATTCTAGAATCCAGCCCATGTAGCTTACAATATACAACGTATTCATCAAGAAAAGGTAAAATCTGACTTAATTTTTGTAAAAAATCATATAAATATTTGCATTCGCGCCCGAATTTTATAATACTTCATCATATTTTAGCTAAAAGTAGACATTGCAACAAGAAAATTGCTATTTTAAGTGTGGTAGGTATTCTAGAATCCCGCCCATGTAGCTTACAATATACAACGTATTCATCAACAAAAGGTAAAGTCTGACTTTATTTTTGTAAAAAATCATATGAATATTTGCTTCCGCGCACGAATTTTATAATTCTTCATCATATTTTAGCTAAAAGAAAACACTGCAACAAGAAAATTGCTATTTCAAGTGTAGTAGGTATTGCGGAATCTAGCCCATGTAGCTTACAATATACAACGTATTTATCAAGAAAAGGTAAAATCTGAATTTTTTTTTTTTAAATCATATAAATATTTGCTTCCGCGCCCGAATTTTATAATTTTTTATCATATTTTAGCTAAAAGAAAACATTGCAACAAGGAAATTCTTATTTCAAATGTGGTAGGTATTCTAGAATCCAGGCTATGTAGCTTAAAATATACAACGTATTCATCAAGAATAGGTAAAATCTGACTTTTCTTTTGTAAAAAATCATATAAGTATTTGCTTCTCCTCCCAAATTTTATATTTCTTTATCATTTCTTAGCTAAAAGAAAACATTGCAACAAAAAAATTGCTATTTCAAGTGTGGTAGGTATTCCAGAATCCAGCCCATGTAGCTTGCAATATACAACGTATTCATCAAGAATAGGTAAAATCTGAATTTTCTTTTGTAAAAAATCATATAAGTATTTGCTTCCGCGCCCGAATTTTATAATTCTTCATCATATTTTAGCTAAAAGAAAACATTGCAACAAGAAAATTGCTATTTCAAATGTGGTAGGTATTCTAGAATCCAGCCCATGTAGCTTACAATATACAACGTATTCATTGAAATGACACCCGAAAATTGAATGTTTATTAGCTGATTGGTACTACGTTATGGTCACTTTTGCAAGTCCAATGCTAAAATTATCCATAGTATAGATTATAAAGCATAAATATAAATGTTTTAACAAAAATATCCATTACAAGAATTGGTAAATTCTGACTTAATTTTTGTAAAAAATCATATAAATATTTGCATTCGCGCCCGAATTTTACAATTCTTTATCATATTTTAGCTAAAAGAAAACATTGCAACAAGAAAATTGCTATTTTAAGTGTGGTAGGTATTCTAGAATCCAGCCCATGTAGTTTACATTATACAACGTATTCATCAATAATGGGTAAAATCTGACTTTATTTTTGTATAAAATCATTTTAATATTTGCTTCCGCGCCCGAATTTTATAATTCTTCATCATATATTAGCTAAAAGAAAACATTGCAACAAGAAAATTGCTATTTCAAGTGTGGTTGGTATTGTAGAATCCAGCCCATGTAGATAACAATATACAACGTATTCATCAAGAAAAGGTAAAATCTGACTTTATTTTTGTAAAAATTCATATAAATATTTGCATTCGCGCCCGAATTTTATAATACTTCATCATATTTTAGCTAAAAGTAAACATTGCAACAAGAAAATTGCTATTTCAAATGTGGTAGGTATTCTAGAATCCCGCCCATGTAGCTTACAATATACAACGTATTCATCAACAAAAGGTAAAGTCTGACTTAATTTTTGTAAAATATCATATATATATTTGCTTCCGCGCCCTAATTTTATATTTTTTCATCATATTTTACCTAAAAGAAAACATTGCAACAAGAAAATAGCTGTTTCAAGTGTGGTAGGTATTTTAGAATCCAGCCCATGTATCTTACAATATACAAAGTATTCATCAAGAAAAGGTAAAATCTGACTTTATTTTTGTAAAAAATCATATAAATATTTACTTCCGCTCCCGAATTTTATATTTTTTCATCATATTTTAGCTAAAAGAAGACATTACAACAAGAAAATTGCTATTTCAAGTGTGGTAGGTATTCTAGAATCCAGCACATGTGGCTTACAATATACAACGTATTCATGAAGAAAAGGTAAAATCTGACTTTATTTTTGTAAAAAATCATATGAATATTTGCTTTCGCGCCCGAATTTTATAATTCTTCATCATATTTTAGCTAAAAGAAAACATTGCAACAAGAAAATTATTATTTCAAGTGTAGTAGGTATTGCGGAAACTAGCCCATGTAGCTTACAATATACAACGTATTCATCAAGAATAGGTAAAGTCTGACTTTATTTTTGTAAAAAATCATATAAATATTTGCTTCTGCGCCCGAATTTTATATTTTTTCTTCATATTTTAGCTAAAAGAAAACATTGCAACAAGAAAATTGCTATTTCAAGTGTGGTTGGTATTCTAGAATCCAGCCCATGTAGCTTACAATATACAACGTATTTATCAAGAAGAGGTAAAAACTGACCTAATATTTGTAAAAAATCATATAAATATTTGCTTCCGTGCCCGAATTTTATAATTATTCATCATATTTTAGCTAAAAGAACATATTGCAATAAGAATATTGCTATTTCAAGTGTGGTAGGTTTTCTAGAATCCAGCCCATTTAGTTTACAATATACAACGTATTCATAAAGAAAAGGTAAAATCTGACATTATTTTTGTAAATAATTATATAAATATTTGCTTCCGCGCCCGAATTTTATAGATCTTCATCATATTTTAGCTAAAAGAAAACATTGCAACAAGAAAATTGCTATTTCATGTGTGGTAGGTATTCTAGAACCAGCCCATGTAGCTTACAATATACAACGTTTTCATCAAGAATAGGTAAAATCTGACTTTATTTAAAATAAAAAATCATATAATATTTGCTTCCGCGTCCCAATTTTTTAATTCTTTATCATATTTTAGCTAAAAGAAAACAATGCAACAAGAAAATTGTGATTTCAATATCAAGAATAGGTAAAATCTGACTTTATTTAAAAAAAAAATCATATAATATTTGCTTCCGCGTCCCAATTTTTTAATTCTTTATCATATTTTAGCTAAAAGAAAACAATGCAACAAGAAAATTGTTATTTCAAGTGTGGTAGGTATTTTTGAATCCAGCCCATGTAGTTTACAATATGCAACGTATTCATTAAAATGACACTAGAAAATTTAACGTTTATTATCTGATTGGAACCAAGTTATTGTCACTTTTGCATGTCCAATGCAAAAATTATTCATAGTATAGATCCTTAAGCATGAATATGAATGTTTTCACAAAAATATCCATTTCAAGAATAGGTAAAGTCTGACTTATTTTTTTAAGCATGAATATGAATGTTTTCACAAAAATATCCATTTCAAGAATAGGTAAAGTCTGACTGTATTTTTGTAAAAAATCATATAAATATTTGCTTCCGCGCCCGAATTTCATATTTTGACATCATATTTTAGCTAAAACATTGCAACAAGAAAATTGCTATTTCAAGTGTGGTAGGTATTTTAGAATCCAGCAAATGTAGCTTACAATATACAACGTATTCATCAAGAAAAGGTAAAATCTGATTAAATTTTTGTAAAAAATCATATAAATATTTGCTTCCGCGCCCGAATTTCATAATTTTTCATAATATTATAGGTAAAAAAAAACATTACAACAAGAAAGTTGCTATTTCAAGTATGGTAGGTATTCTAGAATCCAGCCCATGTAGCTTACAATATACAACGTATTAATCAAGAATATGTAAAATCTGACTTTATTTTTGTAAATAATAAATATAATATTTGTTTCCGCGCCCGAATTTAATAATTCTTCATCATAAATTAGCTAAAAGAACACATTGCAACAAGATAATTGCTATTTCATGTGTAGTAGGTATTCTAGAATCCAGCCCATGTAGCTTACAATATACAACGTATTCATCAAGAAAAAGTAAAATCTGACTTTATTTTTGTAAAGAATCATATAAAGATTTGCTACTGCGCCCGAATTTTATCATTTTTCATCATATTTTAGCTAAAAGAAAACATTGCAACAAGAAAATTGCTATTTCAAGTGTGGTAGGTATTTTAGAATCCAGCCCATGTAGCTTACATTTTACAACGTATTCATTAAAAAAAGGTAAAACCTGACTTAATGTTTGTAAAAAATTATATAAATATTTGCTTCCACGCCCGAGTTTTACAATTTTTTATCATATTTTAGCTAAAAGAAAACATTGCAACAAAAAAATTTCTAATTCAAGAGTGGTAGGTATTCTAGAATCCAGCTCATGTAGCTTACAATATACAACGTAATCATGAAGAAAAGGTAAAATCTGACTTTATTTTTGTAAAAAATCATATAAATATTTGCTTCCGCGCCCGAATTTTATAATTCTTTATTATATTTTAGCTAAACGAAAACATTCCAACAAGAAAATTGCTATTTCAAGTGTAGTAGGTATTGCAGAATCCAGCTCATGTAGCTTACAATATACAACGTATTCATTAAGAAAAGGTAAAACCTGACTTTATTTTTGTAAAAAATTATATAAATATTTGCTTCCGCGCCCGAGTTTTACAATTATTCATCATATTTTAGCTAAAAGAAAACATTGCAACAAGAAAATAGCTATTTCAAGTGTGGTAGGTATTCTAGAATCCTGCCCATGTAGTTTACAATATACAACGTATCCATGAAGAAAAGGTAAAATCTGACTTTATTTTTGTAAAAAATCATATAAATATTTGCTTCCGCGCCCGAATTTTATATTTTTTCATCATATTTTAGCTAAAAGAAAACATTGCAACAAGAAAATTGCTATTTGAAGTGTGGTAGGTATTTTAGAATCCAGCCCATGTAGCTTACATTTTACAACGTATTCATTAAAAAAAGGTAAAACCTGACTTAATGTTTGTAAAAAATTATATAAATATTTGCTTCCACGCCCGAGTTTTACAATTTTTTATCATATTTTAGCTAAAAGAAAACATTGCAACAAGAAAATTTCTATTTCAAGAGTGGTAGGTATTCTAGAATCCAGCTCATGTAGCTTACAATATACAACGTAATCATGAAGAAAAGGTAAAATCTGACTTTATTTTTGTAAAAAATCATATAAATATTTGCTTCCGCGTCCGAATATTATAATTCTTTATTATATTTTAGCTAAACGAAAACATTCCAACAAGAAAATTGCTATTTCAAGTGTAGTAGGTATTGCAGAATCCAGCTCATGTAGCTTACAATATACAACGTATGCATTAAGAAAAGGTAAAACTTGACTTTATTTTTGTAAAAAATTATATAAATATTTGCTTCCGCGCCCGAGTTTTACAATTATTTATCATATTTTAGCTAAAAGAAAACATTGCAACAAGAAAATAGCTATTTCAAGTGTGGTAGGTATTCTAGAATCCAGCCCATGTAGTTTACAATATACAACGTATTCATGAAGAAAAGGTAAAATCTGACTTTATTTTTGTAAAAAATCATATAAATATTTGCTTTCGCGCCCGAATTTTATAGATTTTCATCATATTTTAGCTAAAAGGAAACATTGCAACAAGAAAATTGCTATTTTAAGTGTGGTAGGTATTCTAGAACCAGCCCATGTAGCTTACATAATACAACGTTTTCATCAAGAATAGGTAAAATCTGACTTTATTCTTAAAAAAAAATCATATAATATTTGCTTCCGCGTCCCAATTTTTTAATTCTTTATCATATTTTAGCTAAAAGAAAACAATGCAACAAGAAAATTGTTATTTCAATATCAAGAATAGGTAAAATCTGACTTTATTTAAAAAAAAATCATATAATATTTGCTTCCGCGTCCCAATTTTTTAATTCTTTATCATATTTTAGCTAAAAGAAAACAATGCAACAAGAAAATTGTTATTTCAAGTGTGGTAGGTATTTTTGAATCCAGCCCATGTAGCTTACAATATACAACGTATTCATTAAAATGACACTAGAAAATTTAACGTTTATTATCTGATTGGAACCAAGTTATTGTCACTTTTGCATGTCCAATGCAAAAATTATTCATAGTATAGATCCTTAAGCATGAATATGAATGTTTTCACAAAAATATCCATTTCAAGAATAGGTAAAGTCTGACTTTATTTTTGTAAAAAATCATATAAATATTTGCTTCCGCGCCCGAATTTCATATTTTATCATCATATTTTAGCTAAAAGAAAACATTGCAACAAGAAAATTGCTATTTCAAGTGTGGTAGGTATTTTAGAATCCAGCAAATGTAGCTTACAATATACAACGTATTCATCAAGAAAAGGTAAAATCTGATTAAATTTTTGTAAAAAATCATATAAATATTTGCTTCCGCGCCCGAATTTTATAATTTTTCATAATATTATAGGTAAAAAAAACATTACAACAAAAAAGTTGCTATTTCAAGTATGGTAGGTATTCTAGAATCCAGCCCATGTAGCTTACAATATACAACGTATTCATCAAGAATATGTAAAATCTGACTTTATTTTTGTAAATAATAATTATAATATTTGTTTCCGCGCCCGAATTTAATAATTCTTCATCATAATTTAGCTAAAAGAACACATTGCAACAAGATAATTGCTATTTCATGTGTAGTAGGTATTCTAGAATCCAGCCCATGTAGCTTACAATATACAACGTATTCATCAAGAAAAGGTAAAATCTGACTTTATTTTTGTAAAGAATCATATAAATATTTGCTACTGCGCCCGAATTTTATCATTTTTCATCATATTTTAGCTAAAAGAAAACATTGCAACAAGAAAATTGCTATTTCAAGTGTGGTAGGTATTTTAGAATCCAGCCCATGTAGCTTACATTTTACAACGTATTCATTAAAAAAAGGTAAAACCTGACTTTATGTTTGTAAAAAATTATATAAATATTTGCTTCCACGCCCGAGTTTTACAATTTTTTATCATATTTTAGCTAAAAGAAAACATTGCAACAAAAAAATTTCTAATTCAAGAGTGGTAGGTATTCTAGAATCCAGCTCATGTAGCTTACAATATACAACGTAATCATGAAGAAAAGGTAAAATCTGACTTTATTTTTGTAAAAAATCATATAAATATTTGCTTCCGCGCCCGAATTTTATAATTCTTTATTATATTTTAGCTAAACGAAAACATTCCAACAAGAAAATTGCTATTTCAAGTGTAGTAGGTATTGCAGAATCCAGCTCATGTAGCTTACAATATACAACGTATTCATTAAGAAAAGGTAAAACCTGACTTTATTTTTGTAAAAAATTATATAAATATTTGCTTCCGCGCCCGAGTTTTACAATTATTCATCATATTTTAGCTAAAAGAAAACATTGCAACAAGAAAATAGCTATTTCAAGTGTGGTAGGTATTCTAGAATCCTGCCCATGTAGTTTACAATATACAACGTATCCATGAAGAAAAGGTAAAATCTGACTTTATTTTTGTAAAAAATCATATAAATATTTGCTTCCGCGCCCGAATTTTATATTTTTTCATCATATTTTAGCTAAAAGAAAACATTGCAACAAGAAAATTGCTATTTGAAGTGTGGTAGGTATTTTAGAATCCAGCCCATGTAGTTTACAATATACAACGTATTCATCAAGAAAAGGTAAAATTTGATTAAATTTTTGTAAAAAATCATATAAATATTTGCTTCCGCGCCCGAATTTTATAATTTTTCATCATATTTTAGGTAAAAGAAAACATTACAACATGAAAATAGCTATTTTAAGTATGGTAGGTATTCTAGATTCCAGCCCATGTAGCTAACAATATACAACGTATTCATCAAGAATATGTAAAACCTGACTTTATTTTTGTAAATAATAATTATAATATTTGTTTCCGCGCCCGAATTTTATAATTCTTCATCATATTTTAGCTAAAAGAACACATTGCAACAAGATAATTGCTATTTCAAGTGTGGTAGGTATTCTAGAATCCAGCCCATGTAGCTTACAATATACAACGTATTCATCAAGAAAAGGTAAAATCTGACTTTATTTTTGTAAAGAATCATATAAATATTTGCTTCTGCGCCCGAATTTTATAATTTTTCATCATATTTTAGGTAAAAGAAAACATTACAACATGAAAATAGCTATTTCAAGTATGGTAGGTATTCTAGATTCCAGCCCATGTAGCTAACAATATACAACGTATTAATCAAGAATATGTAAAATCTGACTTTATTTTTGTAAATAATAATTATAATATTTGTTTCCGCGCCCGAATTTAATAATTCTTCATCATAAATTAGCTAAAAGAACACATTGCAACAAGATAATTGCTATTTCATGTGTAGTAGGTATTCTAGAATCCAGCCCATGTAGCTTACAATATACAACGTATTCATCAAGAAAAGGTAAAATCTGACTTTATTTTTGTAAAGAATCATATAAATATTTGCTACTGCGCCCGAATTTTATCATTTTTCATCATATTTTAGCTAAAAGAAAACATTGCAACAAGAAAATTGCTATTTCAAGTGTGGTAGGTATTTTAGAATCCAGCCCATGTAGCTTACATTTTACAACGTATTCATTAAAAAAAGGTAAAACCTGACTTTATGTTTGTAAAAAATTATATAAATATTTGCTTCCACGCCCGAGTTTTACAATTTTTTATCATATTTTAGCTAAAAGAAAACATTGCAACAAGAAAATTTCTAATTCAAGAGTGGTAGGTATTCTAGAATCCAGCTCATGTAGCTTACAATATACAACGTAATCATGAAGAAAAGGTAAAATCTGACTTTATTTTTGTAAAAAATCATATAAATATTTGCTTCCGCGCCCGAATTTTATAATTCTTTATTATATTTTAGCTAAACGAAAACATTCCAACAAGAAAATTGCTATTTCAAGTGTAGTAGGTATTGCAGAATCCAGCTCATGTAGCTTACAATATACAACGTATTCATTAAGAAAAGGTAAAACCTGACTTTATAAATATTTGCTTCCGCGCCCGAGTTTTACAATTATTCATCATATTTTAGCTAAAAGACAACATTGCAACAAGAAAATAGCTATTTCAAGTGTGGTAGGTATTCTAGAATCCAGCCCATGTAGTTTACAATATACAACGTATTCATGAAGAAAAGGTAAAATCTGACTTTATTTTTGTAAAAAATCATATAAATATTTGCTTTCGCGCCCGAATTTTATAGATTTTCATCATATTTTAGCTAAAAGGAAACATTGCAACAAGAAAATTGCTATTTCAAATGTGGTAGGTATTTTAGAACCAGCCCATGTAGCTTACAATATACAACGTTTTCATCAAGAATAGGTAAAATCTGACTTTATTCTTAAAAAAAAATCATATAATATTTGCTTCCGCGTCCCAATTTTTTAATTCTTTATCATATTTTAGCTAAAAGAAAACAATGCAACAAGAAAATTGTTATTTCAATATCAAGAATAGGTAAAATCTGACTTTATTTAAAAAAAAATCATATAATATTTGCTTCCGCGTCCCAATTTTTTAATTCTTTATCATATTTTAGTTAAAAGAAAACAATGCAACAAGAAAATTGTTATTTCAAGTGTGGTAGGTATTTTTGAATCCAGCCCATGTAGCTTACAATATACAACGTATTCATTAAAATGACACTAGAAAATTTAACGTTTATTATCTGATTGGAACCAAGTTATTGTCACTTTTGCATGTCCAATGCAAAAATTATTCATAGTATAGATCCTTAAGCATGAATATGAATGTTTTCACAAAAATATCCATTTCAAGAATAGGTAAAGTCTGACTTTATTTTTGTAAAGAATCATATAAATATTTGCTACTGCGCCCGAATTTTATCATTTTTCATCATATTTTAGCTAAAAGAAAACATTGCAACAAGAAAATTGCTATTTCAAGTGTGGTAGGTATTTTAGAATCCAGCCCATGTAGCTTACATTTTACAACGTATTCATTAAAAAAAGGTAAAACCTGACTTTATGTTTGTAAAAAATTATATAAATATTTGCTTCCACGCCCGAGTTTTACAATTTTTGATCATATTTTAGCTAAAAGAAAACATTGCAACAAGAAAATTTCTAATTCAAGAGTGGTAGGTATTCTAGAATCCAGCTCATGTAGCTTACAATATACAACGTAATCATGAAGAAAAGGTAAAATCTGACTTTATTTTTGTAAAAAATCATATAAATATTTGCTTCCGCGCCCGAATTTTATAATTCTTTATTATATTTTAGCTAAACGAAAACATTCCAACAAGAAAATTGCTATTTCAAGTGTAGTAGGTATTGCAGAATCCAGCTCATGTAGCTTACAATATACAACGTATTCATTAAGAAAAGGTAAAACCTGACTTTATTTTTGTAAAAAATTATATAAATATTTGCTTCCGCGCCCGAGTTTTACAATTATTCATCATATTTTAGCTAAAAGAAAACATTGCAACAAGAAAATAGCTATTTCAAGTGTGGTAGGTATTCTAGAATCCAGCCCATGTAGTTTACAATATACAACGTATTCATGAAGAAAAGGTAAAATCTGACTTTATTTTTGTAAAAAATCATATAAATATTTGCTTTCGCGCCCGAATTTTATAGATTTTCATCATATTTTAGCTAAAAGGAAACATTGCAACAAGAAAATTGCTATTTCAAATGTGGTAGGTATTTTAGAACCAGCCCATGTAGCTTACAATATACAACGTTTTCATCAAGAATAGGTAAAATCTGACTTTATTCTTAAAAAAAAATCATATAATATTTGCTTCCGCGTCCCAATTTTTTAATTCTTTATCATATTTTAGCTAAAAGAAAACAATGCAACAAGAAAATTGTTATTTCAATATCAAGAATAGGTAAAATCTGACTTTATTTAAAAAAAAATCATATAATATTTGCTTCCGCGTCCCAATTTTTTAATTCTTTATCATATTTTAGTTAAAAGAAAACAATGCAACAAGAAAATTGTTATTTCAAGTGTGGTAGGTATTTTTGAATCCAGCCCATGTAGCTTACAATATACAACGTATTCATTAAAATGACACTAGAAAATTTAACGTTTATTATCTGATTGGAACCAAGTTATTGTCACTTTTGCATGTCCAATGCAAAAATTATTCATAGTATAGATCCTTAAGCATGAATATGAATGTTTTCACAAAAATATCCATTTCAAGAATAGGTAAAGTCTGACTTTATTTTTGTAAAAAATCATATAAATATTTGCTTCCGCGCCCGAATTTTATATTTTTTCATCATATTTTAGCTAAAAGAAAACATTGCAACAAGAAAGTTGCTATTTCAAGTGTGGTAGGTATTTTAGAATCCAGCCCATGTAGTTTACAATATACAACGTATTCATCAAGAAAAGGTAAAATTTGATTAAATTTTTGTAAAAAATCATATAAATATTTGCTTCCGCGCCCGAATTTTATAATTTTTCATAATATTATAGGTAAAAAAAACATTACAACAAGAAAGTTGCTATTTCAAGTATGGTAGGTATTCTAGAATCCAGCCCATGTAGCTTACAATATACAACGTATTCATCAAGAATATGTAAAGTCTGACTTTATTTTTGTAAATAATAATTATAATTTCAAGTTGAATTTAGCGTCCACTCGTTGTAGTTTTAGGAAAAGATAGTCGGAATTTGGACATCGGGTGAAAAAAAAATTTTTTATACCATTTCCTTCAACGTTTCGGTTTAATTTAAACCATTATCAAGAATCTACAGTATGAAAGTACAATTAGACAATGTAGAGATTAAATTGTAACAGTATGATTGTACAAAAAAATATATAAATCAACAATTAAACAATTAACAATGCAACAATTATTAATAATATTAATTTATGAAATTTTACATTAAGTTTATATTGAATTATAAAAATATAAAAATACATACCGTTGGGATGATTTATACATAATTACTGGTTGTAATACAATAATATAACATGTTGTAATTTTATCGAAAAATAGATATCAATTGAGTGTAGTGTACAAGTGTCTAACCTCAGCAACGGAGCTAAACAGACTAACAACGGTCAGCTGTATAATTTGTAAGCGTGTGAAAACAAAACAGGCAAATTAAAATTTAAAAATTTAAAAACCCTAAATTTGAAAAGAAATGTCGAAATTTAGATTATATTAAAATAAATGTTATTTAAATATTGTATGTCTTTCCTGAAATTGATTGAATTTTTATTTCTGGCTATGTGCACCATTTCCAGAAATACTCTTTTTTTATAATTACTTTCTTTTTCTAAGATCTTGACGTTATTGAAATCAAAATTGTGACCCGTTTCAAAATGATGATGTGTTAATGCAGTTTTATCGTTTTTTGTTAAACAATTTTTACAGTCATTACGATGGTTTTGTATCCGTTTACCTAGCCAATTTTTTGTCTGTCCTATATAGGTACCTTCACAATTCTTGCAATCTATTCTATACACAACATCTGTCTGTGATTCGAGAGGTGTGCTATCTTTTAAGTTAGAAAATAAGTCTTTAATTTTCCTCGTGTTGTAAAATACGATATTGATATTTTTATCTTTCAACACATCTCTTAAACCTTCAGACAAACCCTGTATATAGGGTATTTTGAAAAAAACTTTTTTGTCTGTAATATTGCTGTCTAATTGGTTGGTTGGAGCCGTAGTAGTATTTTGAAATAGTATTTTGTTAATTAATCCTTTTGGATAGTTATTTTTAATTAATTTGTCGCGTAAACAATTTAAATTTTGATCGATAAATTTACTATGACTTAACATTGAATATCTGTATTTAAGACATTTGATAGTATTTATCTTTTGGGTTAGAGGATGTGCAGACTCAAAATTTAAGATTCTGTCTGAAGTTGTCGGTTTTTTGTAGAAATCTGATATCAAGGTACCATCTTCAAGTCTAATAAGTTTAGTGTCTAAGAACGGTAAGGAACAATCTGTTTCTATCTCTATTGTAAATTGTAAATGTTCATTATAATTGTTGAAGTAATGTAAAAGAGTACTGATTTTGTCTTCTGGAACAATCGCAAAAATGTCGTCAACATATAATTTAATAAAGGGTATTGAGAAAGGTAAATTATTAAGAATCGTCGAAAGTGCTTGTGTCATAACTAAATTAGCAAAGATGACTGATGCTGGATTGCCCATAGCACAACCAAAAATCTGCTTGTATATTTTTTTATTAAAGGAGAAATAACTACTATCAAAAATGAATTCAATCAATTCCATAAAAATATCTAAAGGTATATCTGTATGATTAGTGATGGAATTCCATTTTTCCCTTACCGAACTTAAGACTAACTCCTTAGGGATGTTAGTGAATAATGATTTGACATCAAGTGAAATTAAGATATGTGAAGGTGGTACCTTAATAGCTTTGATCTCTGCAACTAAATCGAATGAGTTCTTGATATTATAAATGAATTCGTCATTAATATTATGTAAGATATTAGATATAAATTTAGCTAGAGAATATGTAGGACAATTTATGCAAGATACTATAGGTCTAAATTTAAAAGGTGGGAAAAGATAGTCGGAATTTGGACATCGGGTGAAAAAAATTTTTTATACCATTTCCTTCAACGTTTCGGTTTAATTTAAACCATTATCAAGAATCGTTGGGAAGATTTATACATAATTACTGGTTGTAATACAATAATATAACATGTTGTAATTTTATCGAAAAATAGATATCAATTGAGTGTAGTGTATAGCGTTTGTTTTCACACGCTTACAAATTATACAGCTGACCGTTGTTAGTCTGTTTAGCTCCGTTGCTGAGGTTAGACACTTGTACACTACACTCAATTGATATCTATTTTTCGATAAAATTACAACATGTTATATTATTGTATTACAACCAGTAATTATGTATAAATCATCCCAACGGTATGTATTTTTATATTTTTATAATTCAATATAAACTTAATGTAAAATTTCATAAATTAATATTATTAATAATTGTTGCATTGTTAATTGTTTAATTGTTGATTTATATATTTTTTTTGTACAATCATACTGTTACAATTTAATCTCTACATTGTCTAATTGTACTTTCATACTGTAGATTCTTGATAATGGTTTAAATTAAACCGAAACGTTGAAGGAAATGGTATAAAAAATTTTTTTTCACCCGATGTCCAAATTCCGACTATCTTTTCCTAAAAATAATTATAATATTTGTTTCCGCGCCCGAATTTAATAATTCTTCATCATAATTTAGCTAAAAGAACACATTGCAACAAGATAATTGCTATTTCAAGTGTGGTAGGTATTCTAGAATCCAGCCCATGTAGCTTACAATATACAACGTATTCATCAAGAAAAGGTAAAATCTGACTTTATTTTTGTAAAGAATCATATAAATATTTGCTACTGCGCCCGAATTTTATCATTTTTCATCATATTTTAGCTAAAAGAAAACATTGCAACAAGTAAATTGCTATTTCAAGTGTGGTAGGTATTTTAGAATCCAGCCCATGTAGCTTACATTATACAACGTATTCATTAAAAAAAGGTAAAACCTGACTTTGTGTTTGTAAAAAATTATATAAATATTTGCTTCCACGCCCGAGTTTTACAATTTTTCATCATATTTTAGCTAAAAGAAAATATTGCAACAAGAAAATTGATATTTCAAGTGTGGTAGGTATTCTAGAATCCAGCCCATGTAGCTTACAATATACAACGTATTCATCAAGAATAGGTAAAATCTGATTTTATTTTTGTATAAAATCATATAAATATTTGCTTTCGCGCCCGAATTTTATAATTCTTCATCATATATTAGCTAAAAGAAAACATTGCATCAAGAAAATTGCTATTTCAAGTGTGGTAGGTATTCTAGAATCCAGCCCATGTAGCTTACAATATACAACGTATTCATTAAAATGACACTCGAAAATTTAATGTTTATTATCTAATTGGAACCAAGTTATGGTCACTTTTGCATGTCCAATGCTAAAATTATTCATAGTATAGATCCTTAAGCATGAATATGAATGTATTAACAAAAATATCCATTTCAAGAATAGGTAAAGTCTGACTTTATTTTTGTAAAAAATCATATAAATATTTGCTTCCGCGCCCGAATTTTATATTTTTTCATCATATTTTAGCTAAAAGAAAACATTGGAACAAGAAAATTGTTATTTCCAGTTTGGTAGGTAATCTAGAATCCAGCCCATGTAGCTTACAATATACAACGTATTCATCAAGAAAAGTTAAAATCTGACTTTATTTTTGAAAAGAATCATATAAATATTTGCTTCCGGACCCGAATTTTATAATTTTTCATCATATTTTAGCTAAAAGAAAACATTGCAACAATAAAATTGCTATTTCAAGTGTGGTAGGTATTCTAGAATCCAGCCCATGTAGCTTACAATATACAACGTATTCATTAAAATGACACCCGAAAATTGAATGTTCATTATCTGATTGGTACCACGTTATGGTCACTTTGGCAAGTCTAATGCTAAAATTATCCATAGTATAGATCCAAAAGCATGTATATGAATGCCTGGATACGCAGGAGTGGAGGACAGATGAGGGCTCGGCAGTGCTTCTTACACTGTCCATAGACTCGACGTCCTTAAGCACCCTTAAAAAAGCTGATTTCAAAATCAACTACAAATTTGGCCAGACAACAATTAGGCTAACGGATAAAAAACCCAACAAAAAGCGTTCCGACGTCACTGCCAAAAAATGCACTACGAGCACTGCTAAAGGTAAGGGTAACATAAAAAAGGAGGCAGGGAAAATTGCCACCAATATTAACACTGGAAATTCGAGATTAAAAGTAGGTAAAGGTAAAGAGGCTGCCTCAAAGTCTCTACCCAATCCCACACCTACAAACTCCAAGACACCACCGGTCGTCGGAATTACGCACAAAGGGAAACAAGTTCCTAGCTGCGACGTGGCTCTGAACAACACGTGATGTCCAGCAGTAATATAAAGATGCTGCAAGTGAATCTTGAACACTGCAAAACTGCCTCTGATGTTCATTCACCACCACTAACACCGATATAGTGCTAGTTCAAGAGAACAGTAAGGAAACTTACTACACCAGTAGGTAAGTAAACCTACTGTAATGAACAAGATGTCACTCCAAGAGCAGCATTGCTCATTAAGACATCAAATAAATTTGTTACATTAAATAAATTTATATCTAGGGATTTGGTAGCTGTGGAAGCTACGCTGCCTATATCAGGACGTATGCAAGAGGTAATCATTGCATCGGCATAATTTCCGAGAGAAACGATGGAAGCCTCACCTCCGCTGGTAAGGGACCTGATCTCCTACTGCAAACATAGAAACAGAAACCTCATCCTGGGATGTGATGCAAACGCACACCATACAGTTTGGGGTAGTACGGACATAAATACAAGGGGTGAGTACCTTTTCGAATTTATTTCTAGTACTAACATAGATATAATAAATAGGGGTAAAGAAACCACTTTTATAACTAAAAACAGGCGTGAGGTATTGGACATTCCGTTAGCCACGCCTCAAATTAGCTCTGAAATATATAATTGGCATGTCTCAAATGAAGCCTCAATATCGGATCATAGGTATTTAAGGTTCGAGATAAAGGCTAATAAAGAACTTAAAACTCAAATTCATATTCCGAAACTAACAGACTGGGTCTTGTACGAAGGCCACTTAAAGTGTGAAGTGGAAGAACTTACGAAAATTAATATAAACACAATTGAGGAACTGGAAACAGCCTCTATTGACTTTCATAATGCGCTACACACAGCATATGAAAACAGCTGTACAGTAAAGCTTCGACAAAGTACTAGGAAAGTACTTTGGTATACCGAGGAGCTAAGTAAACAAAGAGTCACCGTTAGAAGGTTATACAATAAAACCAAAACCAGAGGCAGCGATGAGAGCTGGGAGCAATACAGAAGTGCCCTAACCTCTTATAATAAAGAAATTCGCAGATCTAAAAGGAATGCATGGCGTAGATTTTGTGAGAGCTTATCAGAAACGCCCACGGTAGCTCGCCTTCAGAAAGTCTTATCGAAAGATCATACGAATGAAATAGGTCTACTAAAGAAACCAGACGGGGACTTTACGACAGATTCAAAGGAAACATTAGAGCTTCTGTTAAGCACACACTTCCCAGGATCGTCGTGGCCAGTTGAGGAGGAGGACAATTCCTCCGGAGGTAAAACTAAGCTAAGCTTAATTAACAGTCTTAACACTGCTAGTAATATTTTTACAGAAAACAGAGTTGAATGGGCGATAAATACTTTCAAACCCTACAAGACATCTGGTGGAGATGGCATTTTTCCGGCACTTTTGCAGAAATGCATAAAGGATATACTGCCAATACTCTGCAAACTATACAAAGGAAGCCTAAAGTTAGAATACATTCCTAAATTGTGGAGGAAAACTAATGTAGTCTTTATACCTAAAGGTGGAGGGCGTCCAAGCGTCCAGCCTAAGTCATACAGACCCATTAGTTTATCATCATTTATACTGAAAGGTATGGAAAAGGTCTTAGATCAATACCTTAGGAATGAAGTAATAACTGCTTCACCACTAAACGTAAATTAATTTGCTTACCAGGAAGCAAAATCGACAACTACGGCTCTCCATAGCCTTGTCAATAAAATAGAGAAAACCTTTATGGCAAAAGAAATAGCTCTGGGAATATTTATAGATATTGAGAGTGCCTTTGAGAACACCTCCTATAAGTCCATTGAAAGAGCTGCTAGGTCAAAAGGTTTCGACCCAGCTGTAGTGGAATGGATTAAAGCCATGCTGCAAAGTCGAACGATTACAGCCTCGATAGGAGAAGAATCAGTAATAATAAATACCAGCAGAGGATGCCCACAAGGTGGGGTTTTATCACCTCTATTCTGGTGTATTGTCATTGATGACCTCCTGAATAGGCTCAATAATGCTGGCTATTTTGCAAACGGATATGCAGATGACGTTGCAGTTATGATCATAAGACGTACTGACACCACTATCTCGTACCTTACACAAAAAGCTCTAAATCTAGTGCATGAGTGGTGCCTGGAACATAAACTTAGTGTAAATCCTACCAAAACTACAATCGTCCCCTTCACAAAGAAAAGGAAGCTAAATCTTCAAGCTCCCTACTTGAAGGGTACTAGAATTGAGTTTTCTACAGAGGTTAAGTATCTAGGAATCATTCTAGACCAATAACTCACGTGGAACTCACATATCAACAAGATTACAAAGAAATCAGCAGTGGCGTTAAACACATGCCGTCGGCTTCTGGGTAAAAACTGGGGACTACAGCCAAAAATGACCCATTGGGCATATACTAGTGCTGTAAGACCCATGATCACCTACGCGTAACTTCTATGGTGGCCAAAAGTGAAACAAATCCCAGCACAGGCATCACTGCGGAAACTACAACGCATGGCCTGCCTCAGTATTAAAGGTGCTATGAGTACATGTCCGACTGCAGCAATGGAAGTGATTCTGGGGCTAACACCTCTACAACTTCAGATGAAAAAAGAGGAGATGCAACAGGTACTGACTCTCTGCAGAACGAAACACTTTATGCCCGGAGATTTCGTAGGCCACTTGGAAATTCTAAGGGAAGTACAACCAGATAAACTGGCCTTGTCTGTCTGTGATAAGATAACAACAAAATACAATTTTGACCAGAAGTATAAGGTTGTTATTGGTAATCGCCTTGAATGGGCAACAGAAAGACCTGTTGATAGGGATTCTTTGTCCTGGTTCACTGATGGTTCAAAATTGGACACAGTAGGAACTGGAGTAGATGTGCTTGGCCCAGATTGTCGAATTAAGGAATCCATAGGCACCTGCTCCACAATTTTTCAGGCTGAGATTTATGCAATAAATCTCTGTGCTCACATAATCCTAGATAAATGTCTAAAAGGAGCATTAATAAATATAATGTCAGACAGCCAGGCAGCTTTAAAGGCATTGAATGCCTTCACATGTAAATCAAAGCTAGTCTGGAACTGCAGGGAGACCCTCCAATTGCTATCCGAAGCAAACCACGTCACCCTACGGTGAGTACCAGGGCACGAGGGAATCCTAGAAAACTGGAGTAGGTGTGCTTGGCCCAGATTTCCGAATTAAGGAATCCATAGGCACCTGCTCCACAATTTTTCAGGCTGAGATTTATGCAAAAATCTCTGTGCTCACATAATCCTAGATAAAGGTCTAAAAGGAGCATTAATAAATATAATGTCAGACAGCCAGGCAGCTTTAAAGGCATTGAATGCCTTCACATGTAAATCAAAGCTAGTCTGGAACTGCAGGGAGACCCTCCAATTGCTATCCGAATCTAACCACGTCACCCTACGGTGGGTACCAGGGCACGAGGGAATCCTAGAAAACGAGAAAGCTGATGAACTTGCGAAAAAAAAGCTAAACTTTTATACCACGGGCCGGAACCTTCATGTGGTCTTCCACAAAGCCACTATAAGAAGGTGGTCAAAAACTGGGAACAATCTGCTATATCCTCATATTGGAAAAATATTTCAGGCCTCAATCAAGCTCGGAAATTCGTTTCCCCAGCTTCGACAAACGCCAAAGAGTTACTAGCTCTTAGCAAAAAGGATCTTAATATAATGACAGGAATTCTCACTGGCCACTGTCCTTTAAAGTATCATTTGCACAAAATTGGTATATGAAAATGAAACCTGTCGACTCTGTGAAGAGGACGAAGAATCGTCGGAACACATACTGTGTGAATGTCGAGCCGTAACTGCGCCGAGACTCAATCAACTAGGTAAGAGGAAACTTACGGCAGAGGAGATCAAGAACATGACTCCTGGAGCCATAATCGGCTTCATCAAAAATCTGGATCTACTTCCGAAAAAGAAAATAAGGGCTGTGTCACAATAGATCTTCTAGGTCGCGTTGACAAAAAGCGACAAAACGCTTAAACCCTCATATGCATACAATACAATACAATGTATATGAATGTTTTAACAAAAATATCTATTTCAAGAATGGGTAAAATGTGACTTTATTTTTGTAAAAAATAATATAAATATTTGCTTCCGCGCCCGTATTTTATAATTCTTCATTATAGTTTAGCTAAAAGAAAACATTGCAACAAGAAAATTGCTATTTCAAGTGTGGTAGGTAATCAAGAATCCAGCCCACGTAGCTTACAATATTCATCGTATTCATCAAGAATAGGAAAAATCTGACTTAATTTTTGTAAAAAATCATTTAAATATTTGCTTCCGCGCCCGAATTTTATAATTCTTCATCATATTTTAGCTAAAAGAAAACATTGCAAGAAGAAAATTGCTATTTCAAGTGTGGTAGGTATTCTAGAATCCAGCCCATGTAGCTAACAATATACAAGTATTCATCAAGAATAGGTAAATACTGACTTTATTTTTGTAAAAAATCTTATAAATATTTCCTTCTGCGCCCGAATTTTATAATTTTTTATCATATTTTAGCTAAAAGAAAACATGACAACAAGAAAATAGCTATTTCAAGTGTGGTAGGTATTCTAGAATCCAGCCCATGTAGCTTACAATATACCACTTATTCATTAAAATGACACCCGAAAATTGAATGTTTATTATCTGATTGGTACCACGTTATGGTCACTTTTGCATGTCCAATGCTAAAATTATCCATAGTATAGATCCAAAAGCATGTATATGAATGTTTTAACAAAAATATCCATTTTATGAATAGATAAAATCTGACTTTATTTTTGTATAAAATCATATAAATATTTGCTTCCGCGCCCGAATTTTATAATTCTTCATCATATTTTAGCTAAAAGAAAACATTGCAACAAGAAAATTGTTATTTCAAGTGTGTTAGGCATTTTAGAATCCAGCCTACGTAGCTTACATGATACATCGTATTCATCAAGAATAGGTAAAATCTGACTTTATTTTTGTAAAAAATCATGTAAATATTTGCTTCCGCGCCCGAATTTTATAATTCTTCATCATATTTTAGCTAAAAGAAAACATTGCAACACGAAAATTGCTATTTCAAGTGTAGTAGGTATTTTAGAATCCAGCCCATCTAGCTTACAATATACAACGTATTCATCAAGAATAGGTAAAATCTGACTTTATTTTTGTAAAAAGTCAATAGTATCTAAAAAGCCACTTCTAGCGCAAGGAGATTCGGGAGATTTCACCCACCGTCAGAAAACACCATCTCCTAGCTTATTATATGAGACACTCCAAGACACTTTTTTTAAAACCTGAGAGTTCCAAAACGCATTCACCAAAATATCTTAAAACCACACATTTTTAATAATTTTTATAATATTTTTTTGCAAAAAACATGTCTTTATGGTCCTTGCGCTTAAAATGTCCTAATTGTTTAATAAAAATTAAGAGTAAAATTGTTTGGTACTGCTACAGCTGTACAGATTGATAAACTCATCATAGTTTGTTAGCTTTAGCACATTTCATATATGTTGTAGAACAGTTAGGCTCGGTATTTATTCGACGGTAAGTAAATAACTTATTTTCATGTATTATGAAGTTGTAACGTCACAGGTTAATATTTACTTCACGGTTCAAGAATAGTCGCAGACAAATTCGCTTCAGCTGACGTATTAGATCAAATAAATGGTTATCAGAACTCAAGAATGAATATTATTTAAAGAAAGAGCAAAAAGATATTTATTAAAAGGATAGAACTGTGTTAAAATATATTATTAAAATTTTATTGTATTTAATGGAGAACAAAACTAACTATGCAAATATGTTGAACAGTGCATCTTCTCAATTTATAAAATTATTTGAATTAGAATTAAATAAAACTTATAGAGTTATATCGTTTGAAACTAATAAAGGAAATTACGGCACACAAGTAATAGTAAATTGAGAATACTGCAAAGTATCATTACCACAAAGATTCAATAAATTTATTCAACAAATTAAATAAATAAATAAAAACCCACCTAGTTTAGTTTATAAGAGTAAAATAGAAAGAAACAATAAACAAATACATGACATTGAATTTATTTAAAGGAAACAGTTTCATAAAATTGGTTCTACATCTTCTTTAAAAGTTATTCTGTAAAAAAATAATTAGCTTAGCATTAAAACATTTATAATATTAAATAATGGTACATACACTTCAGATCCATACTTTCTTCTTCATTGCACAATGCTAACTCACCCTATAAAACTTGTATCTCTTCATTGATAGTTCTTATTGATGTGTCTATATTTTTTATTTCTTGAATATACTTATTTCTCTGAAATATTTTTTGTTGTTTTGAGTTATTCATTCTGTAAATTAAATTTTAATATAATATTTGAATAAAATATTAATTATATTATACAATACCTTTCTTTTTGTCTTTGAAATCTTGTTATGTCTGCTTGTATTTCACTTGGTTTTCGAACTGTTTTCAAATTATTTAAACGTTGGTTTTGTTTTTGTAATTCTTGAAACTGAGTTTCATACGCTCTCAAATGTTGTTGTACTTGTTCTTGTATATAATTTCGTATTTGCTCTTCACTCATTACTGTGATGAATTCATCATTTCATAACCTTATATAGATAAAAGAATATTCTAGAAACATTACGAACACTGCCGATGTGAATTGCATTCGAAGGCAAACGCTTGGCTCTTTTAGGACAACGAAGTACATTCGTAGGGCGTGAAATTCCATAACGCTACTTAAAGATATGTACATTACCATTAGTTACTAATTAAAACTATTTGAAAAGATGACACTACTTATGCAAAAACAATACGTATTTGCTTATCAAGAATGGACAAAGTCCGTGATTCCGCAAGATGTTGTACTCGGACTACTTAAGTTCAAGTAGATGATATGGCTTGTAGAATATGTAAATAATATTGTTTTTGTAAATGTAAATGTAAATCACAATAATATTTTTATAAAAAATTTTAACAATTTTTTTTTATAATAAATGACTACTAAAAATAATATGAATAGTTACATGCAAGAATATCGTAAAAAAAATGAAGACAAAATAAATAAATATAAGCGTAAATATTATAATAAAAACACAGAATTGTGTACTTGTGGTGAAATAGTAAAAAAACAGCATTTGAGAGTTCATACAGAAAGTTTTAAACATCATGGAAAATTACGCTTAAAAGAAAATTTATTAAAAGAGTCCGCTTTGCCTGATTCTAATGATTTTGTGTAAATAGAGTTAAAATTTTCATAATTTTGCCTTTAGTGCTTTTGTTTTCTTTTACTTCCTTGATATCTTCTTCTTTCTTAATAGACAGTGAAATTATAAATTTACCAGTAACATCTCTTTCCCTTATAAATTTACTTTCTTTTTTATTATATTTTATATTATATTCTCTTAAATATCTAGATACTGTGTTATAATATATACCATAATGTTTACTAAATGATCTAATTGAATTATTAACAAAATCATATTTTTTAAGTAAGTTAATAAATTCTGCTTTATTAATAAGTTTTGTACTTTGTGATTCCATATTTATATCATATTTTTTTATCACTCATCATCTCATCTATCACTTATCATGTCACAAAATAATTGATATTAAATGAGTAAGAGAGAAGTAACTTTAAAAACAATGTATGATACAGTTGAGGCATTTAAAAATTTGCATAGCATTAATTTAGATAGTATTTTAAAATTTACAAAAAATTATTTGACAACAAAAACAGCTAAGAAATATATTAATATAATGTCAGAATTATATGATAAAATTAAGGATTTTAATGTTCCAAATGAAAAAAAAGATCATTTTAGAGCTTTATTCACTATACTTTCAAGTAAATATGCTGAATCTGAATGTAAAAGGATTTTGCTTCACAATTCAATAATGAAAAATAAAAAATATAGGGAAATAATTAATAAATTAGAAGAAGCATATCAAAAAGAAAGAGATTCATACAACATATTACCTAATATATATAATGAAAAGCAAAAAGAAGATAAAGTTAGTATTCCAGGAATTTCTCTATCTTTAACAGTAAAAAAGAAAGTATTAACTAACAAAGAATGTGTCGATCTTATGAATGAAGCAATTATTATGGATAAAGAAATTGACAAAAAATATAAAAGATTTTCTGTTCCTGTAGATTATAAAGATAAAGTAGATAGAGTATATATTAAAAAAGCTGAATCAGGAATGAGGAATATAATACAAAAATCTAAAATACATTCTCTAATTAGCAACTAATTCTGATCTTGAATAATGTTCATGAGCCAATGTATCTGTAGAATTTTCTAGTAAGTATCTCTTATCATCCATCCAACTTAATGATTTTTTGTTTACTTCTTCAGTGAAGATATCATGTTTGTAACTTCTAATTACTGTTTGTTTATTATAAAATTCTTTTTGCTCAAATAAGCATGTTTTAAAATTTTCAAAACTAATTTCTTTTTTAACACGGCTTTCTTAATTCCTTTTAATTTTTTTTCAACTTTTTTTTTTGGGTTTGAATTATTCGCTTTGTAACTGTACATTTTTGATCGTAATCCTATAAATTCCAACATTCTCAAAGAGTTTAACTCATCTTTAAATTTTCCTATTACCTTTTGAATTAATTCAGAATATAGGGGGTGATCTTTTGGATAATCAGAGGTATCAAAGTAATTGGAATTTTCTCCCATAAATTTATAGAAATCTGTATTTTTAAACTCATATATAAAACTGTCTGTATCTGTATATAATAATTTTACTTTATCGTTAAATTATTTTTTAATTACATTATAATGAAAATCATACATTAATAGTTTTCATAAATCCAACACAGCCTGTCTAATATAAATAGGTTTATTAAATAATACCTTGGTTTTATATCTATGAACTGCCACCAAATTTTCACCAAATATTGTTCTACGTTTAAAATTAGGTTTATTTATTGCTGTCTGTAATTTTTGCTCATCTGAATAAAATTTTATATTCTGCTGATTTCTAACTGATTGCATTGATTTCCCAAACACTGCGTTGGATACTAATTTCCAATAATCTTTTTCAAAATCATTTTTTGATTTTTGCCTTTTCTCAGTATTAAATTTTATGTATGATGCTATGAAGTTCGATTGTGTAAATTTCAAACTTCTATGAATTTTATCAATTCTCATACCTAAACTTACATAAAGCTGTAATATTTTGTAATGTACTATGTAGTTTTTTTTATCATAGAAATGGCAAAGTAGTTTTGATACTTTCCCTCCAGAAGGTGTTCTATTCTCTGGGGCTAGAGGAATATCGCTAAATTTATCGTGGAGATCTTTTGGAAATGATAAGTCAACTTCTAAAACATATCCTGTATCATCATTTGACATTAATATTTTATTAATATCTTTAATCTCATCAGAAATCATCCACTTAAAGTCTTTTTGAGGTAATTTTTGGGATAAAGAATGACCATACAAATTATTTGCATCAATATAAGCAAGTTGAGTATTGTCATCTGATTTTGCATATCTATTACTACACTGAGATATCCTCCTCTAATTCCCTTTTCAAAAAACATGTACATTTCGTAGTCAGTTAATAACTCCAATTTAATTTTGGTATATTTCAACATACAATCCCAAGCAAATCCTGGAGTTGTGTAATACCAAGCAGGGTCTAATCCATAACTTTTAAGCAAACACAAATCTCTAAAATTCTCAAATACATCAGCCAATAACAACACATCTAATTTTAAATATAAGTCATGCCATTCACCTAACTTTTTAATTTGAAAATAGTTCCAGATCTTCTGTGCATGTTCCTATTCTTCTTGTGAAATTCCTTCTAATGTTAGTGAGGAATAAAATTTATCTATTGAAGGTAGTTCTATTTCTGAAAACTTTTCCCAAAAATTTTCTTATTATTTTATTTTCATCTTTCCTAAACAAAATATCTAAAACATTATTTGAAAAGTATTTAGCAGTTTCCCTTATTTGATCCTGTTCCAAATTAAATGATAACGTATCTAAACTACTTCCTAAAAATCTAAACGAATCAATAAATCTTAATTCAATATATCCACCATTGTTAGTTTTTATAATCTTACTAAACGAAATATATTTCTCTTCATTGTTAGGAATTAGTTTCAAGTTACTCTTATCTTTCCTAAATTCTTTACAAATAAGTGGCAGTCATATGAAGATAAATTATGAAACACAATTGGAATAAATAGAGGTTGTTTATACTTTAAATTACAATTGTTACATGCCGCTCCTCTATATTTGCCAGTAGTATGATCATGGTCTTTAACTTTTGGATATTCATCTGTAAATGTGTTTTCGCAAAGATAACATATTTTTGCTTCTTCATACTTTTCGACATCCACATCTGTTATAGACTTATTATCTTTTAATAACTTTTATATTGTTTTAGCGTAATTTGATACTGTTTTTATGAAGTGTTTATCAGCATTCTCACCTCTATAAGTTTTAAATGGATAATTAATATTATTATAAATACTTTTAACATATAAACCATATCCGCATGGAGTATGAAAGTGTTTTTTGATTGTGTAAGGTTTTTCAGGATCAGATATACATGTTTGAACAGGTTTTAAAAGTGATTCAAAATCTGCATAAATTACAAAAGGGTGTCTTTGCATTCTTTGAATGGCTTTGAATTTTAAAATATTATCTTGAGGCTTTATTGGAACACATGGCTCGTTACTAAAACAAATTTCTTGGTGTTTCTTCATATATTTTGCAGATTTTGTGGCAAAGTTTAAACATCTTCTACGGAAATGATTTTGATGACTATCTATCTCCAATTGATTAGTTAATATAGCACTCAAATTTTTTATCCAACAATAATGGTTCTTTTCTTTACTTCCAAAGTATAACAAGTCAATATTTCGCTCATAGAAATCCTTATTATTATGATATAATGGGTAAAATGTTTTATCTTCAAAACTAAACACAGTTATATTCATTTTATTATTTAATTCGAATTGGGGAATATCTTGAATCTTCACGGGGAAACTTATTCCTTCAATATTAGCCAAATTATTATACTCGGGTGTACGGTATTTTAAAACTTGATTTGCATCTTTTTTTGGTGTTTTTAAAGCACTTAATACTGAATACATAAAACACTTGTCGTCATTATTTTTTACATTCACACAGGCATGTTTATCTTTTATCCATTTAGGTAATTCAATGTATGAATTCCCACTTAATGGTGTATATTTATTTATATTAATTCTTAAACAAATTACAGATTTAAATACCCAGTCTGAACCTCTTGCTTCCTTTTCATCACATTTTGTTACGAATAAATCTTTCTGATCATCCCAATATTGAGATAAATTATCTTCTTCTCTTAATATCACATTCTCTAACTGAAATGGAAATATCTGTGTTATACTCGGATTTTTTATTTTATTAAATTTACACTCCATATTTAAGTTAATTTTACTATTCTTATGTATACTCAAAGCATTTTGAATTATATTTAATGCTTTTTCTTTTATTAAATTCATATATGTCTCTATATCTACACTCATTTCTTTATTATTATGTTCGTAGGTTAATAATCGAGTTCTATAAGCATTATCCACTAAAATAAAATTCGACTCAGAGCAATGACTAAGTTTATGTGTCATTATTCGAGGTTCTTTAATATATTCTTCACACACATCACACTTTACTCTTTGCACTCTTTCTTTCTTTGGTTTTTCAAACAACGTATCATCGTATGGAAATAGTTTAAAAATGTCATTAGTTTCTCTATCTTGGCTTTGTCGATCTTTTATTTTATTAATTAGTTCCACTTTCTTGTATTTTTTAAAATATTTACTATTCCCAATGATTTTGCGATGTTGTAGAGCTCAGGCAATCAGAGATCTTCAAATCGATTATTATTATTTGCTTCCATTTACTTCAATAAAAATTTGTTAGTAAAAATTCATTAAATCTCTCAGAGCACTCCTATTCGAACATTTTATTTCAAAACAATACATTTATTTATAAAATCATTCCATAAATTGTCATATATAGAACGAGATTTTTGAGGATTATTTAATAATTTATTTAAGAAATATTTATGTGGAACATTATTTTTATAACCATAGGTATATACAAAGTTTATTAAATGTTGATATTTATTAAGTATGTGTTCTTTAGTTTTACCATCAAGAGAAGTATAAAAATAAGGTTTTATTTCTATTCTGTAATTACAAACTAATTTTTCAACATATTTCATTTTATCTACCTGTTAATGAATATTTTTTTATTTTGTTTATTAATAACATAGAAATCACAATTTATACAATTTGGTACATGAGCAGAATTAACAAATGAATATTCTGAACACTGTCTGCATTTCTTATATTCTTCTTCTTCAATTTCTATAACTCTAGCATCTGGAATACTAAAAAATGTCATTTATTTGAAATATTTTTTTAATTAAAACAGCTGTTATAATTTCTGAACATTTATTAATACATAATTGGAATCTTTTACGATCTATTGTATATTGTTGCCAAATAATACCTTGACGACTTTTTCTATTAGCATAATTCCACGTAAACATATAATTTATCTTAACAGAATCATTAAATCTAACATTTAAAACCCTCTTAATGATCCTAGAACAAATTCTGGAGTAATTGTATTTTTTGATTCTGTTTCCTCAATATTTGACTCTTCAGTTTCTGTTTCCTCAATATTTGATTATTCAGTTTCTGTTTCATCAATATTTGATACTGTCTTATTATTTGTTTCCTCAATATTTAACACTTCTTTAGTTACTGTTTCCTCAAAAGTTAAAAATTCATCAATTGATTCCTTATCTGTCATTGAAATAGTTTCTTCAATTTGAATTAAAGTATCTTCAATTTTTGTTAATCGGTCATTTGTATTTTGAACTATGTCGCTAATATTTATCAAATGATTGAAAATATTTTCCGGAGTTTCAACATTATATGTATTATCTGTTTTATCTAGTGCAAGTATGAAATTAGTAATTTGATTCTTAAAATTTCTAAAATAATTGAAATCTTTATTATTAAACTTACTAGCATAAGCTTCTAGCATATCATCTACACGTTGTGTTAAGCTAAAAGCATAATCTACGAGTTGCTCCTTGTCTACCATTTATTAGGAGAAAAAATTATACAACATTTACAACAGTAATTCATTTTGAGAAAGACGTGTTTCAAAATGATTTCCATAATATATCATATCAATCGTTTCTTTCATTTTGTTAAATAAATTAAAACTATTTGGAATGTATTCAAAACTAAGTATAACTTCTAAGTCTGGATATACATTTCTTAACATTTTGATACGATTATTGGTCTTTAGTTTTAGATTTCGAAGTACATAATAAGAATATTCACACACATAATTTTTCTTAATAAGTATAAACTGATGATGTTTGTTAGTATTGTTTGGTTTCGAAACTACATCTTGTTTAATTTTTTAAATTTTTTCTATCAGGTTTTTCACTTTAAATTCTAAATTATTCAAAATAGCTCTATATTTTGACTCTCCATATTTTCTTATTGTTGGTAATAACTCTGAAGTAACCCATCTTTAAAATTCTTTAGCTTTTGGAAGTTTGGATGATAGTATTAGGGAATATAAACCTGATTCTTTGATAAATATAGTATCTGGATGAAGAATTTGAATATATTATGCGATCTTCTAAATCATATATGTTATGTAATTGATTTTATTATTATTGAACATAATGAATGTCTGCTGTTGACTCCATTTATTAAATTTGTTAATATTTTACACAACATCTTTTACGTCAATCTAAGAATTATGGCTATTACTAAATCCTAACCATTTTACATATGCTTGATTACCTGTACGTTTAATGACTTTTTCAACTAAATACACTTTATCTTGTTTTACATGGCTTAACTCTTCTTCATAAAAACAACCTTTCAATTCTTGATCTCTATAATCTTTTAAGGGGTATGTTACAGGTTTTGAATAAATAATTTTAGAAACTATAAATATTTTATTAGTCCAAGTAGGTGTGTAACCTTTCTCAAAAATAGTTTTATATTTTGATATTCTAACTTTATCTCCAACCATATATTAAGGTTTATAATTTGGAATTTCTTCTTGAAACAATGGTTTTAACTTATCTTCGTTCTTTTTCTTTGGCGCTTCAACTGGTGTCATTTTTATTGTTCTTTGTTTAGTATTATTATATGAATTTACTAATTGTGCTAACATATCTAACCACTTGTAATTTCCATTAATGGTAAACTGTTTCCACATTTTTTCTTTCAACGTTCTATTGAAACGCTCACATACAGACGCTTTTAAATTACTATATGTTGAATAATGATTAATATTATATTCTTTCATTATCGTTTGAAAATCTTTATTGTAAAACTCTAAACCTTGATCTGTTTGAAGACCCTTTGGTATTCGTCCTTGTTTCAGTATTGAATTGAATTCATTTGTTACACTTGTAGAAGTTTTATTCTTAATTGGTACTGCCCAAGCATATTTTGAAAACACATCAATTACAGTTATTAAATATTTATAACACTTATTATCCTTTGAATACGGTATCATTTCAACTAAATCAGCTTGCCACAAATCATTTATACCATATGATATTACTTTACGTCTCTGAAATTACGTCTTAATGATTTATGTATTCATTTGCAATTTCTTCTCTAACATTAATAGATTCATTTACTTTTTTTTAACAAACTTTGTTTATTTAGTACCACATACAGAACACATGGCTTGAAACATTGGTTGACCTATAATAGTTGTTTTTCTTGTAATATTATTTGAATTTGTTTTTCCTCTACATTTTACACAGTATATTAATTCAGTCATTTAATAATTAAAACACTACTCTAATAGTCTACTAATTATATCATGCTCTGTATTTGTAATTTCATTAACTCTTTTTGCAAAAGTTTGCAATGCTGTATTAATTGTAAGCAATGCGTCTTCATTTAATTTTATTTCATTTGTGTTTTAGCAAATATATGAAACAAGTCGTTTAGGCTTTTAAATAATATTTGAAAATGTTGAATAACGGGTATAAATTTATTATTCATATCCTCTAATTTTATATTTATATACTTTTCAGTGTTATCAGAAAATTTCTTTAACTGTTTTTTCAATAGATTTAGTTGTTATTAATGCAATTATCTTATTTGTCTCTGAATTAAATTTATTATCTACTTCTTGGATTTTATTTTTAATTTTTCTATTCTTTTCTAATACATAACTTTTTGTAGCAACATCTGTATCTTCTACCGTTATTTGTTAATTTAAAACCAATTCCTGGATCTCCTTTTACCACTCTTGAAAATATTTCATTATTAGAGTTATCGTCGCTTTCACCAAACTTGTTTAATACCATTTATTACAGTAAAATGTTTTGGTTCTTTTTCTTCATACAATTCTTCTTCTATATTTAATATTTCATTTTCAACATTGTCGTTACCTGGTGCTTGTTCGGCTTTAAGAAATTCTAATCGTTTTCCTAGTTCTTTAATATCGTTCCAATAAACATATTCTTTTTCCTTGTTGTTATATTTTTTAAATCCTTTACCAGTTTTTGGTGTTGAAGTTAAGTTTTCTAATGAATGATACTGTGAACCAGGAGACGTAGGCGTAGTCGGTAGACTCGGAACATCTGAAATATCAGATTCTTCTCTTTGAGAGTATTCAGGTGATTAAGCTCTAGCTTCATCTTGCATTTGTTGTCTTTGTTTTTTTCTTGAAGATTGTTTCTTATGTTCTTCCCATATAGGTTTAATAATATGGATGTACTTGTTACTTTTACTTGATCTTGGTTTTGATGGATTATCAGCTCTTTTTATACAATCAGAATGTATTAAAATTCTCTTGTAGTTATCTAAATCATTTGGTGTATATTCACTAGGCTCTTTTTCAGTTAACAAACTCCATATAACATCTGTAGATGGAACTGTGAATTCAACTAACGACTCATGTTTTCCAATCTTATGTATGTAAATTTTATTGGAATCGTACGTCATAAGTATATTTTTATTACCAATGCGATTGCTACTTCGATTAATACCAAAAGTTTCATCTATGTTTGTTTTGTCTGTTTTTGACAGATATTTGTCACCTAATCTTTCTTCACCTAACGTTCTATCTCTTGATGTTCCTAGTTGAATTACATCAATGCTTAGTTGAGATTTTGGTATAGTTTTTTGTTGGAAGTTATCTTTTATTTGTTTCAACATTTCAGTTTGTTGTTTACTATATTCTATTTGATCAAGTAAAGGTTCTAAAGCGTTAGTAATAGGTTTGTAATGTTCCACCAATTTTTTATGTTTAATTGATTCGCCTTCTGTTCTCTTAATATAAGCTGCTTTAGCCTTACTGGTTGAATCTCTAAGCTCTTTTATTTTTTTCTCTACAGTTTTATTGTCCATTTATCATGTAAAAATTTGTTTATGTTTTATGTTATAAGTTCTGTGTTCATGTTCGTGTTCTATGTTCATGTTCTATGTTCGTGTTCTATGTTCGTGTTCTATGTTCATGTTCTATGTTCGTGTTCATGTTTTTGCTAGGATTACTTCATTGAAGTTTTGACTGTATTTTCTGTTGTTTACTTCTTTCTCTAAATTTATAACAAGAAAATCATACCTTGTTTTCCAACCCAAATTACATAATTGTCTAAACATTTCAAAAGACATATCTGTTCCAACGTGATCATCAAAAATATGTTGTAAATTAGTATTATCGTTATGTTTAAAAACAATAAGCATGTTTAAATTATCACGTATCATTTGTTTAGGTATACGACTATATGTTTGGCAAAGGTAAAAACAACTTATGAATCTATGTCTACCCCTGCTAAAATATTTCTCTATAACCTCTTGTTTATCACTAGCAACATCGTTAAATATGATTACTGATAAAGGTTGAATTTCTTCAACTCGTAATACGTCATCTGGGTTATTATATGTAAAGAAACCAATTTTACTTTCTTTCTTAATATGTTTATTTATTTCACTTACATAATTTTCAAGATATTTGTATAATGGTTGATTTAAAGACTTTGAATATATATAGATGTTACTATACACTATACTATTTTTAGGATCTGTCAATATTCGAATTAAAATATTTGTTTTGCTACAATTTGACGAAGTTATTATTGCAGCTTTAATTATATTAGGAAAATATTTAAATATTTATATAGCTGTTTAGTTTCTTTTTCTATAATACATTTTTGTAAACCGTTACCATGTTTTCTTATTATAAAATCGGTGAAAGCCCATTTTGACATCATTTAATTACATATAATTATTATTCTTTCTTTATCAAGTTATTTCCAGGACTATATGCGAGATATGATTCACTTACAGTAACACAATGAATCATAGTATTTGCTGGTGCCTGTCTTTCGAATGTAAATTTAATAGTAAGGTTAGAAAGTGTTTCTTTTATAATTTCACTCTTATACGTAAAATCAAACACAAACAAGGGATACTTTTTAATAAAATCATATTTTTTAATATTATTATTTAATAAGATTGGATCTATATCTGGATAATATGTTTTCTTAAAATCACAATACATTGAATACGGTCTATTACACATGTTCTTTTTGTTATTCATCTACAAATATTCTGGGGGATAATAGTCAACTTCGCTAAACAATAATTTTATATTTTTTAGATCACAAAAATCAAATATTGAATTGTTCTTTGTATAGTCAAATTCTTTGTTTGTTTGTAAAACTACTATAACATATCGAGGTCTTTTAGAAAAAGTTGTAATTGACCAAGAATAATTTTTAGATTGTGACGTGAAAACGAGATGATTTATGTGTGTCCAATCTAAGTATGGTATTGTTAAATATTTATTTGATTCAATTAATTTATTGATATTAATTTTCACATCTATGTTTGGTATAATATGAGGTATTTCCCAAATAATATCAGAGAAATGAATTTTCAATTCTTTATCTTTCAATTTTTCTATTGAAGCTCCTTTAATTATTAAACAATTTGCGTCACTAGTGTTTCTTAAAAATTCTATTGATTGAGATACTCTTAATATTGGTTTCCTATATTTTTCTAATATTGATAATATATATTTAACTGGAATATTTATTGAAAAATAACCGTCTTCAGTAATTAAATTTGAATCGTCCCAACCTTCAAGACTAGAATTATTTTGTAATATAAGTAATCCTTTCATTAATATACTATAACCAGGACTATTTACTTCTTGTACTACCTTATTATTAATTTTTATATACTATATCACTAAACATATGCATATAACCATTTTTTATAAATTATATATTTTTGTAATCATCTTTTAAGTCAACATCTGAACAAACAATTCGACCATTCAAAATTATATTACTATTAGCTGTATCAAATTGTGCATCTTGACTATTAATATTAACAGATGTCCGTCTATTTTTATCATTCATATATTCGTTTAATTGAGGGTAATATCTATGAAAATCATATTTTCTATTAGTTGCCTCTCACTTTTTGGAGCACCAGTAAACACTAGTGATGTGCTCATTTATATAGAAAAAAATAGCGCTAGCAACCTGAATTATTTGATTTTCTGAATCTTGAGTTGTACTTCTATATATTCACCTCTAAAATCAACAAGCTCGCCAAACTGATCTCTTATTTCTAGTCTAATGTAATCTATAGAAGTTCTACCTGTTAATGGATAGTAATCTAAATTATTTGGTTTCTCTACTATGTCGTATCCTGGATTAACTTTAATATAAAAATCATAAATAATGTCAGTTTGTTTTGAGTTCACATATTGTCCTATTGAAAGTGGACAGTGAATGTTAACAGATTTAATTTTGAAAATATCAACCTCGTTGTCCGAAATATATTTCTTGTTCGCTTCAGTTGTTTGTTTGTTGAAACCCAATAAAATTAATACAGAAGTATCATCTATTAAAATTGAGTAAGGAGATTCTTTTTCACATTTAAAAGTATTAGTATGGGATGTTAACATAAAACCATCACCAATTTTTTCTTCAAGAATTTCTTTTATGTGGTTAACAGAATAAGTACCGTCCTCAATAATAAATGTTACAAATTTGTTGTTTTTAATAATTGTAAGTGTGTTATTTTTTAACTATTTAGAAACATTTGGTATTTTGAAATTTGATTTAAATTTTCGAATACACATTTCATAGTTTCCGCCACTTATATCTAATGGAGGATAATATCTCGCTTCTAAGAGAGATGAATTTAAGTTTCTAGAATTACTCAATTTATATATTCCGCTTTCCATTTATTACTTAAAAATATTAAACATAATTTACCACATATAGTTTCATTATATTTCTGATATCTAACATAATTGTAATATATATTTACTACACCTGAACTCTCAAAATATTTTATTAATTTCTTTTCGGGGTTAACATTGCCAAACGAATCAAAATAGTAAATAGTTTTATTAAGTTTCTTATAAGCAGCCCAATAAGTACCGTTTCCTGAGTTTGAATCTAAATTTACAATGCCAGATTCATTTTTATGAATTTTCTTTGGTAATGTGTCATCCATAAATACACCTCTAAAATATGGAACTTTTAACTGATTAGCGTAGTCTACTAATTCAATATTGGTTAATGGACTGTCTGGAATAATTTCGATTATTTTTTTTTGACTTGTTCCATTCTAAGTCACCCACTGAAAACATACCTTTGCCAGTTTAAGTTTTCTTAACACCTGAACCTGTAGCTTTTTTGTAAGCATGTCCTGCTATTGCTGCTGCAGTTCCAGTTAGTAATCCTTTAGCTATAAGCGGTAACAAAGGAGCTAAAGCAAATGGTACAAATCCGCCATATTTTCCAGATATTTTACTTAAAGAACCACCAGTTTTTGTTTCAACACTATTTAGATTTTTTAGAATTTTAGCAGATGGTAAGTACAAAGTTACACCAGTTTTTTGGTGTTTCAATAAAGATTGTAGAGGTATTTTTATAGATCCTCCTTGTTTTTCTAATTTATGTATCGTATCTGTTACATTTTTGAAAGTTGAACCAGTTTTTTTCAGCGCATTTATTAAAGTTGTTGCTAACAAATTTATTGTTTGTGGGAAGCTACCGTCCTCTTTACTTAATTTATTTACTTGACATGAAGATAACTTTATAGTTGTACAAGTCTGTTTTGTCTTAGCTTGTTGAATTTTGTTTTTTTGAGATTGAGTTAGTATACTACTCATTTTGTTATTTATTACAGAAGAATTAATTCCCATACCCATTTTACGTTTAGCTTTTATTATATTTGTAACTAACACTGCTGCAGATTTTTCTCCCAATGAAGCGTCTTTACTTTTAACTCTGTCCCAAGCCTTGTATTGTAATATTTGATTTGCTTTATTTCTATTGGGAACATCTTTACATTGAGAATATGTAATATCGTGTTCTCTGCATGCTTTATCTAATAGATTAATGCCCTTGTCACCTTTAGATAATCGCTTTTGTATCTTGGTACCCGGTCCACAATAATTATAACCTGGTATATGTGCTTCAATTGGTAAATTATTTATTACATTATTTATAAAACCTGATCCTTTTTTGCTCATTTATAAATGGAAGAATATTTAGAAAAAAGAAAATATGTTTATCGTAAAAGTTTTAAATATTAATATTGGAATGCATTTGGGTGCATTAATTTTCACAGGAAGTAGTTTAACAGCTTTTGCGTTTGTGCCTCTTGCAGCATTATTTCCTGGTAGTGCAATTTTAATGGGTTTGAATGAAGTATTAAATATTAAAGAAAAATGATTGAATTTAAAAAGTGCTACAAGTTTTATAGAGATGTCTTTATTGTTAAAACCTAGTAAAATTAGGGAAGAAGAAATTTACGACAAAGAACGTGACTTTTTAGATAGTATTAATTATTTTGCTGTAGAAAAATATTTAAAGAAGAAAAAATTAAATGGTTATACAACTTAAGTAGTCCGAGTACAACATCTTGCGGAATCACGGACTTTGTCCATTCATGATAAGCAAATACGTATTGTTTTTGCATAAGTAGTGTCATCTTTTCAAATAGTTTTAATTAGTAATTAATGGTAATGTAGATATCTTTAAGTAGCGTTATGGAATTTCACGCCCTACGAATGTACTTCGTTGTCCTACAATAGCCCAGCGCTTGCGTTCGAATGCAATTCACATCGGCAGTGTTCGTAATAGCTCGTCAGATAATGTTTCTAGAATATTCTTTTATCTATAAGAGGTTATGAAATGATGAATTCATCACAGTAATGAGTGAAGAGCAAATACGAAATTATATACAAGAACAAGTACAACAACATTTGAGAGCGTATGAAACTCAGTTTCAAGAATTACAAAAAAAAAATCAACGTTTAAATAATTTGAAAACAGTTCGAAAACCAAGTAAAATACAAGCAGACATAACAAGATTTCAAAGACAAAAAGAAAGGTAATGTATAATATAATTAATATTTTATTCAAATATTATATAAAAATTTCATTTACAGAATGAATAACTCAAAACAACAAAAAATATTTTAGAGAAATAAGTATATTCAAGAAATAAAAAATATAGACACATCAATAAGAACTATCAATGAAGAGATACAAGTTTTATAGGGTGAGTTAGCATTGTGCAATGAAGAAGAAAGTATGGATCTGAAGTGTAAGTACCATTATTTAATATTATGAATGTTTTAATGCTAAGCTAATTATTTTTTTACAAAATAACTTTTAAAGAAGATGTAAAACCAGTTTTATGAAACTGTTTCCTTTAAATAATTTTAATGTCATGTATTTGTTTATTGGTTCTTTCTATTTTACCCTTATAAACTAAATTAGGTGGGTTTTGATTCATTTATTTAATTTGTTGAATAAATTTATTGAATCTTTGTGGTAATGATACTTTGCAGTATTCTAAATTTACTATAACTTGTGTGCCGTAATTTCCTGTATTAGTTTCAAACGATATAACTCTATAAGTTTTATTTAATTCTAATTCAGATAATTTTATAAATTGAGAAGATGCACTGTTCAACATATTTGCATAGTTAGTTTTGTTCTCCAATTAATACAATAAAATTTTAATAATATATTTTAACACAGTTCTATCCTCTTAATAAATACCTTTTTGCTCCTTCTTTAAATAATATTCATTTTTAAGTTCTGATAACCATTCATTTGATCTAATGCGTCAGCTGAAGCGAATTTGTCTGCGACTATTCTAGAACCGTGAACTCCAGTAAATATTAACCTGTGACGTTACAACTTTATAATACATGAAAATAAGTTATTTATTTACCCTCGAATAAATACCGAGCCTAACTGTTTTACAACATATATGAAATGTGCTAACGCTAACAAACTATGATAAGTTTATCAATCTGTACAGCTGTAGCAGTACCAAACAATTTTACTCTTAATTTTTATTAAACAATTAGGACATTTTAAGCGCAAGGACCATAAAGACATGTTTTTTTGCAAAAAACACTATAAAAATTATTAAAAATGTGTGGTTTTAAGGTATTTTGGTGAACGTGTTTTGAAACTCTCAGGTTATAAAAAAGTGTCCTGGAGTGTCTCATATAATAAGCTAGGAGATGGTGTTTTCTGACGGTGGGTGAAATCTCCCGAATCTCCTTGAGCTAGAAGTGGCTTTTTAGATACTACTAAAGTCATATAAATATTTACTTCAGCGCCCGAATTTTATAATTCTTTCTCATATTTTAGCTAAAAGAAAACATTGCAACAAGCAAACTGCTATTTCAAGTGTGGAAATATTCTAGAATACAGCCCATGTAGCTTACAATATACAACGTATTCATCAAGAATAGGTAAAATTTGACTTTATTTTTGTAAAAAATCATATAAATATTTGCTTCTGCGCCCGAATTTTATAATTCTTCATCATATTTTAGCTTATGGAAACATTGCAACAAGAAAATTGCTATTTCAAGTGTGGTAGGTATTCTAGAATCCAGCCAATGTAGCTCAAAATATACAACGTATTCATTAAAATGACACCCGAAAATTGAATAGTTATTATCTGATTGATACCACGCTATGGTCACTTTTGCAAGTCCAATGCTATAATTATAGATATATAGTATAGATCCAAAAGCATGTATATGAATTCATTAAAATGACACTCGAAAATTGAATGTTTATTATCTGATTGGTACCACGTTATGGTCACTTTTGCATGTCCAATGCTAAAATTATCCATAGTATAGATCCAAAGCATGTATATGAATGTCTTAACAAAAATATCCATTAAAAGAATAGGTAAAATCTGACTTTATTTTTGTAAAAAATCATATAAATATTTGCTGCGCTTCCAAATTTTATAATTCATTATCATATTTTAGCTAAAAGAAAATATTGCAACAAGAAACTTGCTATTTCAAGTGTGGTAGGTGTTCTGGAATCCAGCCCATGTAGCTTAAAATATACAACGTATTCATTAAAATGACACCCGAAAATTGAATGTTTATTATCTGATTGGTACCACGTTATGGTCACTTTTGCATGTCCAATGCTAAAATTATCCATAGTATAGATCCAAAGCATGTATATGAATGTTTTAACAAAAATATCCATTACAAGAATAAGTAAAATCTGACTTTATTTTTGTAAAAAATCATATAAATATTTGCTTCCGCGCCCAAATTTTATAATTCTTTATCATATTTTAGCTAAAAGAAAACATTGCAACAAGAAAATTGCTATTTCAAGTGTGGTAAATATTCTAGAATCCAGGCCATGTAGCTTACAATATACAACGTTTTCATCAAGAATAGGTGAATTCTGACTTTATTTTTGTAAAAAATCAAATAAGTATTTCCTTCTGCGCCCGAATTTTATAATTCTTTATCATATTTTAGCTAAAAGAAAACATTGTCACAAGAAAATTGCTATTTCAAGTGTGGTAGGTATTCTATAACCCAGCCCATGTAGCTTACAATATACCCCGTGTTCATCCAGAATAGGTAAAATCTGACTTAATTATTGTAAAAAATCATATAAATATTTGCTTTCGCGCCCGAATTTTATAAATCTTCATCATATTTTAGCTATAAGAAAACATTGCAACAAGAAAATTGCTATTTTAAGTGTGGTAGGTATTCTAGAATCCAGCTCACGTAGCTTATATTATACATCGTATTCATTCAGAATAGGTAAAATCTGACATAACTATTGTAAAAAATCATATAAATATTTGCTTCCGCGTCCGAATTTTATAATTCTTCATCATATTTTAGCTAAAAGAAAACATTGCAAAAAGAAAATTGCTATTTCAAGTGTGTTAGGTATTCTAGAATCCAGCCCATGTAGCTTACAATATACAACGTATTTATCAAGAATAGTTAAATTCTGACTTTATTTTTGTAAAAAATCATATAAATATTTGCTTCCGCGCCCGAATTTTATAATTCGTCATCATAATTTAGCTAAAAGAAAACAATGCAACAAGAAAATTGCTATTTCAAGTGTGGTAGGTATTCTAGAATCCAGCTCATGTAGCTTACAATATACAACGTATTCATCAAGAAAAGGTAAAATCTGACTTTATTTTTGTAAAAAATTATATAGATATTTGCTTCCGCGCCCGAATTTTATAAGTTTTTATCATATTTTAGCTAAAAGAAAACATTGCAGAAAGAAAATTGCTATTTCAAGTCTGGTAGGTATTCTAGAATCCAGCCCACGTAGCTTATGATATACAACGTATTCATCAAGAATAGGTAAAATCTTACTTTTTTTGTAAAAAATCATATAAATATTTGCTTCCGCGCCCGAATTTTATAATTCTTCTCCATAATTTAGCTAAAAGAAAACATTGCTACAAGAATAGGTAAAATCTGACATCTATTTCAAGAATAGGTAAAATCTGTCTTAATTGTTGTAAAAAATTATATAAATATTTGCTTCCGCGCCCGAATTTTATAAGTCATTATATATTAGCTAAAAGAAAGCATTGCAACAAGAAAATTGCTATTTCAAGTGTAGTAGGTATGGGGACGATTGAGCCTGGGAAAATTTTGATGACCATGGGAACTTGCCGGCATTCTTTGATCCCTAAATATCGGGGGTTTGGCCCACCCCTAAAATTTTGGGGGTTTGGCCCACCCCAATTTGCATACCGCGAAGTATGGCTCACCCTTGAAATTTTGGGGGTTTGGCCCACCCTAATTTGCATACCGTGGTGTTTGGCCCACCCTAATTTGCATATCGCGAAGTATGGCTCAGCCCTGAAATTTTAAGGGTTTGGCCCACCCTAATTTGCATACCGTGGTGTTTGGCCCACCCTAAATTTCATACCGCGAAGTATGGCCCGCCCCTGAAATTTTGGGGGTTTGGCCCACCTTAATTTGCATACCGAGGGTGTTTGGCCCACCCTAATTTGCATACCGTGAAGTATGGCCCACTTTCGAAATTTTGAGGTTTGGCCCGCCATAACTTGCACATCGTAGGGTTTTTGGGCAACCCTAATTTGCATACCGTGAAGTATGGCCCACCTCCGAAATTCTGGGGTTTGGCCCACCCTAATTTGAATACCATAATCTGCATATCGTAACTTGAATACGGTAATTTGCTTACCGTAATTTTAGGGGTATGGCTTACTCTAATTTGAATACCATAATTTGCATACCGTAGTTTGCATACTGTGATTTGCATAACGTAATTTTAGGGGTTTAGCCCACCATGATTTGCGTACCGTAATTTTAGGGGTTTGGCCCACCCTAATTTGAATTTTGTAATTTGCGTAATTTTGGGATTTGGCCCACCCTAATTTGAATATCGTAATTTGCGTACCATAATTTGCCTACGGGAATTTGTTCCATTTATGGTCAATACTCAACACATCAACTGCATTATTCGATTGTTGTTTATCTCGTAGCATTGTTTTGAATGCCTGTGTTTTAGCTGTTATTTCTAATTTCCTTGCGTTGAACTTTGGTTGAGATCTAGTAGAGTTGGATTTAACAGCAGCTATTTTGATTTGAATAACGGCTATGATCAGGTGATGATCGCTGCCTACGTCTGCCCCTCTTTTGTTTTGTACGTCTAGGAGTGAACTTCTCCATTTTTTATTAATAGCAAAGTGGTCAATTTGATTTTCAGTGCGTCCATCTGGTGAAACCCATGTGATCTTATGGCACTTTTTGTGCGGAAATACTGAACCTTTAATGACGAGATTGCTATTAGCGCAGAATTGTGCATATTGTAATTTGCATACGATAATTTGCTTTCCGTAATTTAGGGGGTATGGCCCACCCTAATTGGAATACCATAATTTGCATACCGTAGTTTGCATACTGTAATTTGCATGCCGTAATTTTAGGGGTTTGGCCCACTCTAATTTGTATACCGTAATTTTAGGGGTTTGGCCCACCCTAATTTGAATTTTGTAATTTGCATACGGTAATTTGCGTAATTTTGGGATTTGGCCCACCCTAATTTGCATATCGTAATTTGCGTACCATAATTTGCTTACGGGAATTTGCGTAATTTTGGTGTTTGGCCCACCCGTGGAAAAATTTAAATACCGTAATTTGCATACCGTGGGAAAAAATCTGCATAACTTAATTTGAATACCGTAATTTGCATACTGTAATATGTATACAGTAATTTGCATAATTTTGAGGTTTGGCCCACCCTAATTTAGTAATTTTGCATTCGTTGATTTTATATTATAATATTTTCATCATCAAACTAGGGCAATAATAGTACATAATCAGCAAAGTTAGGGCGATAGTAGTTGTTGACGTCATGCTCTAGTAATAATAAAATAAATGAAATATTACATTATCATCACATTAAACTAGGATAATATTAGTTGCTGATGTTATACTTTAGTAATATCACAATGAATAAAATCATCGAATTTAAATAGGGCAATAATATTACGTTTTGAAATATTCACCATTACTGGAAACAGGGTTTTTACAGTAAAATGAAATAGTAAATTATCAGCCATTTGGGGCAATGATGTTGTGCTATTGATTGCAGTACCGTAATTTGCATACGGTAATTTGCGTAATTTTAGGGTTTGGCCTGCCCTAATTTTACATACCGCTATTTACACGGGTTTAATCCGCCCGAATTTACTAATTTTTGCATGAAAATTTACATAATGTGGGAACCTGTCTTCTCCTTTGATGCCACCGACCACGTTGTGCGATATAAATAAAAACCACTCCCGCACTTCCTCTGTCGGATACCAAATCCTGACATATTTTTAACACGAAACAAAATTATGAATAAGACAAGTTGTCAACAACGGGCTCCCGTGGAGAGGGGGAGGTGCGAGACCTTGCAGAATTTGCAGGTCAGTGTCTTACTAAGGTACACGTGCAAATTGCACCTGCGTAACTGTCTAGACATAGGGGTGAATGTTCAGAACTGATACAGGTGTGCAAGGTCAGTTTCTGTTTGTGATGCTGTGTCAACAACCTAGCCGGAGGCTTGACTTATAGGTCAGTGCCTTACTAAGGTACACGTGCAAGTTGCACCTTCGTAACTGTCTAGACATAGGGGTGAATGTTCAGAACTTATACAGGTGTGCAAGGTCAGTTTATGTTTGTGATGCTGTGTCAACAACCTAGCCGGAGGCTTGACTTATAGGTCACTGCCTCACTAAACCACACGTGCAACCACCAGGTGTGCAGGTAGCACATGTGCTTCATGATGGAGAAAGAAGAAAAAGAAGAAGGTCTCTACTTACACGTCCACTATAATTACAGACATCACACATCCCAGGCCGGTCATTCTTCACTTAATCTTCAAAGTAGAATGTTGACCAAACATTTTTAAAATGGAAAAATTTATTGTAATTAAAGATTACAAGAAGAAAGTTAAACGTTTTAATTTACAAGGAAGAACTATCGAGTTTAATATTAAACCTGTGCCACAAAGTAAAGACCCTGTTAAATGGGTGCGAGAAGCTATAACAGATGTAATAATACATGCTACGCAAGATGTAGATCTATCTGATAAAGTAGGATTTACATTCTGTAGCAATGACTTCAAGAGGGATCAAGGATGAAAAAATTTTAGCGATGCGTCTGAAGTGTCTATTGATGATGTGTGGCGAGTGCTTAGCGGAATATTTCAATCTAATTCTGTAGCACTGAATACCGACACCTTCTGTCTACGTAATAATATTTAGCGATACGTATTACGAAATATTATTTTAAACCCAGATGAAAATAGTCTGTAATTTTGATTTTGTTAAAAATACACACCAACTTTGTAGTGGTATTAGTAAAATACTTTATTTTAGGCGTAACAACTGTACGCATTCCCAAAGGAACGGGAAAACGATCAAACAAATACAACACATTTAACGAAGAATGTGGTATGCGTCAAAGTATAATTAGTAATCAGAACAAAGACAATTTGTGTTTACCACGAGCATTAGTTGTGGCTATTGCAAATGCTGGAAAAGACGTCGATTTGACTAAAGTGCGGAAGGATATTGGTAAGCTGCAATTGAAGAGAGCTATTAAATTTGCGGAAGATGCTGAGGTAAGTATTCCTGATGATGGAGCCGGAATACTCGAACTACGTCAGTTCCAGCGGTATTTCGGTGACACTTACATAATATGTGTATACGAGTTTGGTGGCAGGGGTAAAGACGTTGTATTTGAAGGAGGTGAGGCGAAGTGTACTTTGAATCTTCTCTATAACAAAGGGCATTACAACGTTATAACATCGTTGACTGCAGCATTTTGCTGTGGTTACTATTACGAAAAGTGTCATGTACCCACAACACTAAAAATCGGCACAGGTGCGGTGGTACGTGTTATGCCTACCAACAATCTCCACCATGTCAGACAGACATAAAAATAAAATGCACCGATTGCAATCGCTGGTTCAAAAGTACACAGTGTCTTCAAAATCACACTAAACCAAATTCTCTGGGTAAAAATACTATCTGTAGCGAAATTGTTCGTTGTACTATCTGTTTGAAAACAATTACAAATAATAGAAAACACACATGGGGTGAAATATACTGTAAAATTTGCATGACTCATCAATCTCAAGATCACTTGTGTTACATGCAGCCTGATACGAGTTCACCTAAAACTAAAGACTTTTTGTTTATATTTTTTGATTTGGAAACGCGGCAAGAGAAAATAATTGTTGACCATACAATCGAGCACGAACCCAATATTTGTGTTTTTAAACAATGTTGTGATAAATGCATAAATGAAAAAAAGTTATTCGTTTGCAAAAATTGTGGTCTTAAAGTGCAGACCATAAAAGACAACGTTGTTGAAAGGTTTATGCTTCATTTATTAACACTACGTAAAAAATTTAAACATATTGTAGTCATAGCTCATAACGGCCAAGCGTTCGATCATCAGTTAATTTTAAATTATATTTTGACAAAAACCTCATTAATAATTAATAATGCGTGGCACGAAAATTATATCAATGGTTTTGGGAAATGTAAAATTTCTCGATTCTTTAAATTATTTTCTTATGGCACTAGTCAAGTTACCTAAAGCATTTGGGTTGGGACATAATTTCAAAAAGGGTTATTTTCCTCATTTATTTAACACGTTGGAAAATAGAAATTACGTTGGCCCATTACCTGCTTTAGAGTACTACATTCCAAACACAATGAAAGACATAGAAAGAACAAATTTTTAGAATGGTATGAGGAGCATATGAACGCCGAGTTCGATATGCAACGTGATATAGTCGAATACTTTATCTCTGATGTAGAAATTCTCACTCAGGCGTGTTTAAAGTTTAGGGGTCAATTGATTTCCACAAGTAATGTATGTCCGTTTACCGAGGCGTGTACTATTGCGTCGTCGTGCAACAAAGTGTACAGGCGCAATTTCTTAAAACCAAATACAATCGGTATAATACCTGAAAACGGTTATCGCAATCGTGACATACAATCTAAAATAGCAACAAAATGGCTTGTGTAGGAGGAACACATTCGGGGGTAAATATATTACAATCGGCTAAACAAAAAGAAGTTAGATTAGGGGGGTTAAAAGTTGATGGCTATTGTGAACAATTAAACAAGGTTTTTGAATTTTACGGGTTTTATTACCATGGACATCCTGAGTGGTAAATATTTAGTAGAGACACCCCTCTGCACGACAAACCCGATGAAACTTTAAACCTACGTTATGAGTCGACAGTAGCTAAAACCGAAAGACTTAAAACACTTGGTTACGAGGTTGTGGAAATGTGGAAGTGCAAGCTAACCCCGAAATTGAAAATTTTACTATTACATCGACCCTGCTTACTAATATACCGCTTAATCCGCGTGACGCGTTTTACGGAGGTAGAACAGGGAATACTAAAACTTATTATAAATGTAAGGATGGCGAAAAAATTCACTATATCGATATTTGCTCACTATATCCTTATATTTGTAAATATGGAAAATATCCTGTGGGTCACCCTGTAGTGCTTGTAGGGGATGAATGTCCAAAAAATATTTCTGGCCTTGACGGCATAATTAAATGCGTGCTTTTGCTACCTCAAAATTTATACCACCTGTATTACCGGTAAAAATAAATAATAAATTAATGTTTGCACTCTGCCATGCTTGTGCAAAAATTTTTAATACGGGTGATTGTTCACATAATGATTTAGAGAGAGCTATAACCAGAACTTGGGTTATAGATGAAGTTGTAAAAGCACAGGAGATGGGATATCAATTGCTTAAGGTTTATGAAATTTGGAAATTTAAGGTTGAACAGTATAACAAAGAAAAGAATGTCATGGGGTTGTTTACAGAGATGATGAATCAATTTATAAAAATTAAACAACAGGCATTGGGGTGGCCGCAAGATTTCGACACAGAGGAACAAAAAATGCATATATTGAAGATTTTTTTAAACAGGAAGGTCTACGTTTGGTGTACACAGAAATTTTTGAAAACCCTGGCTTAAGAGCTTTTGCGAAATTAATACTTAACTCATTTTGGGGAAAATTGGGGCAACGAGAAAATCAGCCAAAAACAAAAATAATAAATAGACCCGATGAATTTTTTAAAATGATGACTGACCCGATAATTGTAGTTAATACCGTGCTTCCAGTTAATGATAATACCGTTGTAATTAATTATGAATATACTGAAGAAACATGCGATGTTCTACCATCAGTAAATGTGTGCACAACACAAGTTCGTTTAAAATTGTATAGTTATCTTGAGCAACTTGGAGAAAGGGTATTGTACTATGATACAGATTCGGTAATATTTATTTCCAAACCAGGAGATGTTGACCCTGTATTGGGAAATTGTATCGGTAACATGACGAATGAATTGACCAGTTATGGACCCGGGAGTTACATTACAGAATTTGCCTCTGGCGGGCCGAAAAACTACGGTTACATAGTTTATTCACCAACAAAAAATAATTATACTGAAATTTGTAAAGTAAAGGGAATTTGTATAAATCACGAGGTGGAAAAAGATGTTGATTTTAGTACGTTTAAAGGGATGATTATTGACAATGAAAAAATGAAACCTAGAAAAATAGCATTCAAAACCATTTGATGAACAAAAATACATCAGGTTATCTCACGAAGTGAAACAAAAGAATTTAAGCCGACTTCATGTAAAGGAAAATTTGATCAATATGATTCTGTTCCATATGGATACAAAAAAGCTAAATAATAGCAATTACTAACTTTTTGTTAATTTAACAAAATGTTAATTATATATTTACCGTGCGCCCCAAAGAGATGTTGACATGGCGTTTACAGTGTTAAATTCAAAATTAGCGAGTAACTTTTTTCTTGTATAATATAACTGCAAAATATTTTTGTTAGAATAGTTTATTTTAGATAAACGAGTAAAACGTCTATCAAGTAAATAATATTAGCACTAAGTTTCACATGATGATGATATGTTTTCAGATGCGCATTCATAGAGTTGCTGTTTTAGTCTTTTCAGACACCCTTTCCCATGGTTGCTGTTTTAACTCATAATACTTTGTATATGTATATGTAATGTTTATTAGTCAATAAATGTATTAAATTAAATGTTGTCTTTTACTTGTAAGAAAACCTACTCATACCAGTCTTTGTGTGTGTGTGTGTCAAATTACAATCAATTCTTGTACATACACGAGGTGCCCATCCCGCGAGAGCATTTCCCTATAAATTGTTCATGACCAGATAAAAAACAGAAGTGAAATATATAAAATGATAATTTTTTCGATATTCAGTGGCCTTTATTTAAACTCTACAGAAATTCTTACAATTTTAACAATGAAATACAAAATATTATAGGTGCACTGAGATCCAATTCGGGGAAAAATTATATTTTTTATGATTTGAGTAATTTTGTTGAGTTAAATGAATGTAATAATAGAATTATTAGGTATGGCGTAATAAATTCAGAATTTCCAGGTATACCACAGTATATTGACGGTGCATGCCAGTACATGAATGGAAACATATATTTTTTCAGGGATAATATTACGTATAAATACCGCTCGAATTTAAAATTACTTTTAAATGTTGCACCTTTCAATCTATCAATCTTTGGTATAAATTTTCAAAATTTAAATCTATTACAACAACTAAAATAATTGTTTATAGAAAATTTGAGAAAAAAAAATTAAGAATGGTGAATTTTTACATTTTCGGTGACACAAATGTCAACAACTGTGAGAAAATTTTATCCAGGCAGAGAGAGAGAGAGAGAGAGAGATGTTGTTTGAATTGAGATTTATTAACACAAACGAAGTGAAGATATGTGATAAGTGGTAGTGAAATAATAATATTAAAACTAAATTTGTGCAAAAACAATAACGTGTTATTGATAAACGTCGCAGAACTAATCAGCAGCTCGAAAGCAGTCAGACCACATCTCTATGTCATCTCTTTCTACATCGCAAAACCAATCAGCCACTCGAGGCCAGTCAAGCCACATCTCCATGTTATCTCTTTCTACGTCGCAGAACCAATCAACCGGCAGTGAGGCTATATCTCTGGGTCATCTCTTTCCTTCCATGTGTTTAATTTAACTATATAGTTCTTGTCTGTTGTATATGTTTAACAAAAAATTGTTTAAGAAAAACTAGACTCACGTGAAAATATAATTGTTTATATATAAAATAGTAATATATGACTGTGTATGTGTGTGTGTGCGTGTGTGATAATAATTATACTAGATATGTTAATAAAATTTTATGTATAATATTTGACTGCAGTATAATAATAATGTAAGAATTGGTGTTAAGCGACTGGAGGGATGATGGAGTGAAGAAATAAGCAGGATTGCAGTCAACTGATGAATTTTATTAGTCTAAGGCCAACGTTTCGCTACCAATTGTAGCATCATCAGGGCAAAAGACTATTTTAAAATATTGTGACCATATACAGAAAATCAATCAAGTAGATATCGTCATACATTAAAAAATAAAAATAGTCTTTTGCCCTGATGATGCTACAATTGGTAGCGAAACGTTGGCCTTAGACTAATAAAATTCATCAGTTGACTGCAATCCTGCTTATTTCTTCACTCTATAATAATAATACCATGGTTTGTTAATAAAATTACTATTTATGAATTTTTAGTTGTTCTTTACAAAAGTTTTGCTGACGTGTACTAGATATGTTAATAAAATTGTATGTATAATATTTGACTGTAGTATAATAATACCATAATTGGTTAATAAAATTACTATTTACGAATTTTTAGTTGTACTTTACAGAAGTTTTGCTGACGTGGTACCAGGTGTCGTCGTTATGCTGACTCGATACTGGGTCATCGTCACCTCCTTTTGCTCTACGTCAGCGTTATGATGACCAGGGTCAGCCCAGTCATAGATGAACAGTGAGTAGAATTTAAATTATACCTCGGAATCAGCAACCGAACTCTTTATCTTCAGAAACAGAACTGTGCCAACAGTATCAGAGCTGATTATGACAAACTGCTACTTATTAGAAACAGAACAGCTTTACAACAGCTTTACAATAGCATAGTTGTTTATCTGTAATTGGATCTGTTTTTTATCTGCTAATGAGCTGTTTTTCTGTTATTGAATCAGTTTTTTTTACCTGTTTCTATAAATAACACCTCTATTTTTTATCTGGTCATGAACAATTTATCTGTTTTCACAAATATCAGTTTTGTTAGGGAAATGCTCTCGCGATATGAAGTGGAACAGCGAGCAGAATTTAAATTATACCTCGGAATCAGCAACCGAACTCTTTATCTTTAGAAACAGAACCGCGCCATCAGTATCAGAGCTGATTATGACAAACTGCTACTTATTAGAAACAGAATAGCTTTACAACAGCTTTACAATAGCATAGTTGTTTATCTGTAATTGGATCTGTTTTTTATCTGGTAATGAGCTGTTTTTCTGTTATTGAATCAGTTTTGTTTTACCTGTTTCTATAAATAACACCTCTGTTTTTTTTCTGGTCATGAACAATTTATCTGTTTTCACAAATAACAGTTTTGTTAGAGAAATGCTCTCGCGATATGGGGTGGAACAGCGAGTAGAATTTAAATTAAACCTCGGAATCAGCAACCGAACTCTTTATCTTCAGAAACAGAACTGCGCCATCAGTATTAAAGCTGTTCTGTTTCTAATAAGTAGCAGTTTGTCATAATCAGCTCTGATACTGATGGCGCAGTTCTGTTTCTAAAGATAAAGATCTCGGTTGCTGATTCCGAAGTATAATTTAATTTCTACTCGCTGTTCCACCTCATATCGCGAGAGCATTTCTCTAACAAAACTGATATTTGTGAAAACAGATAAATTGTTCATGACCAGATAAAAAACAGAGGTGTTATTTATAGAAACAGGTAAAAAAAACTGATTCAATAACAGAAAAACAGCTCATTACCAGATAAAAAACAGATCCAATTACAAATAAACAACTATGCTATTGTAAAGCTGTTGTAAAGCTGTTCTGTTTCTAATAAGTAGCAGTTTGTCATAATCAGCTCTGATACTGATGGCGCAGTTCTGTTTCTGAAGATAAAGAATTCGGTTGCTGATTCCGAGGTATAATTTAAATTCTACTCGCTGTTCATCAATGACTGGCCTGACCCTGGTCATCATAACGCTGACGTAAAGCAAAAGGAGGTGACGATGACCCAGTATCGAGTCAGCATATCGACGACACCTGGTACCACGTTAGCAAAACTTTTGTAAAGAACAACTAAAAATTCATAAATAGTAATTTTATTAACCAATTATGGTATTATTATACTACAGTCAAATATTATACATACAATTTTATTAACATATCTAGTACACGTCAGCAAAACTTTTGTAAAGAACAACTAAAAATTCATAAATAGTAATTTTATTAACAAACCATGGTATTATTATTATAGAGTGAAGAAATAAGCCGAATTGCAGTCAACTGATGAATTTTTTTAGTCTAAGGCCAACGTTTCGCTACCAATTGTAGCATCATCAGGGCAAAAGACTATTTTTATTTTTTAATGTATGACGATATCTACTTGATTGATTTTCTGTATATGGTCACAATATTTTAAAATAGTTTTTTGCCCTGATGATGCTATAATTGGTAGCGAAACGTTGGCCTTAGACTAATAAAATTCATCAGTTGATTGCAATCCTGCTTATTTCTTCACATCGTCCCTCCAGTCGCTTAACACCAATTCTTACATTATTATTATACTGCAGTCAAATATTATACATAAAATTTTATTAACATATCTAGTATAATTATTATCACACACGCACACACACACACACAGTCATATATTACTATTTTATATATAAACAATTATATTTTCACGTGAGTCTAGTTTTTCTTAAACAATTTTTTGTTAAACATATACAACAGACAAGAACTATATAGTTAAATTAAAGACATGGAAGGAAAGAGATGACCCAGAGATATAGCCTCACTGCCGGTTGATTGGTTCTGCGACGTAGAAAGAGATAACATGGAGATGTGGCTTGACTGGCCTCGAGTGGCTGATTGGTTCTGCGATGTAGAAAGAGATGACATAGAGATGTGGTCTGACTGCTTTCGAGCTGCTGATTAGTTCTGCGACGTTTATCAATAACACGTTATTGTATTTGCACAAATTTAGTTTTAATATTATTATTTCACTACCACTTATCACATATCTTCACTTCGTTTGTGTTAATAAATCTCAATTCAAACAACATCTCTCTCTCTCTCTCTGCCTGGATAAAATTTTCTCACAGTTGTTGACATTTGTGTCACCGAAAATGTAAAAATTCACCATTCCTAATTTTTGTTATTCAAATTTTCTATAAACAATTATTTTAGTTGTTGTAATAGATTTAAATTTTGACAATTTATACCAAAGATTGATAGATTGAAAGGTGCAACATTTAAAAGTAATTTTAAATTCGAGCGGTATTTATACGTAATATTATCCCTGAAAAAATATATGTTTCCATCCATGTACTGGCATGCACCGTCAATATACTGTGGTATACCTGGAAATTCTGAATTTATTACGCCATACCTAATAATTCTATTATTACATTCATTTAACTCAACAAAATTACTCAAATCATAAAAAATATAATTTTTCCCCGAATTGGATCTCAGTGCACCTATAATATTTTGTATTTCATTGTTAAAATTGTAAGAATTTCTGTGGAGTTTAAATAAAGGCCACTGAATATCCAAAAAATTATCATTTTCTTTTAAAACTATATTTCCATCTATGTATAACAATTTCGTAAAAATTATCTTTTATTATTAGTACAATATGATCGTCTGAACGGCGGTATACCCCAGATATATTTTCAAATTCGGCTGGTAAAAATGGAAGCAAATTATTTAGTAAACATGGTTTGGAAATTTTATCCCCCAACAACAAACTTTTGACCCAAACTCTTTTATCTGAAAAAATTAACAATTTATCGTCAACAACTAAAAACTTTGATATTTTATTAAAATTGCACAATTCTGCTCCATAATCGTTTACCGTAACTGTTAGTGAATTTTTATCATCGTTATTCGTTATGTCTGGTGTTGTTGTTGGAGGTTGTTTTTTTTTTCATACAGTTTTTGTATGGCGAAGATATCGTCTGCATCTAGAGTAAACTGTGATAAATTTTTGAAATATAAATTTCTGCTATATTGATACATAATAGCTGTTTTTACTCTAGAATGCATCAACCCCAACGAATGCCCAATCTCATGCACAAGAACTTCAAAAGAACTATATCCTTCATCAGCAGGGTCTTGAGATAGTGTAACAGTGGGGGTTGACGACGGTGAAGGCGATGAATGTTGTCATTTTTACTTCGAGGAGGACATGATGATGCTAGATGATACTAACTGGTGATGACGGTTGAACCAGGATAACGACAACATGGCACACACATATTTGCTTTAAATAACTCTAAATTTATTTACATGATTTACAATAAAAACGTTAAAATAAAAACCAAAACAAATACTACAGAGCTTACTTTCAAAGCTACAAGCTCTGGAATAAAGTCAGTCTGAACCATGTCAGATGACTGCTACCGAGTCGTTAACTACATTACGACTATCAGCTTACCACTAAGACTCTAACTCCTAAGACTCTACTTACGACTATCGACTCTACTATACTGACTGCCGCTAACTCTACTAAATTAAATCCTATTTATATCCTAAAAAGTGCTAGGGTTGGCAATGTAACTATTACGCACATCGCACGTGGATAAGTTACAAAACGTTAATAGATAATTAAAGTTTACGAAATATAACTTGTCCTTGGTGCATTTTTGTTAACGCGCAATTTATATTATGAAATCTATCAAACAATAATGATTTGGAATAATTTGTCAATTACTGTTACATTACCACCCCTTAAAGATTTAATTATATCTTCGCAGAAGATATAATTAAATCCATTGTTCTGAATCTATGACTCGTGTTCTGGCCGGTATTATCATAGTCTGCTTAATCAGCAAAGACGGCCGTTGCTCTTTGCTGAAGTCAGCATTTTGCTGACCTACCAACACCAGAGTCATAGACCTCAGAAACTATGACAAGCCGTAACAAGATGAAAAGCCTTGTGGTTTTTTATCTTGTTACACTATCCTCCCCTTAAAACATAAATATATCTTTTGACCACGATATATTTATTTCTAAGTGGAATACTGTGTTTCCTAAACGTAAATCGTACCTAAGACAAACAATTACAACTATTAAACAATGACCAAAAATTTGAACAAATACATAAAACAAAATCACAAAATCGAATTAACAAACATAAACAATACAATCATAAACAGATGATTGAAAACAAATCTTTAAGTTATTATGCATTACTAGACCAATCACAATATCGAACATAAACAATCATAAACAGATGACTGAATATTAAGCAATGACAACTTACAAAACTTTCACAAATTCAAAAACAAAATCATAATGTCAAACATAAACAATACAATCATAAATATATGATTGAAACCAAATCCTTAACTATTAAGCATTTCTAAACTAATACTTATCTAATCCGTAAATCCATAGCCTAAACATAAACAAATAATCGGGGCATATCAATGTCAACTGAAAACACTTAAGGGTGGGTCATTAAACACAGGGGCAGGGGTTCTTCGTTCCACAGCGGTCTCTGTCCGGATACAATAAAATGTTTGGTTGCAAATTGTTTCTTTCTCACTATAATATCAAATACCACAGGGTCGGGCTCACTACACTCTGCAAAAAGCATTACACTGACTTCTTTGTCGTCCATGAAGATTCTGGGATGGTCGTAATCCTTTACCTCGTAATTATCCTGTTTCATTTCCATTTTCGTTGCCTTGCTGTTTCCACAGTGCTGCCCGTGATCTTGATGAACTATTTCCTTGATGGTCGGAACATCTGTCAAGAGCTTCACCATCTGATCTTCTGTCGGAGTTACCTGTTTGGTCGACTCATCCGACAGGTGATCTTCTTCTACTTCCGGTTCCTGTATGCCTCCATCTACATACTTTGTGGCTACTGTTGCCACATCTTCCTCTGTACGTGGTATACCAACCACCTCATGACGCACGTCTGCTGCCAGCAAAGTTCAAACTCAGCCGCGCTTATGTTTGCTACTGGCAGCTCCTGGGTTTCGCACCTATCTGCTCGTACTGAACCGAGCCCGTAAGGAACCTTCTCGGTTGTTTCCTCCGACCGATAATCTTTCCCTCTTACCTCCGGTAGCTGTATGTCTCCACCCACAAACTTTGTAAAGATAGTAGCCAACTCTTCCTCTTCTCGTGGACGTGGTATCCCAACCACCTCAGGACGCACCTCTGCTGCCAGCAAAGCTTCAAACTCAGCCGCGCTTATGTTTGCTACTGGCAGCTCCTGGGTTCTGTAACCATCTACTCGTACTGGACCGAGCTCGTAGGGAATCCTTTGCACTCCACACCCATTATATGTCGTCTGACAATGGCCGTATGGAGGCAATCCAAATTGCGCCTGTGGTTGATGAACCACCTGATGTCCGTAAACAGTCGGAAGAAACTGAGGCATACATACCGGGTAAAACCATGGTGGAGGCTGCTGCGTCGCCCTCATCGCCGGTGTCGTGGTCGTAAACATCCTCCCTCAATGTCACAAAACTTGATGAAATGACTTGAAACATAGGTACTTTTCGGATTAATTCAGAGTAAATATTAAATTTACCCTAAAAATCCTATCGACGACTGCGCCAATGTAACAGTGGGGGTTGACGACGATGAAGGCGATGAATGTTGTCATTTTTATTTTGAGGAGGACATAATGATGCTAGATGATACTAACTGGTGATGACGGTTGAACCAGGATAACGACAACATGGCACACACATATTTGCTTTAAATAACTCTAAATTTATTTACATGATTTACAATAAAAACGTTAAAATAAAAACCAAAACAAATACTACAGAGCTTACTTTCAAAGCTACAAGCTCTGGAATAAAGTCAGTCTGAACCATGACAGATGACTGCTACCGAGTCGTTAACTACATTACGACTATCAGCTTACCACTAAGACTAAAGACGGCCGTTGCTCTTTGCTGAAGTCAGCATTTTGCTGACCTACCAACACCAGAGTCATAGACCTCAAAAACTATGACAAGCCGTAACAAGATGAAAAGCCTTGTAGTTTTTCATCTTGTTACAATAGCTTATAATTCCAGTTACGATTAGCATTCATATGAATGTCTACTGACGTACTGAATCTAGTTGGTGATTATGCGTGCCCCAACACCGGTGAAAGATTTTCAAACAACGAAGAACATATTTTAACATCATAGTACGAATGATGTATTCTTCTACCAAGAGAAATTAAAATGTTTGGACAGTACTGACCCTGTATAAACTCTCTATTTAAATAATTACTTTTATGATTTGGTGCGTGTTGAAAGGTAATATTTGCATGTTGCTCCCAAACGTAAAATGCTTTCTTTGCAATATGAACCTGGTTACTATCCCCGCTTATAAAGTCCTATGTTACAACGGGGGCGATCCATCTGTATTGATGATGTTGATAACGTAGTCCACGGGGGATATCAGAAACCGCACATCTTGAACACTGCATCAGTTCTAATGTTTCACTATTTACCGCACCTGTTTGCTCCAAACCATGGTATTTTTGATAGAATGAAATAGCCTTTCGATATTTTGCCGATGATGGATTAAGGCTTACTATTTCGTTATTTTCCACCTTCATATATCCATATGTTTCCAAAAATTCCACACAATCCAAAAATAACCCGTCATCTTCAACTTATTCCACACGGTAGACGGATTTTTCTTGACTGGTCAATTGATGAAAGGAAAGAAAACTACTGGAATTCAGTCAATGGGATAAAATTTTATTTCCTCTCCTACCGGTTTCGACCCCACATGGGTCTTCCTCAGGGACTATTGATATATCATATTGTTAGTTTACATGTAATTTACAGGTAGGTTCTTTACTTACGTGAAAGTCATTTTATACATTAATAATGTTTTGTAAATACATTTGTCTATAATTGTAACAGTACAGTTAAAAATCAAATCGTGATGTTTTATAAACTCACAAGTCAAACATATGTAAAACTATTTTATAAATGCAGATATTAAATATATAGTAATTTAATAATTTTATTTTTCACAAAAAACGTGGTTTCGTGCATCTACGGTAAAACCAGCTAAGCATTGTAACAAAGATATACTTGTGTAATTAAGCCTTATTAAGGACAGTTGAGATAATTGAAGATAGGTATAATTTGATATATTTAGGGGATAGAATAATTATCAAAATGATTTAAAAATGATATCTAGTTGTGTTAAATTTGTTATTTTATGTATTTATTTTATGTATTTTAATTATTAATTTTTAATTTTTTTATTGTAATCAATTTTTTATTTATTATTTTTATATTTATATTTTAAGATGTTGTTATATATTTTACTTAAATACATTGTGTCTGATCTTAAATTTATATTCTTATCATCGTTATTAATGTGAAGCATTTCTAACGTGAGGCGTTTATTAAGATTTGTTTCTGTTGTTAATATTTTAGTGTTTTCAAAATCGAAAGTGTGATTTTTAGATTTGCTATGTTCTACTAGTGCACAATTCCCGGGATACAAAACTATTAAAAACATTGGTCGTACATTCACACAATTAAAATCAAAAATTAACAAAAATTCTAGATCAAATGTAGTCTATAAAATCCCATGCAACAATTGCGAAGCTCAATACACTGGGCAAACTAAAAGATACTTGGAAACGAGACTGAATGAACACAAACGAAATTGCATGAGAGACAGTAAAAATCCCGGGAATTGTGCACTAGTAGAACATAGCAAATCTAAAAATCACACTTTCGATTTTGAAAACACTAAAATATTAACAACAGAAACAAATCTTAATAAACGCCTCACGTTAGAAATGCTTCACATTAATAACGATGATAAGAATATAAATTTAAGATCAGACACAATGTATTTAAGTAAAATATATAACAACATCTTAAAATATAAATATAAAAATAATAAATAAAAAATTGATTACAATAAAAAAATTAAAAATTAATAATTAAAATACATAAAATAAATACATAAAATAACAAATTTAACACAACTAGATATCATTTTTAAATCATTTTGATAATTATTCTATCCCCTAAATATATCAAATTATACCTATCTTCAATTATCTCAACTGTCCTTAATAAGGCTTAATTACACAAGTATATCTTTGTTACAATGCTTAGCTGGTTTTACCGTAGATGCACGAAACCACGTTTTTTGTGAAAAATAAAATTATTAAATTACTATATATTTAATATCTGCATTTATAAAATAGTTTTACATATGTTTGACTTGTGAGTTTATAAAACATCACGATTTGATTTTTAACTGTACTGTTACAATTATAGACAAATGTATTTACAAAACATTATTAATGTATAAAGTGACTTTCACGTAAGTAAAGAACCTACCTGTAAATTACATGTAAACTAACAATATGATATATCAATAGTCCCTGAGGAAGACCCATGTGGGGTCGAAACCGGTAGGAGAGGAAATAAAATTTTATCCCATTGACTGAATTCCAGTAGTTTTCTTTCCTTTCATCTTATTCCACACGGTTTAAAAACGACTCTTCGGTATCGCATTTAACACTATCACCAATTAGAAAAAGATAGCAAAAAATTATATATTTTACCATCTTACTACTCCTGAAGCACATTTTCAAATTTTATTGAGTTGAAAGTTTAAATACACCAATTTACAGCAAACACCACTAATGCTATTAAGTTGAAGCTTAGATATGGTAAATTACAACAACCACCACCGCTATTTAAATGAAATTTTTATTAGTATAAGCAAAATTTATTGACGGTTATGTGATAATAACTACCAGAAGTGGACTGGCATCGTTGAACGAAATCAGGAGAAATTCCTATGTAGCGCCACTGTGTTACGATTTTTACAAGTCCGGTACTGGTAATTGAATCAATAGCACAACATAATTGTAATTGGTTGATAATTTACTTTATACTACTATTGCCCTAGTTTAATTCGATGATAATGTATTATTTCAATATTACTATAGTATGACGTCAACAACTACTATTACACCTAACATTAATTTGATGATTATGTACTATTATTGTCCTAGTATGATGCTGATTCGTTATTGAAATACTACTGTAATATAACATCAACAACTAGAATACTCCAGAAAAAATAAAATGTTGTATGAAAATTATATTTTCGAATGAATAATTTGAGATTAAGATGTTTTATTACTATATATTTACAGACAAAATTATACAAATAACTGTAACAAGCACAATATATTCTACAACTATTTATGTTTGAAAAATATGTTTTGTTTTATTAAGGCACATATAGCACAATTACAAATTTTTTCTGCAAAAACATTCAAAATTTCTTCATTTTGTTCTCGCCACCGCCGCTGTTGTCCTACTGATTGTAGTTCCAATTGTTGTTGTTGTTTTTCTTCTAATTGTTGTTGTCGTCCCTGCAACGATTGTTTTACAGGTGTGTTTCTTTTACAAGAACACTTGTCGAAAAGGAGGTTAAACTTTAAAATAGAAAAAAATTATATACCGTTGGTTAAATTGTTTTATATTGTCGTTCACGCACCTCGCGTCACTATTTCTTTAACATACGGAGGTAGTCGCTATCATTAAGTTATTTATTACTAGGAAATAAGGAAAATTAGCTTAAAATCAACAAGGAATAACGAGGGGATATGAAGCAAGAGACAAATTTAAACAATATAACATAAGTATTAAAAATTACACAGCTTACAAACACAGTTAAAATTACATGTTATAAATAATATCTACTACTAATTTGATCTGGTTTACAAAATTAGAAATGGGGCTGGAGTTGCAACTAATTTTCTGATTGTAATTTTTTTATCTCATTCCAGCGCTGTCGTTCCTGGTTCCTAAATTGTTTTTTGTCTTCTTTATTTAGTTTATACATATCTATAGGAAGACTTTTTATAATTAATCTTGAATCAGCAGCGCTGGAGTTATTAAGAGCGCTGCTGCTGCAATTTTCGGGTGCAACACGTGAATGCGAGACCGGTCTGTTGGAAAAAAATATGAAAAATAGTACTATTATTATAATAAATTTACATTAACTCACCGTTCTCGAGTATACACGAGCGGACTCACAGCGGAACACTCATCCAAGTTCTCACTAGCCTCTATAAGAAACATTTTCGTAGCGTCGATCGGTCTATTCTTCTTCGTTTGAATGTCCACGAACGGACTCACAGCGGAACACTTGCCCAAATTTTCAGTGGTTGCTGGGGCAAGATGCGAGACCCGTCTGCTAGACAGTCTGTAAAAATATGAAAAATAGTACTATCATTATTATAATAAATTTATATTAACTCACCGTTCTCGAATATACACGAGCGGACTCACAGCGGAATAGTCATCCCAGTTCTCACTAGCCTCTACAACAAACATTTCCGTAGAGTCGATTGGTCTATTCTTTTTCGTTTAAAAGAATGACTATTCTTGTGCACAATGCTGGTAATTATAATGAGCGCACGATCCGATACTTCTACGGAATTTATTGCTGATCCGGTAATATTTTTTACTGTCTAGTAAAACTCCGGCCAGGCTGTCGACACAGCACCGCAAGCAGAAACTGACCTTGCTCGCAGCAGATGCAGTCTGCATAGTAAGACACTCCGACTAAGCTGTTGCACAGCATCACAAGCAGAAACCGATATCGCTTACATGTGCATCATTCAACCTATCTGTAAAGACAGGTGCAACTCGTACGTGTGCCTTAGTAAGGCACTGACCTATAAGTCAAGCCTCCGGCTAGGTTGTTGACACAGCATCACGAACAGAAACTGACCTTGCATACCTGTATCAATTCTGAACATTCACCCCCTATGTCTAGACAGTTACGCAGGTGCAACTTGCACGTGTATCTTAGTAAGACACTGACATATAAGTCAAGGCTCCGGCTAGGTTGTTGACACAGCATCACAAACAGAAACTGACCTTGCACACATGTATCAATTCTGAACATTCACCCCCTATGTCTAGACAGTTACGCAGGTGCAACTTGCACGTGTACCTTAGTAAGGCACTGACCTATAAGTCAAGCCTCCGGCTAGGTTGTTGACACATCATCACAAACAGAAACTGACCTTGCACACCTCTATCAATTCTGAACATTCACCCCCTATGTTCAGACAGTTACGCAGGTGCAACTTGCACGTGTACCTTAGTAAGACACTGACTGCAAGTTCTGCAAGGTCTCGCACCTCCCCCTCTACACGGGAGCCCGTTGTTGACAACTTGTCTTATTCATAATTTTGTTTCGTGTTGAAAGGATGTAAGGATTAGGAATCCGACAGGGGAAGTGCGGGAGTAGTTTTTTTATATCGCACAACGTTGTCGGTGGCATCAAAGGAGAAGACAGGCTCCCACAGTATGTAAATTTTCATGCAAAAATTAGTAAATTAGGGCGAACCAAACCCGTGCAAATAATGGTAAGTAAAATTAAGGCAGGCCAAACCCTAAAATTACACAAATTACCGTATGCAAATTACGGTACTGCAATCAATAGCACAACATTATTGCCCCAATTGGCTGATAATTTACTATATAATTTTACAGTAAAAACCCTGTTTCCAGTAATGGTGAATATTTCAAAACGCAATATTATTGCCCTAGTTAAGTTCGATGATTTGATTCATTGTGATATTACTAAAGTACAACGTCAGCAACTAATATTGTCCTAGTTTAATGTGATGATAATGAATTATTTTATTTATTTTATTATTACTAGAGCATGACGTCAACAACTACTATCGCCCTAACTTTGCTGATTATATACTATTATTGCCCTAGTTTGATGATGAAAATATCATAATATAAAATCAACGTATACAAAATTAATAAATTAGGGTGGGCCAAACCTCAAAATTATGCAAATTACCGTATACATATTACGCTATGAAAATTACGGTATTCAAATTAAGTTATGCAGATTTTTTCCCACGGTATGCAAATTACGGTATTCAAATTTTCCCACAGTTGGGCCAAACCCCAAAATTACGCAAATTCCCGTAGGCAAATTATGGTACGCAAATTACGATATGCAAATTAGGGTGGGCCAAATCCCAAAATTACGCAAATTACCGTATGCAAATTACAAAATTCAAATTAGGGTGGGCCAAACCCCTAAAATTACGGTATGCAAATTAGAGTGGGCCAAACCCCTAAAATTACGGCATGCAAATCACAGTATGCAAACTACGGTATGCAAATTATGGTATTCAAATTAGGGTGAGCCATACCCCCTAAATTACGGAAAGCAAATTATCGTATGCAAATTACAATATGCACAATTCTGCGCTAATAGCAATCTCGTCATTGGAGGTTCAGTATTTTCGCACAAAAAGTGCCATAAGATCACATGGGTTTCACCAGATGGACGCACTGAAAATCAAATTGACCACTTTGCTATTAATAAAAAATGGAGGAGTTCACTCCTAGACGTACAAAACAAAAGAGGGGCAGACGTAGGCAGCGATCATCACCTGATCATAGCCGTTACTAAAATCAAAATAGCTGCTGTTAAATCCAACTCTACTAGATCTCAACCAAAGTTCAACGTAAGGAAATTTGAAATAACAGCTAAAACACAGGCATTCAAAACAATGCTACGAGATAAACAACAATCGAATAATGCAGTTGATGCATTGAGTATTGACCATAAATGGAACTACATTAAAAATATATTTGTAGAATGTGCGGAATCATCAATAGGCTACAGAGAGAAAAACAGGAAAGAATGGATCTCGGAACAAACCTGGGAACTTATACAACAAAGAAAGATGTACAAGAGACAAGTACTTGTAGCGAAAACTGAACCAGGTAAACATAAATTTCAGAAATCCTATGAAAGAGCAAACAAAGAAGTAAAACGGTCAGCTAGGTCTGACAAACGGAAATGAGTAGAAAACTTGGCAAACACTGCTCAAGTCGCCGCTGAAACCAATAACTTACGAACCCTATACCAAATAACTAAGAAACTGAGCAATAACAACTCTATAGGGAGCACCTCAGTCAAGGATGAGCATGGAAATATATTAAATACTATTGAGACACAATTGAATAGGTAGCTGGATCACTTCAAAAAGTTTTAAATAGCTCGTCTGATCAGAATGGTACATGGGCAGCCTACGATATACCTAGAGTAGAGTTACAAATAAACTGCAACGCTCCTACAAGAGCGGAAATTAAAACAGCTATACTTAGACTGAAGAACAACAAAACAGCTGGCAGGGATGGAATTCCGAGCGAAATACTAAAAGCAGATATCAAAACATCAGTAGAAATGCTCCATCCTCTCTTGAGTGAAATTTGGAAAGAAGAAATAGTTCCCTCCGAATGGAAAGAAGGCATAATCGTGAAACTCTACAAGAAAGGCAACAAATTCGAATGCAACAACTACAGGGGTATCACCTTGCTATGTACCTGCAGCAAAGTATTATCTTCAATAGTACTTGACAGACTAATGGATGCTATCGAACCTCTGCTAAGGCAAGAGCAAGCAGGCTTTAGACCCTTTAGATCCTGTACAGATCAAATAAATACGTTGAGAGTCATAATTGAACAATCTACAGAATGGAGATCTCCACTGTATATGCTATTCGTAGACTTTGAAAAAGCGTTCGATAGTGTACACAGGAACAACATATGGAATATTTTACACGAAAGAGGTGTTCCAAAGAAAATAATTAGTATCATTCAAGCTATGTATGATCAATCTACGAGTAGAGTCCTACATCGTGGTCATTTAAGCAAACCTTTCGAAGTAAACTCTGGAGTACAGCAAGGCTGTCTGCTATCACCCTTGCTGTTTTTAATAGTTATAGACTCAGTTATGTCAGAAGTAACACAATACTCCAGAGGAATACAGTGGGGTCTTACGTCGTACTTGGAAGATCTGGACTATGCGGACGACTTATGCCTTCTATCCCATACACACGCTGATATGCAACATAAACTGACATGTCTGGAATCGCAGGCAAATCCTGCATGCCTAAAGATTAACGTGTCAAAAACTAAAAGTATGCGATGCAATACTGTAAACGATGTCTCGTTTATAGTCAACGAGGAATCAATTGAGGACACAGAAACCTTTTGTTACTTAGGCTCGGAAGTAACTACGACTGGGGGCACTGAAGTTAACATTGACATTCGAATAGCAAAAGCATCGCAAGCATTTGGGATGCTCAACCGTCTTTGGCTCTCTCCCCAAATCAGCAGAAAAACAAAATTGAAAATTTTCAATACCAATGTTAAGTCCGTTCTATGATATGGATGTGAGACGTGGAAGAACACAGCACATACTATCTCTATGCTTCAAGTATTTGTTAACAAATGTTTAAAGAAAATTCTTAAAATTCGCTGGCCGGATGTAATACCAAATAAAGAGCTGTGGACACTAACGCAACAGGACCCAATGGAGATTGAGCTCAAACGTAGAAAATGGAAATGGATAGGCCATATTCTCCGGAGAGACCAGAGCAACATCACGAGACAGGCTTTTGACTGGAACCCCCAAGGCAGTCGAAAACGAGGAAGGCCATGTCACACTTGGCGAAGAACAATCATCGCAGAGGCAAAAAAGGAAGGGAAAACGTGGAACGAAGTTAAACTACTCGCGCTAAACAGAGTTCGTTTGAAGAGTTTTGTAGAAGCCCTATGCACACATGCGGTGCATAGGGCTTCTACAAAACTCCCCAAAACTTACGAAAAGCAAATTATCGTATGCAAATTACAATATGCAAATTATGGTATTCAAATTACGGTGAACCAAATCCCAAAATTTCGGAGTTGAACCATACTTCACGGTATGCAAATTAGGGCAGGCCAAACCCCAAAATTTCGGAGGTGGGCCATACTTCACGGTATGCAAATTAGGGTAGGCCAAACACCACTATATGCTAATTAGGGTGGGCCAAACACCACGGTATGCAAATTAGGGTGGGCCAAACCCCCAAAATTTCGGGGATGGGCCATACTTCGCGGTATGCTAATTAGGGTGAAACAAACACCACGGTATGCAAATTAGGGTGGTCCAAACCCCCAAAATTTCAAGGGTAAGCCATACTTCGCGGTATGCAAATTAGGGTGGGCCAAACACCAAGGTATGCAAATTGGGGTGGGTCAAACCCTAACATTTCGGGCGTGGACCTTACTGCGCGATATGCAAATTAGAGTGGGCCAAACACTACGGTATGCAAATTAGATTAGGCCAAACCCACAAAATTTCAGGGGTGGCCCATACTTCGCGGTATGCATATTAGGGTAGGCTAAACACCACGGTATGCAAATTAGGGAGGGAAGTGGATGGAAGTGGGTTAAACCCCCGAAACTTAGGGATCAAAGGATGCCGCCAAGTTCCCACGGTCATCAAAATTTTCCCAGGCTCAATCGTCCCCATACCTACTAGGTGTAGTAGGTATTCTAGAATCCAGCCCATGTAGCTTACAATATACAACGTATTCATAAAGAAAAGGTAAAATCTGACTTTATTTTTGTAATAAATCATATAAATATTTGCTTCCGCGCCCGAATTTTATAATTCTTCATAATATTTTATCTAAAAGAAAACAATGCAACAAGAAAATTGCTATTTCAAGTGTGGTAGGAATTCTAGCATCCATCCCACGTAGCTTATTATATACAATGTATTCATCAAGAATAGGTAAAATCTGCCTTTATTTTTGTAAAAAATCATATAAATATTTGCTTACGCGCCCGAATTTTATAACACTTCATCATATTTTAGCTAAATGAAAACATAGCAACAAGAAAATTGCTATTTCAAGTGTCAAAGGTATTCTAAAATCCAGCCCATCTAGCTTAAAATACACAACGTATTTATCAAGAAAAGGTAAAATCTGACTTTATTTTCGTAAAAAATCATTTAAATATTTGCTTCCGCGCCCGAAATTTATAATTTTTTATCATATTTTAGCTAAAAGAAAACATTGCAACACGAAAATAGCCACTTCAAGTGTGGTAGGTATTCTAGAATCCAGCCCAAGTAGCTTACATTATACAATGTATTCATCAAGAATAGGTAAAATCTGACATTATTTTTGTAAAAATTTTTATATAAATATATGCTTCCGCGCCCGAATTTTATAATTCTTCATCATATTTTACCTAAAAGAAAACATTGCAACAAGAAAATTACTATTTCAAGTGTAGTAGGTATTCTAGACTCCAGCCTACTTAGCTTACTATATACAACGTATTCATCAAGATTAGGTAAAATCTGACTTTATTTTTGTAACAATTTATATAAATATTTGCTTCCGCGGCCGAATTTTATAATTCTTCATCATAATTTAGCTAAAAGAAAACATTGCAACAGTAAAATTGCTATTTCAAGTGTGGTAGGTATTCTAAAATCCAGCCCATGTAGCTTACAATATACAACGTATTCATCAAGAATGGTAAAATCTGACTTAATTTTTGTAAAAAATCATATAAATATATGCTTCCGCGCCCGAATTTTCTAAATTTTCATTATATTTTTGCTAAAAGAAAACATTGCAACAAGAAAATTGCAATTTCAAGTGTGGTAGGTATTCTAAAAGCCAGCCCATGTAGTTTACAATATACAACGTATTCATCAAGAATAGGTAAAATCTGACTTAATTTTTGTAAAAAATCATATAAATATATGCTTCCGCGCCCGAATTTTATAATTTTTCATCATATTTTAGCTAAAAGGAAACATAGCAAAAAGAAAATTTCTATTTCAAGCGTGGTAGGTATTTTAGAATCCAGCCCACAAAGCTTAAAATATACAACGTATTCATCAAGAATAGGTAAAATCTGACTTTATTTTTGTAAAAAATCATATAAATATTTGCTTCCGCGGCTGAATTTTATAATTCTTCATCATATTTTAGCTAAAAGAAAACATTGCAACAAGAAAATTGCCATTTCAAGTGTGGTAGGTATTTTAGAATCCAGCCCATGTAGCTTACAATATACAACGTATTCATCAAGAATAGGTTGAATCTGACTTAATTTTTGTAAAAAATCATATAAATATTTGCTTCCGCGCCCGAATTTTATAGTTCTTCATTACATTTTAGCTAAAATTAAACATTGCAAAGAGAAAATTGGTATTTTAAGTGTGGTAGGTATTCTAGAATCCAGCCCATGTAGCTTACAATATACAACGTATTCATTAAAATGACACCCGAAAATTGAACATTTATTATATGATTGGTACCACGTTATGGTCACTTTTGTATGTCCAATGCAAAAATTATCCATAGTTTAGATCCAAAAGCATGTAAATGAATGTTTTAACAAAAATATCTACTTCAAGAATAGGTAATATCTGAATTAATTTTCGGAAAAAATCATATAAATATTTGCTTCCGCGGCAGAATTTTATAATTCTTCATCATAATTTAGCTAAAGGAAAACATTGCAACAATATAACTGCTATTTCAAGTGTGGTAGGTATTCTAGAATCCAGCCCACATAGCTTAAAATATACATTGTATTCAGCAAGAATAGGTAAAATCTGAATTTATTTTTGTAAAAAATCATATAAATATTTGCTTCCGCGCCCGAATTTTATAATTCTTTATCATAATTTAGCTAAAAGAAAACATTGCAATAAGAAAACTGCTATTTTAAGTGTGGTAGGTATTCTAGTATCCAGCCCACGTAGCTTATAATATACAACGTATTCATCAAGTATAGGTAAAATCTAACTTAATTTTTGTAAAAAATCATATAAATATTTGCTTCTGCGCTCGAATTTTATAATTCTTTATCATATTTTAGCTAAAAGAAAACAATGCAACAAGAAAATTGCTATTTCAAGTGTGGTAGGTATTCTAGAATCCAGCCCATGTAACTTACAATATACAACGTATTCATTAAAATGACACCAGAAAATTGAATGTTTATTATTAGATTGGTAGCACGTTATGGTCACTTTTGCATGTCCAATGCTAAAATTATCCATAGTATAGATCCAAAAGCATGTATATGAATGTTTTAACAAAAATATCCATTTCAAGAATAGGTAAAATATGACTTTATTTTTGTAAAAAATCATATAAATATTTGCTTCCGCGCCCGAATTTTATAATTCTTTATCATAATTTAGCTAAAAGAAAACATTGCAATAAGAAAACTGCTATTTTAAGTGTGGTAGGTATTCTAGTATCCAGCCCACGTAGCTTATAATATACAACGTATTCATCAAGTATAGGTAAAATCTAACTTAATTTTTGTAAAAAATCATATAAATATTTGCTTCTGCGCTCGAATTTTATAATTCTTTATCATATTTTAGCTAAAAGAAAACATTGCAACAAGAAAATTGCTATTTCAAGTGTGGTAGGTAGTCTAGAATCCAGCCCACGTAGCTTACAATATACATCGTATTCATGAAGAATAGGTAAAATCTGAATTTATTGTAAAAAGTCATATAAATATTTGCTTCTGCGCCCGAATTTTATAATTCTTCATCATATTTTAGCTAAAAGAAAACATTGCAACAAGAAAATTGCTATTTCAAGTGTGGTAGGTATTCTAGAATCCACCCCATTTAGCTTACAATATACAAGTATTCATCAATAATAGGTAAAATCTGACTTTATTTATGTAAAAAGCATATATATATATTTGCTTCTGCGCCCGAATTTTATAATTCTTCGTCATATTTTAGCTAAAAGAAAACATTGCAACAAGAAAATTGCTATATCAAGTGTGGTAGGTATTCTAGAATCCAGCCCACGTAGCTTACAATATACAACTTATTCATCAAGAATAGGTAAAATCTGCCTTTATTTTTGTAAAAAATCATATAAATATTTGCTTCCGTGCCCGAATTTTATATATCTACATCATATTTAAGCTAAAAGAAAACAATGCATAAAGAAAATTGCTATTTCAAGTGTGGTAGGTATTCTGCAATCCAGCACATGTAGCTTACAATATACAACGTATTCATCAAGAATAGGTAAAATCTGACTTTATTATTGTAAAAAATCTTATAAATATTTGCTTGCGCGCCCGAATTTTATAATTTTTCATCATGTTTTAGCTAAAAGAAAAAATTGCAACAAGAAAATTGTTATTTCATGTGTGGTAGGTATTCTAGAATCTAGCACATGTAGCTTACAATATACAACGTATTCATTAAAATGACACTCGGAAATTGAATGTTTATTATCTGATTGGTACTACGTTATGGTGACTATTGCATGTCCAATGCTAAAATTATCCATAGTATAGATCCAAAAGCATGTATATGGATGTTTTAACAAAAATATCCATTTTAAGAATATGTAAAATTTGACCTAATTTTTGTAAAATATCATATAAATATTTGCTTCCGCGCCCGAATTTTATAATTCTTTATCATATTTTAGCTAAAAGAAAACATTGCAACAAGAAAATTGCTATTTTAAGTGTGGTAGGTATTCCAGAACCCAGCACATGTAGCTTACAATATACCACGTAGCCATTAAAATGACACCCGAAAATTTAATGTTTATTATCTGATTGGTACCACGTTATGGTCACTTTTGCATGTCCAATGCTAAAATTATCCATAGTATAGATCCTAAAGCATATATATGAAAGTTTTAAGAAAAATATCCATTTCATGAATAGGTAAAATCTGCCTTTATTTTTGTAAAAAATCATATAAATATTTGCTTCCGCGCCCGAAATTTATAATTCTTTATCATATTTTAGCTAAAAGAAAACATTGCAACAAGAAAATTTCTATTTCAAGTGTGGTAGTTATTCTAGAATCCAGCCCACGTAGCTTACAATATACATCGTATTCATCAAGATTAGGTAAAATCTGACTTTATTTTTGTAAAATATCATATAAATATTTGCTTCCACGCCCGAATTTTAAAATTCTTTATCATATTTTAGCTAAAAGAAAACATTGCAACAAGAAAATTTCTATTTCAAGTGTGGTAGTTATTCTAGAATCCAGCCCACGTAGCTTACAATATACATCGTATTCATCAAGAATAGGTAAAATCTGACTTTATTTTTGTAAAATATCAAATATATATTTGCTTCCGCGCCCGTATTTTATAATTCTCCATCATATTTTAGCTAAAAGATAACATTGCAACAAGAAAATTGCTATTTCAAGTGTGGTAGGTATTCTAGAATCCAGCCCATGTTGCTTACAATATACAACGTATTCATTATAATGAAACCCGAAAATTTAATGTTTATTATTTGATTTGTACCACGTTGTGCTCACTTTTGCATGTCTAAAGCTAAAATTATCCATAGTATTGATCCAAAAGCATGTTTATGAATGTTTTAACAAAAATAACCATTTTAAGAATAGGTAAAATCTGCCTTTATTTTTGTAAAAAATCATATAAATATTTGCTTCCGCGCCCGAATTTTATAATTCCTTATCATATTTTCTTTATCTTATTTTAGCTAAAAGAAAACATTGCAACAAGAAAATTGCTATTTCAAGTGTGGTAGGTATTCTAGAATCCAGCCTATGTAGCTTACAATATACAAGTATTCATCAAGAATAGGTAAAATCTGACTATATTTTTGTAAAAAATCATATAAATATTTACTTCCGCGCCCGAATTTCATAATTCTTTATCATATTGTAGGTAAAAGAAAACATTGCAACAAGAAAATTGCTATTTCTAGTGTGGTATGTATTCTAGAATCCAGCCCATGTAGCTTCCAATATACAACGTATTTATTAAAAGGCCGCCCGAAAATTGAATGTTTATTATCTGATTGGTACCACGTAATGGTCACTTTTGCATGTCCAACGCTAAAATTATCCATAGTATAGATCCAAAAGCATGTATATGAATGTTTTAACAAAAATATCCATTTCAAGAATAGGTAAAATCTGACATTATTTTTGTAAAAAAAATATAAATATTTGTTTGCGCGCCCGGATTTTATAATTCTTTATAATACTTTAGCTAAAAGAAAACATTGCAACAAGAAAATTTCTATTTCAAGTGTGGTAGATATTCTAGAATCCAGCGCATGTAGCTTATAATATACAACGTATTTATTAGAATGACACCTGAAAATTTAATGTTTATTATCGAAATGGTGTCACGTTATGGTCATTTTTGCATGTCCAATGCTAAAATTATCTATAGTATAGATCCAAAAGCATGTATATGAATGTTTTAACAAAAATATCCACTTCAAGAATAGGTAAAATCTGACTTTATTTTTGTCAAAAATCATATAAATATTTGCTTCTGCGCCCGAATTTTATAAATTTTTATTATATTTTAGCTAAAAGAAAACATTGCAACTAGAAAATAGCTATTTCAAGTGTGGTTGGTATTTTAGAATCCAGCCCACGTAGCTTACAATATACAACGTATTCATCAAGAATAGGTAAAATCTGACTTTATTTTTGTAAAAAATCATATAACAATTTAGTTCCGCGTCTGAATTTTATAATTCTTCATCATATTTTAGCTAAATGAAAACAATGCAACAAGAAAATTGCAATTTTAAGCTTGGTAGGTATTCTACAATCCAGCCCATGTAGCTTACAATATACAACGTGTTCATCTAGAATAGGTAAAATCTGTCCTTATTTTTGAAAAAAGTCGTATAAATATTTATTTCCGCGGCCGAATTTTATAATTCTTAATCATATATTAGCTAAAAGAAACATTGCAACAAGAAAATTGCTATTTCAAGTGTGGTGGTATTCTACAATCCAGCCCACGTTGCTTACAATATACAATGTTTTCATCAAGAATAGGAAAAATCTGTCTTTAATTTTGTAAAAAATCATAAAAATATTTTCCGCCCGAATTTTATAATTCTTCATCATATTTTAGCTAAAAGTAAACATTGCAACAAGAAAATTGCTATTTCAAGTGTGGTAGGTATTCTAGAATCTAGCCCATGTAGCTTACAATATACAAGTATTCATCAAGAATAGGTAAAATCTGACTTTATTTTTGTAAAAAATCATATATATATTTGCTTCCGTGCCCGAATTTTAAAATTCTTCATTACATTTTAGCTAAAATAAAACATTGTAACAAGAAAATTGCTATTTCAAGTGTGGTAGGTATTCTAGAATCCAGCCTATGTAGCTTAAAATATACAAAGTATTCATCAAGAATAGAGAAAATCTGCCTTTCTTTTTGTAAAAAATCTTATAAATATTTGCTTCCGCGCCCGAATTTTAAAATTCTTCATCATACTTTAGCTAAAATAAAACATTGCAACAAGAAAATTGCTATTTCAAGTGTGGTAGGTATTCCTGAATTCAGCCCATGTAGCTTACAATGTACAACGTATTCATCAAGAATAGGTAAAATCTGACTTAATTTTTGTAATAAATCATTAATTATTTGCTTTCGCGCCCGAATTTTATAATTCTTCATCATATTTTAGCTAAAAGAAAACTTTGCAACAAGAAAATTGCTATTTCAAGTGTGGTAGGTATTCTGGAATCCAGCTCATGTAGCTTACAATATACAACGTATTCATTAAAATGACACCCGAAAATTGAATGTTTATTATCTAATTGGTACCACGTTTTGGTCACTTTTGCATGTCAAATGCTTAAAACCATCCATATTATAGACCACGATTTGCATGTCCAATGCTAAAATTATCCATAGTTTAAATCGTAAAGCATGAATAAGAATGTTTTAACAAAAATATCCATTTCAAGTATAGGTAATATCTGACTTAATATTTGTAAAAAGTCATTAATTATTTGCTTTCACGCCCGAATTTTATAATTCTTCATCATATTTTAGCTAAAAGAAAACTTTGCAACAAGAAAATTGCTATTTCAAGTGTGGTAGGTATTCTAGAATCCAGCCCATGTAGCTTACAACATACAACGTATTCATCAAGAAAAGGTAAAATCTGACATTATTTTTGTAAAAAATCATGTAAATATTTGCTTCCGCGCCCGAATTTCATAATTATTTATCATATTTTAGCTAAAAGAAAACATTGCAACAAGAAAATTGCTATTTCATGTGTGGTAGGTATTCTAGAATCCAGCCCATGTAGCTTACAATATACAACGTATTCAACAAGAATAGGTAAAATCTGACATCCATTTCAAGAATAGTTAAAATTTGACTTTATTTTTGTAAAAAATCATTAAAATATTTGCTTCCGCGCCCGAAGTTTATAATTCTTCATCATATTTTAGCTAAAAGAAAGCATTGCAACAAGAAAATTGCTTTTTCAAGTGTGGTAGGTATTCTAGAATCTAGCCCATGTAGCTTACAATATACAACGTATTCATCAAGAAAAGGTAAAATCAGACTTTATTTTTGTAAAAACTCATATAACCATTTGCTTCTGCGCCCGAATTTTATAATTCTTCATCATATTTTAGCTAAAAGAAAACATTGCAATAAGGAACTTATATTTCAAGTGTGGTAGGTATTCTAGAATCCAGCCCATGTAACTTACAATATACAACGTATTCATCAAGAATAGGTAAAATCTGAGTTAAGTTTTGTAAAAAATCATATAAATATTTACTTCCGCGCACGAATTTTATAATTCTTTATCATATTTTAGCTAAAAGAAACATTGCAACAAGAAAATTGCTATTTTAAGTGTGGTAGGTATTCTAGAATCCAGCTTATGTAGCTCACAATATACAACGTATTCATTAAAATGACACCAGAAAATTGATTATTTATTATCTAACTGGTATCACGTTATGGTCACTTTTGCATGTCCAATGCTAAAATTATCCATAGTATAGATCCAAAAGCATCTATATGAATGTTTTAACAAAAATAACCATTTCAAGAATAGGTAAAATCTGACATAATTTTTGAAAAAATCATATAAATATTGGCTTCCGCGACCGAATTCTATAATTCTTCTTAATATTTTAGCTAAAAGAAAACATTTCAACATGAAAATTGCTATTTCAAGTGTGGTAGGTACTCTAGAATTCAGCCCACGTAGCTTACAATATACATCGTGTTCATCAAGAATAGGTAAAATCTGACTTAAATTTTGTAAAAAATCATATATATATATTTGCTTTCGCGCCTGAATTTTATAATTCTTTCTCATATTTTAGCTAAAAGAAAACATTGCAACAAGAATATTGCTATTTCAAGTGTGGTAGGCATTCTAGAATCCAGCCCATGTAGCTTACAATATACAACGTATTCATTTAAATGACACCCGAAAATTGAATGTTTATTATCTGATTGGTACCACGGTACGGTAACTTTTGCATGTCCAATGCTAAAATTATCCAAAGTATTGATCCAAAAGCATGTATATAAATGTGTTAACAAATATATCCATTTCTAGAATATGTTAAATCTGACTTTATTTTTGTAAAAAATCATATGAATATTTGCTTCCGCTCCCGAATTTTACAACTCTTCATCATATTTTAGCTAAAAGAAAACATTGCAACAAGAAAATTGCTATTTCAAGTGTGGTTGGTATTCTAGAATCCAGCCCATGTAGCTTAAAATATACAACGTATTCATCAAGAAAAGGTAAAATCTGACTTTATTTTTGTAAAAAATCATATAAATATTTGCTTCCGCGCCCGAATTTTACAATTCTTCATCATATTATAGCTAAAAGAAAACATTGCAACAAGAAAATTGCTATTTCATGTGTGGTAGGTATTCTAGAATCCAGCCCTTGTAGCTTACAATATACAACGTATTTATTAAAATGACACCTGAAGATTTAATGTTTATTATCTGATTGGGACAACCTTATGGTCACTTTTGCTTGTCCAATGCTAAAATTATACATAGTATAGATTCAACAGCATGTATATGAATGTTTTAACAAAAAAAATCCATTTCAAGAATAGGGAATATCTGACTTTATTTTTGTAAAAAATTATATAAATATTTGCTTCCGCGCCCGAATTTTATAATTCTTCATCATATTTTAGCTAAAAGAAAACATTGCAACAAGAAAAATGCTATTTCAAGTGTGGTAGGTATTCTAGAATCAGCCCATGTAGCTTACAATATACAAGTATTCATCAAGAATAGGTAAAATCTGACATAATTCTTGTAAAAAATCATATAAATATTCGCGTCCGCGCCCGAATTTTATATATCTTCATCATATTTTCGCTAAAAGAAAACATTGCAACAAGAAAATTGCTATTTCAAGTTTGGTAATTATTCTAGAATCCATCCCATGTAGCTTACAATATAAAATATTCATCAAGAATAGTTAAAATCTGACTTTTTTTTGTAAATAATCATATAAATATTTGCTTCCATGCCCGATTTTTATAATTCTTCATCATATTTTAACTAAAAGAAAACCTTGCAACAAGAAAATGGCTATTTCAAGTGTGGTATGTATTCTAGCATCCAGCCCATGTAGCTTAGAATATACAACGTATTCATTAAAATGACACCCGAAAATTGAATGTTTATTATCTAATTGGTACCACGTTATGGTCACTTTTGTATGTCCAATGCTAAAAATATCCATAGTATTGATCCAAAAGCATGTATATGAATGTTTTTACAAAAATATCCATTACAAGAATAGGTAAAATATGACTTTATTTTTGTAAAAAATTATATAAATATTTGCTTTCGCGCCCGAAATTAATAATTCTTCATCATATTTTAGCTAAAAGAAAACATTGCAACAAGATAAATGCTATTTCAAGTGTGGTAGTTATTCTAGAATCCAGCCCAGGTAGCTTACATTTTACATCGTATTCATCAACATTAGGTAAAATCTGACTTTATTTTTGTAAAAAATCATATAAATATTTGCATCCGCGACCGAATTTTATAATTCTCCATCATATTTTAGCTAAAAAAAACATTGCAACAAGAAAATTGCTATTTCTAGTATGGTAGGTATTCTAGAATCCAGCCCATGAAACTTACAATATACAACGTATTCATTAAAATGACACCCGAAAATTGAATGTTTATTATCAGATTGGTACCACATTATGGTCACTTTTGCATGTCCAATGCTAAAATTTTCCATAGTATAGATCCAAAAGCATGTATATGAATGTTTTAACAAAAATATCCATTTTAAGAATAGATAAAATCTGACTTTATTTTTGTAAAAAATCATATAAATATTTGCTTCCGCGCCCGAATTTTATAATTCTTTATCATATTTTCCCCCATAAAAATGTGCATAAGGCTACCTGGGTTTCCCCAGATAGAGATACACATAATCAAATAGATCATATAGCAATTGAACGAAGATGGCGAAGCTCTTTGCTAGATGTCAGAACATATCGAGGCGCAGAAGTTGCTAGTGACCACCATCTACTAGTTGGTACTATTCAACTAAGAATATCATCCACAGTATCCAAACTACAACGAGGAGTTAGAACAAAATACAACTTAGAAAAACTTCAACATCCCAAAATTTTAGAAAAACTTCAAAACTCTTTTAGAACTAAATTAACAGAGATTCCACCAGGAGAAACCAACATTGCATGGGAATTCATTAAGGACACAACATTACATGTTATCGAAGAGAACCTCGGCACGAAACAAAAAGATCAGCAAACATGGATATCGGAGAAAATTTGGGAAAAGATAACAGAACGAAAACAACTAAAGAATAAACTCAACGCAGCCAAAACCCGCAACGAAAAGAGACGTCTAACTGAAGAATACACGATGGTTAATAACGAAGTCAAACGGAACGCAAGGAAAGATAAAAGAGCTTGGGTGGAAAAACTTGCAAACATGGCAGAACTGGCTGCCCACAACCAAAATTTACTAGAACTCTATCGCATCACGAAACAACTCTCAAGCAAAAAATTTATCACGAATCAACCTATAAGTGATAAGAGTGGCAACCTATTGGTAGGAGAAGACAAACAGCTGAGTAGATGGGAAGAATACTATAAGGAACTTCTAGAAAAACAGAATACTCCATATGATATTGAAGGCACAGAAGCCAGAACTCTTCGTATCGACACCAACTCGCCCTCGGAGGAAGAAATTCGTCACGCTATAAGCAACCTGAAAAACAATAAAGCGGCTGGCCCTGAAAATCTGCCAGCAGAAGTTTTAAAAGTGAACTGTGACACATTTACCGCTATTTTACATTCTCTTCTGCAAGAGGTTTGGAACCAAGAATCTATTCCAGAATCCTGGAAGGAAGGCCTCATAGTGAAGCTACCAAAGAAAGGAAACCTCGCAAAATGTAGCAACTGGAGGGGAATCACTTTGTTAAATACCATTAACAAAGTTGTCGCAACAATAATACATAATCGAATTTCCCAAATAATAGAACCCAATCTCCGAAACGAACAAGCAGGGTTCAGACCGAATAGATCATGTGTTGATCACATCAACACACTTCGAATAATCATAGAACAATCAGTGGAGTGGCGGGCTCCACTCTATCTGACCTTCATTGATTTCAAACGGGCATTCGACACAATAAATCATAACGCAGCATGGAAAATTCTCTCCCTTCTTAGTTTCCCCCACAAAATAACAAACTTAATTAAAAACTTATATCTTGGCTCCTGTTGCCAAGTGCTACATACAGGAAAAATGACAAGGAAAATCCCTGTTGAAAGCGGAGTAAAACAAGGTTATGTGCTCTCACCACTGCTTTTCAACATTATTTTAGACTTTGTCATGCGAAGGGTTAACGACAAACAAAGAGGAATCAGCTGGACCTTAGAAAACCGCCTAGAGGACATTGACTACGCGGACGACATATGTCTCATGTCTCACACAGTCGCAGACATGCAAAGTAAAATTAATAGGCTTGTCGAGGAATGTAAATTAGTAGGCTTGGTAGTTAACATACACAAAACTAAAACAATGCGTATTGGCACTCAACTTGATACCCGATTTCATATAGATGGCGAAGTTGTAGAGGATGTACCGGAGTTCTGCTACCTGGGTAGCATAATATCCAGAGACGGAGGTGCTGCAGCCGATGTAAACAACAGAATTAAGAAAGCCAATCAAGCATTTGGAATGCTCGGCAAAATCTGGAATTCTTCGAACATCTCCAGACGAACAAAACTTAGGCTCTTCGTCACAAATGTGAAATCGGTACTACTATATGCATGCGAAACTTAGAAGACCACTAACAACAGATGCCTAAGTCGTATATTGCGTATCGATTGGACTGATCATATAACTAACCAAGAAGTGCGAAACATAGCTAACCACAACGATGTGAACCAAGACATCAAGCGAAGAAAATGGAACTGGATTAGTCACGCACTCAGAAGAGACCCAAAGAACATCGCGAAGAAAGCACTAGAGTGGAATCCGCAAGGTTCACGCAGAAGGGGAAGACCAAACATCTCATGGCGGCGATCAGTAATAAAAGAACTGGAAAAAGAAGGGAAATCGTAGAGTCAAGCCAAACATATAGCGCAGAATCGACCCCGATGGAAAAACTTTGTGGAGGCCCTATGCTCCTCTCAGGAGATCCAGGATGTTATATATCATATTTTAGTTAAAAGAAAACATTGCAAGAAGAAAATTGCTATTACAAGTGTGGTAGGTACTCTAGAATCCAGCCCAAGTAGCTGACAATATACAACGTATTCATCAAGAAAAGGTAAAATCTGACTTTATTTTTGTAAAAAATCATATAAATATTTGCTTCCGCGCCCGAATTTTATATTTCTTCATCATATTTTAGCTAAAAGAAAACAATGCACTAAGAAAATTGCTATTTCAAGTGTGGTAGGTATTCTAGAATCCAGCCCATGTAGCTTACAACATACATCGTATTCATCAGGAATAGGTAAAATCTGACTTTATTTTTGTAAAAAATCATATAAATATTTGCATCCGCGACCGAATTTTATAATTCTTCATCATGTTTTAGCTAAAAGAAAACATTGCAACAAGAAATTTGCTATTTCAAGTGTGGTAGGTATTCTAGAATCCAGCCCATGTAGCTTACAATATACAACGTATTCATCAAAAAAAGGTAAAATCTGACTATATTTTTGTAAAAAATCATATAAATATTTGCTTCCGCGACCGAATATTATAATTCTTCATCATATTTTAGCTAAAAGGAAACATTGCAACAAGAAAATTCCTATTTCTAGTGTGGTAGGTATTCTAGAATCCAGCCCATGTAGCTTACAATATACAACGTATTCATCAAGAAAAGGTAAAATCTGACTTTATTTTTGTAAAAAATCATATAAATATAAACTTCCGCGCCTGAATTTTATAATTTTTCATCATTCTTCTTCTTCTTCACATGGCTCCACAGAATTTCCAGAATTCCTTGGCCTGATCAAGCATCTTTCTCCACTTCTTTCTGTCGTCCGTGTAGTTGATTTTTGTTTCTTTTATGTCTTCTATGACGCTGTCCCTCCATTTCTTTTTTGGTCTTCCTCTAGGTCTTGACGTGTGTGGGTTTCGGTTATATAATCGGTATACCTGTCTGTTTTCACCCAGTCTTCGTATGTGTCCGTACCACCTAAGACGCTGAAGTTTAATGAAGGATGACATTGGCACGTCATCATACAGATTGTATAGTTCATGGTTCCATTTTATACGCCATGCTCCATCTTCACAGGTTGGTCCATATATTTTCCGTAGTACTTTTCTTTCGAAGATATCCAGTTTCCTGCGGTTGTTTTTGTTCAGGACCCATGTCTCTCCCCCATACGTCACTACCGGGCGTATTAACGTCTTATATATGCGGATTTTGGTAGTTCTTGATATTAGCTTGTTTCTCATTAAGTTGCCCAGAGCATAGTAGGATTTCAAACCCGCTGAGATCCTGTATGTGATATCCGTGGTTTCATCGTTTTTGTCATTTATGAGAGCTCCTAGGTAAGTGAACGACTGGACAATTTCCAGTTCCTTATTGTTTAATTTAATTGTCCCCTCTATTGTCCGTTCTTTGGACACTATCATTATTTTTGTTTTTGTTATATTGACTTCCAGGCCAACTCTCGCCGCGCTTTTCTCTAGAGCTATAAAAGCTGCTTCCAGGTCATTCTTTGTTTGCCCTACGATGTCAATGTCATCCGCATATCCCAGTATTTCTAGAGATTTGTTGGTGAATATCGATCCTGCTCTTACGTCTATTTGGGAATCTTTTATAACTTTTTGTAGGACAATGTTAAATAGAAGAGGTGCTAGGGCATCACCTTGTCGTAGTCCGTGCTTCATTTGGAACTCATTAGAGAGTGTGTTGTTTGCCTTGATCCTGCCTGATGTTACTTTCATAGTAAGTTTTGCCATGTTTATTAATTTCCTTGGTATATTTTAAATAAAAAACAGTAACTTTGTTAATATCACTTTTTATTTACAAATTTTGTTACTAGTTTCAACCATTACGGTCATCATCAGACAATGTGTACAATAATCATTACATGCGTATTTATACCAAACTAAGTAACAATACCGTTATAGACAACTGTTGAAGAGAGGGGAGTATATTAGATCAGTCTGGTCGTTTAATAAATAGTTATTTTTGTTTTCTTTATATTTAAATATTTCTAATGATTCTAGTAAGTTAAGTTTTAAGCCTTTATTGGAAAAATGAATAGGTATTATTTTATTATCTGGCGAATGTTTATTTTCTAGAAGATGACAAGCAAATGTAGAGTCAGTTTTTTCAAATTTAAAAGATCTTAGATGTTCTTTAAGTCTTGTTTTAAAGTTTCGACCAGTCTGACCAATATAAACACCTTTACAATTTTTACAATTTAGTTGGTAAACACCAGATTTTTCTAAAATATCTTTGGAATCTTTGTTATTAAATATACAAAAAACTATCTAATTGTATATTTATCCCCCTTCTTGTGGATTGGTACTATCAGGGCTTGTGTCCATTCTTGTGGCATTTCTTCCGAATTCCATATGCTGGTTACTAGTTTATGTATCTCTGCCGTTACCTTTGCCCCCCCCGCTTTGAGCAGCTCCGTTGGTATTTCATCTGTTCCTGGTGCTTTGTTGTTTCGGAGCTTGCTTATCACTTGTTTTACTTCTAATGTCGTGGGAGCATTGATTTCTTCGTTGTTCGGTGGTATTATATCTGGTTCCGTGCTATGGTTTAATATATTTGCCTTGTTCAGTAAGTCGTCGAAATGTTCCTTCCAGCGCTCCGCTATGTCGTTATCGTCTATTAGCAACTCACCGTTTCTGTTCTTTATGTATGGCGCATGTGGTTTAAACTCCTTCCTGTTTTGTCCTACTTTCTTGTAGAATTTCCTGGAGTCATTGTTTCTTCTTGACTCCTCAATTATTTTGATTTCTTCTGACCACATTTGTTTCTTCTTTCGCCTTATTATCTCCTTTGCCTGCTTTCTAGCATTTTTATACTCAAGCTCGTTGCTTCTAGTGTTCCTCTGTAGATATTTTTTCCTCTTCTCGTTCTTAGTATCAATCGCCTTTCGATACTCTTCGTCAAACCAATCATTCCTTTTATTTTTCTCCGCACTTCCCAGTATTTCTTTGGCTGCTTGGGTCATTACTTGCTTTAGTGAAGTCCATCTTTCTTCTATCGACGCCGTTTCCGTCACGAGGTCTGTACTGAGCTCTTCTATTCTGTCCACATATTCTTCTTTTTTCTCTGGGTCTGCAAGAGCTTTCGTGTTGTAAGTGTTCTTGGTAGCTTGTTTGCGTTGCGGTATACGGGTGGTAATCCTCTGTTTAAGTATGGTCACAACCGGATAATGATCGGACTCAACATTTGGTCCTCTGTAGCTTCTGTCATCATGTATGGATGATACATGCCGCCTATCCATTAGGATATGATCAATCTGATTTGCTGTGCCACCATCCGGGGATGTCCACGTTTGTTTATGGATATCTTTATGTGGAAAGAGTGTACTCGCTATTGTCATACGCTTGGAGGTTGCGAAATTAAGTAGCCTCTCACCATTTTCATTAAAGTCATTCTGTAGACTATGATTCCCTATTGTGGGTTTTAGATCATAATTTTTCCCAATCTTAGCGTTGAAGTCCCCGCATACTATTTTCATATCATGATTCTGGCATTGATCATAAGTTCTATCCAATATGTCGTAGAACGTGTCTTTATCATAGTCTTCTTTTTCTTCGGTTGGGGCGTGGACGTTTATTACACTCATGTTGAAAAATTTTCCCCTTAAATCTCAGTTTGCATATTCTCTCATCAATCGCTTGAAAGTCTATAATGATACTCTTTAGAGAGTTTTTTATCAGAAATCCTGTTCCAAATTCATGTTTTACTTTCCCGCCGCTGTAGAAAAGGACATAGTCCTTGCCTGAGAGCATTCCTTGCCCCAGCCATCTTATCTCTTGCAATGCTATTATGTCCCAGTTATATTTCTTGCATTCATTCTTTAGTTCAGTAAAAGCACCTACTCTATATAGGCTCCTGACGTTTCATGATGTTAATCGTACTGCCTTCTCATATACCTTGTTATTGCCATATCGTTTCCGTGATGACTGTCCGTAAGTTTCCGAGGCTGCTTGATCCTTCGTAACAGGTTGATTTTCCGAAGTAGGGTTGTTAGCCCTGCGTCCAACCCCCTTTGCATTGGAGGGCCTAGGTTTTTCTGTAGGGGTTTTCTCCCTTAGCCACCAGGTTCCGGTTTTGTGGCGCCGGAGTTTCGCCATTCACCCTCTCCCGTTAGCTGCCTGATGCATTGCCCGGAGGTCACGCGGCTGTGTGCCTGCTAGGACGTGGGAGTAGGATTTGTTGGGTCGCTTATCAAGCTGTGGGCATTTCCCCGGGTTTTATTGTAAAGAGGGTGGTGGCAGCCCTCTTTACCCCGTGGACCCAGTACCAACCATTTGACCTCCAAATTTTTCATCATATTTTAGCTAAAAGAAAACATTGCAACAAGAAAATTGCTATTTCAAGTGTGGTAGGTATTCTAGAATCCAGCCCATGTAGCTTACAAAATACAACGTTTTCATTAAAATGACACCCGAAAATTGATTGTTTATTATTTGATTGGTACCACGTTATGGTCACTTTTGCTTGTCCAATGCTGAAACTATCCATAGTATAGATCCAAAAGCATGTATATGAATTTTTGTGTTATTGATGAAAATTTCCAGTTGATTCTGCATAGTTGATATTATGCTATTGTGGAGAGTGGGTAATGCAGAAATGAAAAAACACTATTTAATAAAATAGTATATTTTATAGTTATTCGTATCAGCGCGATCGATTTCGGTCTGAGACCATCTTCTGGCGCGATGCTGAAAAATACATTGTATTTATTTTACATTGTTTTATATAATATAATAATGTTTTTAAATTTAACATATTGGAATATATATAGAGATATAAATTGGGATTTTATTAATTGTTTTTTTTTTAAATAGCTGACTATCTCATTAACAATAAACCAAAACCCCCCAATTTAGAAAAATCAGGAATTTATAAAATTAAATGCAATAATTGCGACAAAGAATATATTGGACTAACTTCTCGAAATTTAAAAACAAGATTTAAAGAACACAAATCAAATAACCCGCCTTCAGCACTTAGTACCCATCTAAAATCAGAGAATCATCAGATAGACATAAATTCAAATATAACACTTCTTCATCATGAAACTAACAAATACGAAAATTTAAAACAAACATTACAGAACGATAACCTACTAAACGAAACAACAAATTTCCCAGAATCATATCTCTTCAAACTGTTGCCACCTTTCAAAAATAATTAATTTCCGCTTACAATTCATCTAGTACGACGCCTTCTTCCTCGGTAACAACACCTTCCATTTTCAAGATTCTTAAACAATTTTTTCAACTTAACAAACAATCTACAACAATTTTAACAAAAATGACCAATCTTTATTTATATATTTAAACTCCTGACAGTAAGTATTTTATTTTCTTATTGCAACTTAACCTCAATGACACATGTGCTTACCTATATTTATTTATTTTCAATTTTCTAACAAACATTTAACAAAAACCTATTTAATACACAAATATTTAAAATAAAAAAAAACCAATTATATTATTAATAAAATCCTAATTTATATCTTTATATATATTCCAATATGTTAAATTTAAAAACATTATTATATTATATAAAACAATGTAAAATAAATACAATGTATTTTTCAGCATCGCGCCAGAAGAAGGTCTCAGACCGAAATCGATCGCGCTGATACGAATAACAATAAAATATACTATTTTATTAAATAGTGTTTTTTCATTTCTGCATTACCCACTCTCCACAATAGCATAATATCAACTATGCAGAATCAACTGAAAATTTTCATCAATAACATAAAATCATCGGAGATATCCGAAGTTCTCCAGCAGCTGAAATATACATTGAGAACAAGACACAGAACAAACCAACATTTGAAATTTCTCCATAACTGCAAAACAAGTAAAGTAACTCCAAAATTTCTAAAATTTAATCTACCGAAGAAATACAAAACACACCTGGAAGAAGGAATCTACCACAAACTACTTAACATGGAAATAAAAACAATGTATTCCAAATTAACATTAATAGAAACAAAATTAAAATTTTTACACAGATACTTACTTAAACATCTACATACACTAGAATACGAAATACTTATAAATGACTTGGAAAACGAAATTTTTCACACAGAGTACCATGATGACTAAAAGAGAAACAACAAATTTCAAAATTTAATAAAAGATAAACAACTTTAAACTAAAAAAAACCTAAAAACCAATAAATCAAAAAAAAAATTCAATAATAAAAGCAACAACTTAAATAATAATATAGTAACAACAATACAAACATCAACTACGAACAACAAAAATAAAATTACATTCCCAACAAGAACTACAAATCTAACAAATATAATTTTCTCCGAAGAAGAAATGAAAACTCTACAAATTAGCCAAAAATACGCCAAAACCCTTCCACTACCAAACAACCACCTCATAGCCATACATATAGAAGCACAACTAGTCCACCATCCAAAGAAACAAGAAATCTTCCAAGCCATCGAAAACATCCTACGAAATAATAAGGTAAGCACATGTGTCAAAAATAAAACTAAAAATAACACAAATAAATCTATCACTACAAATTTAAAAACAATTAACACCATTTTAACAAGAGACAATCTTACTATCACTAAAGCAGATAAAAACGCGGGATTAGTCATTTTATACACAAACGATTATATCAATAAAACCATAAACTTCTTTACTTTAAACAATATCAATCAATTAAATAGAAACCCCTTACTTTCCTATACAAAAAATTTAAACAAAACACTAAAACAATCAATTCTCACCCTCACAAAACTTAATAAAACATGCAGACAATTAATAACCTCCAATCCAAAAATTCCAACACTATTCAGTCTCATTAAATTACACAAACCCGACAAACCTATAAGACCAATAACCTCCTCCATATCATCTCCAGCACATAAAATTTCTAAATTCCTCAACTACCTACTAACAAATTTAGCTAACTATCAATCGCCATACTCAATAAAGAATTCCAATGAACTTATAAAAACCATTAACAATAACAATACTCCTACTAATTTCACCATGATTTCATTTGATATTGTTAACTTATATACAAACATTCCCATAGAAAAAACAATAGAAATTTTAACCATTTACTTACATAATAACACAGATTTTCAAAATAAATTTAACTTAGATTCAATAGATATTGAAAATATAATTAATTTATTCAAAATTTCATTAAAACAAAACCTTTTTCAATTCAACAATAAAATTTACAACCTCTCAGACGGTTTACCAATGGGCAGCCCGATAAGCGAAATACTTGCAAACATTTACATAGATGAATTAGAAAACCAAATCATGTCACTCCCTATTAGTAATAATATTTCACTTTGGACCAGTTATGTAGATGACATTCTCTGTTTTTGGACAGGAACCGACGATGACCTGAATTTATTCCTTCACACCATTAATAATTTATCTAAAATAAAATTTACTATTGAAAAAGAAAACAATCATTCCATTAACTTCTTAGATTTAACACTTACAAATATAAATAACAACATAGAATTCAAAATTTATCGAAAACCAACTTCAATTAACTCAATTATTCCATTTAATTTTTACCACAACCCCAACATCAAACAACAAGCTTTCCATTTTTTATTCCATAGACTTCTTTCCGTACCAATGTCCACAGAAAACTATAACAAAGAATTAGAAATCATATTTACAATAGGCATTAATAACAACTATCACACAGAATACATAGCAAATTTATATAATAAAATACTATACAAAAACATTCTAAAAGAAATATACCAACATTTTAATTCCAAAAACTTTTATATCTACATTCCATATTACAAAAATCAATATGAACAACTAAAATCAACTTTACAAAAATTTAACTTACCAACAACTTCCAAATCACATAAAATTATAGCTGACTATCTCATTAACAATAAACCAAAACCCCCCAATTTAGAAAAATCAGGAATTTATAAAATTAAATGCAATAATTGCGACAAAGAATATATTGGACTAACTTCTCGAAATTTAAAAACAAGATTTAAAGAACACAAATCAAATAACCCGCCTTCAGCACTTGGTACCCATCTAAAATCAGAGAATCATCAGATAGACATAAATTCAAATATAACACTTCTTCATCATGAAACTAACAAATACGAAAATTTAAAACAAACATTACAGAACGATAACCTACTAAACGAAACAACAAATTTCCCAGAATCACATCTCTTTAAACTGTTGCCACCTTTCAAAAATAATTAATTTCCGCTCACAATTCATCTAGTACGACTCCTTCTTCCTCGGTAACAACACCTTCCATTTTTTCAACTTAACAAACAATCTACAACAATTTTAACAAAAATGACCAATCTTTATTTATATATTTAAACTCCCGACAGTAAGTATTTTATTTACTTATTGCAACTTAACCTCAATGACACATGTGCTTACCTATATCTATTTATTTTTCAATTTTCTAACAAACATTTAACAAAAACCTATTTAATACACAAATATTTAAAATATTTAAAAAAAAAAAACCAATTAATAAAATCCTAAATTATATCTTTATATATATTCCAATATGTTAAATTTAAAAACATTATTATATTATATAAAACAATGTAAAATAAATACAATGTATTTTTCAGCATCGCGCCAGAAGATGGTCTCAGACCGAAATCGATCGCGCTGATACGAATAACTATGAAATATACTATTTTATTAAATAATGTTTTTTCATTTCTGCATTACCCACTCTCCACAATAGCATAACATGTATATGAACATTTTAACAAAAATATCCATTTCAAGAATAGATAAAATCTGACTTTATTTTTGTAAAAAATCATATAAATATTTGCTTCCGCGCCCGAACTTTTTAATTCTTTATCATAATTTCGCTAAAAGAAAACATTGCAACAAGAAAATTGCTATTTCAAGTGTGGTAGGTATTCTAGAATCCAGCCCATGTAGCTTTCAATATACAACGTATTTATCAAGAATAGGTAAAATCTGACTTTATTTTTGTAAAAATCATATAAATATTTACTTCCGCGCCCGAATTTTATAATTCTTTATCATATATAAGCTAAAAGAAAACAATGTAACAAGATAAATGCTATTTCAAGTGTGGTAGTTATTCCAGAATCCAGCCCAGGTAGCTTACAATATACATCGTATTCATCAAGAATAAGTAAAATCTGACTTTATTTTTGTAAAAAATCATAAAAATATTTGCATCCGCGACCGAATTTTATTATTCTTCATCATATTTTAGCTAAAAGAAAACATTGCAACAAGAAAATTGCTATTTCTAGTGTGATAGGTATTCTAGAATCCAGCCCATGTAGCTTACAATATACAACGTATTCATTAAAATGACATCCGAATATTGAATGTTTATTATCTGATTGGTACCACGTTATGGTCACTTTTGCATGTCCAATACTAAAATTATCCAAAGTATAGATCCAAAAGCATGTATATGAATGTTTTAATAAAAATATTCATTTCTAGAATAGGTAAAATCTGACATTATTTTTGTAAAAAATCGTATAAATATTTTCTTCCGCGCCCGAATTTTATAATTCTTCATCGTATTTTAGCTAAAAGAAAACATTGCAACAAGAAAATTGCTATTTCAAGTGTGGTAGGTAATCTAGAATCCACTCCACGTAGCTTCCAATATACAACTTATTCATCAAGAATAGGTAAAACCTGACTTTATTTTTGTAAAATATCATATAAATTTTTGCTTCCGAGCCCGAATTTTATAATTCTTTATCATATTTTAGCTAAAAGAAAACATTGAAACCAGATAATAGCTATTTCAATTGTAGTAGGTATTTTGGAATCCAGCCCATGTAGCTTACAATATACAAGTATTCATCAGGAAAAGGTAAAATCTGACATTATTTTTGTAAAAAATCCTATAAATATATGCATCCGCGCCCGAATTTTATAATTCTTTCTAATATTTTAGCTAAAAGAAAACATTGCAACAAGAAAATTGCTATTTCAAGTGTGGTAGGTAGTCTAGAATCCAGCCCACATAGCTTACATTATACAACGTATTCATTAAAATGATACCTGAAAATGGAATGTTTATTATCTGATTGGTACCACGTTATGGTCACTTTTGCATGTCCAATGCTAAAATAATCCATAGTATAGATCCAAAAGCATGTATATGAATGTTTTAACAAATATATCCATTTCTAGAATAGGTAAAATCTGACTTTATTTCAATAAAACATCATATAAATATTTTCTTCCGCGCCCGAATTTTATAATTCTTCATCATATTTTAGCTAAAAGAAAACATTGCAACAAGAAATTTGCTATATCAAGTGTGGTAGGTATTCTAGAATCCAGCCCATGTACCTTACAATATAGAACGTATTCATCAAGAAAAGGTAAAATCTGACTTTATTTTTGTAAAAAATCATACAAATATATGCTTCCGCGCCCGAATTTTATAATTTTTCATCATATTTTAGCTAAAAGAAAACATTGCAACAAGAAAATTGCTATTTCAAGTGTCGTAGGTATTCTAGAATCCAGCCCATGTAGCGTACAATATACAACGTATTCAATAAAATTACAGCCAACAATTGAATGTTTATTATCTGATTGGTACCACGTTATGGTCACTTTTGTATGTCCAATGCTAAAACTATCCATAGTATATATCCAGAAGCATGTATATGAATGTTTTAACAAAAATATCCATATCAAGAATAGGTAAAATCTGATTTTTTTCTTGTAAAAAATCATATAACTATTTTCTTCCGCGCCCGAATTTTATAATTCTTCATCATCTTTTAGCTAAAAGAAAACATTGCAACAAGTTAAATGCTATTTCAAGTGTGGTAGTTATTCTAGAATCCAGCCCACGTAGTTTACAATATACAACGTATTCATCAAGAAAAGGTAAAATCTGACTTTATTTTTGTAAAAAATCATATAAATTTATGCTTCCGCGCCCGAATTTTATAATTCTTTATTATATTTTAGCTAAAAGAAAACATTGCAACAAAAATTGCTATTTCTAGTGTGGTAGGTATTCTAGAATCCAGCCCATGTAGATTACAATATACAACGTATTCATCAAGAATAGGTAAAATCTGACTTTATTTTTGTAAAAAATCATATAAATATTTGCTTCCGCGCCCTAATTTTATAACTTTTCATCATATTTTAGCTAAAAGAAAACATTACAACAAGAAAATTGTTATTTTAAGTATGGTAGGTATTCTAGAACCGAGCCCATGTTGCTTAAAATATACAACGTATTCATCTAGAATAGGTAAAATTTGACTTTATTTTTGTAAAAAATCATATAAATATTTGCTTCCGTGCCCGAATTTTATAATTCTTCGTCATATTTTAGCGAAAAGAAAACATTGCAGCAGAAAATTGCTATTTCAAGTGTGGCGGGTATTCTAGAATCCAGCCCATGTAGCTTACAATATACAACGTATTCATCAAGTATAGGTAAAATCTAACTTAATTTTTGTAAAAAATCATATAAATATTTGCTTCTGCGCTCGAATTTTATAATTCTTTATCATATTTTAGCTAAAAGAAAACATTGCAACAAGAAAATTGCTATTTCAAGTGTGGTAGGTAGTCTAGAATCCAGCCCACGTAGCTTACAATATACATCGTATTCATCAAGAATAGGTAAAATCTGAATTTATTTATGTAAAAAGTCATATAAATATTTGCTGCTGCGCCCGAATTTTATAATTCTTCATCATATTTTAGCTAAAAGAAAACATTGCAACAAGAAAATTGCTATTTTAAGTGTGGTAGGTATTCTAGAATGCAGCCCATGTAGCTTATAATATACAACGTATTCATGAAGAATAGGTAAAATCTGACTTTATTTTTGTAAAGAATCATATAAATATTTGCTTCCGTGCCCGAATTTCATAATTCTTCAACATATTTTAGCTAAAAGAAAACATTGCAACAAGAAAATTGCTATTTCAAGTGTGGTAGGTATTGTAGAATCCAGCCCGTGTAGCTTCCAAATTCAACGTATTCTTTAAAATGACACCCGAAACTGAATAATTATTATCTGAATAGTACCACGTTATGGTCACTTTTGCATGTCCAATGCTAAATTTGTCCATAGTATAGATCCAAAAGCTTATATATGAATGTTTTAACAAAAATATCCATTACAAGAATAAGTAAAATCTAAGTTTATTTTTGTAAAAAATCATATAAATATTTGCTTCCGCGCCCGAGTTTTATAATTTTTCATCATATTTTAGCTAAAAGAAAACATTGCAACAAGAAAATTGCTATTTCAAGTGTGGTAAGTATTCTAGAATCCAGCCCATGAAGCTTACAATATACAACGTATTCATCAAGAATAGGTAAAATCTGACTTTATTTTTGTAAAGAATCATATAAATATTTGCTGCCGTGCCCGCATTTTATAATTCTTTATCATATTTTAGCTAAAAGAAAACATTGCAACAAGAAAATTGCTATTTCAAGTGTGGTAGGTAATCCAGATTCCAGCCCATGTAGCTTATAATATACAACATATTCATCAAGAAAAGTTAAAATCTGAATTAATTTTTTAAAAAATCATATAAATATTTGCTTCCGCGCCTGAATTTCATAATTTTTCATCATATTTTAGCTATAAGAAAACATTGCAACAAGAAAATTGCAATTTCATGTGTGGTAGTTTTTCTATAATCCAGCCCATATATACAACGTATTCTTCAAGAAAAGGTAATATCTGACTTTATTTTTGTAAAAAATCATATAAATATTTGCATCCGCGCCCGAGTATTATAATTTTTCATCATATTTTAACTAAAAGAAAACATTGCAACAAGAAAATTGCTATTTCAAGTGTGGTAAGTATTCTAGAATCCAGTTCATGTAGCTTACAATATACAACTTATTCATCAAGAATAGGTAAAATCTGACTTTATTTTTGTAAAGAATTATATAAATATTTGCTGCCGTGCCCGCATTTTATATTTCTTCATCATATTTTAGCTAAAAGAAAACATTGCAACAAGAAAATTGCTATTTCATGTGTGGTAGGTAATCTAGAATCCAGCCCATGTAGCTTATAATATACAACATATTCATCAAGAAAAGTTAAAATCTGTCATAATTTTTGTAAAAAATCATATAAATATTTGCTTCCGCGCTAGAATTTTATAATTTTTTATTATATTTTAGCGTAAAGACAACATTGCAACAAGAAAATTGCTATTTCAAGTGTGGTAGGTATTCTAGAATCCAGCCCATGTAGCTGAAAATATACAACGTATTCATCAAGAAAAGGTAAAATCTGACATTATTTTTGTAAAAAATCATATAAATATTTGCTTCTGCGCCCGAATTTTATAATTTTTCATCATATTTTAGCTAAAAGAAAACATTGCAACAAGAAAATTGCTATTTCAAGTGTGGTAGGTAATCTAGAATCCAGCCCATGTAGCTTATAAAATACAACATATTCATCAAGAAAAGTTAAAATCTGTCTTTATTTTTGTAAAAAATCATATAAATATTTGTTTCCGTGTCCGCATTTTATAATTTTTCATCATATTTTAGCTATAAGAAAACATTGCAACAAGAAAATTGCTATTTCAAGTGTGGTAGGTATTCTAGAATCCAGCCCATATATACAACGTATTCTTCAAGAAAAGGTAAAATCTGACTTTATTTTTGTAAAAAAATCATATAAATATTTGCTTCCGCGACCGAATTTTATAATTCTTTATCATATTTTAGCTAAAAGAAAACATTGCATCAAGAAAATTGCTATTTCAACTGCGGTAGGTATTCTAGAATCCAGCCCATGTAGCTTACAATATACATGGTATTCATTAAAATGACACCCGAAAATTGAATGTTTGTTATCTGATTGGTACCACGTTATGGTCACTTTTGCATGTCCAATGAAAAATTATCTATAGTATAGATCCTAAAGCATGAATATGAATGTTTAACAAAAATATCCATTTCAAGAATAAGTAAAATCTGACTTTATTTTTGTAAAAAATCATATAAATATTTGCTTCCGCGCCTGAATTTTATAATTCTTTATCATACTTTAGCTAAAAGAAAATATTGCAACAAGAAAGTTGCTATTTTAAGTGTGGTAGTGAAGCAGTACTGCTCGCATGTATAATTTTGTTATTAATAATATTATAAATAACCGTTATTATAATATAAACATTTTAACAATAATTTCACACAGGAATTTTTGTGATATTCATTTATACTTTTAACCTGAACAGTGTAACCAAAGTATAAATGAAGTCTTTATTATACACAAGTCTATGATTATTTGTTTACGTTTCTATGCAGGCCAAGATAGGTAATATTAGTGTAGGGTACGCAGCCACTTGAAACAACAACACTCATGAGGTGGAATCCCGTAGCACGCGCGAACTGTTTATTTTATACACTCTTTCATTCACATAGGGATTAAGACAAAGAAGTTAGCGTGTAGCCAAGTGAGATGGAATATTCTAAATATTCTTGAATACTCTACGATCACGTGCTTGGATTATGGACCACCTCCGACACACCATAGTCCTGAAGGAGTGAAGAGGGATATTTTCGTATAAAACTCGAGTCAAAAGTTGAGCTCGAGGAGTCGTATCCAGGGCTCCACTCATGCTTGGCTTGTCCGAGGTGAGACCAACCCTTACCCTTTGAAACCGCTGTCATGACGCAGCTGTGGCACTGTCACGGCACCATGATAAGCATTCCTTCACACTATATCGTCTCTGACGCAGCTGTGGCTCTGTCACGGCACCAAGACGACCTAGTGCATCCTCGAAGCCGCTGTCATGACGCAGCTGTGGCACTGTCACGGCACCATGACAAGCATTTCTCCACACTATATCGTCCCTGACGCAGCTGTGGCCCTGTCACGGCACCAAGACGACCTAGTGCATACTCTGAAACCGTCCCCGAATCTATATCTAATAATTTCCCAACATTTTCGTGTCGACTCGGACAAGCTAGGTATGTGTTTGTTATATTTTTATATATATGTTCATTATGGTTGTCACAATGATATTATGTTTTTACTAAATATGACTGCTCTAATATTGGTTGTGTAACAATTGTAATTTGCGAGATTTTGTGCTCTGCACAAACTCTCAAGCTCAAGAATGTGCCGTATAAGCACGAACGAACGTTCACTTGGGTATAAATAAACAATACACAACCGTGGTGCGGCACCGGCACCACGAGGAGCGTGCGACCACTCAGTGGTAATCGCTTTAGACTCGCCAGCTCAGCTGGGTGTCTACCCTAAAACAACGGCCCTCAGGCAATGCCGAGCGCCCCCAGAAACAAAAGATATAAGAGCAACGGTATTCCGGCTCTGCAATAAACAATAAAACCCACGCAAACCAACACACACACACTTACAACTGTAAATGACTTCCAATATAAGTTTGGTCACAATAAATCAATTCTACCATAAATAGTTATAATAAATTATTGGGACAACTCTTTCTGAATTGAATACAATATTGTTATATAATTGTTATATTGTCAAATTGTCTCTCTACCTGGGGTTTTGGCTGTGGTTTCCCTCAGGTTCATAAGGTGAATACCAGAGAGCGTAATATTCCACAGCACTCTACGATTTTCTTAATTATAAATAAATGCACAAGATAGATATTTTGTCTGTCTTTTGGAGTGAATATCATTCTTTTATTTTATCAAATACCTGTCCCGATTCCTCCACTTTTAACAGCTTCTCTGTATTACGACGATGAAGGGTTACTTATTTAAATAAACACAACGTAGGGTAAGTTAAACCTGCTACTAGATGATGTTTGGCTAAAATATAATTGTATGAACGAAGGAGGTGGGTACGTACTGTTACAGTAGGTATTTTAGAAACCAGTCCATGTAGCTTACAATTTACAACGTATTCATCAAGAATAAGTATAATCTGACTTTATTTTTGTAAAAAATCATATAAATATTTGCTTCCGCGCCCGAATTTTATAACTGTTCATCATATTTTAGCTAAAAGAAAACATTGCAACAAGAAAATTGCTATTTCAAGTGTGGTAGGTATTCTAGAATCCAGCCCATGTAGCTTACTATATACAACGTATTCATGAGGAATAGGTAAAATCTGACTTTATTTTTGTAAAGAATCATATAAATATTTGCTACCGTGCCCGAATTTTATAATTCTTCATCATATTTTAGCTAAAAGAAAACATTGCAACAAGAAAATTGCTATTTCAAGTGTGGTAGGTATTCTAGAATCCAGCATATGTAGATTACAATATACAACGTATTCATTAAAATGACACCCGAAAATTAAATGTTTATTATCTGATTGGTACCACGTTATGGTCACTTTTGCATGTCCAAAGCTAAAATTATCCCTAGTATAGATCCTAAATCATGAATATGAATGTTTTAACAAAAATATCCATTTCAAGAATAGGTTAAATCTGACTTTATTTTTGTAAAAAATCATATAATTATTTGCTTCCGCGGCCGAATTTTATAATTCTTAAACTTATTTTAGCTAAAAGAAAACATTACAACAAGGAAATTGCTATTTCATCTGTGGTAGGTATTCTAGAATCCAGCCCATGTAACTTACAATATACATCGTATTCATTAAAATGACACCCGAAAATTAAATGTTTATTATCTGATTGGTACCACGATATGGTCACTTTTGCATGTCCATTGTTAAAATTATCCATAGTATAGATCCTAAAACATGAATATGAATGTTTTAACAAAAATATCCATTTCAAGAATAGGTAAATTCTGACTTTATTTTTGTAAAAAATCATATAAATATTTGCTTCCGCGCCCGAATTTTATAATTCTTTATCATATTTTAGCTAAAAGAAAACATTGCAACAAGAAAATTGCTATTTCAAGTGTGGTAGGTATTCTAAAATCCAGCCTATGTAGCTTACAATATACAACGTATTCATCAAGAAAAGGTAAAATCTGACTTTATTTTTGTAAAAAAATTATATAAATATTTGCTTCCGCGCCTGAGTTTTATAGTTCTTCATCAAATTTTAGCTAACAGAAAACATTGCAACATGAAAATAGCTATTTCAAGTGAGGTAGGTATTCAAGAATCCAGTTCATGTAGCTTACAAAATACAACGTATTCATTAAAATGACACTCGAAAATTGAATGTTTATTATCTGATTGGTGCCACGTTTTGGTCACATTTGTATGTCCAATGCTCTAAACCATCCATAGTATAGATCCTAAAGCATGAATATGAATGTTTTAACAAAAATATCCATTTCAAGAATAAGTAAAATCTGACTTAATTTTTGTAAAAAATCATATAAATATTAGCTTCCGCGCCCGAATTTTATAATTCTTTATTATATTTTAGCTAAAAGAAAACATTGGAACAAGATAATTGCTATTTCAAGTGTGGTAGATATTCTAAAATCCAGCCCACGGAGCTTAAAATATACAACTTATGCATCAAGAATAGGTAAAATCTGACTATATTTTTGTAAAAAATCATATAAATATTTGCTTCCGCGCCCGAATTTTATAATTCTTTATCATATTTTAGCTAAAACAAAACATTTCAACAAGAAAATTGCTATTTCAAGTGTGGTAGATATTCTAAAATCCAGCCCATGTAGCTTACAATAAACAACGTATTCATTAAAATGACACCCGATAATTAAATGTTTATTATTTGATTGGTACTACGTTATGGTCACTTTTGTATGTCCAATGCTAAAATTATCCAGAGTATAGATCCTAAAGCATGAATATGAATGTTTTAACAAAAATATTCATTTCAAGAATAGGTAAAATCTGACTTTATTTTTGTAAAAAATCATATAAATACTTGCTTCCGCGCCCGTATTTTATAATTCTTTATCTTATTTTAGCTAAAAGAAAACATTGCAACAAGAAAATTGCTATTTCAAGTGTGGTAGGTATTCTAGAATCCAGCCCATGTAGTTTACAATATACATCGTATGCATCAAGAAAAGGTAAAATCTGACTTTATTTTTGTAAAAAATCATATAAATATTTGCTTCCGCGGCCGAATTTTAAAACTTTTCATCATATTTTAGCTAAAAGAAAACATTGCAACAAGAAAATTGCTATTTCAAGTGTGGTAGGTATTCTAGAATCCAGCCCATGTAGCTTACTATATACAACGTATTCATGAGGAATAGGTAAAATCTGACTTTATTTTTGTAAAGAATCATATAAATATTTGCTGCCGTGCCCGAATTTTATAATTTTCATCATATTTTAGCTAAAAGAAAACATTGCAACAAGAAAATTGCTATTTCAAGTGTGGTAGGTATTCTAGAATCCAGCCCATGTAGCTTACAGTTTACCACGTATTCATCAAGAAAAGGTAAAATGTGACTTTATTTTTGTAATAAATCATATAAATATTTGCTTCCGCGCCCGAATATTATAATTCTTCATCATATTTTAACTAGAAGAAAACATTGTAACAAGAAAATTGCTATTTCAAGTGTGGTAGGTATTCTAGAAACCAGCCCATTTAGCTTACAATACAGGGTGAATACTGAAAACCTTGACATAGGGATATACATAAAATCGGGTGTATATGGTATCGTTAGTTAGATTACGTAATTTTGCATCAAATAAAACCAAATGATATGTAATATGGCCTTTTCTAACTGAAATATTTTATAAAATAAATTGTATTTTGTAGGTTACCCTTCATATTTTCGAATAAGAAACGTCAAAAACAAAATGCTATATTGCCGAGTGGATACGAGGGCTGATTCATAACATAAATAATTTACAAGACCTGATTCGAGGCCACCTCGACTCTATTTTTTTTAAATTAAATTAAACTAAAAATATCATGTTTCGAAACATGAAATACAAAATTATACACCAAAAACTTAATTCGAATTAATTGTTAAGTTTGACAGACAGCAAATAATAATTCTATTAAATATATTATTGTTTTTTATTTATCAAAATATGAATATTGTTATTGTATTAAAATAGTCATATATAATAAAGATATTTTAAGCATAATTTAATTAAAAAAAAGTAGGGCGGAGGTGGTCTCGAACCATGTCTTGTAGATTATTTATGTTATGAATCAGCCCTCGTATCCACTCGGCTATGGAGCATTTTGTTTTTGACGTTTTTTATTCGATAAATATGAAGAATAACCTTCAAAATACAATTTATTTTATTAAATATTTCAGTTAGAAAAGACCATATTACACAACATTTGGTTCTAATAGATGCAAAATTAAGTAATCTAACTAACGATATCATATACACCCGATTTTATTTAACTGGACAGATAAAAACAGCGAAAAACTGTTTTCCCGTGTTATTTCCCTATGTCAAGGTTTCCAGTATTCATCCTGTAAACAACGTATTCATTAAAATGACCCTCGAAAATTGAATGTTTATATTCTGATTAGTACCACGTTTTGGTCACTTTTGCATGTCTAATGCTAAAATCAACAATAATATATATCCTAAAGCATGAATATGAATGTTTTAAAAAATATATCCAATTTAAGAATAGGAAAATCTGACTTTATTTTTGTAAAAAACCTATAAACATTTGCTTCCGCGCCCGAATTTTGTAATTCTTCATCATATTTTAGCTAAAAGAAAACATTGCAACATGAAAATTGCTATGTCAAATGTGGTAGGTAATCTAGAATCCAGCCCATGTAGCTTGCAATATGCAACGTGTTCATTAAAATGACACCCGAAAATTAAATGTATATTATCTGATTAGTACCACGTTATTTTCAATTTGCATATCCAATGTTAAAACTATCCATAATATAGATCCTAAAGCAGGAATATGAATGTTGTAACAAAAATATCCATTCCAAGAATAATTAAAATCTGAATTTTTTTTGTATAAAATCATATAAATATCTGCTTCCGCGCCTGAATTTTATAATTCTTCATCATATTTGAGCTAAAAGAAAACATTGCAACAAGAAAATTAATATTTCAAGTGTGGTAGGTATTCTAGAATCCAGCCCTTGAAGCTTACAATATACAACGTATTCATTAAAATGACACCCGAAAATTGAATGTTTATTATCTGATTGGTACCACGTTATGTTTACTTTTGCAAGACTAATGCTAAAATTATCCATAGTATAGGTCCAAAAGCAAGTATATGAATGTTTTAACAAAAATATCCATTTCAAGAATAGGTAATATCTGACTTTATTTTTGTAAAAAATCATATAAATATTTGCTTCCGCGCCCAAATTAAATAATTTTTTATCATATTTTAGCGAAAAGAAAACATTGCAATAGGAAAATTGCTATTTCAATTGTGGTACTTATTCTAGAATCCAGCCCATGTAGCTTACAATATACAAATTATTCATCAAGAAAATGTAAAATCTGACATTATTTTAGTAAAAAATCATATAAATATTTGCTTTCGCGCCCGAATTTTATATTTCTTCATCATATTTAAGCTAAAAGAAAACATTGGAACAAGATAATTGCTATTTCAAGTGTGGTAGTTATTCTAAAATCCAGCCCATGGAGCTTAAAATATACAACGTATGCATCAAGAATAGGTATAATCTGACTTTATTTTTGTAAAAAATCATATAAATATTTGCTTCCGCGCCCGAATTTTATAATTCTTCATTATATTTTAGCTAAAAGAAAACATTGCAACAAGAAAATTGCAATTTCAAGTGTGGCAGGTATACTAGAATCCAGCCCATGTAGCTTACAATATACAACGTATTCATAAAGAAACGGTAAAATCTGACTTTATTTTTGTAAAAAAATCATATAAATATATGCTTCCGCGCCCAAATTTTATAATTTTTCATAATATTTTAGCTAAAAAAAAAAACAAAAAACATTGCAACAAGAAAATTGCTATGTGAGATTTTACCTATACTTGAAATGGATATTTTTGTTAAAACATTCATATACATTCTTTTGGACCTATACTAGGATAATTTTAGCATTGGACATGCAAAAGTGACCATAACGTGGTACCAATCAGATAATAAACATTTAATTTTTGCGTGTCATTTTAATGAATAAGTTGTAAATTGCAAGCTACATGGGCTGGATTCTAAAATACCTACCACACATGTAATAGCAATTTTCTTGTTGCAATGCTTTCTTTTGCTAAAATATGATAAAGAATTATAAAATTCGGGCACGGAAGCAAATATTTATATGATTTTTTACAAAAATAAAGTTAGATATTACCTATTCATGATGAATAAGTTGTATATTGTAAGCTACATGGGCTGGATTCTAGAATACCTACCTCACTTGAAATAGCAATTTTCTTGTTGCAATGTTTTCTTTTAGCTAAAATATGATAAAGAATTATAAATTTCGGGCACGGAAGCAAATATTTATATGAGTTTTTACAAAAATTAAGTCAAATTTTACCTATTCTTGATGAATACGTTGTATATTGTAAGCTACATGGACTGGATTCTAGAATACCTACTACACTTGAAATAGCAATTTTCTTGTTGCAATGTTATCTTTTAGCTAAAATATGATGAAAAATTATAAAATTCGGGCGCGGAAGCAAATATTTATATGATTTTTTACATAAAATATAGTCAGATTTTACCTATTCTTGAAATGGATAGTTTTGTTAAAACATTCATACACATGCTTTTGGACCTATACTATGGATAATTTTAGCATTGGACATGCAAAAGTGATCATAACTTGGTACCAATCAGATAATAAACTTTTAATTTTCGGGTGTCATTTTAATGAATACGTTGTATATTGTAAGCTACATGGGCTGGATTCTAGAATACCTGCCACATTTGAAATAGCAATTTTCTTGTTGCAATGTTTTCATTTTGCTAAAATATAATGAAGAATTATGATATTCGGGCGCGGAAGCAAATATCTATATGATTTTTTACAAAAACAAAGGCAGATTTTACCTTATCTTGATGAATACGTTGTATATTTTGTATAGGCTAGAATCTAGAATACCCACCAAACTTGAAACAACAATTTTCTTGTTGCACTGTTTTCTTTTAGCTAAAATATGATAAGGAATTATAAAAAACGGGCGCGGAAGCAAATATTTATATGATTTTTTACAAAAACAAAGTCAGATTTTACCTTATCTTGATGAATACGTTGTATATTGTGCATAGGCTAGATTCTAGAATACCCACCAAACTTGAAACAAAAATTTTCTTGTTGCAATGTTTTTTTTTAGCTAAAATATGATAAAGAATTATAAAATTCGGTCGCGGAAGCAAATATTTATATGATGTTTTACAAAAATAAAGTCAGATTTTACCTATTCTTGATGAATACGTTGTATATTGTAAGCTACATGTGCTGGATTCTAGAATACCTACCACACTTGAAATAGCAATTTTCTTGTTGCAATGTTTCCTTTTAGCTGACATATGATGAAAAATTGTAAAATTCGGGCGCGGAAGCAAATATTTATGACTTTTAACAAAAAAAAGTCAGATTTTACCTTTTCTTGATGAATACGTTGTATATTGTAAGCTACATGGGCTGGATTCTAGAATACCCACCACACTTGAAACAGCAATTTTCTTGTTGCAATTTTTTCTTTTAGCTATAATATGATAAAATATTATAATATTCGGGTGCGGAATCAAATATATATATGAATTTTTTATAAAAATAATGTCAGATTTTACCTATTTTTGATGAATACGTTGTATATTGTAAGCTACATGTGCTGGATTCTAGAATACCTACCACACTTAAAATAGCAATTTTCTTGTTGCAATGTTTACTTTTAGCAAAAATATGATGATAAATTATAAAATTCGGGCGCGGAAGGAAATATTTATATGATTTTATTACATTTTTTACAAAAACAAAGTCAGATTTTACCTTATCTTGATGAATACGTTGTATATTGTGCATAGACTAGATTCTAGAATACCTTCCAAACTTGAAATAGCAATTTTCTTGTTGCGATGTTTTCTTTTAGCTAAAATATGATGAAAAATTATAATATTCGGGCGCGGAAGCAAATATTTATATGATTTTTTACAAAAATAATGTCAGATTTTACCTATTTTTGATGAATACGTTGTATATTGTAAGCTACATGGGCTTGAATCTAGAATACCTACCACACTTGAGATAGCAATTTTCTTGTTACAATGTTTTCTTTTACCTAAAATTTGATGAAAAATTATAAAATTTGGGCGCGGAAGCAAATATTTTTATCATTTTTTACAAAAATAAAGTCAGATTTTACCTATTCTTGATGAAGACGTTGTGTATTGTAAGCTACTTGGGCTGGATTCTAGAATACCTACCACACTTGAAATAGCAATTTTCTTGTTGCAATGTTTTCTTTTAGCTAAAATATAATTAAAAATTATGAAATTCAGGGGCGGAAGTAAATATTTACATGATTTTTTACAAAAATAATGTCAGATTTTACCTATTCTTGAAATGGATATTTTTGTTAAAACATTCATATACATGCTTTTGGACCTATACTATGGATAATTTTAGCATTGGACATGCAAAAGTGACCATACGGTGGTACCAATCAGATAATAAACATTCATTTTCAGGTGTCATTTGAATACGTTGTATATTGTAAGCTACATGGGCTAGATTCTAGAATACCTACCAGACTTGCAATAGCAATGTTCTTGTTGCAATGTTTTCTTTTAGCTAAAATATGATAAAGAATCATAATATTCGGGCGCGGAAGCTAATATTTATATGATTTTTTACAAAAATAATATCAGATTTTACCTATTCTTCATGAATACGTTGTATATTGTAAGCTACATGGGCTGGATTCTAGAATACCTACCACCCTTGAGATAGTAATTTTCTTGTTGCAATATTTTCTTTTAGCTAAAATATGATGACGAATTATAAAATTCGAGCGCGGAAGCAAATATCTATAAGATTTTTTACAAAAATAAAGTCATATTTTACCTATTCTTGACAAATACGTTGTATATTGTAAGCTAAATGTGCTGGAATCTAGAATACCTACCACACTTAAAATAGCAATTTTCTTGTAGCAATGTTTTCTTTTAGCTAAAATATAATATAAAATTATAAAATTCCGACGCGGGAGCAAATATTTATATGATTCTTTACAAAAATTATGTCAGATTTTACCTATTCTTGAAATGGCTATTTTTGTTAAAACATTCTTATACATGCTTTTGGACGTATACTATGGATAATTTTAGCATTGGACATGCAAAAGTGACCATAACTTGGTACCAATTAATAATAAACATTTAATTTTCGGGTGTAATTTTAATGAATACGTTGTATGTTGTAAGCTACATGGGCTGGATTCTAGAATACCTACCATACTTTAAATAGCAATTTTCTTGTTGCAATGTTTTCTCTTAGCTAAAATATGATGAAAAATTACAAAATTTGGGCCCGGAAACAAATATTTATATGATTTTTTACAAAAATAAAGTCAGATTTTACTTATTCTTGAAATTTATATTTTTCTTAAAACATTCATATACCTGCATTTGGACGTATACTATGGATAATTTTAGCATTGGACATGCAAAAGTGTCCATAACTTGGTACCAACCAGATAATAAACATTTAATTTTCGGGTGTCATTTTAATGAATACGTTGTATATTGTCAGCTACATGGGCTGGATTTATAGAATACCTACCACACTTGAAATAGCAATTTTCTTGTTGCAATGTTTTCTTTTAGCTAAAATATGATGAAAAGTTATAGAATTCGGGCACGGAATCAAATATTTATATGATTTTTTACAAATATAATGTCAGATTTTACCTATTTTTTATGAATACGTTGTATATTGTAAGCTACATGGGGTGGGTTCTAGAATACCTACCACACTTGAAATAGCAATTTTCTTGTTGCAATGTTTTCTTTTAGCTAAAATATGATGAAGAATTATAAAATTCGGGGGCGGAAGAAAATATTTATATGATTTTTTACAAATATAAAGTCAGATTTTACCTATTCTTGAAATGGATATTTTTGTTAAAATAGACATATACATGCTTTTGGACCTATACTATGGATAATTTTAGCATTGGACAATTAAAAGTGACCATAATATAGTACCAACCAGATAATAAACATTTAATTTTCGGGTGTCATTTAAATGAATACTTTATATATTGTAAGCTACATGGGCTGGATTTTATAAAGCCTACCACACTTGAAATAGCAATTTTCTTGTTGCAATGTTTTCTTTTAGCTAAAATATGATAAAAAATTATAAAATTCGGGCGCGAAATCTAATATTTATATCATTTTTTACAAAAATAAAGTCAGATTTTACCTATTCTTGATGAATACGTTGTATATTGTAAGCAACATGGGCTGGATTCTAGAATACCTACCGCACTTGAAACAGCAATTTTCTTGTTGCATTGTTTTCTTTTAGCTGAAATATGATAAAAAATTATAAAAGTCGGGCGCGGAAGCAAATATTTATATCATTTTTCACAAAAATAAATTCAGATTTTACATATTCTTGATGAGTACGTTATATATTGTAACCTACATGGGCTGGATTCTAGAATACCTACCACACTTAAAATAGCAATTTTCTTGTTGCAATGATTTTTTTAGCTAAAATATGATGACGAATTATAAAATTCGTGCGCAGAAGCTAATATTTATATGATTTGTGACAAAAATAAAGTCAGATTTTACCTATTTTTGATGAATACGTTGTATTTTGTAAGCTACGTGGGCTGGATTCTAGAATACCTACCACACTTGAAATAGCAATTTTCTTGTTGCAATGTTTTCTTTTAGCTAAAATATGATGAAAAATTATAAAATTCAGGCGCGGAAGCAAATATTTATATGATTTTTTAAAAAAATAAAGTCAGATTTTACCTATTCTTGAAATGGTATTTTTGTTAAAACATTCATATACATGCTTTTCGACCTATACTATGGATAATTTTAGCATTAGACATGCAAAAGTGACCATAACTTGGTACCAATCAGATAATAAACATTTAATTTTCGGGTGTCATTTTAATAAATACGTTGTATATTGTAAGCTACATGGGCTGGATTCTAAAATAACTAACACACTGGAAATAGCAGTTTTCTTGTTGCAATGTTTTCTTTTAACTAAAATATGATGAAAAATTATAAAATTCGGGCGCGGAAGCAAATATTTAAATAATTTTTTACAAAAATGAAGTCATGTTTTACCTATTTTTGATGAATACGTTGTATATTGTAAGCTAGTTGGGCTGGATTCTAGTATACCTACCACACATGAAATAGCAATTTTTTTGTTGCAATGTTGTCTTTTAGCTAAAATATGAAAAAAAAATTATAAAATTCTGGCGCGGAAGCAAATATTTATACCATTTATTATAAAAATAAAGTCAGATTTTACCTATTTTTGATGAATAGTTGTATATTGTAAGCTACATGGGCTGGATTGTAGAATACCTACCACACTTAAAATAGCAATTTTTTTGTTGCAATGTTTTCTTTTAACTAAAATATAATAAAAAAATATAAAATTCGGGCGCGGAAGCAAATATTTATATGATTTTTTCAAAAATTAAATCAGATTTTACCTATTCTTAAAATGGCTATTTTTGATAAAACATTCTTATACATGCTTTTGGACTAAACTTAAGATAATTTTAGCATTGGACATGCAAAAGTGACCATAACTTGGTACCAATCAGATAATAAACATTTAATTTTCGGGTGTTATTTTAATGAATACGTTGTATATTTTTAACTACATGGGCTGGATTCTAGAATACCTACCACACTTGAAATAGCAATCTTCTTGTTGCAATGTTTTCTTTTAGCTAAAATATGATGAAAAATTATAAAATTCGGGCGGGGAAGCAAATATTTATATGATTTTTTACAAAAATAAAGTCAGATTTTACTTTTTCTTGATGAATACTTTGTATTTTGTAAGCTACATGGGCTGGATTCTAGAATACCTACGACACTTGAAATAGCAATTTTTTTGTTGCAATGTTTTCTTTTAACCAAAATATGATGAAAAATTATAAAATTCGGGCGGGGAAGCAAATATTTAAATGATTTTATACAAAAATATAGTCAGATTTTACCTATTCTTAATGAATACGTTGTATATTGTAAGCTACATGGGCTGGATTCTAGAATACCTACCACCCTTGAAATAACAATTTTCTTGTTGTAGTGTTATCTTTTAACTAAAATATGATGAAAAATTATAAAATTCGGGCGCGGAAGCAAATATTTATTTGATTTTTTACATAAAATATAGTCAGATTTTACCTATTCTTGAAATAGATATTTTTGTTAAAACATTCATATACATGCTTTTGGACCTATACTATGGATAATTTAAGCATTGGACATGCAAAAGTGATCATAACTTGGTACCAATCAGATAAGAAACCTTTAATATTCGGGTGTCATTTTAATGAATACGTTGTATATTGAAAGCTAGATGAGCTGGATTCTAGAATACCTGCCACATTTGAAATATCAATTTTCTTGTTGCAATGTTTCTTTTAGCTAAAATATGATTAAAAATTATGAAATTCAGGCGCGGAAGTAAATATTTATATGATTTTTTACAAAAATAATGTCAGATTTTACTTATTTTTGATGAATACGTTGTATATTGTAAGCTACATGTGCTGGATTCTAGAATACCTACCACACTTAAAATAGCAATTTTCTTGTTGCAATGTTTACTTTTAGCAAAAATATGATGAAAAATTATAAAATTCGGGCGCGGAAGCAAATATTTATATGATTTTTTACAAAAATAAAGTCAGATTTTACGTATTTTTGATGAATACGTTGTATATTGTAAGCTACATGGGCTGGATTTTTAGAATACCTACCACACTTGAAATAGCAATTTTCTTGTTGCGATGTTTTCTTTTAGCTAAAATATGATGAAAAATTATAATATTCGGGCGCGGAAGCAAATATTTATATGATTTTTTACATAAATAATGTCAGATTTTACCTATTTTTGATGAATACGTTGTATATTGTAAGCTACATGGGCTGGATTCTAAAATACCTACCACACTTGAGATAGCAATTTTCTTGTTACAATGTTTTCTTTTAGCTAAAATTTGATGAAAAATTATAAAATTCGGGCGCGGAAGCAAATATTTATATGATTTTTTACAAAAATAAAGTCAGATTTTACGTATTTTTGATGAATACGTTGTATATTGTAAGCTACATGGGCTGGATTCTAGAATACCTACCACACTTGATATAGCAATTTTCTTGTTGCAATGTTTTCCTTTAGCTAAGATAGAATAAAAATTATAAAATTCGGGCGCGGAAGCAAATATTTATATCATTTTTTACAAAAATAAAGTCAGATTTTACCTATTCTTGATGAATACGTTGTGTATTGTAAGCTACTTGGGCTGGATTCTAGAATACCTACCACACTTGAAACAGCAATTTTCTTGTTGCAATGTTTTCTTTTAGCTAAATTATGATGAAAAATTATAAAATTCGGGCGCGAAAGCAAATATTTATATGATTTTTTGAAAAATAAAGTCAGATTTTACCTATTCTTGAAATTGATATTTTTGTTAAAACATTCATATACATGCTTTTGGACGTATACTATGGATAATTTTAGCATTGGACATGCAAAAGTGTCCATAACTTGGTACCAACCAGATAATAAACATTTAATATTCGGGTGTCATTTTAATGAATACGTTGTATATTGTAAGCTACCTGGGCTGGATTTTAAAAATACCTACCACACTTGAAATAGCAATTTTCTTGTAGAAATGTTTTCTTTTAGCTAAGATATGATGAAAAATTATAAAGTTCGGGCACGGAAGCAAATATTTATATGATTTTTTACAAAAATAATGTCAGATTTTACCTATTTTTGATGAATACATTGTATATTGTAAGCTACATGGGCTTTATTATAGAATACCTACCACACTTGAAATAGTAATTTTCTTGTTGCAATGTTTTCTTTTAGCTAAAATATGATGACGAATTATAAAATTCGGGCGCGGAAGCAAAAATCTATAAGATTTTTTACAAAAATAAAGACATATTTTACCTATTCTTGACAAATACGTTGTATATTGTAAGCTAAATGTGCTGGAATCTAGAATACCTACCACACTTGAAATAGCAATTTTCTTGTAGCAATGTTTTCTTTTAGGTAAAATATAATATAAAATTATAAAATTCCGACGCGGGAGCAAATATTTATATGATTCTTAACAAAAATAAAGTCAGATTTTACCTATTCTTGAAATGGCTATTTTTGTTAAAACATTCTTATACATGCTTTTGGACGTATACTATGGATAATTTTAGCATTGGACATGCAAAAGTGACCATAACTTGGTACCAATTAATAATAAACATTTAATTTTCGGGTGTAATTTTAATGAATACGTTGTATTTTGTAAGCTAGATGGGCTGGATTCTAGAATACCTACCAGACTTGAAATAGCAATGTTCTTGTTACAATGTTTTCTTTTAGATAAAATATGATAAAGAATTATAATATTCGGGCGCGGAAGCTAATATTTATATGATTTTTTCTAAAAATAATATCAGATTTTACCTATTCTTCATGAATACGTTGTATATTGTAAGCTACCTGGGCTGGTTTTTTAAAATACCTACCACACTTGAAATAGCAATTTTCTTGTAGCAATGTTTTCTTTTAGCTAAAATATGATGAAAAATTATAAAATTCGGGCACAGAAGCAAATATTTATATGATGTTTTACAAAAATAATCTCAGATTTTATCTATTTTTGATGAATACGTTGTATATTGTAAGCTACATGGGCTGGATTCTAGAATACCTAACACACTGGAAATAGCAGTTTTCTTGTTGCAATGTTTTCTTTTAACTAAACTATGATGAAAAATTATAAAATTCGGGCGCGGAAGCATATATTTATATGATTTTTTACAAAAATAAAGTCATATTTTACCTATTTTTGATAAATACGTTGTATATTGTAAGCTAGTTGTGCTGGATTCTAGTATACCTACCACACTTGAAATAGCAATTTTTTTGTTGCAATGTTTTCTTTTAGCTAAAATATAAAAAAAAATTATTAAATTCGGGCGCGGAAGCAAATATTTATATCATATTTTATAAAAATAAAGTCAGATTTTACCTATTTTTGATGAATACGTTGTGTATTGTAAGCTACATGGACTGGATTCTAGAATACCTACCACACTTGAAATAGCAATTTTTTTGTTGCAATGTTTTCTTTTAACTAAAATATGATGAAAAAATATAAAATTCGGGCGCGGAAGCAAATATTTATATGATTTTTTACAAAAATTAAATCAGATTTTACCTATTCTTGAAATGTCTATTTTTGATAAAACATTCTTATACATGCTTTTGGACTAAACTTAAGATAATTTTAGCATTGGACATGCAAAAGTGACCTTAACTTGGTACCTATCAGATAATAAACATTTAATTTTCGGGTGTTATTTTAATGAATACGTTGTATATTTTAAGCTACATGGGCTGGATTCTAGAATACCTACCACACTTGAAATAGCAATCTTCTTGTTGCAATGTTTTCTTTTAGCTAAAATATGATGAAAAATTATAATACTCGGGCGCGGAAACAAATATTTATATGATTTTTTACAAAAATAAAGTCAGACTTTACTTTTTCTTGATGAATACTTTGTATATTGTAAGCTACATGGGCTCGATTCTAAAATACCTACGACACTTGAAATAGCAATTTTATTGTTGCAATGTTTTTTTTAACTAAATTATTATGAAAAATTATAAAATTCGGGCGCGGAAGCAAATATTTATATGATTTTTTACAAAAATAATCTCAGATTTTATCTATTTTTGATGAATACGTTGTATATTGTAAGCTACATGGGCTGGATTCTAGAATACCTAACACACTGGAAATAGCAGTTTTCTTGTTGCAATGTTATCTTTTAACTAAAATATGATGAAAAATTATAAAATTCGGGCGCGGAAGCTAATATTTATATGATTTTTTACAAAAATAATTTCAGATTTTACCTATTCTTCATGAATACGTTGTATATTGTAAGCTACATGGGCTGGATTCTAGAATACCTACCACACTTGAAATAGCAATTTTCTTGTTGCAATGTTTTCTTTTAGCTAAATTATGATAAAAAATTATAAAATTCGGGCGCAAAAGCAAATATTTATATGATTTTTTGAAAAATAAAGTCAGATTTTACCTATTCTTGAAATTGATATTTTTGTTAAAACATTCATATACATGCTTTTGGACGTATACTATGGATAATTTTAGCATTGGACTTGCAAAAGTGTCCATAACTTGGTACCAACCAGATAATAAACATTTAATTTTCAGGTGTCATTTTAATGAATACGTTGTATATTGTAAGCTACCTGGGCTGGATTTTTAAAATACCTACCACACTTGAAATAGCAATTTTCTTGTAGCAATGTTTTCTTTTAGCTAAAATATGATGAAAAATTAAAAAATTCGGGCGCACAAACAAATACTTATATGATTTTTTACAAAAAAAAACTCAGATTTTATCTATTTTTGATGAATACGTTGTATATTGTAAGCTACATGGGCTGGATTCTAGAATACCTAACACACTTGAAATAGCAATTTTCTTGTTGCAATGTTTTCTTTTAGCTAAAATATGATGAAAAATCATAAAATTCGGGCTCGGAAGCAAATATTTATATAATTTTTTACAAAAATAAAGTCAGATTTTACATATTTTTGAAATGGATATTTTTGTTAAAACGTTCATAAACATGATTTTGGACCTATACTATGGATAAAATATGATGAAAAATTATAAAATTCGGGCGCAGAAGCAAATATTTATATGATTTTTTATAAAAATAAAGTCAGATTTTACCTATTTTTGATGAATACGTTGTATATTGTAAGCTACATGAGCTAGATTCTAGAATACCTACCAGACTTGAAATAGCAATTTTCTTGTTACAATGTTTTCTTTTAGCTAAAATATGATAAAGAATTATAATATTCGGTGGCGGAAGAAAATATTTATATGATTTTTTACAAATATAAAGTCTGATTTTACCTATTCTTGAAATGGTTATTTTTGTTAAAACAGACATATACATGCTTTTGGACCTATACTATGGATAATTTTAGCATTGGACATTTAAAAGTGACCATAACTTGGTACCAATCAGATAATAAACATTTAATTTTCAGGTGTTATTTTAATGAATACGTTGTATATTTTAAGCTACATGGGCTGGATTCTAGAATACCTACCACACTTGAAATAGCAATTTTCTTATTGGAATGTATTCTTTTAGCTAAATTATGATAAAAAATTATAAAATTCGAGCGCGGAAGCAAATATTAATAAGATTTTTTACAAAAATAAAGTCAGATTCTACCTTTTCTTGATGAATACTTTGTATATTGTAAGCTACATAGGCTGGATTCTAGAATATCTACCGCACTTGAAATAGCAATTTTCTTGTTGCAATGTTTTCTTTTAGCTAAAATATGATGAAAAATTATAAAATTCGGGCGCGGAAGCAAATATTTATATGATTTTTAACAAAAATAAAGTCAGATTTTAACTATTCTTGAAATGACTATTTTTGTTAAAAAATTCATAAACAAGCTTTTGGATCAATACTATGGATAATTTTAGCATTGGACATGCAAAAGTGATCATACCGTGGTACCAATCAGATAATAAACATTCATTTTCGAGTGTCACTTTAAAGAATACGTTGTATATTGTAAGCTACATGGGCTGGATTCTAGAATACCTACCACACTTGAAATAGCAATTTTTTTGTTGCAATGTTTTTTTTTTAGCTAAAATATGATGAAGAATTATAAAATTCGGGCGCGGAAGCAAATATTTTGTAACAAACTTGTAGACACCTTTGTAAATAATTATATTTTTTTAATTTGTATTTTTGTGAATTGATAGAGTTGGCGGAGTTTTTGTTGACAGATAAAAAACAAAAGAGAGTCAGGGGATGTTGATAGTAACACCCGACATGAAAAAGTGTTTGGATATTTAAACTAGTTGGAGAGTCAACGGTTAATCGTGAAGTTAGTGGTGTGAACTAGGCTCAAATCCAGAGTTATACCGTACCGATCCTGTTTTCACAACATCCTGCGAGATCCAACTCGTCCCGTTCCTGTTTCCGTCATATACTGCGAGATCCAGCTTTCTCTCACGATTCAGAGCTAAATTTAATTTATTTAAAATAATTATTGTTTATGTATGCAACAGTGTACAGAGAATCCTTATTATTTGTATTTCCATAAATTAATAAATCTGTCAATCTTGTTCCTATATTTCTGTTTTTAAATCTTACTACTACGGTGAGATTGTTACATTGGCGCCCAACTTGTAGGCTGAGTACACTGTTGTAGGTACTTAAACAATACTAGCTACGATGACACGTAGAAATACTCGTAAGAATACTGTAAATCCGACGCTAGATGCGGAGGATAAAATGGATAAATTAGAAAAGTTAGTGTTTGAATTAACACATAACATGTCTGTAATGCAATCTAATTTAAATCAGTTCATGAAAGGCCGAATCTGACAAAAAGAATGACTGTAGTGGGGGGTTATCAAAAACGGAGGCTTTCTATGTAAAAGTTAGGGATGATGTGAATACACCTAACATAATTTGTGTTAATGAAAGTCTCGCGTATATTTCTTTATGGAAAGATTTAGGCGGATTTAATTTATATTTAACACCTGGCGGTGCTGTTTACCCGCTTGTATTTATAAAAAAAATATCTGCAATGTCAGAAGATGCTGGAATACCAGAGGATAAGAAAATTCCGATGGTTATGGGTTGTTTGCGGAGTTCGGCTTTGGATTGGGCTATTTTAAAAGAAAAATCATGGCAAAATTTCCATCATTTTAAGGACCTCTTTTTGAAAAGGTACTGGAACGAGGATGATGAGCGTGAAACTTATGAAAGAATTAAGTTTGGCAGATTTGAAAGAGGAAATATGGCTGACTATTTTTTAAAATTTTTTAAAGAGGCAACATATCTTTCAGATACGTTATCAGAAAGCAAGCTATTAGATCTAATTAGTAATCATTTTTCACCAGAAATTAAACGAGGTATTTTGATGTTGGGTACTAATGGAATAGATGAAGTAGAGAAATGGCTGAGGAAAATAGATAAAACTTTTGAACAAGAGAATGAAACGCTAAAAATTGGGTTCGGAAGATTCGGAAATTTTTCAGGAAACGCGAATCGAAATCAAAATAACAGCAATATGCTAGATACGCGTAAAAGTAAAAATAATATTGAAAATAATGAATCGAGCGCCGTGCGATCTATTTTTGTGACAAAATCTTCAGAATTACTCAGTGATGAGGATGATACTGACACCAAAAATCAAGAAAATGCCTCATTTATTCAGGTATTTGTAGAAAATGTGAAAACAAATGCTTTAGTAGATTCGGGAAGTAGGGTCACTTGCGTGTCACAAAATTTTTATGAAAAACTTATAAAAAGTAATCCAAAATTACCATGTTTGCCAGTAACAAGTGCCACAATAACCTGTGCTTTGAAGCAAACACAGCGTATTAACAAACAAATAATGGTAAAATGTGACATAGAGGGATATAAAAGTCATATTAATTGTTTTATATGTCCAAAACTAGTTAGAGATATAATCTTAGGCAGTGATTGGCTACAGAAGTATAAAGTAATATTAGATTTTTCTAAAAAGATTGTAAGTTTTAAAGAAGATGGAGTAATTGCAGAAATTCCGATGGTGGGTTTTAGAAAAACATCTAATAAACTATCTTTAGAATTAGAAAAAATTATGTTAGAAACACACCACTTAGAACCAATTAAAACACAAACGTTAGATGTTAAGACTGAAATTGAAAAATTGAAAGACGAAACAAAAGTTATTGATATAAAGGTAAAGGAAGACCTAATGAAGATGTTAAAAGAATTTAAAGATAGGGGAACCAAATCCTTGGTTACACATTTTTCCAAAAGATTATGGAGTTGAGAATATTAATCAAAAAGTTATTTTAGCCCGTGAAAGATTAGTTGCTAAAGCGGAACGGCGGAAATTGCGACATAATAGACGACATAAAGTTACATTATTTGAATGTGGAGATCAAGTTTGGGTGAAGAGTCACCGTCAATCATCCACGGAAGATAAAACAATTAAAAAATTATTTCTACTGTATGAGGGACCATATGTTATTGCCCAAATAATAGGTCATAATTCTTATTTAATTATTGATCAGAATAAAAAGTCTTTGGGTGTTCACAATATCCAAAACTTAAAGCGTTATAAACCACCTTGTAATCTAATATGTGTTAAATTATGACAGATTTGTTTTTGTAAAAAGTTGAATAATCTGACATAATTAAACTAGGGGGGTAATGTAACAAACTTGTAGACAACTTTGTAAATAATTATATTTTGTTAATTTGTATTTTTGTGAATTGAGAGAGTTGGCGGAGTTTTTGTTGACAGATAAAAAACAAGAGAGAGAGAGGGGATGTTGATAGTAACACGCGACATGAAAAAGTGTTCGGATATTTAAACTAATTGGAGACTCAACGGTTAATCGTGAACCTAGTGGTGTGAACTAGGCTCAAATCCAGAGCCATACCGTCCCGATCCTGTTTTCAAAACATCCTGCGAGATCCAACTTGTCCCGTTCCTTTTTCCGTCATATCCTGCGAGATCCAGCTTTCTCTCACGATTTAGAGCTAAGTTTAATTTATTTAAACAATTATTGTTTATGTATGCAACAGTGTACAGAGAATCCTTATTATTTGTATTTCCATAAATTATTAAATCTGTCAATCTTGTTCCTTTATCTTTTTTAATCTTACTACTACGGTAAAATTGTTACAATTTATATGATTTTTTACAAAAATAAAGTCAGATTTTACCTATTCTTCATGAATATTTGTATATTGTAAGCTACATGAACTGGAATCTAGAATATTTACCACACTTGAAATAGCAATTGTCTTGTTGCAATGTCTTTTTTAGCTAAAATATGATGAAGAATTATAATATTCGTGCGCAAAAGCTAATATTTTACCTATTCTTTATGAATACGCTGTATACTGTGAGCTACATGGGCTGGATTCTAGAATACCTACCACATTTGAAATGCCAATTTTCTTGTTGCAATATTTTCTTTTAGCTAAAATATGATAAAAAATTATATAATTCGGCGCGGAAGTAAATATTTTTATACGCGCTATCTCAGAGTTAAAGTCAGATTTTACCTATTCTTGAAATGGATATTTTTGTTAAAACATTCATATACATGCTTTTGGATCTATACTATTCATAATTTTAGCATTGGACATGCAAAAGTGACCATAACGTGGTACCAATCAGATAATAAACATTCATTTTCGAGTGTCATCTTAATGAATACGTTGTATATTGTAAGCTACATGGGCTGGATTCTAGAAAACCTAGCACACTTGAAATAGCAATTTTCTTGTTGCAAAGTTTTCTTTTAGCTAAAATATGATGAAAAATTATAAAATTCGGGCGTGGAAGCAAATATTTATATGATTTTTTACAAAAATAATGTCAGATTTTACCTTTTCTTAATGAATACTTTGTATATTGTAAGTTACATGGGCTGGATTCAAGAATACCTACCACACTTGAAATAGCAATTTTCTTGTTGCAATGTTTTCTTTTAGCTAAAATATGATGAAGAATTATAAAATTCGGGGGCGGAAGCAAATATTTATTAGATTTTTTACAAAAATAAAGTCAGATTTTACCTTTTCTTGATGAATACGTTGTATATTGTAAGCTACATGGGCTGGATTCTAGAATACCTACCACACTTGAAATAGCAATTTTCTTGTTGCAATGTATTCTTTTAGCTAAAATATGATAAAGAATTATAAAATTCAGGGGCGCAAGCAAATATTTATAAGATTTTTTACAAAAATAACGTGAGATTTTACCTTTTCTTGATGAATACGTTGTATATTGTAAGCTACATGGGCTGGATTCTAGAATACCTACCACAGTTGAAATATCAATTTTCTTGTTGCAATGTTTTCTTTCAGCTAAAATATAATGAAAAATTATAAAATTCCGACGCGCAAGCAAATATTTATATGATTGTTTACAAATATAAAGTCAGATTTTACCTATTCTTTAAATGGATATTTTTGTTAAAGCAGTCATATACATGCTTTTGGATCTGTACTATGGATAATTTTAGCATGGGACATGCAAAAGTGACCATGACGTGGTACTATTTAGATAATAAACCTTCATTTTCGGGTCTTATTTTAATGAATACGTTGTATATTGTAAGCTACATGGGCTGGATTCTAGAATACCTACTACACTTGTAATAGCAATTTTATTGTTGCAATGTTTTCTTTTAGCTAAAATATGATAAAGAATTATAAAATTCGGGCGCGGAAGCAATTATATATATGATTTTTTACAAATATAAAATCAGATTTTACCTATTCTTCATGAATACGTTGTATATTGAAAGCTACATAGGCTGGATTCTAGAATACCTACCACACTTGAAATAGCAATTTTCTTGTTGAAATGTATTCTCTAAGCTAAATTATGATAAAAAATTATAAAATTCGAACGCGGAAGCAAATATTTATATGATTTTTTACAAAAATAATGTCAGATTTTACCTTTTCTTGATGAATACGTTGTATATTGTAAGCTACATGAACTAGATTCTAGAATACCTACCACACTTAAAATGGCAATTTTCTTGTTGCAATGTTTTCTTTTAGCTAAAATATGATAAAAAAATTATAAAATTTGGGCGGGAAAGCAAATATTTATATGATTTTTTATAAAAATAAAGTCAGATTTTACCTATTTTTGAAATGGAACTTATTGTTAAAACATTCATATACATGCTTTTGGATCTATAATATGGATAATTTTAGCATTGGACATGCAAAAGTGACCACAAGGTGGTACCAGTCAGATAATAAACATTCATTTTCTGGTGTCATTTTAATGAATACGATGTATATTGTAAGCTACATGGGTTGGATTCTAGAATACCTATCAGACTTGAAATAGCAATTTTCTTGTTGCAATGTTTTTTTTTTTTAGCTAAAATATGATGAAGAATTATAAAATTCGGGCACGGAAGCAAATATTTTTATGATTATTTGCAAAAATAAAGTCAGATTTTACCTATTCTTCCTGAATACGTTGTATATTGTAAGCTACATGGGCTGGGTTCTAGAATACCGACCACACTTGAAATAGCAATTTTCTTGTTGCAATGTTGTTTTTTTAGCTAAAATATGATGAAGAATTACAAAATTCGGGCGCGGAAGCAAATATTTTTATGATTATTTGCAAAAATAAAGTCAGATTTTATTTATTCTTCATGAATACGTTGTATATTGTAAGCTACATGGGCTGGATTCTAGAATACCTACCACACTTAAAATAGCAATTTTCTTGTTGCAATGTTTTCTTTTAGCTAAAATATAATGAAAAATTATTATATTCTGGCGCGAAAGCAAATATTTATATGATTTTTCAGAAAAATAAAGTCAGATTTTACCTTTTCTTGATGAATACGTTGTATATTGTAAGCTACATGGGCTGGATTCTAGAATACCTACCACACTTGATTTAGCAATTTTCTTGTTGCAATGTTTTCTTTTAGCTAAAATATGATAAAAAAAATATAAAATTCCGGCTCGGAAGAAAATATTTATATAATTTTTTACAAAAATAGAGTCAGATTTTACCTATTCTTGAAGTGGAAATTTTTTTAAAACATTCATATACATGCTTTTGAATCTGTACTATGGATACTTTTAGCATGGGACTTACAAAAGTGACCATAACGTGGTACCATTTAGATAATAAGCATTCATTTTCGGGATTTATTTTAATGAATACGTTGTATATTGTAAGCTACATGGGCTGGATTCTAGAATACCGACCACACTTGAAATAGCAATTTTCTTGTTGCAATGTTTTCTTTTAGCTAAAATATGACGAAAAATTATAAAATTCCGGCGCGGAAGCAAAATATTGATTTGATTTTTTACAAAAATAAAGTCAGATTTTACCTATTCTTGAAATGGATATTTTTGTTAAAACATTCATATACATGCTTTTGGATCTGTACTATGAATAATTTTAACATGGAACATGCAAAAGTGACCATAACGTGGTACTATTTAGATAATAAACATTAATTTTTGTGTGTTATTTTAATGAATACGTTGCATATATTGTAAGCTACATGGGGTGGATTCTAGAATACCTACTACACTTGAAATGGCAATTTTCTTGTTGCAATGTTTTTTTTTAGCTAAGATATGATGAAAAATTATAAAATTAGGGCGCGGAAGCCAATATTTATATGATCTTTTACAAAAATAAAGTCAGATTTTACCTATTCTTCATGAATACGTTGTATATTGTAAGCTACATGGGCTGGAATCTAGAATATCTACAACACTTGAAATAGCAATTTTCTTGTTGCAATGTTTTCTTTTAGCTAAAATATGATGAAAAATTATAAAATTCCGGCTCGAAAGCAAATCTTTATATGATTTTTCAGAAAAATAAAGTCAGATTTTACCTTTTCTTGATGAATACGTTGTATATTGTAAGCTACATGGGCTGGATTCTAGAATACCGACCACACTTGAAATAGCAATTTTCTTGTTGCAATGTTTTCTTTTAGCTAAAATATGACGAAAAATTATAAAATTCCGGCGCGGAAGCAAATATTGATTTGATTTTTTACAAAAATAAAGTCAGATTTTACCTATTCTTGAAATGGATATTTTTGTTAAAACATTCATATACATGCTTTTGGATCTGTACTATGAATAATTTTAACATGGAACATGCAAAAGTGACCATAACGTGGTACTATTTAGATAATAAACATTAATTTTTGTGTGTTATTTTAATGAATACGTTGCATATATTGTAAGCTACATGGGGTGAATTCTAGAATACCTACTACACTTGAAATGGCAATTTTCTTGTTGCAATGTTTTTTTTTAGCTAAGATATGATGAAAAATTATAAAATTAGGGCGCGGAAGCCAATATTTATATGATCTTTTACAAAAATAAAGTCAGATTTTACCTATTCTTCATGAATACGTTGTATATTGTAAGCTACATGGGCTGGAATCTAGAATATCTACAACACTTGAAATAGCAATTTTCTTGTTGCAATGTTTTCTTTTAGCTAAAATATGATGAAAAATTATAAAATTCCGGCTCGAAAGCAAATCTTTATATGATTTTTCAGAAAAATAAAGTCAGATTTTACCTTTTCTTGATGAATACGTTGTATATTGTAAGCTACATGGGCTGGATTCTAGAATACCGACCACACTTGAAATAGCAATTTTCTTGTTGCAATGTTTTCCTTTAACTAAAATATGATAAAAAATTATAAAATTCCGGCTCGGAAGAAAATATTTATATGATTTTTCACAAAAATAAAGTCAGATTTTACCTATTCTTGAAGTGGATATTTTTGTTAAAACATTCATATACACGCTTTTGGATCTGTGCTATTGTAACAATGGGAAAATGAAAATTTTGAACTATTTAAATTTGGGGTTTAATTTTATAAACAGTTATTTATTTAATTTGAATAAAAATGTCGGAATGTTAGAATTTAAATTGCTGCCACCAGATTATTTTTAATTAGAATAATGAAACTAATTTTAGGAATAAGAATTAATTAATAGGGATAAACAAAGCGATAATAAGAAAACTTAACAATAAAATATATTAAAAATGAAATAGAATTACAACAAGTTAAAATTACTAATTATTGGTTACAAGTGAGGAATAAACTTAAACTTACTTACAAAATATTATTTACAACACGAGTCATGATTGACTCCTCTTCTTTACTCGTTGACTATCTGTCCCTGACTCCCTTAACTTGCCAATTTCAAAAGTTTACTTTAGATGGCCCACCCACTTGAAGATACAGAATTCATCCCCGTTTTCTGATTCTCGCAATTTCACTGGTCGGCTACTACATGGGCGTGTAAATAAGTTGCACTCCATAGCCTCTAACCGGGTGCATTCTCAACACCCTGAGATGCACAAAAATTAGAAAGTTGGCGTCTTCTGAGAATCAGAAAACGGTTCCGTTCAGGGTTGATGGTTTATGACCTTCTGAAGCGAACCTTTAAAAGCTATATAACCATAAACTTAAAAGCCAAACGAAATTTCGGAAATCTTTACAAATCTTTGAACTATTTATTCCCAAAAAGAATTTTGAAACAAGCCAACAACAAAATTAATAAAACGAGTAGGTATTTGTTTAACTGGATCAGGCGTTTTGTTACACTATGGATACTTTTAGCATGGGACATACAAAAGTGACCATAACGTGGTACCATTTAGATAATAAGCATTCATTTTCGGGTGTTATTTTAATGAATACGTTGCATATATTGTAAGCTACATGGGGTAGATTCTAGAATACCTAATACACTTGAAATGGAAATTTTCTCGTTGCAATGTTTTTTTTTAGCTAAAATATGATGAAGAATTATAAAATTCGGGCGCGGAAGCAAATATTTTTATGATTATTTGCAAAAATAAAGTCAGATTTTACCTATTCTTCATGAATACGTTGTATATTGTAAGCTACATGGGCTGGAATCTAGAATATCTACAACACTTGAAATAGCAATCTTCTTGTTGCAATGTTTTCTTTTAGCTAAATTATGATGAAGAATTATAAAATTCCGGCTCGAAAGCAAATATTTATATTATTTTTCAGAAAAATAAAGTCAGACTTTACCTTTTCTTGATGAATACATTGTATATTGTAAGCTACATGGGCTGGATTCTAGAATACCTACCACACTTGAAATAGCAATTTTCTTGTTGCAATGTTATCTTTTAGCTAAAATATGATAACAAATTATAAAACTCGGGCGCGAAAGCAAATATTTATATGATTTTCTATAAAAATAAAGTAAGATTTTACCTATTCTTGAAATGGAACTTTTTGTTAAAACATTATGTACATGCTTTTGGATCTATACTATGGATAATTTTAGCATTGGACATGCAAAAGTGACCATAATGTGGTACCAATCAGATAATAAACATTCATTTTCGGGTGTCATTTTAATGAATACGTTGTATATTTTAAGCTACATGGGCTGGATTCTAGATTACCTACCACACTTGAAATAGCTATTTTCTTGTTGCAATGTTTTCTTATAGCTAAAATTCTTGTTGCAATGTATTCTTTTAGCTAAAATATGATGAAAATTTATAAAATTCAAACGCGGAAGCAAATATTTATATGATTTTTTACAAACATAAAGTCAGATTTTACCTATTCTTGATGAATACTTTGTATATTGTAAGCTATATGAACTGGATTCTAAAATACCTACCACACTTGAAATAGCAATTTTCTTGTTGACATGTTTCTTTTGGCTAAAATATGATGAAAATTTATTATATTCGAGCGCGGAAGCAAATATTTATATGATTTTTTACAAAAACAAAGTCAGATTTTACCTATTCTTGAAGTGGATCTTTTTGTTAAAACATTCATATACATGCTTTTGAATCTATACTATGTATAATTTTAGCATTGGACATGCAAAAGTGAGCATAACGTGGTACCAATCAGATAATAAACATTCATTTTCGGGTGTCATTTTAATGAATACGTTGTATATTGTAAGCTACAAGGGCTGGATTCTAGAATACCTACCACTCTTGAAATAACAATTTTCCTATTGCGATGTTTTCTTTTAGCTAAAATATGATAAAGACTTATAAAATTCGGGCGTGGAAGCAAATATTTATAAGATTTTTTACAACAATAAAGTCAGATTTTATCTTTTCTTGATGAATACGTTGTATATTGTAATCTACATGGGCTGGATTCTAGAAAACCTACCAAACCTAAAATAGCAATTTTCTTGTTGCAATGTATTCTTTTGGCTAAAATATGATGAAAAATTATAAAATTCTAGCGCGGAAGCAAATATTTATATGATTTTTTACAAAAATAAAGTCAGATTTTACCTATTTCTTGATAAATACTTTGTATATTCTAAGCTACATGAACTGGATTCTAGAATACCTACCACACTTGAAATAGCAATTTTCTTGTTGAAATGTTTTCTTTTGGCTAAAATATGATGAAAAATTATTATATTCGAGCGCGTAAGCAAATATTTATATGATTTTTTACAAAAATAAAGTCAGATTTTACCTATTCTTGATGAATACTTTGTATATTGTAAGCTACATGGGCTGGATTCTAGAATACCTACCACACTTGAAATAGCAATTTTCTTGTTACAATGTTTTTTTTAGTTAAAATATGATGAAGAAATATAAAATTCGGGCGCGGAAGCAAATATTTATAAGATTTTTTACAAAAATAAAGTCAGATTTTACCTTTTCTTGATGAATACGTTGTATATTGTAAGCTACGAGTACATGGGCTGGATTCTAAAAACCCACCACCCTTGAAATAGCAATTTTCTTGTTGCAATGTATACTTTTAGCTAAAATATGATAAAAAATTATAAAATTCGGGCGCGGAAGCAAATATTTATATGATTTTTTGCAAAAATTAAGTCAGAATTTACATTTTCTTGACGAATACTTTGTATATTGTAAGCTACATGGGCTGGATTCTAGAATACCTGCCACACATGAAATAGCAATTTTCTTGTTGCAATGTTTTCTTTTAGCTAAAATTTGATCAAAAATTATAATATTCGGGCGCAGAAGCAAATATTTATATGATTTTTTACAAAAATAAAGTCAGATTTTACCTATTCTTGAAATGGAACTTTTTGTTAAAACATTCATGTACATGCTTTTGAATCTATACTATGGATAATTTTAGCATTTGCCATGCAAAAGTGACCATAACGTGGTACCAATCAGATAATAAACATTCATTTTCGGGTTATATATTTTAAGCTACATGGGCTGGATTCTGGATTACCTACCACACTTGAAATAGCTATTTTCTTGTTGCAATGTATTCTTATAGCTAAAATATGATAAAAAATTATAAAATTCGGGCGCGAAAGCAAATATTTATATGATTTTTTACAAAAATAAAGTCAGGTTTTACCTATTATTCATGAATATGTTGTATATTGTAAGCTATATATTCTGGATTCTAGAATACCTACCACACTTGAAATAGCAATATTCTTGTTGCAATGTATTCTTTTAGCTAAAATATGATGAAAATTTATTATATTCGAGTGCGGAAGCAAATATTTATATGATTTTTTTACAAAAATAAAGTCAGATTTTACCTATTCTTGAAGTGAATCTTTTTGTTAAAACATTCATATACATGCTTTTGGATCTATACTATGGATAAGTTTAGCATTGGACATGCAAAAGTGAGCATAACGTGGTACCAATCAGATAATAAACATTCATTTTCGGGTGTCATTTTAATGAATACGTTGTATATTGTAAGCTACATGGGCTGGATTCTAGAATACCTACCACTCTTGAAATAACAATTTTCTTATTGCAATGTTTTCTTTTAGCTAAAATATGATAACAAATTAATTTTAGCATTGGACATGCAAAAGTGACCATAACGTGGTACCAATCAGATAATAAACATTCATTTTCGGGTGTCATTTTAATGAATACGTTGTATATTGTAAGCTACATGGGCTGGATTCTAGAATACCTACCACTCTTGAAATAGCAATTTTCTTGTTGCAATGTTTTCTTTTAGCTAACATATGATGAAGAATTATATAAATTCGGGCGCGGAAGCAAATATTTATATGATTTTTTACAAAAATAAAGTCAGATTATACCTATTCTTGATAAATACTTTGTATATTGTAAGCTACTTGGGCTGGATTCTAGGAAACCTACCTCACTTGAAATAGCAATTTTTTTGTTGCAATATTTTCTTTTAGCTAAAATATGATGAAAAATTATAAAATTCGGGCGCGGAAGTATATATTTATATAATTTTTTACAAAAATAGAGTCAGATTTTACCTATTCTTGATAAATACGTTGTATATTGTAAACTCCGTGGGCTGGATTCTAGAATACCTACCACACTTGAAATATAAATTTTCTTGTTGCAATGTTTTCTTTTAGCTAAAATATGATGGAAAATTATAAAATACGGGCGCGGAAGAAAATATTAATATGATTTTTTACAAAAATTAAGTCAGATTTTACCTATTCTTGAAAAGAATATTTTTGTTAAAACATTCATATACATGCTTTTGGATCTATAATATGGATAATTTTAGCATTGGACATGTAAAAATGACCAAAGCGTGGTACCAATCAAATAATAAACATTCAATTTTCGAATGTCATTTTGATGAATACGTTGTATATTGTAAGCTACATGGGCTGGATTCTAGAATACCTACTACACTTGAAATAGCAATTTTCTTGTTGCAATGTTTTCCTTTTAGCTAAAATATGATGAAGAATTATAAAATTCGAGCGTGGAAGCAAATATTTATATTATTTTTTACAAAAATAAAGTCAGATTTTACCTATTCTTGATGAATACAATGTATATTTTAAGCTACGTGGGCTGGATTCTAGAATACTTACCACACATGAAATAGCAATTTTCTTGTTGCAATGTTTTCTTTTAGCTAAAATATGATAAAGAATTATAAAATTTGGGCGCGGAAGCAAATATTTATATGTTTTTTTACAAAAATAAAGTCAGATTTTACCTATTCTTGTAATAGATATTTTTGTTAAAACATTCGTAAACATGCTTTTGGATCTATACTGTGGATAATTTTAGCATCGGACATGCAAAAGTGACCATAACGTGGTACCAATCAGATAATAAACATTCAATTTTCGGGTGTCGTTTTGATGAATACGTTGTATATTGTAAGCTACATGGGCTGGATTCTAGAATACCTACTACAATTGAAATAACAATTTTCTTGTTGCAATGTTTTCCTTTTAGCTAAAATATGATGAAGAATTATAAAATTCGAGCGTGGAAGCAAATATTTATATGATTTTTTACAAAAATAAAGTCAGATTTTACCTATACTTAATGAATACGTTGTATATTGTGAGCTACGTGGGCTGGATTTTAGAAAACGTACTACACTTGAAATATCAATTTTCTTGTTGCAATGTTTTCTTTTAGCTAAAATATGATAAAAAATTATAAAATTCGGGCGCGGAAGCAAATATTTATATGATTTTTTACAAAAATAAAGTCAGATTTCCCTTTTCTTGATGAATACGTTGTATATTGTAAGCTACATGGGCTGGATTTTAGAATACCTACCACACTTGAAATAGCAATTTTCTTGTTGCAATGTCTTCTGTTAGCTAAAATATGATAAAGAATTATAAAATTCGGACGCGAAAGCAAATTTTTATATGATTTTTTACAAAAATTATGTCAGATTTTACCTATTCTTGAAATAGATATTTTTGTTAAAACATTCATATACATGCTTTTGGATCTATACTATGGATAATTTTAGAATTGGACATGCAAAAGTGACTATTATGTGGTACCAATCAAATAATAGACATTCAATGTTTGGGTGTCATTTTTATGAATACGTTGTATATTTTAAGCTACAAGGGCTGGATTCTAGAATACCTGCCACACTTGAAAGAGCAATTTTTTTGTTGCAATGTTTTCTTTTAGCTAAAATATGATGAAGAGTTATAAAATTAGGGCGCGGAAGTAAATATTTACATAATTTTTTACAAAAATAAAGTCAGATTTTACCTATTCTTGATGAATACTTGTATATTGTAAGCTACATGGGCTGGATTCTAGAATAACTACCACACTTAAAATAGAAATTTTCTTGTTGCATTGTTTTCTTTTAGCTAAAATATGATAAAGAGTTATAAAATTCGGGCGCGAAAGCAAATATTTGTATGATTTTCTCAAAAATAAAGTCAGATTTTAACTATTCTTGATGAATACCTTGTATATTGTAAGCTACGTGGGCTGGATTCTAGAATACCTACCACACTTGAAATAGCAATTTTCTTGTTGCAATGTTTTCGTATAGCTATTATATGATAAAGAATTATAATATTCGGGCGCGGATGTAAATATTCATATGATTTTTTACAAAAATAAAGTCAGATTTTACCTATTCTTGAAATGGATATTTTTGTTAAAACATTCATATACATGCTTTTGAATCTATACTATAGATAATTTTAGCAATGGACATGCAAAAGTGACCATAACGTTTTACCAATCAGTTAATAAACATTCAATTTTCGGGTGTCATTTTAATGAATACGTTGTATAATGTAAGCTACATAGACTGGATTGTAGAAGACCTACCACACTTGTAATAGCAATTTTGTTGTTGCAATTTTTCTTTTAGCTAAAATATGATGAAGAATTATTAAATTCAATCGCGGAAGCAAATATTTACATGACTTTTTACAAAAATAATGTCTGATATTACCTATTCTTAAAGAATACTTGTATATTGTAAGCTACATGGGTTGAAATCTAGAATACCTACCACACTTGAAATAGCAATTTTCTTGTTGCAATGTTTTCTTTTAGCTAAAATATGATGAAGAATTATAAAATTCGAGCGCGGGAGCAAATATATATATGATTTTTTACAAATATAAAGTCAGATTTTACCTATTCTTGAAATGGATATTTTTGTTAAAACATTCATATACATGCTTTTGGATCTATACTATGGATAATTTTAGCATTGGACATGCAATATTGACCATAACGTTGTACCAATCAAATAATAAACATTCACTATCCCGGTGTCATTTTATTGAATACGTTGTATATTTTAAGCTACATGGGCTGGATTCTAGAATACCTACCACACTTAAAATAGAATTTTTTTTGTTGTAATGTTTTCTTTTAGTTAAAATATGATGAAGAATTATAAAATTTAGGCGCGGAAGCAAATATTTATATGATTTTTTACTAAAATAAAGTCAGATTTTACTTATTCTTGATGAATACGTTGTATATTATAAGCTACATGGGCTGGATTTTAGTATACCCACCACACTTAAAATAGCAATTTTCTTGTTGCAATGTTTTCTTTTAGCAAAAATATGATGAAGAATTATAAAATTCGGGCGCGGAAGCAAATATCTATATGATTTCTTACAAAAATAAAGTCAGATTTTAAATATTCTTGATGAATACTTGTATATTGAAAGCTACAGGGGCTGGATACCTACAACACTTTAAATAGCAATTTTCTTGTTGCAATGTTTTCTTTTAGCTAAAATATGATGAAGGATTATAAAATTCGGGCGCAGAAGCAAATATTTATATGATTTTTTACAAAAATAAAGTCAGATTTTACCTTTTCTTGATGAATACCTTGTATATAGTAAGCTACATTGGCCAGATTCTAGAATACCTACCACACTTGAAATAGCAATTTTCTTGTTGCAATGTTTTCTTTTAGCTAAAATATGATGAATAATTATAAAATTCGGGCGCGGAAGAAAATATTTATTTGATTTATTACAAAAATAATGTCAGATTTCACGTATACTTTAAATGGATATTAATGTTAAAACATTCATATACATGCTTTTGTATCTATACTAAGGATAATTTTAGCATTGGACATGCATAAGTGACCATAACGTGGTACCAATCAGATAATAAATATTCAATTTTTGGGTGTCATTTGTAACAGTGGGGGTTGACGACGAAGAGGGCGATGAATGTTGTCATTTTTACTTCCAGGAGGACATGATGATGCTAGATAATACTAACTTGTGATGACGGTTGAACCAGGATAACGACAACATGGCACACACATATTTGCTTTAACTAACTTTAAATTTATTTATATTATTTACAATAAGAACACTAAAATAAAACCAAAACAAATACTACAGAGCTAGTCACTCTGGACTAAAGTCAGTCTGAACCATGTCAGATGACTACTACTGAATCGTTGACTACATTGCGACATCAACTTACCACTTAAGACTCTACTCTGCTTAACCGACTCTATTGTAACAGTGGGGGGTTGACGAAGATGAAGGCGATGAATGTTGTCATTTTTCCTTCGAGGAGGACATGATGATGCTAGATGATACTAACTGATGATGGCGGTTGAACCAGGATAACGACAACATGGCACACACATATTTGCTTTAAATAAGTTTAAATTTATTTACATAATTTACAACACAAAATACTAAAATAAAATCAAAACAAATACTACCGAGCTAGGCACTCTGGACTAAAGTCAATCTGAACCATGTCGGATGACTGCTACTGAGTCGTTGACTACATTGCGACAACAACTTACCACTTAAGACTCTACTCTGCTTAACCGACTCTACTATACTGACCGATCTGAACTCTACTAAATTAAATCCTATTTATATCCTAAAAAGTGCTAGGGTTGGCAATGTAACTATTACGCACATCGCACGTGGAAAAGTTACAAAACGTTAATAGGTTATTAAACTTTACGAAATATAACTTGTCCACGGTGCATTTTTGTTAACGCGCAATTTATATTCTGAAATCTATCAAACAATAATGATTTGGAATAATTCGTCAATTACTGTTACATTACCACCCCTTAAAGATTTAATTATATCTTCGCAGAAGATATAATTAAATCCATTGTTCTGAATCTATGACTCGTGTTCTGGCCGGTATTATCGTAGTCTGCTTAATCAGCAAAGACGGCCGTTGCTATTTGCTGAAGTCAGCATTTTGCTGACCTACCAACACCAGAGTCATAGACCTCAGAAACTATGACAAGCCGTAACAAGATGAAAAGCCTTGTCGTTTTTTCATCTTGTTACACTATCCTCCCCTTAAAACATAAATATATCGTTTGACCACGATATATTTATTTCTAAATGGAATACTGTCTTTCCTAAGCGTAAGCCGTACCTAAGACAAAACAATTACAAATGTTAAACAATGACCAAACATTGCCAAACTTGGTCAAATACCAAACAAACAAAATTACAATATCAAACATAAACAATCATAAACAATACAATCATAAACAGATGATTGAAACCGGATTCTTAACTATCATGCATTTCTAAACTAATACTTATCTAATCCATAAATCCATAGCCTAAACATAAAGAAATAATCGGGGCATATCAATGTCAACTGAAAACACTTAAGCGTAGGTCATTAAACACAGGGGCGGGGGTTCTTCGTTCCACAGCGGTCTCTGTCCGGATACAATAAAATGTTTGGTTGCGAATTGTTTCTTTATCATTATAATATCACACACCACAGAATCGGGCTCACTAATATTTAGATAACGCACTGCACTAACTTCTTTGTCTTAATCGAAGATGCTTCCCCGGTCTTCGCGATAATCTTCGTCGTTTTCCTAGCTCGTATCCATGTCTTTGGCATTGTTGTTATCTCCAACGTTGTGCTCTAGGTGCTGGCTGCTTTCCTGCTGATCTTGAAACATTTTCACGCTGATCGTGCCTTCTATCAACTCCACCACCTCGTCTTTTGTCGAAGTTACCTGTTTGGTCGACTCCTCCAACAGATGATCATCTTTTACTTCCGGTTCCTGTATTGCTCCATCTACATACTTTGTGTCTACTGTTGCAACATCTTCCTCTGGACGTGGTATACCAACCACCTCAGGACGCACCTCTGCTGCCAGCAAAGCTTTAAACTCAGCCGCGCTTATGTTTGCTACTGGCAGCTCCCGAGTTTTGCACCTATCTGCTCGAACTGAACCGAGCCCGTAAGGAACCTTCTCGGTCGTTTCCTCCGACCGATAATCTTTCCCTCTTACCTCCGGTAGCTGTATGTCTCCACCCACAAACTTTGTAAAGATAGTAGCCAACTCTTCCTCTTCTCGTGGACGTGGTATCCCAACCACCTCAGGACACACCTCTGCTGCCAGCAAAGCTTCAAACTCAGCCGCGCTTATGTTTGCTACTGGCAGCTCCTGGATTCCGTAACCATCTACTCGTACTGGACCGAGCTCGTAGGAAACCCTTTGCACTCCACACCCATTATCTGCCGTCTGGCAATGGCCGTATGGAGGCAACCCAAATTGCGCCTTTGGTTGATGAACCACCTGATGTCCGTAAACAGTCGGAAGAAACTGAGGCATACATACCGGGTAAAACCATAGTGGAAGCTGCTGCATCGCCCTCATCGCTGGCGTCGTTGTCTCAAACATCCTCCCTCAATGTTACAAAACTTGATGAATTGAATTTGAACATAGGTACTTTTCGGATTAATTCAGGGCAAATGTTAAATTTACCCTAAAAATCCTACCGACTACGCCAATGTAACAGTGGGGGTTGACGAAGATGAAGGCGATGAATGTTGTCATTTTTCCTTCGAGGAGGACATGATGATGCTAGATGATACTAACTGATGATGGCGGTTGAACCAGGATAACGACAACATGGCACACACATATTTGCTTTAAATAAGTTTAAATTTATTTACATAATTTACAACACAAAATACTAAAATAAAATCAAAACAAATACTACCGAGCTAGGCACTCTGGACTAAAGTCAATCTGAACCATGTCGGATGACTGCTACTGAGTCGTTGACTACATTGCGACAACAACTTACCACTTAAGACTCTACTCTGCTTAACCGACTCTACTATACTGACCGATCTGAACTCTACTAAATTAAATCCTATTTATATCCTAAAAAGTGCTAGGGTTGGCAATGTAACTATTACGCACATCGCACGTGGAAAAGTTACAAAACGTTAATAGGTTATTAAACTTTACGAAATATAACTTGTCCACGGTGCATTTTTGTTAACGCGCAATTTATATTCTGAAATCTATCAAACAATAATGATTTGGAATAATTCGTCAATTACTGTTACATTACCACCCCTTAAAGATTTAATTATATCTTCGCAGAAGATATAATTAAATCCATTGTTCTGAATCTATGACTCGTGTTCTGGCCGGTATTATCGTAGTCTGCTTAATCAGCAAAGACGGCCGTTGCTATTTGCTGAAGTCAGCATTTTGCTGACCTACCAACACCAGAGTCATAGACCTCAGAAACTATGACAAGCCGTAACAAGATGAAAAGCCTTGTCGTTTTTTCATCTTGTTACACTATCCTCCCCTTAAAACATAAATATATCGTTTGACCACGATATATTTATTTCTAAATGGAATACTGTCTTTCCTAAGCGTAAGCCGTACCTAAGACAAAACAATTACAAATGTTAAACAATGACCAAACATTGCCAAACTTGGTCAAATACCAAACAAACAAAATTACAATATCAAACATAAACAATCATAAACAATACAATCATAAACAGATGATTGAAACCGGATTCTTAACTATCATGCATTTCTAAACTAATACTTATCTAATCCATAAATCCATAGCCTAAACATAAAGAAATAATCGGGGCATATCAATGTCAACTGAAAACACTTAAGCGTAGGTCATTAAACACAGGGGCGGGGGTTCTTCGTTCCACAGCGGTCTCTGTCCGGATACAATAAAATGTTTGGTTGCGAATTGTTTCTTTATCATTATAATATCACACACCACAGAATCGGGCTCACTAATATTTAGATAACGCACTGCACTAACTTCTTTGTCTTAATCGAAGATGCTTCCCCGGTCTTCGCGATAATCTTCGTCGTTTTCCTAGCTCGTATCCATGTCTTTGGCATTGTTGTTATCTCCAACGTTGTGCTCTAGGTGCTGGCTGCTTTCCTGCTGATCTTGAAACATTTTCACGCTGATCGTGCCTTCTATCAACTCCACCACCTCGTCTTTTGTCGAAGTTACCTGTTTGGTCGACTCCTCCAACAGATGATCATCTTTTACTTCCGGTTCCTGTATTGCTCCATCTACATACTTTGTGTCTACTGTTGCAACATCTTCCTCTGGACGTGGTATACCAACCACCTCAGGACGCACCTCTGCTGCCAGCAAAGCTTTAAACTCAGCCGCGCTTATGTTTGCTACTGGCAGCTCCCGAGTTTTGCACCTATCTGCTCGAACTGAACCGAGCCCGTAAGGAACCTTCTCGGTCGTTTCCTCCGACCGATAATCTTTCCCTCTTACCTCCGGTAGCTGTATGTCTCCACCCACAAACTTTGTAAAGATAGTAGCCAACTCTTCCTCTTCTCGTGGACGTGGTATCCCAACCACCTCAGGACACACCTCTGCTGCCAGCAAAGCTTCAAACTCAGCCGCGCTTATGTTTGCTACTGGCAGCTCCTGGATTCCGTAACCATCTACTCGTACTGGACCGAGCTCGTAGGAAACCCTTTGCACTCCACACCCATTATCTGCCGTCTGGCAATGGCCGTATGGAGGCAACCCAAATTGCGCCTTTGGTTGATGAACCACCTGATGTCCGTAAACAGTCGGAAGAAACTGAGGCATACATACCGGGTAAAACCATAGTGGAAGCTGCTGCATCGCCCTCATCGCTGGCGTCGTTGTCTCAAACATCCTCCCTCAATGTTACAAAACTTGATGAATTGAATTTGAACATAGGTACTTTTCGGATTAATTCAGGGCAAATGTTAAATTTACCCTAAAAATCCTACCGACTACGCCAATGTAACAGTGGGGGTTGACGACGATGAAGGCGATGAATGTTGTCATTTTTACTTCGAGGAGGACATGATGATGCTAGATGATACTAACTGATGATGGCGGTTGAACCAGGATAACGACAACATGGCACACACATATTTGCTTTAAATAAGTTTAAATTTATTTACATAATTTACAACACAAAATACTAAAATAAAACCAAAACAAATACTACCGAGCTAGTCACTCTGGACTAAAGTCAATCTGAACCATGTCGGATGACTGCTACTGAGTCGTTGACTACATTGCGACAACAACTTACCACTTAAGACTCTACTCTGCTTAACCGACTCTACTATACTGACCGATCTGAACTCTACTAAATTAAATCCTATTTATATCCTAAAAAGTGCTAGGGTTGGCAATGTAACTATTACGCACATCGCACGTGGAAAAGTTAGAAAACGTTAATAGGTTATTAAACTTTACGAAATATAACTTGTCCACGGTGCATTTTTGTTTTGCAATTTATAATCTGAAATCTATCAAACAATAATGATTTGGAATAATTCGTCAATTACTGTTACATTACCACCCCTTAAAGATTTAATTATATCTTCGCAGAAGATATAATGAAATCCATTGTTCTGAATCTATGACTCGTGTTCTGGCCGGTATGATCGTAGTCTGCTTAATCAGCAAAGACGGCCGTTGCTATTTGCTGAAGTCAGCATTTTGCTGACCTACCAACACCAGAGTCATAGACCTCAGAAACTATGACAAGCCGTAACAAGATAAAAAGCCTTGTCGTTTTTTCATCTTGTTACACTATTGACTCTTACTGCCTCTATACTAACTGCCTAACTCTACTAAATTAAATCCTAAAAAGTGCTAGGGTTGGCAATGTAACAATTACGCACATCGCACGTGGATAAGTTACAAAACGTTAATAGTTTATTAAACTTTACGAAATATAACTTGTCCACGGTGCATTTTTGTTAACGCGGAATTTATGTTAAGAAATCTATCAAACAATAATAATTTGGAATAATTAGTCAATTACTGTTACATTACCAGCCTTGTCGTTTTTTCATCTTGTTACACATTTGAATGAATACGTTGTATATTGTAAGCTACAGGGGTTGGATTCTAGAATACCTACCACACTTGAAATAGCAATTTTCTTGTTGCAATGTTTTCTTTTAGCTAAATTATGATGAAGAATTATCAAACTCGGGCGTAGAATCAAATATTTATATGACTTTTTACAAAAATAAAGTCAGATTTTACCTATTCTTGATGAATCCGTTGTATATTGTAGGCTACATGGGCTGGATTCTAGAATACCTACCACACTTGAAATAGCAATTTTCTTGTTGCAACGTTTACTTTTAGCTAAAATATGATGAAAAATTTTAAAATTCGGGCGCGGAAGCAAATATTTATATGATTTTTTACAAAAATAATGTCAGATTTTACCTATTCTTGATAAATACTTGTATATTGTAAGCTACAGGGGCTGAATTCTAGAATACCTACAACACTTTAAATAGCTATTTTCTTGTTGCAATGTTTTCTTTTGTCTAAAATATGATGAAGAATTATCAAAATCGGGCGCAGAATCAAATATTTATATGATTTTTTACAAAAATAAAGTCAGATTTTACCTATTCTTGATGAATACATTGTATATTGTAAGCTACATGGGCTGGATTCTAGAATACCTACCACACTTGAAATATCAATTTTCTTGTTGCAATGTTTTCTTTTAGCTAAAATATGATGAAGAATTATAAAATTCGGGCACGAAAGCAAATATCTATATGATTTTTAACAAAAATAAAGTCAGATTTTACCTATTCTTGATGAATACTTTTATATTGTAAGCTACAAAGGCTGGATTCTAGAATACCTACAACACTTTAAATAGCAATTTTCTTGTTGCAATATTTTCTTTTAGCTAATATATGATGAAGAATTATAAAATTCGGGCGCAGAAGCAAATATTTATATGAATTTTTACAAAAATAAAATCAGATTTTACCTTTTCTTGATGAATACCTTGTATATTGTAAACAACATTGGCCAGATTCTAGAATACCAACCACACTTGAAATAGAAATTTTCTTGTTGCAATGTTTTCTTTTAGCTAAAATATGATGAATAATTATAAAATTCGGAGGCGGAAGAAAATATATATATATATATTTTTTTACAAAAATAAAGTCAGATTTCACCTATTCTTGAAATAGATATTTTTGTTAAAACATTCATATACATGCTTTTGGATCTATATTATAGATAATTTTAGCATTGGACATGCAAAAGTGACCATAACGTGGTACCAATCAGATAACAAACATTCAATTTTCGGGTGTCATTTTAATAAATACGTTGTATATTGTAAGCTACAAGGGCTGGATTCTAGAATACCTACCACACTTGAAATAGCAATTTTCTTGTTGCAATGTTTTCTTTTAGCTAAAATGTGATAAAGAATTATAAAATTCGGGCGCGGGAGCAAATATTTATATGATTTTTAAGAAAAATAAAGTCAGACTTTACCTATTCTTGATAAATACGTTGTATATTGTAAGCTACATGGGCTGGATTCTAGAATACCTACCACACTTTAAATAGCAATTTTCTTGTTGCAATGTATTCTTTTAGCTAAAATATGATCAAGAATTATAAAATTCGGGCGCGGAAGCAAATATCTATATGATTTTTTACAAAAATAAAGTCAGATTTTACATATTCTTGAAATTGATATTTTTGTTAAAACATACATATACATGCTTTTGGATCTATACTATGGATAATTTTGGCATTGGACATGCAAAAGTGACCATACCGTGGTACCGATCAGATAATAAACAATCAATTTTCGGGGGTCATTTTAACGAGTACTTTGTATATTGTAAGCTACATGGGCTGGACTCTAGAATACCTACCACACTTGAAATAGAAATTTTCATGTTGCAATGTTTTCTTTTAGCTAAAATATGATAAAGAATTATAAAATTCGTGCGTGGAAGCAAATATTTATATGATTTTTTACAAAAAAAAGTCAGATTTTAACTATTCTTGATAAATACTTTGTATATTGCAAGCTACATGGGCTGGATTCTAGAATACCTACCACACATGAAATAGCAATTTTCTTGTTGCAATGTTCTCTTTTAGCTAAAATATGTTGAAAAATTATAAAACTCGGGCGCTGAAGCAAATATGTATATGATTTTTTACAAAAATAAAGTCAGATTTTACCTTTTTTTGATGAATACGTTCTATATTGTAAGTTACATGAGCTGGATTCTAGAATACCTACAACACTTGAAACAGCAATTTTCTTGAAGCAATGTTTTCTTTTAGCTAATATATGATTAAGCATTATAAAATTCGGGCGCGGAAGCAGATATTTATATGATTTTTTACAAAAATAAATTCAGATTTTACCTATTCTTGGTGAATACGTTGTATATTGTAAACTACATGGGCTGGATTCTAGAATACCTACCACTCTTGAAATAGCAATTTTCTTTTTGCAATGTTTTCTTTTAGCTAAAATATGATAAAGAATTATAAAATTCGGGTGCGAAAGCATAAATTTATATGATTTTTTACAAAAATAAAGTCAGATTTTACCTATTTTTCAAATGGATATTTTTGTTAAAACATTCATATTGCTACATGAGCTGGATTCCAGAATACCTACCACACTTGAAATAGCAATTTTCTTGTTGGAATGTATTCTTTTAGCTAAAATATTATGAAGAATTATAAAATTCGGGCGCGAAAGCAAATATTTATATGATTTTTTACAAAAATAAAGTCAGATTTTACATTTTCTTGATAAATACGTTGTAAATTGTAAGCTACTTGGGCTGGATTCTAGAATACCTACCACACTTGAAATAGGAATTATCTTGTTGCAATGTTTTCTTTTAGCTAAAATATGTAGAAGAATTATAAAATTCGGGCGCGGAAGCAAATGTTTATATGATTTTTTACAAAAAGAAAGTCAGATTTTACCTATTCTTGATGAATACGTTGTATATTGTAAGCTACATAAGCTGGATTCTAGAATACCTACCAAACTTGAAATACCAATTTTCTTGTTGCAATGTTTTCTTTTAGCTAAAATATGATGAAGAATTATAAAATTCAGGCGCGGAAGCAAATATTTATATGATTTTTTACAAAAATAATGTCAAATTTTACCTATCTTCATGAATACGTTGTATTTTGTAAGCTACATGGGCTGGATTCTAGAATACCTACCAAACTTGCAATAGCAATTTTCTTGTTGCAATGTTTTCTTTTACCTAAAATATGATGAAGAATTATAAAATTCGGGCGCGGAAGCAATTACTTATATGATGTTTTACAAAAATATAGTCAGATTTTACTTATTCTTGAAATGAATATTTTTGTTAAAACATTCATATTCATGCTATAGGATCTAAACTATGGATAATTTTAGCATTGGACATGCAAAATAAGAGTGCTATGGTTAGAAAACATACACATATTGTTCTGTCTAACATTGTTTGAATATTTTTTGTTAAATTTTATGTTCAGTTTTAAGAAGAAAATGAATTGTTTTCTATCCAAAGCACTCTTATTTCAGCCAGATATAAATAAAATACATATAAATCTAACATGCATTTTTCTCAGTTATTTTGTTATATTAACATCTGATGTGTTTATATCGTTAAATTCAGAAAAAAATACTCTATCGAATAACCGAAAAATAAACATGTTTCCATTTAAAATAAGAAAGTTGTGTCCTGTATTTTGAAAACCAATGGTCGAAAAAAAATATTTTTATGCTCATTGTATTAGTGTTTTAAAATGGTGGGTCTTTGCTAATTCAACCAACCTCGTAGTTCTTATAGATCTCAAGAAGGCAATGGTAGCACGCTTAAATGGAACACCCTGTATATTATAGGTAATTTTAGCCTTGGACATGCAAAAGTGACCATAACGTGGTACCAATCAGATAATATACATTCAATTTTCGTGTGTCCTTTTAATAAATACGATGTATATTGTAAGCTACATGGGCTGGATTCTAGAATACCTACCAAACTTGAAATACCAATTTTCTTGTTGCAATGTTTTCTTTTAGCTAAAATATGATGAAAAATGATAAAATTTTGGCGCGAAAGCTAATATTTATATGATTTTTTACAAAAATAAAGTCAGATTATACTTATCTTGATGAATACGTTGTATAATATAAGCTACATGGGCTGGATTGTACAATACCTACCACACTTGAAATAGCACTTTTCTTGTTGCAATGTTTTCTTTTAGCTAATATATGATGAAATATTATAAAATTCGGGGCGGAAGCAAATATTTATATGATTTTTTACAAAAATAAAGTCATATTTTACCTATTATTGAAAAGGATATTTTTGTTAAAACATACATATTCATGCTTTAGGATCTATACTATGGAATACCTACCACACTTGAAATAGAAATTTTCTTGTTGCAATGTTTTCTTTTAGCTAAAATATGATGAAGAATTATAATATTCGGGCGCGGAAGCAAATATTTATGTGATTTTTTACAAAAATAAAGTCCGATTGTCCTATTGTTGAAATGGATGTTTTTCTTAAAACTTCAGATTAAACCTTTTCTTGATGAATACGTTGTATATTGTAAGCTACATTTGCGGGATTCTGGAATAGCTACTACACTTGAAATATCAGTTTTATTGTTGCAATGTTTTCTCTTAGCTAAAATATGACGAAGAATTATAAAATTCGAGCGCGGAAGCAAATAATTATGATTTATTACAAAAATAGTGTCAGACTTTACCTATTCTTGAAGAATTGAATGTTTATTATCTGATTGGTACCACATCATGGTCACTTTTCCATGTCCAATGCTAAAATTATCCATAGTATAGATACTTAAGCATAAATATGAATGTTTTAACAAAAATATCCATTTCAAGAATAGGTAAAACCTGACTTTATTTTTGTAAAAAATCATAAATATTTGCTTCCGCGACGGAATTTTATAAATCTTTATTATAATTTAGCTAAAAGAAAACATTGCAACAAGAAAATTGCTATTTCAAATGTGGTAGGTATTCTAGAATCCAGCCAATGTAGCTTTCAATATACAACGTATTCATAAAGAATAGGTAAAATCTGACATTATTTTTGTAAAAAATTATATAAATACTTGCTTTCGCGCCCAAATTTTATATTTTTTCATCATATTTTAGCTAAAAGAAAACATTGCACCAAGATAATTGCTATTTCAAATGTGGTAGGTATTCTAGAATCCAGCGCATGTAGCTTACAATATACATCGTATTTATTAAAATGACACCCGAAAAATTAATGTTTATTATCTGATTAGTACCACGTTATGGTCACTTTTGCATGTCCAATGCTAAAATTATCTATAGTTTAGATCCTAAAGCATGAATATGAATGTTTTAACAAAAATATCCATTTCAAGAATAGTTAAAATCTGACTTTATTTTTGTAAAAAATCATAAATATTTGCTTTCGCGCCCGAATTTTATAATTCTTCATCATATTTTAGCTAAAAGAAAACATTGCAACAAGAAAAATGCTATTTCAAGTGTGGTAGGTATTCTAGAATCCAGCCCATGTAGCTTACAATATACAACATATTCATCAAGAAAGGTCAAATCTGACTTTATTTTTGTAAAAAAAACATATAAATATTTTCTTCCGCCCCCGAATTTTATAATTTTTTATCATATTTTAGCTGAAAGCAAACATTGCAACAAGAAAGTTGTTATTTCAAGTGTGGTAGTTAATCCAGAATCCAGCCCATTTAGCTTACAATATACAACGTATTCATCAAGAAAAGGTAAAATTTGACTTTATTTTTGAAAAAAATCATATAAATATTTGCATCCGCGCCCAAATTTTATAATTTTTCATCATATTTTAGCTAAAAGAAAACATTGCAACAAGATTATTATTTCAAGTGTAGTAGTTATTCTAGAATCCAGCCCATGTAGCTTACAATATAAAACGTATTTATCAAGAAAGGTAAAATCTGACTTAATTTTTGTAAAAAATCATATAAATATTTGCTTCCGAGCCGGAATTTTATAATTCTTTATCATATTTTAGATAAAAGAAAACATTGCAACAAGAAAATTGCTATTTCAAGTATGGTAGGTATTCTATTATCCAGTTCATGTAGCTTAAAATATACAACGTATTCATCAAGAATAGGTAAAATCTGACTTTATTTTTGTAAAAAATCATATAAATATTTGCTTCCGCGCCCAAATTTTATAATTCTTTATCATAATTTAGCTAAAAAAAAACATTGCAACAAAAAATTGCTATTTCAAGTGTGGTAGGTATCCTAGAATCCAGCCCATGTAGCTTACAATATATAATGTATTTATAAAGGGAAGGTAAAATCTGACTTTATTTTTGTAAAAAAATCATATAATTATTTGCTTTAGCGCCCGAATTTGTTAATTCTTCATCATACTTTAGCTAAAAGAAAACATTGCAACAAGAAAATTGCTATTTTAAGTGTGGTAGGTATTCAAGAATGCAGCCCATGTAGCTTACAATATACAACGTATTCATCAAGAAAAGTTAAAAACTGACTTAATTTTTTTAAAAACCATATAAATATTTGCTTCCGCTCCCGAATTTTATAATTGTTTATCATATTTTAGCTAAAAGAAAACATTGTAACCAGAAAATAGCTATTTCAAGTGTGGTTGGTATTCTAGAATCCAGCTCATGTAGCTTGCAATATACAACGTATTCATCAAGAATATGCAAAATCTAAATTTGTTTTCATAACAAATCATATAAATACTTGCTTCCGCGCCCGAATTTTATAATTTTTCATCATATTTTAACTAAAAGAAAACATTGAAACAAGAAAATTGCTATTTCATGTGTGGTAGATATACTAGAATCCAGCTCATGTAGCTTACAATATACAACGTATTCATCACAAATAGGTAAAATCTGACTTTATTTTTGTAAATAATCATATAAAAATTTGCTTCCGCGCCTAAATTTTATAATTCTTTATCACATTTTAGCTAAAAGGAAACATTGCAACAAGAAAATTGCTATTTTAAGTGTGGTAGGTATTCTAGAATCCAGCCTATGTAGCTTACAATATACAAAGCATTCATCAAGAGTAGGTAAAATCTGACTTTATTTTTGTAAAGAATCATATAAATATTTGCTTCCGCGCCCGAATTTGATAATTCTTTATCATATATTAGCAAAAAGAAAACATTGCAACCAGAAAATTGCTATTTTAAGTGTGATTGGTATTCTAGAATCCAGCTCATGTAGCTTACAATATACAACGTATTTATCAAGAATATGTAAAATCTAAATTTGTTTTCATAACAAATCATATAAATAGTTGCTTCCGCGCCCGAATTTTATAATTCTTTATCATATTTTAGCTAAAAGAAAGCATTGCAACAAGAAAATTGCTATTTCAAGTGTTGTAGATATACTAGAATCCAGCTCACGTAGCTCATGTAGCTTACAATATACAACGTATACATCAAAATTAGCTAAAATCTGACTTTATTTTTGTAAAAAATTATATCAAAATTTGCTTCCGCGCCTAAATTTTATAATTCTATATCACATTTTAGCTAAAAGAAAACATTGCAACCGGAAAATTGCTATTTCAAGTGTGGCAGGTATTCTAGAATCCAGCCTATATAGCTTACAATATACAACGCATTTATCAAGAATAGGTAAAATCTGACTTTATTTTTGTAAAAAATCATATAAATATTTGCTTACGCGCCCGTATTTCATAATTCTTCATCATATTTTAGCTATAAGAAAACATTGCAATAAGAAAACTGCTATTTCAAGTGTGGTAGGTATTCTAGAATCCAGCCCACGTAGCTTACAATATACAACGTATTCATCAAGAATAGGTAAAATTTGACTTTATTTTAAAAAAAATATAAATATTTACTTCCGCGCCCGAATTTTATAATTCTTTATCATATTTTAGCTAAAGGAAAACATTGCAACAAGAAAATCTCTATTTCAAGGGTGGTAGGTATTCTAGAAACCAGCCCATGTTGCTTACAATATACAACATATTTATTAAAATGACATCCAAAAATTGAATTTTAATTATCTGTTTGGTACTACGTTATGGTCACTTCTGCATGTGTAATGATAAAATTATCATTAATATAGATCAGAATGCATGAATATGAATGTTTTAACAAAAATATACATTTTCAGAATAGGTAAAATTTGACTTTATTTTTGTAAAAAATCATATAAATATTTGCTTCCGTGCCCGAATTTTATAATTCTTTATCATATTTTAGCTAAAAGAAAACATTGCAACAAAAAAATTGCTATTTCAAGTGTAGTTGGTATTCTAGAATCCAGCCCATGTAGCTTAAAATATACAAAAAGTTGAATAATAAAACACTCGCTGTTATTTCACAAAAATAAAAGTTGAAACTTTATTGCAATTTCGGCGATAAGGCCATCATCAGAAGTATACATATACAGAAAAATCAGCTATTTATACTAATACTAAAATACAATAAAAGAAGTGGAAAATACATTGGCTTGAATTATTTATGATTTTCCGAGATTAACATTCCTAGAAACGGAGCATCTATTAAGTCCAACTGCTCATTCATAAGGTTAATCCCATTATTAAGGGCTTTCTTTATTTCAAATGCTTCTAGGAATCTTAATCTCCGTCCATTCATATCGAAGTGTAAAATTTCCAAATCTGTTTTGTTTAACGTATGATTATTCTCAATCAAATGTTTGGCTACATTGGAGTTTACATTGTTGTTTTTAAATTTGGCTATATGTTCCTTAAATCTAATGTTAAAATTACGTCTAGTTTGACCAATATACTTGAAATTACAGTCTTTGCAATTTATTTGGTAGATTCCTGATTTATCGAGGGGATCTTTACAAACAATCTTATTATTTACCAACACATTTTTTAAAATAAACGTGTTATATAAAGCTGGAGTTATATTTAAATTTTTCAGATCATTTGAAACTCTATTTGTTATGTTTTCAATGTATTTCATTTTTTTATAAATGGGGTTTTCAGAATCTATATCTTGATTAATGTAAAATTGTTTATAAAGAATTTTCCTCTGTTTTTTTAATAACAATTTATGTACAATGTTTTTTTCGTAACCATTATTTTCTGCAATCATCATAATGATGTCTAATTCTTCATTAAAATTTTTTTCATCTAAAGGAATTGTTACTAATCTATTTAATAAGCTATGAAAAGCGGCCATTTCTGTATTATGAGGGTGATTGGAAGTAAATGGGATAATTGTATCGGTATATGTGGGTTTTCGAAAAATTTTAAAATTTAATCTTTTATTAAATTGGTGATCTATGGTTAGATCTAAAAAATTTATCGTTTTGCTATTTTCTATCTCTAAAGTAAACTTTATTGTAGGATCCATAGAATTTAACGAATTTAAGAAAGATTCTAATTGTCTAGCAGTACCTTTAAAGGGGCATAGTATGTCATCCACATAACGATACCAGAAAATAATGTTCTTTGTACAGAAGTTTTTAAATAAATTTTGTTCAAATGCATCCATAAATAGTTGTGCTAATAAGGGGGAAAGAGGTGAACCCATCGGCAATCCATCCTTTTGTATATAATAATTGTTGTTGAAAAAGAAATAATTTTGTTCGAGACAAAGTAAACCTGTCTAAAATTAAAAGTTCTTTAGCTATGTCAGGATTAACTGTTTTGGGTATATATTCTTTAAATATGTCTATCAATTTAGGAATTGGAATGGATGTAAAAAGACTAATGACATCGAACGAAACTAATTTAGAATTATCAGGTATTGGAATATCTTTAAGAAGATTGACCAATTCAAGGCTGTTTTTTACACTATGTTTCGGTTTAAAATCTAAAATAGTTGGAATTAATTTATTTAAATAAGTACATAATTGATGAGTAGGAGCTTGTGTATATGAAACTACCGGTCTTATAGGGATATTTTGCTTATGTAATTTGGGTAAGCCATATAATATGGGTGCTGATGGGTTCATGTTAATTAATTTAAAATGTTCTTGTTTGGGAATTAAATTGACACATTGTTTTAACGAATTTCTTAATTTTTGTTGAAATTTGTTTGTTGGGTCCTCCAGGACTAAACTTACATTACTACTTTCAATGAAATTGTTTACTTTTTTAATATAATCTACTTTATTGAGGATGGTGAAGTTGTTACCTTTGTCTGCTTTTGTTAGCACTAAATTCTCACTTTGTAATTTAGATTTTATGGACTTAATTGTTTTTAATTCACTATTGCTGGCACTGGTACATGAAGTAGGTAGAGTTTGTAATGTTTTTTTGAATTTGGAGAGGAATTGTGTTTTTTCTTCCAGAGGTCGACCACTTAACGCAATTTCCGCATCCACCGCAAATTGAACTAGGTCTTTTTTATCTGTGGGTTTATGGGGGGCATAGGATAGTCCTTTCTGTAGTAGGTTCATTTCATCGCTGGAGAAGGTTGAATCGGATAAATTCGTCATTCTTTCATAAAAACGAATGGAGCTGGTATGTCTTCTATTGTTGTCTTCAACACTGGAGCACTGTTTTTTATTATCATAAAGTTTATAGAATTTATTCTTTAGTTTAATATGTTTTTTATAACTTATTTTTTCCACTAATTCTCGTATATCCCGGTCGATTATGTCAAATTCTATGGGGTGTAATTTTGAGACTAATAAATTATGTATTAGTTTGAGGTGTAGGTTTAGATGATATCTTGTTAGGTATTTGTTGTGAATTTCGCTTTTTAGCCACAGAACTTTTGCACTTTCCACTGCTTTTAATGCCACTGAAGATTTATTGTTGCACTTAATAGAAATGTAATTAGGAATAATTTGTTGTTTGAGGCACTTGGAATTGAACCACAAACTGTTGTTATTCACTTTGAATTTGGTTAACACTTTCCTGTACATTACAGCTAATTTTGCGACGCTCGCACTAGTAATAGATTTAATTGACGAAGCTGTAGGTTCTCGGTGAAACATCATGAAAAAGTTGAATAATAAAACACTCGCTGTTATTTCACAAAAATAAAAGTTGAAACTTTATTGCAATTTCGGCAATAAGGCCATCATCAGAAGTATACATATACAGAAAAATCAGCTATTTATACTAATACTAAAATACAATAAAAGAAGGGGAAAATACATTGACTTGAATTATTTATGATTTTCCGAGATTAACATTCCTAGAAACGGAGCATCTATTAAGTCCAACTGCTCATTCATAAGGTTAATCCCATTATTAAGGGCTTTCTTTATTTCAAATGCTTCTAGGAATCTTAATCTCCGTCCATTCATATCGAAGTGTAAAATAATTGTATCGGTATATGTGGGTTTTCGAAAAAATTTAAAATTTAATCTTTTATTAAATTGGTGATCTATGGTTAGATCTAAAAAAATTATCGTTTTGCTATTTTCTATCTCTAAAGTAAACTTTATTGTAGGATCCATAGAATTTAACGAATTTAAGAAAGATTCTAATTGTCTAGCAGTACCTTTAAAGAGGCATAGTATGTCATCCACATAACGATACCAGAAAATAATGTTCTTTGTACAGAAGTTTTTAAATAAATTTTGTTCAAATGCAATGCAGACTAAACAGATTTGGAAATTTTACACTTCGATATAAATGGACGGAGATTAAGATTCCTAGAAGCATTTGAAATAAAGAAAGCCCTTAATAATGGGATTAACCTTATGAATGAGCAGATGGACTTAATAGATGCTCCGTTTCTAGGAATGTTAATCTCGGAAAATCATAAATAATTCAAGCCAATGTATTTTCCCCTTGTTTTATTGTATTTTAGTATTAGTATAAATAGCTGATTTTTCTGTATATGTATACTTCTGATGATGGCCTTATCGCCGAAATTGCAATAAAGTTTCAACTTTTATTTTTGTGAAATAACAGCGAGTGTTTTATTATTCAACTTTTTGTATATTGTAAGTTACATGGGCTGAATTCTAGAATACCTACCACACTTGAAATAGCAATTTTCTTGTTGCAATGTTTTCTTTTAGCTAAAATATGATAAAATATTTTAAAAATCGGGCGCGGAAGTAAATATTTATATGATTGTTTACAAAAATTAAGTCAGATTTCAGCTTTTCTTGATGAATACGTTGTATATTGTAAGCTATATAAGCTGTATTCTAGAATACTTACCACACTTGAAATAGCAATTTTTTTGTTGCAATGTTTTCTTTTAGCTAAAATGTGATAAAGAATTATAAAATTCGGGCACGGAAGCAAATATTTATATGATTTTTTACAAAAATAAAGTCAGATTTTACCTATTCTGAAAATACATATTTTTGTGAAAACTTTCATATTCATGCATTCTGATCTATATTAATGATAATTTTATCATTGCACATGCAGAAGTGACCATAACGTAGTACCAAACAGGTAATTAAAATTCAATTTTTGGATGTCATTTTAATAAATACATTGTATATTGTAAGCAACATGGGCTGGTTTCTAGAATACCTACCACACTTGAAATAGAGATTTTCTTGTTGCTATGTTTTATTTTAGCTAAAATATGATGAAGAATTATAAAATTCGGGCGCGGAAGCAAATATTTATATGATTTTTTACAAAAATAAAGTAAGATTTTAACTATTTTTGATAAATACGTTGTATATTGTAAGTTACATGGGCTGAATTCTAGAATACCTACCACACTTGAAATAGCAATTTTCTTGTTGCAATGTTTTCTTTTAGCTAAAATATGATAAAATATTTTAAAAATCGGGCGCGGAAGTAAATATTTATATGATTGTTTACAAAAATTAAGTCAGATTTTAGCTTTTCTTGATGAATACGTTGTATATTGTAAGCTATATAAGCTGTATTCTAGAATACTTACCACACTTGAAATAGCAATTTTTTCGTGGCAATGTTTTCTTTTAGCTAAAATATGATAAAGAATTATAAAATTTGGGCGCGGAAGCAAATATTTATATGATTTTTTACAAAAATAATGTCAGATTTTACCTTTTCTTGATGAATACGTTGTATATTGTAAGCTACGTGGGCTGGATTCTAGAATACCTTTTTATGATGTATCACCGAGAACCTACAGCATCGTCAATTAAATCTATTACAATATACAACGTATTTATCAAAAATAGTTAAAATCTTACTTTATTATTGTAAAAAATCATATAAATATTTGCTTCCGCGCCCGAATTTTATAATTCTTCATCATATTTTAGCTAAAAGAAAACTTTGGTTAAAGAAAATTGCTATTTCAAGTGTGGTAGGTATTCTAGAATCCAGCCCATGTAGCTTACGTTATACAACGTATACATCAAGAATAGGTAAAATCTGACTTTATTTTTGTAAAAAATCATATAAATATTTGCTTCAACGCCTGAATTTTATAGTTCTTCATCATATTTTAGCTAAAAGAAAACATTGCAACAAGAAAATTGCTATTTCAAGTGTTGTAGGTATTCTAGAAACCAGCCCATGTAGCTTACAATATACAACGTATTTATTAAAATGACATCCGAAATTTGAATTTTAATTATCTGATTGGTACCATTTTATGGTCACTTTTGCATGTCCAATGCTAAAATTATCATTAGTATAGATCCTAATGCATGAATATGAATGTTTTAACAAAAATATCCATTTTCAGAATAGGTAAAATCTGACTTTATTTTTGTAAAGAATCATATAAATATTTGCTTCCGCGCCCGAATTTTATAAGTCTTTATCATATTTTAGCTAAAAGAAAACATTGCTACAAAAAAATTGCTATTTCAAGTGTGGTAAGTATTCTAGAATACAGCCCATATAGCTTACAATATACAACGTATTCATCAAGAAAAGGTAAAATCTGACTTTATTTTTGTAAACAATCATATAAATATTTACTTCCTCGCCCGAATTTTATAATTCTTTATCATATTTTAGCTAAAAGAAAACATTGCAAGAAGAAAATTGCTATTTCACGTGTGGTAGGTATTCTAGAATCTAGCCCAGGTAGCTTACAATATACAACGTATTCATCAAGTATAGTTAAAATCTGACTTTATTTTTGTAAAAAATCATATAAATATTTGCTTTAGCGCCTGAATTTTATAATTCTTCATCATATTTTAGCTAAAAGAAAACATTGCAACAAGAAAATTGCTATTTCAAGTGTTGTAGGTATTCTAGAAACCAGCCCATGTAGCTTACAATATACAACGTATTTATTAAAATGACATTCGAAATTTGAATTTTAATTATCTGATTGGTACCATTTTATGGTCACTTTAGCATGTCCAATGCTAAAATTATCATTAGTATAGATCCTAATGCATGAATATGAATGTTTTAACAAAAATATCCATTTTCAGAATAGGTAAAATCTGACTTTATTTTTGTAAAGAATCATATAAATATTTGCTTCCGCGCCCGAATTTTATAAGTCTTTATCATATTTTAGCTAAAAGAAAACATTGCTACAAAAAAATTGTTATTTCAAGTGTGGTAAGTATTCTAGAATACAGCCCATATAGCTTACAACATACAACGTATTCATCAAGAAAAGGTAAAATCTGACTTTATTTTTGTAAACAATCATATAAATATTTACTTCCGCGCCCGAATTTTATAATTCTTTATCATATTTTAGCTAAAAGAAAACATTGCAAGAAGAAAATTGCTATTTCACGTGTGGTAGGTATTCTAGAATCTAGCCCAGGTAGCTTACAATATACAACGTATTCATCAAGTATAGTTAAAATCTGACTTTATTTTTGTAAAAAATCATATAAATATTTGCTTTAGCGCCTGAATTTTATAATTCTTCATCATATTTTAGCTAAAAGAAAACATTGCAACAAGAAAATTGCTATTTCAAGTGTTGTATGTATTCTAGAAACCAGCCCATGTAGCTTAAATTATACAACGTATTTATTAAAATGACATCCGAAAATTTAATTTTAATTATCTGATTGGTACCATTTTATGGTCAGTTTTGCATGTCCAATGCTAAAATTATTATTAGTATAGATCCTAATGCACAGAAAACATTGCAACAAGAAAATTGCTATTTCAAGTGTGGTAGGTATTCTAGAATCCAGCGCATTTAGTTTACAATATACAATGTATTTATCAAGACTAGGTAAAATCTGACATTATTTTTGTAAAAAATCATATAAATATTTACTTCCGCGCCTGAATTTTATAATTCTTCATCATACTTTAACTAAAAGAAAACATTGCAACAAGAAAATTGATATTTTAATTGTGGTAGGTATTCTAGAATCCAGCCCATGTAGCCTACAATATACAACGTATTCATCAAGAAAGGGTAAAATCTGAATTTTTCTTTGTAAAAAATTATATAGATATTTGCTTCCGCGCCCGAATTTAATAATTTTTCATCATAATTTAGCTAAAAGAAAACATTGCAACAAGAAAATTGCTATTTCATTTGTGGTAGGTATTCTAGATTCCCGATAATGTAGCTTACAATATACAACGTATTCATCAAGAATAGGTAAAATCAGACTTTATTTTTGTAAAAAATTATATAAATATTTGCTTTTCCCGAATTTTATAATTCTTTATCATATTTTAGATAAATGAAAACATTTCAACAAGAAAATTTCTATTTCAAGTGTGGTAGGTATTCTAGAATCCAGCCCATGGAGCTTCCAATTTACAACCTAATTGTTAAAAAAGGAATTCCTTGGGAGTCGTAAATTTGATAGCTTTTTATTAAATTCTTGAAATAACAGGTAACAAGGTTCGTGAAGAAGAATAGGTATCGAAGAAGAGTATGTTTCAGTATAAAAGTAGGTAGATAGTGATGAGGGCTTAAATAGCGGCAGCGGTATAAATAGCTTCAAATTTCCTAAAAGAGTATTAAATAAGTATCAAATTGTTATCTATATATTTTGTATATTTACTTTTACTGACTCCTTTATATTTTAGGAATTATTTTATTATTTTTAATGCAATTCATTTATCGTATCGCAATTTTTTAAATAATGATTCTTTGACAGAAACTACTTATTTTTTTTGTGAAGCCTACTCTTCTTAATACATATTAAAAAATGATATTAAATTATTTTAGATAACTCTGATCCTAACATTCTCCGCCCCAGTAAGTCGATGCGGTTGTAGAGGCTTACTTAACATCCAATACGGCAAGCTTGACAACAGGTCTTGTGAAGGTACCATGTTTAGTACGAACCACTGCACTTCTCACCTGTCCATCTTTTGACTTTATGACATCTTTGATTATTCCTTTCGGCCAGGTGTTTCTTGGATTGTTTTGATCTACTATAACAACGACATCTCCAACTTTCAAGGGAGGTTTTGGTGTAAACCATTTTGTACGCCTAGTTAATGTTGGGAGATATTCTTGTATCCACCGTTTCCAAAACCTTTGAGCGATTGCTTGTGATAATTTCCAATCGTTCTTTAAACAGGAACCATCTCCGTGAAACTCCACTGGTGGTTTACATCCATTTGATGAACCCAACAAGAAAAGATTTGGTGTTAGTGCCTCATCTTCTTCAGAGTCCAAGGGAATATATGTTAATGGTCTTGAATTAATAATAAATTCTATTTCTTTAAGACAACTCCTTAAGACTTCATATGTGGGTTTTTTCATTTGTAAAGTTTCAGATAAATTTGATTTTACAGTTCGTATTAACCGTTCCCATGATCCACCCATATGTGGAGAAGCTGGAGGAATAAAGGACCATTTAATCTTTGGAGAAAATTCTATGAATAATTTTGGATCAATTTTCTGTATTTCTCTTGTCAATTCATTATTTGTACCTCGAAAATTTGTCCCATTATCCGAATAAATTTCTTTTGGACATCCCCGTGTAAATATGAATTCTTTTAAACATTGTATGCAGGAATTTGTTGACAAGCTGTTTGCTATTTCAATATGAACAGCTCTAACTGTCAAGCATGTAAATAATACTCCCCACCGTTTTTCTTTTCTTCGTCCAACTACTATCTCTATCGGACCAAAGTAATCGATTCCAACATAAGTGAACGGTCTACAAAAGGCTGCAAGACGTGATTTTGGTAATTCACTCATTTGTGGTATTTTTGGTGTAGCTCTGGCATTTTTACATTTTTGACAAATGTTCTTTAGCTTTTTTATACATACACGTAATTTGGGTACAAAATATTTTTGTCGAATTTCATTTACCACTACTTCATTATTCTTGTGGTGATATGTTTGATGATAGTGTTTAATAATTAAATGCGTGATTGGATGTTCTTTAGGTAAAATTATTGGCCTTTTTGTTTCACTTGACACAACTTCAGCATTATCAATTCTTCCGTGTATTCGTAGAACCCCAGAATCTAGGTATGGATTCAATTTATAAAGACGACTTGTATTGTCTATGTCGTTATTTGTTTGAAGAACAACTATTTCGTCTGAATATAGGTCCCACTGGGCTTTTCTATATAGTATGATTTCAGCTTCACTTATTTCTTCTGGTAGTATTGGTCCTATTATTGGTTTTTTTCTACCTTTCTTTATAAATGTCAGAAATTTTATTACAGCTCTATTGAAATAAACTTGTGCTCTGATTAACCGTATCCAATTAGAGAAGTAACGTATATTTGGGCAAGTAGGTTCGTAAATTTCTTCACCCACATGAACAAAGCATTCTCGAAGTTCGGTATCTGCTTTTACTTCATCTTGAAAATTGTTCATAGGCCAACTTTCTTCGGATTTAATCAAAAATTCTGGACCAGTAAACCATCGACTTGTAGATGAAAGTTTAGGTGTCTGTTTCCATTTCGTGGCTTCATCAGCTACGTTTTGATTTGAAGGTACCCATCTCCATTCTGGTAAATTTGTTGTATCCAAAAGTTCACCTATTCTGAGCGCAACGAATTGTCTGTACTTTCTAGCATCTGATTTTAGCCATTGTAGTACAGTTTTTGAATCTGTCCACAGTACTCTCCTACAGATTTTAATAGAATGACCTTCCAGGATAGAATTTGATAAGCGTGCTCCTAATACTGCTGCTAGTAGTTCCATTCGTGGAATTGAGAGAGGTTTCTGCGGAGCCACTCTTGTTTTTGAGCCTACCAATACGCAATGTATAACTTTCTCATCTTCAATTCTAAAATATGCTACAGCAGCATAAGCATTTTCACTTGCGTCTACAAATACATGAAGTTGTATTGACTTAATGTTATTGGATTTTATATAACATCGTGGAATCTTTATTTCTTCTACATTCCATAGCAATTCACACCATTTTTGCCATCTTATGTACAACTGTTTTGGAATTTTTTCATCCCAATTAATTGATGATCGCCATATTTCTTGTAATAAAATTTTTAGATATACTAAGAAACTTGAAATGAGTCCTAGAGGATCGAAAATACACATTAACGTTCTTAAAACTTCTCATTTTGTTGGATATCTTGATCCATTTAAAATATTCATGTCTAATTTTTGGTTATTTAATTTGTATATAAAACTATCTGTTGTTGTGTTCCATCTTATTCCAAGAATTTTGCCTTCTTGTTCATTTATAGGTTTAGTGGTTATATCAGAAGCTTGGCCTACTTCTGATAATGTCCTTTTTGAATTTGACATCCAGTTCCTTATCTCAAAGCCACCTTTCGAATGTACAAAACGAACTTCCTTCGTTATTTGGATAAGTTCATCTTCTGAATTAAAGCTGTCTAACCAATCGTCTACGTAGTGATTTTCTTGAATTGCTTGTGCAGCTCTGGGGTATTCTCGTTTAAAATGTTCTGCATTTATATTTTTGACAAATTGTGCTGAACTTGGAGAACATGTAGCACCAAATGTCATCACTTGCATGACATAGACCTCGGGTTCACGGTTTTGATCTCCATCTCTCCAAAGAAATCGTTGCGAGTGTTGATCTTCTTGTCTTATTTGTACTTGGTGGAACATTTCTTTTATGTCTCCAGTGATTGCGTATAATCCTTGTGTAAATCTATACATGACATTTACTATTGATGGCAATTGATCTGGTCCAGACAATAACATTGTGTTTAAGGATACTCCGTGGACTTTTGCTGCTGCATCCCACACAATTCTCAATTTTTTTGGTTTATTGGGGTTTCTGACGACGAATATCGGAAGATACCATACTCGAGAATTTTGATTTATTTCTTCTGGTTGAAGTTTACGAGTATAACCTTTCTCAATGTATTCTTTTAATTGTTGTTTCAGACTTTCTCTTATATTACAATCTCTTGCCATTTTATTTTCTAAACAAATAAGACGCTTTTTTGCCATTGGCAGACTATCTGGAAATTCAAATTGGTCGTATCTCCATAACAACCCAGTTTCAAATCTATTATTTTTTCGTATAGTTGTGGTATTTAACAGATTTCGAGCACGAATATCTTCAGATGACTCTAAATTTCTTTGTGATACTTTAACTCCAAAATTTTCCAAGGAAAAGTAGTCTTTAACAGATCTATGAAGATCTTCGTCACAGTTGCAGTCGCTTATGTGGAAGTTGTGTCCTTCTTCGATTCTTTTATTCCAATTTTGATTTGGGCCACTTACCACCCATCCTAAACGTGTTTTCGCAGCAATAGGACAATTTAACAATCCTTCTCTTGTTTCAAATGGGATACATAGTCTCCAATTGTCAAGTCCTATTAGAAGACGAGGAGAAGCATTAGAATATTGTGATACAGGTAATCCACGAAGATGTTGATATTGTTTTTCGTTTAGGTCAAAATTGAATGACTGGACTGGCAAACCGAGATTCTTCACAGTTCTTATATTTGACATGCAATATCTATTATTTTCGCTCTTTTCCATTCCAGATATTTTACATGAGACTATTTTTCACTTCTCTTCTTTCCGAGATATGTCATTAGACCATTTTAAGTGTAGGTTTGTAGTTGATCCGTCCAACTGTAATTCTTCGGCAAGACTTTCTTCCATCAGCGTCAGTGATGAACCATCATCTAAGAAGGCATAAGTATCGATGCATATTTTTTTGTTATATAGTCTGACAGGTAAAATACGGAAAAGTATTGATGTTGCCGTCGGGAAATGGGCATAATGTCCTGTTATTGTTTCACCTTCTTTTGCTTTCTTTAATTCGGCCTCTTGTTTTGAAGAATTAGGATTATGTAGCAATGTATGGTGATATCGTTGACACCCATCAATTCCGCAGATTCTTTTCTTTTCACAATTGGTTGCATTGTGAGAACCAAGACAATGTTTACATACTTTTTTCTGTATAATTACATTCCATTTTTGGTTCTTTGTTAATTGCTTAAATTTATAGCAGTCTTCAATTTTGTGAAGAGCGCTATCACATATTAGGCATCTTTTCTCCATTGGGTCTGCACGATTTTCAGCATGTGTTGCTTGAAGAAAATTTGTTCTCTTCTGATATTTGTCAAACTTATGCTTGTACTCAGGAGGTTGATTTTGTGTTTGAAAAATGTCAAACGTTACTCTACTGGCAGCTCGAGCTTGTCTAAATAACCATTCACTAAACTGGAGAAGATTGCTCTCTTGATCAGAATCACAATCTGAATATTTGGCCCAATCTAACTTAATATAATTGGGTAATTTTTCTACTAATTCTTGTAATAGTACTGGATTGTTTAAATGATTTGTTAATTTTGAAGCTCTCATCGTAGCGACTAGATTCTGGACTGTCATTGCAAAATTGATAAAGGTTTCCATTTTTTCGATTTTTATTGCTGGTTCGTTTTTTATCTTGTTTATCAGTGAATTGATTATAATTTCTGGACGACCGAATAATAATCTTAAGTTTTCTAACACCATTGGGACAGAATCCGGCATCAGCAACATACTTCTGACAGCTTCTAGTGCTTTTCCTTTCAGACTTTGTTGAAGACGCATCAAATTTTCTTGGTTACTGTAGCCACATCTTTGGGTTGACTCCGTATAATTACTATAAAACATTGGCCATTCTGATGGATTTCCAGTGAATATTGGTAGTGTACTCTTCAATGAAAGCGCTTGTCTAGCTGCAATTTGTTGTGATGACAATTTATTTTCTTGTAACTGAGAATGACCTGGTTCCTGGTCGATTTGGTTTTCTTTCTTGTAGGATATAATTCCAGTTTGATTGCCTTGTGAACCAGCTGCTTGGCCATTTAATTGTCCATTATAATCATTGAAATGAGTGGTCAATTGTTTTTGCTGATGTTTAACCCACTGAATTGTTCGATTATTTGTTTCTTCAAATAGACTTTCTGATTTTGAAGAGATTTTACTTGAAGCTTCTTCACTCTCAATCTGACGAAGAGTTTCATATTTCTTCTTCAATAATTCTACTTCTTCAGCCTTTTGTTTCTCAAAAAGTAAACGTTCTTCGGCTTGTCGGTTAATAATAATAGCTCGTTGTTCCTCCAATTCTTTTAGCTCAAGTTGCAATAGTTTCCGACGTACACTCGAGCTTCCTGATACAGTTTTTCGTGACCTTGGTTGTATTTGTTCTAATTGGCAATGTTGACATTTCCAATCTGTATTTGCGATATTTTGGTCAACATTGACACAACTAAAGTGAAACCAATTGTCACATTTGTCACATTGTACCATTAACTCCGAATCTGGCAATTTACATAGCTGGCAACTGTAACTGATGTCTTTCTGTTGACTTTGTACTTTGTTGCCTGTTTGGCCACTGACATTACTTTCGTGTTTTGGCATATTCTTGAGATGATAAATAAGCTGATGACAACTCTTATTTTATCAATTATAACCAACGATAAAAGAAATTTGAAGAATTGTTAAAAAAGGAATTCCTTGGGAGTCGTAAATTTGATAGCTTTTTATTAAATTCTTGAAATAACAGGTAACAAGGTTCGTGAAGAAGAATAGGTATCGAAGAAGAGTATGTTTCAGTATAAAAGTAGGTAGATAGTGATGAGGGCTTAAATAGCGGCAGCGGTATAAATAGCTTCAAATTTCCTAAAAGTGTATTAAATAAGTATCAAATTGTTATCTATATATTTTGTATATTTACTTTTACTGACTCCTTTATATTTTAGGAATTATTTTATTATTTTTAATGCAATTCATTTATCGTATCGCAATTTTTTAAATAATGATTCTTTGCCAGAAACTACTTATTTTTTTTGTGAAGCCTACTCTTCTTAATACATATTAAAAAATGATATTAAATTATTTTAGATAACTCTGATCCTAACACTAATCATTAAAATGACACCCGAAAATTAAATGTTTATTATCTGATTTGTACGATGTTATGGTCACTGTAGCTTACAATATACAACGTATTCATCAAGAATTGGTAAAATCTGACTTTATTTTTGTAAAAAATCATATAAATATTTGCTTCCGCGCCCGAATTTTATAATTCTTTTTTATATTTTAGCTAAAAGAAAACATTGCAACAAGAAAATTGCTATTTCAAGTGTGGTAGGTATTTTAGAATCCAGCCCATGTAGCTTACAATATACAACGTATTCAATAAGAATTGGTAAAATCTGACTTTATTTTTGTAAAAAATCATATAAGTATATGCTTCCGCGCCCGAATTCAATAAATGTTTGTCATATTTTAGCTAAAAGAAAACATTGCAAAAAGATAATTGCTTTTTCAAGTGTGGTAGGTATTCTAGAATCCAGCCCATGTAGCTTACAATATACAACGTATTCATTAAAATGACACCCGAAAATTTAATGTTTATTATCTGATTGGTACTATATTATTGTCACTTTTGCATGTCCAATGCTAAAATTGTCCATAGTATAGATCCTAAAGCATGAGTATGAATGTTTTAACAAAAATATCCAATTCAAGAATAGGTAAAATCTGACTTAATTTTGGTAAAAAATCATATAAATATTTGCTTCCGCGCCCTAATTTTATAATTCTTTATCATTATTTAGCTAAAAGAAAACATTGCAACAAGAAAATTGCTATTTCAAGTGTGGTAGGTATTCTAGAATCCAACCAATGTGGCTTACAATATACAACGTATTCACCAAGAATAGGTAAAATCTGTCTTTATTTTTGTAAAAAATCATATAAATATTTGCTTTCGCGCCCGAATTTTATAATTTTTCATCATAGTTTAGATAGAAGTAAACATTACAGCATGAAAATTGCTATTTCAAGTGTAGTAGGTATTCTAGCCCATGTAGCTTAAATTATACAACGTATTCATTAAAATGACACCTGAAAATTAAATGTTTATTATCTGATTGGTATCACGTTATGCTCACTTTTGCATGTCCAATGCTAAAATTATCCATAGTATAGATCATAAAGCATGAATATGAATGTTATAACAAAAATATCCATTTCAAGAATAAGTAAAATCTGACTTTATTTTTGTAAAAAATGAAATAAATATTTGCTTCCGCGCCCGATGTTTATAATTGTTAAACATATTTTAGCTAAAAGAAAAAAATGCAACAAGAAAATCGCTATTTCAAGTGTAGTAGGTATTCTAGAATCCAGCCCATAAAGCTTACAATATACAACGTATTCATCAAGAAAAGGTAAAATCTGAATTTCTTTTTGTAAAAAATCATTTAAATATTTGCTTCCGCGCCCGAATTTTATAATTCTTTATCATATTTTAGCTAAAAGAAAACATTTCAACACAAAAATTGCTATTTCAAGTGTGGTAGGTATTCTAGAATCCAGCGAATGTAGTTTACAATATACAACGTATTCATTAAAATGACACCTGAAAATTGAATGTTTGTTATCTGACTGGTACCACGTTCTAGTCACTTTTGCATGTCTAATGCTAAAATTATCCGTAGTATAGATCCTAAAGCATGAATATGATTGTTTTAACAAAAATATCCATTTCAAGAATAGGTAAAATCTGACTTTATTTTTGAAAAAAATCATATAAATATTTGCTTCCGCGCCCGAATTTTATAATTCTTCATCATTTTTTAGCTAAAAGAAAACATTGCAACAAGAAAATTGCTATTTAAATTGTGGTAGGTATTATAGAATCCAGCCCATGTAGCTTACAATATACAACGTATTTATTAAAATGACACCTGAATATTGAATATTTATTATCTGATTCGTACCACGTTATGGTCACTTTTGCATGTCCAATTCTAAAATTATCCATAGTATAGATCCTAAAGCATGAATATGAATGTTTTAACAAAAATTTCAATTTCAAGAATACGTATAATCTGACTTTATTTTTGTAAAAAATCATATAAATATTTGCTTCCGCGCCCGAGTTTTATAATTCTTTATCATATTTTAGCTAAAAGAAAATATTGCAACAACAAAATTGCTATTTGAATTGTGGTAGGTATTCTAGAATCCAGCCCATATAGCTTACAATATACAACGTATTTATCAAGAATAGGTAAAATCTGACTTTATTTTTGTAAAAAATCATATAAATATTTGCTTCCGCGCCCGAATTTTATAATTCTTTATCATATTTAAGCTAAAAGAAAACATTGCAAAAAGAAAATTGCTATTTCAAGTGTGGTAGGTATTCTAGAATCCATCCCATATAGCTTACAATATACAACGTATTTAACAAGAAAAGAATAGGTAAAATCTGACTTTATTTTTGTACAAAATCATATAAATATTTGCTTCTGCGCCCGAATTTTATAATTTTTCATTATATTTTAGCTAAAAGAAAACATAGCAACAAGAAAATTTCTATATAATGTAAGGTAGGTATTCTAGAATCCAGCCCAAATAGCTTACAATATACAACGTATTCATAAAGAACAGGTAAAATCCGACTTTATTTTTCTAAAAAATTATATAAATATATGCTTCCGCGCCCGAATTTTATAATTCTTCATCATATTTTAGCTAAAAGAAAGCATTGCAACAAGAAAATTGCTATTACAATTGTGGTAAGTATTCTAGAATCCAGCTCATTTAGCTTACAATATACAACGTATTCATCAAAAATAGGTAAAATCTGACTTTATTTTTGTAAACATTCATATAAATATTTGCTTCCGCGCCTGAATTTTATAATTCTTCATCATATTTTAGCTAAAAGAAAATATTGCTACAAGAAACTTGCTATTTCAAGTGTGGTAGGTATTCTAGAATCCAGCCCATGTAGCTTACAATATACAACGTATTCATCAAGAATAGGTAAAATCTGATTTTATTTTTGTAAAAAATCATATAAATATTTGCTTTCGCGCCCGAATTTTATAATTCTTTATCATATTTTCATGTTCAATGCTAAAATTATTTGTAGTATAGATCCCAAAGCATGAATATGAATGTTTTAACAAAAATAACCGTTTCAAGAATAGGTAAAATCTGACTTTATTTTATTGTAAAAAATCATATAAATATTTTCTTAAGCGCCCGAATTTTATAATTCTTCATCATATGTTAGCTAAAAGAAAACATTGCAACAAGAAAATTGCTATTTTAAGTGTGGTAGGTATTCTAGAATCCAGCCCATGTAGCTTACAATATACAACGTATTCATCAAGAATAGGTAAAATTTGACTTTATTTTAAAAAAAATATAAATATTTGTTTCCGCGCCCGAATTTTATAATTCTTCTTCATATTTTAGCTAAAAGAAAACACAGCAACAAGAAAATTGCTATTTCAAGTGTGGTAGGTATTCTAGAATCCAGCCCATGTAGCTAACAATATACAACGTATTGATTAAAATGACACCCAAAATTTTAATGTTTATTATCTGATTGGTACCACGTTATGGTCACTTTTGCATGTCCAATACTACTATTATCCATAGTAAAGATCCTAAAGCATGAATATGAATGTTTTAACAAAAATATTCACTTCAAGAATATGTAAAATCTGATTTTATTTTTGTAAAAAATCATATAAATATTTGCTTCCGCGCCCGAATTTTATAATTCTTTATCCTATTTTAGCTAAAAGAAAACATAGCAACAAGAAAATTGCTATTTCATTTGTGGTAGGTATTCTAGAATTCAGCCCATATAGCTTACAATATACAACGTATTCATCAAGAATAGGTAAAATCTGACTTTAATTTTGTAAAAAATCATATAAATATTTGCTTCCGCGCCCGAATTTTATAATTCTTCATCATATGTTAGCTAAAAGAAAACATTGCAACAAGAAAGTTGCTATTTCATGTGTGGTAGGTATTGTAGAATCCAGCCCATGTAGCTTACAATATACAACGTATTAATTAAGAATAGGTGAAATCTGACTTTATTTTTGTAAAAAATCATATTAATATTTGTTTCCGCGCCCGAATTTTATAATTCTTCATCATATTTTAGCTAAAAGAAAACATCGCAACAAGAAAATTGCTATTTCAAGTGTGGTAGGTATTCTAGAATCCAGCCCATGTAGCTTACTATATACAACGTATTCATTAAAATGACACCCGAAAATTGAATGTTTATTATCTGATTGGTACCACGTTGCTACGCGCACCACACAGTCGTGTATTATTGTAGCTCTTACGCATCCAAGATGACAGTGAATGCGGCCGCCAGCTTTTAGACAGTGGAGAAGGGGGTGGTTCAAATAATGAAATAGTATAAATTATAATAGGGCGCCACGTGGTTGTTGTTAAAAAAAGGAAACCTAGTATACAACCACGAAAATACGAATCTGTGAAGGATAATCAAAAGATAATAGTAGGTAAATCCAAACAAAAAACAAATAAAGCTCCGTTTGAAATTAAAATGTAGGATATATTAAATATTTGTAGTATTACATTTAATGAAAGGAAAGATGTTATTTGGAGTTGCAGTCATTTAATAAAATCCACTAATACACCAACGTTTCGACTGTAATTCAGTCTTCATCAGGGTGTTGATAACATACAAAACATACAATCAAAAATTCGAACATACATTCAACACAGATACCAGACTTACATAAATGGTATTAAAATCTTATCAAGTAAATCATGTAAATTATTTTACAGAAATCTTTCGTCAAACATAGATAAAACATACACACATACATGTTACTTAACAGTTATCAACCAACTAACTTATACAAGAAGTGTCAAGTTGAGTAACAGTCGAAATTTGTAAAGACCTACAGCTAGCCAATCAAGGGCCAGCACCAGATTGTACAACATGTGTATAGCCAATTGAATATCACAGATTTATTATCACAAAAATGTATTTGTACAGGGAATAAACTATTGTAATAATTGTCCGTACTGTTTTCTCAATATCCCAGAATAAATGGAGCTGAGATTCTGAATGTCGGTCTGTGAATTTACAGATTGTTGATCCCTCTGTATAAATAACATTTCAAGCGTGAGACGTATGTTTAAGTTCTTCTCCGTAGCTAGTATCCTAGTGTCTTCAAAATCGAAAGAATGTTCTTCTTTTTGACAATGTTCCACTAGGGCACATTTGGAGCTCAAATTTAGTTTTACAACGTTTCTTGTGTGTTCCTTTAATCTAGTGTGGAGGTATCTTTTAGTTTGTCCAATGTAAGCTTTGTTACAGTCTTTACATGGAATTCTGTGAACAATGTTCGAACGTTGCATTTTGTCAATGGGGTGTTTGGTATTACTGAACAAATTATTTACTGTTTTGTAATGTTTGAACGTAAAGTTCAAATTCAGGTGTCCTGTCAGCGTATTCCTGATCTTGTGTGACAATTCAGAAATGTTAGGTCGACCAATCAGGTAATGCGAGCGTAACAAGCGTCGAAATAAGTTAAATTCAGTCCTAACCCTTCCTAAACCGAAACAATCCCTAAATGAGTATCTCTCATAAAAAATACTGAGACTCGCATGAGCTAGTACATATAAAATAATAACATAAGCGTAAATAAATGTAACTAAATAACATAACATTCAAAAATCAATTCAAAAAAATATTTAAAAATAACAACAAAGAAAAAAAATCAAAATGGAGCTTATCTGCATGTGTTTGGAGAGCTGATGACGTCGGAGTGACGTAGTGTGCGGTAGTGACGTAGTGTGTGACGAGTTCCAAAATGGCGTCGAATAATTTCCGCTTAAAACACGAGGTAGCGGTCATCCAATTCTCCCCAAAAATCCTCCACCAAAAATAAGGGCTCAACAACCCAATCCAACCATAAGAATCCAATAAATCGAATCGAGATCGAATTAATATCGATAGTGGTAGAAAAGTAAATACAATAAAATAAAAGCCTGAGATGGTGAGCGGCTAAGTTGTTTTTCAATGATCGCAGTGCAATAAATCCGGAACAATTTTCCGCGGGAACAAATATTTCCCAATTATTTTTCTAAGTTGAAATCCCCAAATAACAGGCACGTTAAACTTTATCCAACAATAAACTAAACAATATGATAAATAATAACCAGACACTGAGATATGACTACAGCGACGATCAAGGAACAGAATGAATTACTTCGCTCAAATCTGCGAGTTAGCTCAAACTTGCTCATGCCCAAATGTATAAAATATAAAAATTAATATTCCTGACAATAATCAACCACCAATGCATAAGAGTTCCACAAATTGCGAACAAATGTGGTAATAAGGAAATAAAATGATTTAGATTTTAAATAAATTGCAGATTGCAAAAATAAACCGTAACAACGTTATGGTCACTTTTGCATGTCCAATGCGAAAATTATTCGTAGTATAGATCCTAAAGCATAAATATGAATGTTTTAACAAAAATATCCATTACAAGAATAGGTAAAATCTGACTTTATTTTATTGTAAAAAATCATATACATATTTGCTTCCGCGCCCAAATTTTATGATTCTTTTTCATATTTTAGCTAAATGAAAACATTGCAACAAGAAAATTGCTATTTCAAGCGTGGTAGGTATTCTAGAATCCAGCCCATGTAGCTTATAATATACAGCGTATTCATCAAGAATATGTAAAATCTGACTTTATTTTTGTAAAAAATTATAAAAATATTTGCTTCCGCGCCCGAATTTTATAATCTTTCATCTTTTTTACTCTCCTGCTTTCACCAGAACATCTAAGGTATAAATTCAAAACTTCGTCATTTCCAGTCCATCAGTACTACAGTCGACTTCGACATCATTGCCCTCACTGAAACTTGGCTCTCTGACAATGTTTTGAATGCTAAACTCTGTACAGACATGTTCAATGTTTATAGATGTGACCGTGATTTTGAGTCGTGCCGTCTTTCTAAAGGAGGAGGGGTGCTTATGCTCATTAAGAATGAATTATCATCTTCAAAGGTTGATCTTAGTAATTTTATTGATATTATTCCTATAAACATTGACATTATTTGCGCTAAAATCAATATTAATAATAAACCCTTGTTTTGTTTTACCATTCTTACAATTCTTACCATTCTTACAAAACAATAACTTTTTAATATGCGGCGATTTCAATATCCCTGAGTTCACTACCAACTCAAACTCGCCTAAAGTTGAGAAACTACTTAACTCACTTGAATTTTACGATGCTTCTCAGCTCAATTCAATAAAAAATGGCAAAAATAAACTCTTGGATTTAATTATCTCTAACACTCATTGCGACATATCACATGCTCAAGATTTATTATTTGACACTGAATTTCCTCTGCATCACCCAGCACTCAGTATTTCTGTTATACTTATAATTTTCTAAAGTTAATCAGGCCTGTGAATTCTTTTATACTATACTGTACTCCTTCTTCGACTCATGTGTTCCTTTAAAATATAATTTTAATACTAAATATCCACCATGGTTCACTAAAACACTTATTCGTAAACTCAAGGCCAAGATTCGCGCCAGAAAATTACTTTCTCGTTTTCCACATAATCAAGCTTATTGTATTAATTTCAAAAATCTTAGATCTGAGCTAAAATATTTAATAAAAAATTCTTATGCTGTTTATGTGACAAATTGTGAAAATAATGTTAAAACAAATCCAAAAAAATTCTGGAACTATGTTAATTCTAAAAATGTTCCTTAATGACAAAACTTTTTCAAACCCTAGTGATATATCTGATGCTTTCTCTTCATTCTTTCAGTCTACTTATATAAACTCACCTGTCAGTAAATCTACTATTTCGTTTACTTCCTCTTCCCTCTCGCATGATTCTATCTCTCTTAAGCATATTTCCCTTAACGATATAAAAACCTCTAGTAAAACACTCAAATCTTCTCTGTCATGTGGTCCTGATCTTGTCCCAAGTTTGCTGATCAAGGACTGTGTGTCTCCTCTGTCAACTGCACTTTTCCATATTTTTAACCTTAGTGTAAAGACTAGTACGTTTCCCAATGTCTGGAAAATATCAAGTATTACTCCGTTACATAAATCTGGTGAGGCAAGTAATATTTCTAATTATCGCCCAATAGCTATTTTATCTAATTTTAGCAAAATTTTCGAAAAAATTATTTACAATACCATATATCCATCTATAAAGCCATATATATCTCCTTACCAACATGGTTTCGTTGGAAAACGATCTACTTCCACCAATCTCATGTACTTTACGCAACGAGTTTCTGCTGTTCTTGATACTAACGGGCAAGTTGACTGTATTTACACAGACTTTGCTAAGGCTTTTGACAGACTAGATCACGACATCTTGATCAGTAAACTACAATCTTTTTCTTTCTCTTCTTCTTTCATTGATCTTATTTCTTCCTATTTATTTCATCATGAATTGTTTGTGAATTTTACAGGTTTCAAATCGCGTACTTTCTTTGCTTTTTCGGGCGTTCCTCAGGGCTCTAACCTTGGGCCACTACTATTTTTACTTTTCATTAATGACATCACGAATATCCTCCACTGTGACAAACTGTTATTCGCGGACGACTTAAAAATTTTCTATTTAGTTTCTACTTTTAATGACTGTATTACTCTCCAAAATGATTTGAATAATTTATATCATTGGTGTACTAGAAACAACTTGCAGCTCAATCTCAATAAATGTACTGTTATGTCATTCTCCAGGAAAATTGTTCCACTGAGGTATGATTATTCAACAAATACAGTCATTTTAAGTCGCTCTGTAATAATAAAAGATTAAGCAGTCCTATTTGACCCTAAGCTCACATTTGGTAATCACATTCATGATGTCTATAATTCCGCTTTGCGAATGTTAGGTTTCGTTATAAGAAATACTAAAGATTTTCATAACATTACAGCTATCTTTGCACTTTATTATGCTTATGTAAGATCCAAACTTGAATACTGTAGTGTTATCTGGAGCCCTACTCATGAAATACATCAAGACCTCTTGGAATCTGTACAGAAAAAATTTTTGAAGTACATTTACTTTAAAGTTAAGGGTAACTACCCTGAGCTCCACTTTCCTTATTCTCATTTATGCTCTATGTTCAATTTCAAAACCCTGTACGAACGTAGAGAAAACTATTCCATTCTTCACTTATATAAACTTATTAACAATCATATTGACGATCCTTTATGCCTTTCTATGATCAACTTCCACTCTCGTACTATCTCCACCAGACTTCTATCCACCTTCTATCTTCCTTACAGTCGCACTAATCTTTTAAAGTCTTCACCTATTTATCGAATGTGTCACTTATATAACAATAAATTTTCTCATTTAGACATTTTTCTTTTAAATTATACATCTTTTTAAAAATTTCTTAAAAATAGTTAACTTTTATATATGTTTTTAATGTATCTATATTTTTCTATTTTCTATTTGTATCATTCTCTGTACCTCTCTACCCTCGTCTGGGTTTAGCCGGTTTGGGTAGTTCAAATTTAAATAAATAAATAAATAAATAAATTTAAATAAAAGGAAACATTGCAACAAAAAATATGCTATTTCAAGTGTGGTAGGTATTCTAGAATCCAGGTCATGTAGCTTACAATAGACAACGTATTCATTAAAATGACACGTGAAAATTAAATGTTTATTATCTGAGAGGTACCACGTTATGGACACTGAAGCTTACAATATACAACGTATTCATCAAGAATAGGTAAAATCTGACTTTATTTTTGTAAAAAATCATATAAATATTTGCTTCCGCGCCCAAATTTTATAATTATTCATCATATTTTAGCTAACAGGAAACATTCCGACAAGAAAATTGCTATTTCAAGTGTGGTAGGTATTCTAGAATCTAGTCCATGTAGCTTACAATATACAACGTATTCATCAAGAATAGGTAAAACCTGACTTTTTTTTGTAAAAATATAAATATTTGCTTCCGCGCCCGAATATTATAATTCTTTATCATATTTTAGCTAAAAGGAAACATTGCAACAAGAAAATTGCTATTTTAAGTGTGGTAGGTATTCTAGAATCCAGCCCACGTAGCTTAGAATATACAACGTATTCATCAAGAATAGGTAAAATCTGACTTTATTTTTGTAAAAAATCATATAAATATTTGCTTCCGCGCCCGAATTTCATAATTTTTCATCATATTTTAGCTAAAAGGAAACATTCCGAGAAGAAAATTGCTATTTCAAGTGTGGTAGGTATTCTAGAATCTAGTCCATGTAGCTTACAATATACAACGTATTCATCAAGAATAGGTAAAACCCGACTTTTTTTTTGTAAAAATATAAATATTTGCTTCCGCGCCCGAATATTATAATTCTTCATCATATTTTAGCTAAAAGAAAACATTGCAACAAGAAAATTGCTATTTCAAGTGTGGTAGGTATTCTAGAATCCAGCCCATGTAGATCACAATATACAACGTATTCATTAAAATGACACCCGAAAATTGAATGTTTATTATCTGATTGGTACCACGTTATGGTCACTTTTGCATGTCAAATGCTAAAATTGTCGATTGTATAGATCCTAAAGCATAAATATAAATGTTTTAACAAAAATATCCATTTCAAGAATAGGTAAAATCTGACTTTATTTTTGTACAAAATCATATAAATATTTGCTTCAGCGCCCGAATTTTATAATTTTTTATTATATTTTAGCTAAAAGCAAACATTATAACAAGAAAATTGCTATATCAAGTGAGGTAGTTATTCTAGAATCCAGCCCATGTAGCTTACAATATACAACGTATTCATAAAAAAAAGGTAAAATCTGACTTTATATTTGTAAAAAATCATATTAATATTTGCTTCTGCGCCCGAATTTTACTATTTTTCATCATATTTTAGCTAAAAGAAAACATTGCAACAAGAAAATTGCTATTTCAAGTGTGGTAGGTATTCTAGAATCCAGCCCATGTAGCTTACAAAATACAACGTAGTCATCAAGAATAGTTAAAATGTGACTTTATTTTTGTAAATAATCATATAAATATTTGCTTCCGCGTCCGAATTTTATAATTCTTCATCATATTTTAGCTAAAAGAAAACATTGCAACAAGAAAATTACTATTTCAAGTCTGGAAGGTATTCTAGAATCCAGCCCATGTAGCTTACAATATACAACGTATTCATTAAAATGACACAAGAAAACTGAATGTTTGTTTCTGATTGGTACCACGTTATGGTCACTTTTTCATGTCCAATTCTCCAATTATCCATAGTATAGAACCTAAAGAATGAATATGAATGTTTTAACAAAAATATCTATTTCAAGTATAGGTAAAATCAGACTTTATTTACTGTAAAAAATCATATAAATATTTGCTTCAGCGCCCGAATTTTATAATTCTTCATCATATTTTAGCTAAAAGAAAACATTGCAACAAGAAAATTGCTATTTCAAGTGTAGTAGGTATTATAGAATCCAAACCATGTAGCTTACAACATACAACGTATTTATTAAAATGACACCTGAAAATTGAATGTTTACTGTTGATTGGTCCCACGTTATGGTCACTTTTACATGTCCAATGATACAATTATCCATAGTATAGATCCTAAAGCATGAATATGAATGTTTTAACAAAAATATCCATTTCTAGAAAAGGTAAAATCTGACTTTATTTTTGTAAAAAATCATATAAATATTTGCTTCCGCGCCCGAATTTTATAATTCTTTATCATATTTTAGCTAAAGAAAAACATTGCAACAAGAATATTGCCATTTCAAGTGTGGTAGGTATTCTAGAATCGAGCCCATGTAGCTTACAATATACAACGTATTTATCAAGTAAAGGTTAAATCTGACTTTAATTTTATAAAAAATCATATAAATATTTGCTTTTGCGACCGAATTTTATAATTTTTCATCATATTTTAGCTAAAAGAAATCATTGCAACAAGAAAATTGCTATTTCAAGTGTGGTAGGTATTCTAGAATCCAGCCCATGTAGCTTAAAATATACAACGTATTCACCAAGAATAGGTAAAATCTAACTTTATTTTTGTAAAAAATCATATAAATATTTGCTTCCGCGCCCGAATTTTATAATTCGTCATCATATTTTAGCTAAAAGAAAACATTGCAACAAGAAAATTGCTATTTCAAGCGTGGTAGGTATTCTAGAATCTAGCCCATGTATCTTACTATATTCAACGTATTTATCAAGAATAGTTAAAATCTGACATTATTTTTGTAAAAAATCATATAAATATTTGCTTTCGCGCCCGAATTTCATAATTCCTCATCATATTTTAGGTAAAAGAAATCATTGCAACAAGAAAATTGCTATTTCAAGTGTAGAAGGTATTCTAGAATCCTGTTCATGTAGTTTACAATATACAACGTATTCATTAAAATGACACCCGAAAATTGAATGTTTATTCTCTAATTAGTACCACTTTATGGTCACTTTTGCATGTCCAATGCTAAAATTATCCATAGTATAGATCCTAAAGCATGAATATGAATGTTTTAACAAAAATATCCATTTTAAGAATAGGTAAAATCTGACTTTATTTATGTAAAAAATCATAAAAATATTTGCTTCCGCGCCCGAATTTTATAATTCTTCATCATATTTTAGCTAAAAGAAAACATTGCAACAAGAATGTTGCTATTTCAAGTGTGATAGGTATTCTAGAATCCAGCCCATGTAGCTACAATATACAACGTATTCATTAAAATGACACCTAAAAACTGAATGTTTATTTTTGATTGGTACCACGTTATGGTCACTTTTACATGTCCAATGATACAATTATCCATAGTATAGATCTTAAAGCATGAATATGAATGTTTTAACAAAAATATCCATTGCAAGAATAGATAAAATCTGACTTTAGTTTTGAAAAAAATCATATAAATATTTGCTTCCGCGCCCGAATTTTATAATTCTTCATCAAATTTTAGCTAAAAGAAAACATTGCAACAAGAAAATTACTATTTCAAGTGTGGAAGGTATTCTAGAATCCAGCCCATGTAGATTTCACTATACAACGTATTCATCAAGAATAGGTAAAATCTGTTTTTATTTTTGTAAAAAATCATATAAATATTTGCTTCCGCGCCCGAATGTTATAATTCTTTATCATATTTTAGCTAAAAGAAAACATTGCAAAAAGAAAATTGCTATTTCAAGTGTGGTAGGTATTCTAAAATCCAGCCCATTTAGCTTACAATATACAACGTATTCATCAAAATGACACCCGAAAATTGAATGTTTATTATCTGATTGGTACCACGTTATGGTCACTTTTGCATGTCCAACGCTAAAATTATCCATAGTATAGATCATAAAGCATGAATATGAATGTTTTAACAAAAATATCTATTTCAAGAATAGGTAAAATGTAACTTCTTTTTTACAAAAAATCATATAAATATTTGCTTCCGCGCCCGAATTTTATGATCCTTTATCATATTTTAGCTAAAAGAAAACATTGCAACTGGAAAATTGCATATTCAAGTGTGGAAGGTATTCTAGAATCCAGGCCAGGTAGCTCATAATATACAACGTATTCATCAAGAATAGGTAAAAACTGTCTTTATTATTGTAAAAAATCATATAAATATTTGCTTCTGCGTCCGAATTTTATGATTCTTTATCATATATTAGCCAAAAGAAAACATTGCAACAAGAAAACTTCTATTTCAAGTGTGCTAGGTATTCTAGAATCCAGGCCATTTAGCTTACAATTTACAACGTATTAATTAAGAATAGGTAAAATCTGACTTTATTTTTGTAAAAAATCATATAAATATTTGCTTCCGCGCCCGAATTTTATAATTCTTTATTATATTTTAGCTAAAAGAAAACAATGCAACAATAAAATTGCTATTTCAAGTGTGGTAGGTATTCTAGAACCCAGCCCATGTAGCTTACAATATACAACGTATTCATCAAGAATAGGTAAAATCAGACTTTAATTTTGTAAAAAATCATATAAATATTTGCTTCCGCGCCCGAATTTTATAATTCTTCATCATATTTTAGCTAAAAGAAAACATTGCAACAAGAAAATTGCTATTTCAAGTGTGGTAGGTATTCTAGAATCCAGCCCATGTAGCTTACAATATACAACGTAGTCATCAAGAATAGGTAAAATCTGACTTTCTTTTTGTAAAAAATCATATAAATATTTGCTTCCGCGCCCGAATTTTATAATTGTTTATCATATTTTAGCTAAAGGAAAACATTGCAACAAGGAAATTTGTATTTCAAGTGTGGTAGGTATTCTAGAATCCAGCCCATGTAGCTTACACTATAGAACGTATTCATCAAGAATAGGTAAAATCTGTTTTTATTTTTTTTTTAAATCATATAAATATTTGCTTCCGCGCCCGAATGTTATAATTCTTTATCATATTTTAGCTAAAAGAAAACATTGCAAAAAGAAAATTGCTATTTCAAGTGTGGTAGGTATTCTGAAATCCAGCCCATTTAGCTTACAATATACAACGTATTCATTAAAATGACACCCAAAAATTGAATGTTCATTATCCGATTGGTACCACGTTATGGTCACTTTTGCATGACCAATTCTAAAATTATGCATAGAATAGATCCTAAAGCACGAATATGAATGTTTTAACAAAAATAATCATTTCAAAAATAGGTAAAATCTGACTTTATTTTTGTAAAAAATCATATAAATATTTGCTTCCGCGCCTGACATTTATAATTCTTCAGCATATTTCAGCTAAAAGAAAACATTGCAACAAGAAAATTGCTATTTCAAGTGTAGTAGGTATTCTAGAATCCAGCCAATGACGCTTACAATATACAACGTATTCATCAAGAAAAGGTAAAATCAGACTTTTATTTTGTAAAAAATCATATAAATATTTGCTTCCGCGCCCGAAATTTATAATTCTTCATCATATTTTAGCTAAAAGAAAACAATGCAACAAGAAAATTGCTATTTCAAGTGTGGTAGGTATTCTAGAACCCAGCCCATGTAGCTTACAATATACAATTTATTCATCAAGAATGGGTGAAAATCTGACTTTATTTTTGTAAAAAATTATATAAATATTTGCTTCAGCGCCTGAATTTTATAATTGTTTATAAAATGCACCATCAATAAATTGACCAAATTTATCCTATAGTATATACGTAATAGGATTTGTTAACTTCACATTTTTTACAGTAAATATTTCATTTGACCAATTTTGCATATAACCTTTAGTAAAAATTCCTCGATATTTACAGATACGCACGTTATCATTTATTTGAAATTTAGGTTTTTTATTTGAAACAATTTTAATATGATTATATATAGTATTTAAAAGTTTTTGCTCATTTTTCTTTGTTACATTAATTGGTTTCATTTTAATTGTCCTATGTATTTTATTATCATATTCTGAAGCAACAATTGGTAATAATTGTTACCATTTATATGAACCTTGCATACTAAATTTTCTCCACATTATATTTTTAATGTGCGATTTACACGTTCAACAATGGAAGCTTTAGGTGCTTGTTTTGCAAAATAATGATTAATATTATATTTTCCAGTCAATTGTTTAAATTTTTCATTTTTAAATTCTTTTCCTAAATCTGTGTGTAAGTTTTTTGGAATATGATTACTTGATTCAAAATTTTTTGCATTGCATTTGCTTCTTCAATACTTGATTTATTTTTTATAGGTTTTGCCCACACATATTTTGAAAATAATATCAATTACTACAAGTATATATTTATATATTTTATTTAAATTAGCATAGGCGTTCATTTCAACCAAATCAGCTTCAAATGTTTCATCTAATCCTATTATAATAACACGTCTTCTTGTAAAAATTTTTTCGTGCTGGCTTGTGTAACTCATTAACTATATCTTGTTTTATTTTTGACATTTTACTGTTTACTTAGTTGTATCATGAATGTGTAATTCTTTAAATATAATTTTTAAATCGTCTTTTATACTATTTATGTCGTTTGTTATATTTTTTACATTTTCAGCTTTTAACATATTGTCTTCAGCACTTTTATTATGCAAGTTTATTTTTTTTTCTAATTCTTCTATTTTATTATTATAATCTTCACTATCGCTATCGCTATTGTTACAAATCTGTAAGCTATGACGTCCAAACTTGTCAATAGACATTTTACTACTAATTATTTAAGATAAAGATATTATATTAGCCTCTTTTAATTCATTAATTATAGAAATAATTTCATTGTCAAGGTTATTGTTACCAGCGTTTTTAGATGCTATTATTTTTTTTAATTTTTCAACTAACTCATTAGGATCATCCCAATATTCATATTCTACAGGTTTATTATTATAATTTTTTTAATAACATATTCAAACCTGAACCGGTTTTATCGGAAGTAGAGGTAGATGAATGCCTTGTAGGGATTTTATCAGGAGTAGAGGTAGATGAATGCCTTGTAGGCATTAATAATGGTTTAATAATGCTTTTGTATTTAACTGATGTACTTCCCTTAAGTTGTCCTAATGGGTTATTGTCACGACGTGCAGCATTTGTAATATTTAATATTTTTTTATAATTATTTTCATCATCAGAATTGTAAATTTTTATAGGATTTTTTTAAAAAATAAGTTCGCATAAACCTTCAGTTCCTAAAAATTTTTCTTGATTTATATGTATATTTTGTTTTTTAAATTTAATTTCTTTATTGCTCATTAGAAATTTTTTTCTACTTCTATTAAAAGTGGCACCGTATGTGTCATCCATATCTTTAGAACTTTTTTTTGACTTCACTAATATATTTTTTAAGAGTTGGATCAATATTAGAATTTAATTTTAAATTTTCATCAGTTTGAGTGCGAGTATAATATGGATTTTTCAGACTAGTTCTAGTTTTCTGTTTTTTTTATTGATCTTCTGTTTTGATTTGTTCAACCCTGTCCGCTTCTTCTTCTTCCTCCTCCTCTACCTCTTCCTGTTCTCCTCCTCCTCCTCCGGTTCATTTTTTTGTTATATTTAATATATTAGTGTTTTTGTTTTTTGTAGGTGATATATTATGTAAATTTTTACTAAATTCTGATAATTTTTTGTTTATAAGAATATATGTTTTTTCTAAATTAATTTCTTTTTCTATTTCACCACTTTTTATTAATTGCAATTTTCGTCGAATATTTTTTCTGGCTTTTATTAATTGTGTTTTTAAACTTTTATTAATATTCATATTAATATAACAAATATATTTTTAAAAAATAACGTTATAGTTTTGAACAGCTTTGTATACTGCTCTGTATACAAATATACAGCTTTTATATACTTATATAATGATCAAATCTGTTACGATATCGTCCATTATTTATTATACATTCTTTACTTATAACTAAAAATCCATAATTGTCATTCCAACAAGTAGCACACATTTTTTTTAAATTGATCAAAAGTCATATCAGTCCCAACATGATCATTGTAAATATGTTTTAAAGTTAAATCATCTTGTTTAAATAATATTAGCAAATTAGCATTATCACGAATTAAATGTTTTGGCATACCTGCATATGTTTGACATAAATAAAAAAAATCTACATATTTATGACGTCCCATAGAAAAATAATCTCTAATTATATCTTGTTTTTCGCAGGCAATATCATCGAATATAAAAATAGAATTATATTTTGCTTCATTTGGTTTAATTATATTCTCCCTATTATTATAAGCATAATATCCAATAGCTCGAATAGGTTTTAATAATTTTTCTAAATACAAATATTTTGGTTGAAAAAGTGAATTTGAATATATTTAAATATTTTCAAAATGTAACCCTTTAGGATGTTCCAAAAGAGCGATTATAATATTTGTTTTACCACAACCAGAAGGACCACTTATAAGACAACGAATTGTTGAAGGAAGTAAAACACTATGGCGTGGGTTTTCTTTTGTTTCTTTAAAATCGTAATTTTTTACACTAAGTGTATCTTTTTGCTTTAAAATTTTCATTGTAACTAAAATGTAATACTATATATTACAATTTTATACAAAATACTATTAAGTTAAATGTGAAACACAGATGATTCAACATTGATATCGACAACGACAAAATCATTTAAGAAAAAAAATTGGTAGTGGTATATTAAATACAGATATTAATAAACTCTCTGTTGAACTTCATATACCTGGCTATAATTATTGTGGCCCCGGTACAAAACTACAAAAACGACTATCACGTGGGGATCAAGGTGTTAATTTATTAGACGTGGCTTGTAAAGTTCATGATATTACATATTCTAAAAGCAATAATTTGGAAGATCGTCATAAAGCTGATATAATATTATCAAATAAAGCATCTCAAAGGTTTCATTCGAAAGACGCTTCTATAAAGGAAAAATTAGCGGCTTTAGGTGTATCAGCTGCAATGAAAGCAAAAGTTAAATTAGGTGCTGGTACGAAAAATATAAAAAAACATCAGCGTGGTAAAAAACATAAAAAAGCAGCTAAGTTTCAAAAATGAAATAAAACGTGTTCAATCTACATTAAACAACAATGAGTCTAACAATAAAAATATTAAAATTGCTTTGAAAGAATTTAAAAAAAAAAAATAATATTACGTAAACCAAGAATAATATCAGTGCCGAAGAAAGGTAATGTGTTACCACTTATACCAATATTTTCAGGGTTAAGTGCATTAGGAACATTAGCTGGGGGTGCTGCCGGTGTTGCCAAAGCCATAAATGATGGTAAATTTGCAAATAAACAACTAACTGAAAACCAACGTCATAATAAAAAAATGGAAGCAATCGCTTTAGGAAAATATTTATATTTACAACCGTATAAAAAAGGATTAGGTTTATATCTATCAAAATTGCCGCATTCTTTTTCAAAAAAAACAATACAAAAAAACTGTTAAAAAAGCTACTGAAAATGTTCAGTTATTTTGTAAAGAAAATTTAATACGTAAAGAAACTATTTACGATAAGCAAATAAAAATTGGAAGAAGTAATCAATGGTATTACGAAACTAAAAAATTATAAAGCTGCTGGAAGCGACAATATAGCTGCGGAATTAATTAAAGTACGGAGGACAGAAACTACACGAAGAAATACATGACCTAATAACGGATATATGGAAGTATGAAATAACGCCTGAAGAATGGAGAATAGGAGTTATTGTACCAATATACAAAGAAGGAGATAAATTAGAATGCAATAACCATAGAGGTATAACTTTGCTGAATATAGGCTACAAAATACTATCACACATATTATATGAGCGTGTTAAGGTACTGTCAAACAATATTGTGGGTGAATATCAGGCTGGGTTCACAGAAAACAGAAGCACGATAAATCAAATACACAGCCTAAGACTACTCTCTGAAAAAGTCCTGGAATACGGCCAAGAAATGCATGTGCTATACATAGATTTTAAGCAGGCCTTCGATTCGGTAGATCGGAGGAAAATGTATCAGATCCTAAAAAATTTGAAAATCCCGGAAAAATATATTAGTCTGATAAGAATGTCATTGAATGGAACAATTGGAAAAGTAAAAATAGAAGGAAGCCTTTCGGAAGAATTCGAAATAAATAATGGAGTATGCCAAGGAGACAGCCTGTCACCACTACTATTCAACTTAGTGATAGAACAAGCTGTTAGAAACATATAAAGCATAAAAGCAGGAGTCCGAATGAATGGAATACATCAAATATTTGCCTTTGCTGACGATATAGCAATTGTAGCTAACAGTACAGAGGGTATCGCGGAGCTAGTGACAGAAATCAGTGAGAAATCAAGTACATTTGGACTACAAATAAATGAAGAAAAAACCAAATACTCGATTATCTCAAAAAAAGAATACCACATGCCAACGATAAAAGTAAACAGTTTCAACTTCGAACTTGTAAACAAATTTAAGTACTTAGGATCAATTATTGCATCTAATGGAAATCTAGATGACGAAATTAAATCAAGAATAGCAGCAGGGGCGAGGTGTCTACAAACATTGAAACAACTTTTGAAATCTAAAGAACTGTCCATCATATCAAAAATTAATATCTATAAAACAATAATTAGGCCTGTGGTCTCTTATAGCAGCGAAACGTGGACCCTAACCAAAGCCAACAAATTAGCACTGAACTGTTTCGAAAGACGAGTACTTAGGTATATATATGGCCCAGTTCGAGAGAATGACAATCTATGGAGAATCAGAACAAATAGTGAACTTAAATGTTATATGCGGAACTGGACTTGGTAGCATTTATAAGGAAGAACAGATTGAGGTGGTTAGGACACCTAGAAAGGATGCAGGATAATGAAACGACGAAAAAAATACTAAAGGCAACTCCAGCGGGGTCAAGACCACGCGGTAGACCAAGACTAAGATGGTTTGATGACACGCTTAACGATATAAAAATCATGAAAATAGAAAACTGGAGACAGAAGATTAAGGACCGAGTAAGATGGAGGAGTATATTAGAGACGGCAAGTGCTCTTGAAGGGCCGTAATGCCAAGATGATGATGATGAAATAAAAATTCTTACAAACTTAAATATTTTATCACATACAAAAGTAATAAACATAAGTAAAATGTGCAAATTGTTTATAAATAATTTAGTGTTAAACAAACAGCAATGTCGTACACATTTACGTTTTCTGGAAACAGCTCTCAATTAACAACAACAATATATCCACCAATTCAACTAGACCCTAAACATGATTATGTAATAGGGTTAATAAATTTTGAATATTTTAATTCAATACCAAATATTGATAGTAGAAATAATTGTTTTTATTATTATGAAGAAGTGGAAAACCAAAAAGAAATTCAAAAAATCGAAATTCCTGATGGATCGTATGAGCTTAAAGATATAAATACATATTTAAGAAAAAAGATGAAAAGAATTGATAAGAAAAATAAAAATAAATTGTGACGTAATGGACAACTATAGTGATCTCCTGAAGGGAAATCACCGTGAACCACACCGTCCACACTATACCGCGGTGCTCAGATGTGTTTATGGTTGCGCTAGGTCGTGGGTTCCAGAGAGAATTGGGTTGCGACAGGAAACAGGGCGCCAGTTGTGCCGAAAGGAAACAGTGGGCACAACAACACTGATAAAGAACGAGACTAAAGTTTATTTTGAACAAAAAATTATGGGAATACAAAGTACTCAAAATTACAAAAAATATTGTACTTAACTTGGGGTTACAATTTTTGATGGGTCCGGACTGGACGGGCCGTCGGCAGGAGTCGTACTTAGATAATTGGCAGTAGCACAGCAGTGACGTAACAACAGGAACAACCAGCGGATGTGGCTCCGAATGTGAACGGTGTATGGTGTGTTCTGTGTTCTGTGTTCGGTGTAGTGTAGTGCAGCTTGGTGTGGCAGCGGTGAAAGTGTGTATGATGTCTGATTTTTGTGTACGGTAGCAAAAGCTATCAGTGATGCTGGTGTTGCAATTAGGCACAAGCGTCCTGCTGTGGGTTAAGCCATGTTTTTGCTTGACGGGTGTACTCCAAGACCAACGAACCTCGACCAGGCCAGTACCAGGAGGGAACATAAATCATAAAAAAAATTTGAGCACAAAATATTCTCACAATGAAATTCATAAAAATTTAAATTTAACAAGAATTCAAAATTTAAATACAATACATTCAATTTGGTAATAAACTGTAATAACAAGATAATGAATTTTAATATTAATGAAAAATAATATCATACATAAAATATACAATCCAGCTGATCAGGCCGGCAAGAATTAGACAGCGAAAGAAAAAAAATAGTAAAAAAAAAAGAAAAGGCTCGATAGGTGAACTCAACAATTGAGAAACCAAAATATGCGATAGATAATAAAAAAAAAGTTCTCAATTGTTCCGCTGTGGAATTAGCAAAATTTGAAAATTTGGTTTCCGACAAGACAAGATCAAAATAAAATTACGCGCCGGTATACCAAAATTAGAACGATACAAATTCTACTTACGACTGCTAAATCAGCTATGAGCTCAGTCTGTTTTCCACCGCAAGAAAATGAACCTAGGTCGAGACTTGGAAAATTTTTGAACAAAGACAAAAAACACTAGAAAGGAATTTAAAATATTCCGGACAATAATAGAAGGACAGGGATAGTAAAAGATATAAGATAAGGGAAGGAATAATTCCAGGGTGCAACCTGAGTCGACACGAGGTACGGCTCGCACCGCAAAAATGAAATAATTACAAAATAACAATTTAACTTACCAAATAAATTTACAAGAATCACTAGTAAAATAAAATAGACCACAATAAAATTTAGATGGCATAGATATTAATCGATAAAAAAGATTTTAAATCGCCCGAAAAATTTAACCTTGTAAATTTCGTGTCTGTCGCCTCAGACCGCACACACCGGAATCCTCTCCGAACGCGTCTCTCTCTCGTTCGCCGCTCACGGTCGCAAACTCAAGATAAGTTTTAATAAATAAAAAGAAAGGTGGCGCTAAAGAATAGAATTTAAATGTAAAAATGAGAAACGATATCGAAATCGTTTCACTGCCCCCCCTCAAAAAAGTTTACCTAGAGAGCCTATTGGGAGGAGTCGGAGGAGGAATCAGAGTCGATAGGAGCTGGTTTAAGATCCTTAATGTGATATATACCGGCATCATTTCCATTGTTGTCATGAAGATGGTATGCTAATGGTGAAAGCTTTTTAATAACTCTACTTGGAACGAATCGGGGTGCAAGAGCAGAAGAATAATACCTAGAACCGACAGAAAGAACACGATTTCGACGATATACTAAATCACCTTCTTTAAATTCAAGGTGGCGACGGTTATGATTATAATATTTAGCGTTTCTTTCGTAGGCACCATGAATACGATTTTGAACAAGGGAAAAGAATTCCGACAATTCTTTCAGTTTATGTGCGTAATCCGCGTGATCATTTGAGCAGATGTTATTAGGTAACGTTTTGTAAAAATTGCCAGACAATGGTACTTGTCGGCCAAAGGTTAAAAAGGCTGGACTGAATCGAGTAACTTCATGAACACTAGTACGAATTGCCTGAGCAATTGCTTGAAGGTTTTTATCCCAAACACGATGATTATCATTGAGATAAGATCGTATGGCTGTTTTTATAATACGATTCGTTCGTTCAACAAAATTTACCTGAGGATGGAATTTCGCATTATATCAAAGTTTAGGAATTTCGTATTTCTTTATAAGATCGGTGAAGAGTTTAGAAATAAATTGAGTTCCATTGTCACACATTACTATCTGAGGCACACCAAATAAAAGGAATACTCCCTCTTCCAAAAACTTACAAATTTTAGGACCAGTAGCTTCACGCATGGGATGAACAAGAACGAATTTGGAGAACCAGTCGGTTACAACGAAAATGTATCGATTTCCGGCTGAAGATGGAGGTAAGGGACCCATGATGTCAACAGATATAGCCTGCCAAGGAAATCGTACAATCTTTTCCTTACCCATCAAACCAGATGGAGGTAATTGAGGGACTTTTTGGGCGAGACACACCTTGCAGTGTTTAACATAGCCGGCGACAAAATGATGCATTTTTGGCCAATAATACTCCGAGGCGACACGCTGTAGGGTTTTAAAAATACCGAGATGTGCTGCAGTGGGATCATCATGGCAACGCTGTAAAATAGATTTTCGAAACTCGCGTGGGACGACAGGCTTCCACGTAGATAAGTTCGGAGGTAGCGAATATGGTGTCGCGATATTCTTATAAAGAAGATGATTATCTACACGCCAGGCAGGATAGTCGGCAGGATTTTGTGTAACCGCCTCTCGCATACGACAATACCACTTGTCTGTAGTATTCCCGAAATTTTCAATAACAGCAATTTCAAGAGGACATCGCGAGAGCGCATCAGGAAGTTCATTTAATTTACCGGGGCGATGAGTAATCGTAAAAGTGAATTGTTGTAACTGGACAGCCCATCGAGCTAGTTTACCATGAGGGTCGTCCATCTTCAACAACCACAAAAGCAAATAGTGATCAGTAATCACTTCAAAATGGAGACCTTCCACATAGGGACGAAATTTTAAAATACCAAAGAGCACGGCAAGGCATTCCTTCTCAGTGGCAGAATAATTTTTTTCAGCCTTATTCAAGGTACGGCTGGCATACGAAATAGGATGCTCCTCACCATCTTCACCAACCTGGGTGAGTACCGCCCCAAGACCGTAGTTAGATGCGTCCGTATAAATTTTAAACGGTTTAATAGGCTGGCGATAATCAGGGCTAGCGAGAGTAGGACTGGAAATTAAGGAAAGCTTAAGCTGATTAAATGCTTCTTCAGCGGCGGTGGTCCACGAAATAGGAGATTTTTTATTTCTACCTTTACCCTTTGTGAGTTCAGTAATTACTGCTGACATGGAGGCAAAATTAGGTACGAATCTTCGGTACCAAGAAAAGAGACCCATGGCTCTTCGAACTTCTGTTACGTTTCGAGGTCTCGGGAGATTGGCAATAGCGGAAATTTTTTCGGGGTCAGTACGAAGACCATGTTCATCAATGACGAAACCGAGGTATTTTAGAGACGGTAAGCAAAATTCGCACTTATCAACATTCACCGTGAAACCAGCAGCTTTTAAACGATTTAAAACTTTATATAAAATTACCATGTGTTCCTCGAAAGTCGCAGTAGCGATAATTAAGTCGTCGAGGTAAACAAATACATTAGGATCTAACTCAGGGCCGAAAACTTGATCCATAAGTCTTTGTAAGGTTTGAGGAGCATTGCAAAGTCCGAAGGGCATTCGAACAAACTCGAACAATCCACGGCCAGCTACAGCAAATGCAGTTTTTTCGCGGGAAGAAACGGATAACGGAATCTGCCAGAATGCGCTTTTCAGATCAACGGAAGACAAAAATTTAGCGTTACCTAATTTACTTAGAATATAATCAACGCGAGGTAATGGATAACTATCCTTACGAGTTACTGAGTTAAGTTTACGACCGTCGAAGCATAACCGATAGTCGCCTGAAGATTTTTTAACTAATAGGATAGGGCTTGACCAAGGACTGGAAGAAGGTTGAATAACTCCCATGTTCAACATGTGATCTACTTCCTTATTCACATATTCCATTAGGACTGGTGAAAGAGGATATTGACGTTGCTTGGTGGGAGTCGCGTCACCGGTATCAATTACATGTTGTACTTTATTTGTACATCCAAGACCTAAGGAGCCTAATTTTTTATAGTCAGCGATAACTAGGTCAAGGGTTTGTTGTTGAGAAGGATTTAAATTGTCACGACTATGAATAACAGAAATAGAAGCAATATCGAGAGGTGAAGACCAGGAATCAGTCTTGAAATCTAAAGTAATGCCAAAGGAGCGACAAAAATCTACACCGAGAATAATACAGTGCCGTACAGAAGGGACTACAAAAAGTGAATGAGGTTTCTCAATTTTTCCGAAGCAAATGGGGAGAACAACTTCACCTAATATGGAATGACAATTGCCATCTGCGGTAGAAACATTTAGTAAGGGACTAGATTTAACATTAAACTTTAGTTGTTTTAATAGAGAATAACCGCGACCACCTAGGACTGATATATTAGCGCCTGAGTCAATTAGAGCTATCATCGAAATGCCTTGTACGGTAATATTAACGAAAGGTCTATTATCGTGGCCTAACTTACGAAATAAGGGAGAAATATTACTATTTTTAAAGAAATTTGCTACTGTGTTTAACCATGTAGACCATTCGCTTCGGTCTGTTGTGCCAGCTCTGAATCGTTGTTTGCCTCGTCGGCTGACAAATACGAGACTCCCTGCACGTTTTTTGAACACCGTGGGCATTGAGACTTAATAACATTTTTATGGCCACAGCTAAAACAAAAACGAGTTCGCGGTTTAGGACAATTGGGATATAAATGTCCGATACTATCACAATTCCAACAAGATTTAGAGGTAGAGTTTCGAACTTGATCGTGACCTACAGATGCTATAATTGGTCGATTAAAACTTCGTTCAGTTCTAGTATGATTAGAACGACCTTGGAATGATAAGTCCGGTTCTAAAGTATGTGAAGTACTTGATGGTGGATTTCGAAACTGAGCGACGTGTTGTTCAGTATCTTCTAGTCGCTTACAAATAGTAATTAAGTCCGCCAAAGTAGTAATATTCTGGAGGGCACAAAATCTTTGATAATTTGGCTGCAAATTACGAACAATGTAACATACTCTAGTATTCTCGGCGAGTGGTGGGCTTAAACGGGAAAATAAATTTTCCATTATGGCAATGAAAATTTCTACTCTTTCGGTGGGAGCTTGAGTACGAGTCCTAATTTCGTCCAAAAGGGCGATATCATAGTTGGCGGGAAGGAAAGTATGTCGTAGTTTTGAAACAAGGTTCGACCATGTAGCTACAGAACTACGGATCATACGATACCACACAAGAGCATGACCAGTAAAAAGATCACCAGCTTGAGCAAATAGCCGTTCATGAGAAACACCACGGGAACGAGCGGTATCATGAATTTTTTCAAGAAATTGATTTAACCCTGAGGTACCATCGAATTTAATATTCCAGCGATTTATTTGTTCTCTGGAATCACAAACCAGTGGACAAGGTAATGGCGTATTGCTATGAGGTAAAGGAGTTACAGGAGAGGCAACATTGGGTGGGTGATTATGAAAAATTGTTGTTTCGTTAGGGACAGTAGTAGTACTAGGCAGGTTACTGAATCTAAACGAGTAAAGTCTTTCGCGTAATCTTGCATAACCCGAATTAAAAGAACTAAGTATGGTAGTAGATGGTGTACATTCTTCTTGACAAACTGAATCTAACGGAATTGACGTTTGGTAATCATCAAAATCAATTAAATTTACGTGAGTAATACTATTCGTCACGTTAAAGGACATAGAGGAGATGGCGGACATAATCATAGAGAGCAATCTCAATAATTCACCTTTTAAATGTTCAGGAAGGCGAGAGATTCGAAGATTTAAAGCAACTAATCGAGATTTAATTTTTAATTGAAATTGCTCTAAATGAGAGGGTTCTCTTGATTGAAATGATAAAATCATACCTGACATTTCTCTAAGTGTCTCCAAACAGGTCCGCGAGTCATGAATGGGATCAGGATAATAGGCGGTATTAATTGTGCTTTGTCCAAGTTTTTCCATCTCGATTAATCCACGTAAAACGCTCAAATTTTCCTCATAGCTTCCAGGATATAAACAATTTCGTATCTGAAGCTCATACTTGATTTCATCGTCTTCAAGGTACTGGAGATTTTTCGCACTGAGTGCCATTTTAACAGAGAAAATAATATTAACAATTTATATAATTGGAATATTTTAAAGAAGAAAAGAAAAAGAATAGAAACAGAAATGTACAAGAAACTGTCGCAAGACTTAGCGAAACCACTAAGGCCCCACGTTGCGGGTGCCAAAATTTATGTGTGACGTAATGGACAACTATAGTGATCTCCTGAAGGGAAATCACCGTGAACCACACCGTCCACACTATACCGCGGTGCTCAGATGTGTTTATGGTTGCGCTAGGTCGTGGGTTCCAGAGAGAATTGGGTTGCGATAGGAAACAGGGCGCCAGTTGTGCCGAAAGGAAACAGTGGGCACAACAACACTGATAAAGAACGAGACTAAAGTTTATTTTGAACAAAAAATTATGGGAATACAAAGTACTCAAAATTACAAAAAATATTGTACTTAACTTGGGGTTACAATTTTTGATGGGTCCGGACTGGACGTGCCGTCGGCAGGAGTCGTATTTAGATAATTGGCAGTAGCACAGCAGTGACGTAACAACAGGAACAACCAGCGGATGTGGCTCCGAATGTGAACGGTGTATGGTGTGTTCTGTGTTCTGTGTTCGGTGTAGTGTAGTGCAGCTTGGTGTGGCAGCGGTGAAAGTGTGTATGATGTCTGATTTTTGTGTACGGTAGCAAAAGCTATCAGTGATGCTGGTGTTGCAATTAGGCACAAGCGTCCTGCTGTGGGTTAAGCCATGTTTTTGCTTGACGGGTGTACTCCAAGACCAACGAACCTCGACCAGGCCAGTACCAGGAGGGAACATAAATCATAAAAAAAATTTGAGCACAAAATATTCTCACAATGAAATTCATAAAAATTTAAATTTAACAAGAATTCAAAATTTAAATACAATACATTCAATTTGGTAATAAACTGTAATAACAAGATAATGAATTTTAATATTAATGAAAAATAATATCATACATAAAATATACAATCCAGCTGATCAGGCAGGCAAGAATTAGACAGCGAAAGAAAAAAAATAGTAAAAAAAAAAGAAAAGGCTCGATATGTGAACTCAACAATTGAGAAACCAAAATATGCGATAGATAATAAAAAAAAAGTTCTCAATTGTTCCGCTGTGGAATTAGCAAAATTTGAAAATTTGGTTTCCGACAAGACAAGATCAAAATAAAATTACGCGCCGGTATACCAAAATTAGAACGATACAAATTCTACTTACGACTGCTAAATCAGCTATGAGCTCAGTCTGTTTTCCACCGCAAGAAAATGAACCTAGGTCGAGACTTGGAAAATTTTTGAACAAAGACAAAAAACACTAGAAAGGAATTTAAAATATTCCGGACAATAATAGAAGGACAGGGATAGTAAAAGATATAAGATAAGGAAAGGAATAATTCCAGGGTGCAACCTGAGTCGACACGAGGTACGGCTCGCACCGCAAAAATGAAATAATTACAAAATAACAATTTAACTTACCAAATAAATTTACAAGAATCACTAGTAAAATAAAATAGACCACAATTAAATTTAGATGGCATAGATATTAATCGATAAAAAAGATTTTAAATCGCCCGAAAAATTTAACCTTGTAAATTTCGTGTCTGTCGCCTCAGACCGCACACACCGGAATCCTCTCCGAACGCGTCTCTCTCTCGTTCGCCGCTCACGGTCGCAAACTCAAGATAAGTTTTAATAAATAAAAAGAAAGGTGGCGCTAAAGAATAGAATTTAAATGTAAAAATGAGAAACGATATCGAAATCGTTTCAAAATATAGCCCCATTACAATCGAAGCAAACAATAATACTTTAAAATGTGAAATGATATGTGATTATGAAGTGGATTTTACACAGCAAAATACAATACAATTGGGATTTGAAGAAAAAAAGTGTATTGAAAAAAAATTTCACATATCTGAAAAACCTGTCAATATAATTAGAGTTAATGCTATTTGTGTAGAATGTAACATAGTAACATGTTCTTATGATAATTCAAAACAAGTTCATAGAATTCACGAATTTTTTCCGAACGTTCCATCGGGATTTAAAATAATTGAAAATCCATTGAATGTTATATATTTACCTATAAATACAAATATAATAGATACTATAACACTTAAATTAGTTAATCAGAACGGTGAGTTAGTCAATTTCAGAGAAGAACTTATCACAGTAAGACTACATTTAAAAAAATTTTAAAACAAAATGGGAATAATATATAATAGGCATGCTAAATCATATATAAGAAAAAAATATATTATTAAAGAAGTTAGTGTTAATAAAACACTGAAGCAGTTAACAAGTGAAAATAAGAACTACTTAAAATCTTTGGGATTTAAAGTGTTATAATTATCAAAAATAAAACTCATAAAATTTTTAAAAAATTAATACCAAAAGAAGTAAACCGAAAAACACAAATAAAATAATCAGTTTCATAATTTATATTCATTTAAAACTTCGTACATACAAAAGAAGTAAACCAAAAAACACAAATAAAATAATCAGTTTCATAATTTATATTCATTTAAAACTTCGTACATCATTCTGCAAGTGTTCTAATTATACATATTGTATAAAAAAAGAAAAAAAATGGCTGAAAATATTTTAAATATAAAGGAACGTGTTTATTTTGATGAAAACATACAAAGTCTAGAAACACATACATATCAACCGTATGCTTCAACTTTATTAAACAACAATGATGAAATAAGAATATCAATACAAAGGCAAGATTTATTTACATTGCCATCAAATATATATATAGTGGCTTAACACCCCCATGGGGTTGCGCCGCTTCCTTCGAAGCTTTCTAGATCCAATTTTATTGGAGTGGATCAATCTCCGTTGCCATCAAATAGTTTTATTTATATTGAAGGAGCATTATTAACTAATGATAATAAAGCCACCCCAACTGGAAAAATTATTAATAATGGAATAATGCATCTTTTCGACGAAATTCGTTATGAAATTGGTGGAATTGTAATAGAACGTATTCGAAATCCTGGAATTACAACAACATTGAAAGGTTACTGTTCATATTCTAAAAATGATTGTATTTCCTTACAAAATGCTTGCTGGTCACCAAATGAGCTTATTACTTTGAGTGATAAAACAAAAGGAACTTTTATTTTTTGCATACCACTATGCATGATATTAGGATTTGCTGAAGATTATAAAAAAATAACTTTAAATATGCGTCAGGATTTAGTTCTTTTACGTGGTAGTACAGATAAAAATGCTATATATAACAGCAATGATAAAGAAATATTAAAAATAAATCTTACACAAAAGTACAATGGCATGTACCCCATGTAACTGTTGGAGATCAAGAAAAATTAAAATTACTAAAATATATGGATAGTAACATTGAAGTTCTAATCCCATTTAGAAGTTGGGAATTACATGAGTATCCATCATTACCAAAAACTAATCGCACCACATGGGTTGTAAAAACAGCTACTCAATTGGAAAAACCAAGATTTATTATTTTTGGATTTCATACGGATCGTAAAAATAATCTACTTAAGAATGTGAGTGAATTTGACCATTGTAATTTAACTAATTTAAAAGTTGAATTGAATTCTGAAATTTTTCCATATGATAATTTAAATCTAAACTTTGAAAATCATCAATGGTCTATTTTATATAACATGTTTGCACAATTTCAATCTGCTTATTATCAGAAAGACGATAACATACCCATTTTTACACCAGAAGAATTTAAAACAAAATGTCCTATTGCTCTAATAAATACGCAACATCAAAATGAATCAATATAATCTGGTGTGATCGATTTGAAAATAAATTTTGAAACAAATAAAACTATTCCTGAGAACACCACTGCTTATTGTTTAATATTATATGATACAATTGTTAAATATACTCCTTTAACAAATACTGTACGAACAATGTAATTTTAAAGTAATAACACAAATAAATATTATTTAACATAAATTGATTTATTTTTTATTTATATATACAACGTCAAATTTATACATTTATTAATTTATTTCCATTTCTTCTTTTCCTTCTTCTTTTTCAGTATTGTCGTCTTCGTCATCAGTTGATATCGTTGCTGGTATTTGAATCTTTTCATACTCTTCATCCGGACTCCATTTCCTAACATGTTCACAATTTATACAATTATTGTGACCTGTTAAACGAAATAATATTATGCATTGGTTAAACACATCGCATGACCCTCCATCTAAGTCTTCCTCGTCGTTAACATATCGAAATGAATTTAAAATCCACTTTTCGTATAATGTTCTTTGATTTTCCTTCTCATTAGATGGTAAATTTTAAAAATATTATGTATGTATATAATAATCAGTTGATGATCTTATAAATTCTAATTTTAATGAATACACTTGTCCACAATATAATTCAATACAATTTTAAAAAAAAATACATATTCCGTCTTCATCTTCAATAATTAAATCAAACATTCCATTTAATAATGGAGTTTTATATTTTAAAGGTAGAACAACTGTTTTATTTCTTGCTACAAACATTCCATTATTATTATTGAAATATATACCCAAAATATTATCAAAAATTATTTTTTTTAAATCATTTTTATTAGTAACACTAAGGATAAAGGTATGCATGTTTGAAAATTAAATACTTTAATATGTTACAAATTTATTCATTACATTTATTATACATATACCCCCACCATTTCTTATTCCACTTCCACTAATAATTGTGAACTAATAATTGATAAAGTATTTGTAACAATATTTGAATAATATAATAAAATTTCCCTAATAGCTATATTACATACAACCTTATCATTACAATTATCAATTATATTATATTTATTTTTATATATGTCAGTATCTTCCATTTGCAGTGCTTCTTTTATTATATTATTATAATAATTATGCAAATTTAGTGAATTTAAATAATTTATTACTTTATTTATAATGTATGATAATTGAAATAAGTTATTGATACAATTATAACCTAAATAAATATCATTATTTTTTAATTCAATAATAATAATTTTATTGTTTTCAATACTATCAAAAAATAACTTGTGTTCACTAAAGTTATATAACTCTATATTTGATGTATTATTTAAATGTGATACAATTGAATTATGACATGAAAGGAACTTATTCCATTCTTCTGTATTAAAACTTATTTTTTTTCCTAACTTTTCATTACATAAATTTATATTTATTTCAAAATTTTGTATAGGATTTATACCTACATATATAAATATATTATTGTCTAGAAAATATCGATGTACCACAAGTAATTTTTTATAAATTTGGTTTTGCATATTTTCTTGTTTGTTATTGTCAATGTCAATAATAATTTCATTATTTTTTTCCTCTGTAACTTCTTTATGTTTAGTAGAAGATTCACATATATCATAATTAAGCAAATTTTTTGTAAGTCGTTTTCGAGGTATTGTAGTTTTTGAACGCTGTGCAGACATTGTAGTACTTTTAGGTGTCTAAAATTTTTTTGTTATATTAAAATTTTATATAAATATCTATATATTTTATTACCTTCAATTTTTTTTCTTTTATTAATATAAAATATTAACAATTTAAAAAGTAGTAGGTTTAGTAAGCATGTACACACACAACCAAGATAACTTTTAAACTAATTTATTTAAAATATATTTTACATATATATGTTATTATCTTATCAATTCCTATTAATTATAACCTTTTAACCTTATAACAAATATAAATTCTTTATCTAAAATATTACAACACAATTTATTTATGGTCAACAACATTTCTTGTTTTGCATTCACAAATACAGTGAGAAAATTTTTCGCAAATTCTGCATGCTATACCATCCGCTTGTACGGTTGGTAAAACAAAGCATTTTAATGCACAACAATAATCTTTCTCTTCTTTGGATAATGATTGTAGCAACTTATTTATTGCAGGAGTAGCTGTTTCATTTTTAGACGTCTAAAAAAATTTTTTTATTAATACATATAAACTTATAAAATAATTTTATATTACCGTCATTATAAAACAGAACAATTAACAAACATGCATGTGAATACTGTGGAAAATAATTTTAAACTAGTTAATTTCAAAATGTTTATTCATATTTATTACTTAAAATCTAATAACATTTGACCTTTCATCATTTTTATAGCACAACACTTTATATATTTACAATGGACGAACGAGTACACCATGTTTTAGTATTTTTCTCCCATTTTCCCCATATTGAACGAAGGTAATGTGTAGCCTACCGTTGTGACATGTAGGACACTCCATGTTTCTGGTTGATGCTGGTGGATTATCTCTCAAAATCTCCCAACGATTATTGCAGGAAGTGCAATAATATTTCCAAATAGTCCAAGATGAGTCTGTTGAACGTGTAGACGAAGACATACTTGTAGCGCGCTTCGACTCGCTGAGCGGAGTGTGAGATCTGGGGTTCAAATCCCAGTGACGACAAACTTCTAACCCAAAATAAATACCGCTGTATTTGGACTTCGGTATGTTGGACAGTGTAAATTAAAATAAAATAAAATAGATGATTATATTTCACTGTCGTGAACTTGGTTTAACGACTGCATCAAATAATGGAATATGAAAACGATTTCGCTTTATATAAAGCAACTGGAACTGATATCCTACAGAATGATAAAATAAGAAAATATATTATGTAATAGGATTAAGAAATAAAATAAATATATACATTTTAAAAATGTTTATTTTTTTATAACATACATACAATTACAATATAAAACAAATTTACATATAATTTTTATGGTAATTTTTTTACAAATTCTAAATTTGCTGTATTATTAATTAGTCCTCTGTGAATTAGGTATACATTTTCTTCTGTGTCACTCGCAGCATCCTGGTTCATTTGTTCAAGATGTTCATCACTAATTGCGTTAAATCGTTGTCCCAAATAAATTCGAAAATCTTCTAAATACACCATAATACCATAATACAATCACCAAATTTTGTAGTAGTACGTTTTAACGACTTGATTTTATAAGGCTTGTTTATCGTTAAGGTATTAATACCCCTAACTTCTGGTTTTTTGGATAAACTTGTCATCGAAGAATATGCTGATGATGACGATGACGAAGAAGAAGAAGCCATTGTTGAATTATTGGTAGTAAGATTAGTTAATTCTAGTCTTGTAAGTACTTGTTAATGTGTGTACTGTTGTTACACATATATTTAGTCTCTGCTATTGGATTTATATATATATACTGTCTTATCTTGCTTATAGTTTTGATAACATATTTATAATTGTGGAATATTTTAATATTTTGTAACTAGTAAACAATACGTGCACAAAGGTTATAGGTTTACAATAACAGTTTGATTTACAGTAATTTAATAAAACATATTTTATAATTGTGGAATATTTTAATATTTTGCAACTAGTAAACAACACGTGAACAAAGGTTATAGGTTCACAATAACAGACTGATTTACAGTTATTTTAATAAAACATATTTTATAATTGTGGAATATTTTAATATTTTGCAACTAGTAAACAACACGTGCACAAAGGTTATAGGTTCACAATAACAGACTGATTTACAGTTATTTTAATAACATATTTATACTTGTGCACTCAAAGTTATAGATTATTGTTAAAAACTAATTTTTTAATTCATTTTAATATTTGATTTTATTAATTTAGATAAAAGATTTTTTAGCTGCTTTAATATAGACTCATTAGGACATTGTATATTAAAAAAAGATAAACTAAATGGAATTGCTTTCGTAACAGTTTTTAAATATTCACTATATTCATATATAATATTATTTTTCAAAAAATATATATATATATCCATTTATATATTGAAAAACTCCTTCTATATCAGAAGGTATACCGGGAAACAATGAATTTATTGTTCCACGATTTATAACAGAATTACTACATTCGTCAAGCTGTACTACATGAATATTATTAAAAAATATATAAGTTCGCCCCATATTAGTATGTACAGCGTCAATAATGTCTTTAATTTCTTTTGAAACTGAACTTCCTTTAGTAATTTTAAATATTTCCAACAATGGCCACTTAATATCACAAAAAATATCATCATTTATTAGTACTATATTACCGTTTGGTTTACGGTATACAGCTGATATATTTTTGAAATTATTATTTAATGATGGTACTTAATCTTGTAAATAATAAGGTTTTGTATAACCATCCTCTAAAATATTTTTAATCCATACCCAATTATTATAAAATATTAATAAGTTATTATTAACAATTAAAATATTTGTTTTATTGTTTAAATTACATAATTTTGGCTCTGATTGTTTTTTATCTATTTCTGTATTTGTTTTGTTGTTGTTATTTGTGGGGGGTGATAATGTTGTAAACGGGGTTGGAGAAGGAATTATATACCTTTTTCCATATAAGCTTTGTATTTCCTGAATATCAATTAAGTTCAATTTAAAATCAGAAATATTTTGATATAATACATTTCTGTGTAGGCTATACATAACAGAATTTTTGTTTTGTACATGTTCTAAGCCCAATGCATGTCCTATTTCATGAACTAAAACTTCAAAAAAAAATTATATATTCTTTATCTTCTTTGGTAGGTGATAATTTATAACTCCATTTTTCTACAGCATCCATATGAATATCAACAAGCGAAAATGCATGTGCTAAAACTTGTCCTGGGCCATCAAAATTATATGGGCAGTAATTATTTTTAAAGTATGAATAATGTCGTATTCTACTCATTGAAATTATAATATTTAGATATATTGTATTATTATGCAAATATGGAATATATTCAAACGGAACATCAATATATTTTTCCCATATTTTAAAAGCTTCATCTGCCACTTTAATTTGATAATTTTGACCGTAAACAAAAGTCCATGTTATAACATTGTTATTCCAAATATATTTTTCATATTTGCTGTTATTATCAGGTACTCTACATCGTTTAGATTTTAATGAATTTAGTAATTCATTATTTAATGTATCTGTTACCTTTAAATTATAATATGTTTGATAATTTTTTATTGCATCAACATACCTATTATCAGTTTCGGAAATAGTTGATAGTTCATTTGTATTTATTTTTAAGTACCCATAATTTTCTAATAATTCTACAGATTCTATAAAGTCATAATTTAAACTCATATTATTTTCTTCACAATAACATAATAAATACACTTGTATTTGTATAATAAATATATTTAATAACTTTATTTTACATATAATCAGTTTACAATAAATACAATTTATAAAATAAATTTCTTTTACATCATTAAAGACAGCAAAAAATAAATAAAAAAATAAATGCCGATGTATAAAATATAGGAGACACTTTGGCGTGGAGAATATTGCCAGCCGTAGAAATATTAAGTCGAATATATTTGAACTTTATAATCTTATGATAACCTTATTATCATACAATGTTTTACTATATAAGAACGTTTGTAAAACATATAATTCTAGTATTGAAATATGCCTCCGTTAGAAAATGTTCCATTTTCGAGCAATATTTGCAATGTATACCAATTACTCAACAATTGGGATAAGGATGACCCACCAACGATAGCAGCAGAAATTGAAGACATTTTACTTCCAATACCTACACAGGTAACTGCAAACCTCGAAGATATAATAGAAATTAGCGACGAAGAAGATATAATAGAAATTAGCGACGAAGAAGATATCATAGAAATTAGTAACGAAGAAGAAAATAACAGTATAATAGAAATAAGCGATGAAGAGGATACAATTATGGAATGTTTAGAATAAGTGATTTTTTATAAAATTTATTATAAAAATAATTATGTATTTACAATAAAAATATATACATATATTCATTACAATGTTTATTTACAATAAATATCCCCAAGGAAATGTATCTGCACATGTAGGGTTTACAATACGTTTGTCATCGTATGGGCTTAACACAATTTTTTTCTGCGTTACTGTATATACATTATGTTTTTTTGATAATATTGAAAATTGAATTTGACTTCAAGTATTATTTTTAAATAAACAATCGTAATAGTTGCTAAATGTTATTTTTTTTACCGTTGCACCGGTAACACCTTTAGCTTTTTTACTTACTTTTTCTTCAACATTATTTAAAGTTTTGTAACAATACATTTTTGAACGTAATCCTATAAATTCTGTCATTATTTTACCATTATTTTCATCTTTCATAAGACCGATATTTTTTTTGTTTACTTGAGGTATATTATAAATATTATTTTCACTATAATCAGAGGTGTCGAATTTATGAATATCACGTTTCATTATTTCATAAATATCAATTTAAAAAATTATAAATCAAGCTATCAGTATCTGTATATAACAATTTTGCATTTTCACCAAAATTTGCTTTTATATAATTAAAATGAAAATCATACATGTATGTTTTAGCTAAATCTAGTATAGAAAATCTTACATAAATTGGTTTATTAAAAAAAATATGTTTTTTTTTTATTTCAATAAGTATAGAAATACCACTTAAAATAATACAACTGTGAAAATTTGGTTGTGATATATAATACTTTGCACCATATCGTCCCTCATATTTTGTAACTAATTTTACAATTTTATATTTCCGAACGTTTTCCATAGTTTTTCCAAAAACAGCGTTATTTAATAATTTCAAAAAATTTTTCTCAAACTCGTTTTTTGATTTTTTTCGAAATTCTGTATTTAAATCAATGTATTTTCGTAGCCAAGGACTTTGTTGAAATTTTAATATGTTATATATATGCGTAATTTTCATGCCTAAATTTATATATTGTTTTAAATTTATATAATGTATTACATAATTTTTTTTATGATGCAAATTTGCTATTAATTTTGAATTTTTTGAAACTGGTGGAGTAAAATGTTCCACTGCAAGAGGTTTATCTTTATGTTTATTATGCAAATTTATTGCATATTCCAAATCCACCTCAAAAATAAATCCTGTATTGCTTTCATCGTTTATATTGAATACATTTATATTATTAAAATCTTTTTCTTCAACCCATTCAAAATTTTTTTGAGGTAGATACATTTTCATCGCAGCACCATACAAATTATTAATATCATAATACATTAAATAAGAATCTTTTTCACTCGCATTGTACATATTTCCCATATATTTATTATTAGCTTTTCCATATCTATTAGAGCATTAAGATAGTCCACCGCGAATACCTTTCTCAATAAAATGAATTTTATCTACATCTGTTAGCAACTCTAATTCCACATTTGTACACTTAAGCATAGCATCAAATGCTAACCCTGGAGCTGTGTAATAGTGCAACGCATCTAAACCATAAGTTTTCATACAACTATTACGAAAGTTTTCAAAACATCGCTTAATAGTAATACATCAGTCTTTAAATATAAATTAGCATATTCACCTATTGTTCTTATTTTAAACACAGACCAAACTTTTTTTGCAAACTGGTACTCTTCATCTGATACACTTTCACCTTTGATTGAACTGTAAAAATTTTCTATATTAGGTAATTTTGTTTCCTCCAATTTAGCCCAGGAATCAATGTACTCGTAAGGAAAAATTCCTTTTCGGCTCAATAATTCAAACTCTTCGTGTGCAGTATAAAAACTTCCTGTGATATTTTTTTCTTCGTTTGACAAATATGAAGACAATTTGTCTAAACTGCTACTCATAAAACGAAATGAGTCAATTAATCGTAATTGTATTTTTATATTGTCAACATATTTAGTGAAAGATATTTATTTTTCTTTATTTATTGGAAGAATTTGTGTTCTTCCAGGTATTTGTGTAGTTATTGTTTTTATTACAAAATGAGCGTCATACGAAATTAAATTGTGAAATACTACTGGAATAACACGTGATTTTCTGTATTTCAAATTACATACTTGGTGTGCAGCTCCACAATATTTTCCTGTAAGGTGACAATGATCTCGTACTTTAATATCACCTGCCTCGAAATTATTGTTACATATATGACATATTGTAGCACTCAAAAATCCTTGTTCTTCAGATAAAGTTAAATTCATTGGTACAATATTATTCATCATGATAGCAACATTTTTAGCAACATGTTGTAATTTTTCACAGAATAATTCCAAACAATTTGTTCCATTATACAAATTAAATTCTGATAAATTATTATTGTAGCTACATTTCATATAATAACCTATGCTAAAAGGTATATGTTTTTGGGTAAACGTGGTATTTTTTCCATGATTTTGGTTAATTTTTTCCAAAATCGATTCAATGTCTGCATATATAACAAAGGGCACCTTTTCTTTGTAAAGACAATTTTTAAATTTCAAAATATTATTTTTGTTTTCTATAGGTAATTCCATCCTACACTTATTTACAACTTGACAATATTTCGTGTGTTTTAAATAAGTATTTTGTACATAAAAGTGATTTAAACATGTATCACAAATATATGATTATTTCTTTTTTTTAGATAATTGACTACTTAATAATCTTGATAAATTTTCTATCCACATATAATAATGATTTTCAGGTGATCTAAGTTCATCTACTTTAATAACATCATTGTTATAATCAGTGTAATCATCATCATTATCATTATCTGAATTGCTACTATTATTATTTTTTTCAGTACAATTAGAAATCATTAATAAACGTATTTTTCTATTATATTGTTTTTTTTTTGTAAGTTTAACAGGTACAATAATATTTATATTTTTTTTCCCTTTTTTCTCTTCTTCAATTGTATGCACATTTATTGATAATTTGTTAATGTCTTCAAATTTTCCAATATTCTTAATATGCATAGGAAAGTTCAATCCACTATATTGTAAAACGGTAGAAAAATGAGGATATGATGTAGTACGCTCTGAATGTTTTGTAGTTGGATATAAAGCAGGCACAACAGCCCAAAGAAAACAATAGTTATCAGCATTTTTAACATTTATAACAGCTCTTTTACATTTTATGTCAGGTGGTAATTCTATATAACTATTACCTTTAATAGGTTCATACTTATTTATGTTTACTTTTAAATAAAGAACTTTGTTCAAGGCCCAACCAGAGTCTCACTCTTGAAATTCTTCTAGTTTTCTTAATAATTTATCTTCAACGTTGATATTGTACCATTCTTTTATGTTTGTAGTTTTGTCGATAACATTATTAGCTGTTGTAAAATGTTTTATCTCCATTTTTCCAGTGTGCGGCAAAATAAATTCGCAGCAAAATATTTTTTTCTTTTATAAGAAAATATTCTCTGCGCTGCTTGTAAAAAAAAATTGGGGTCTTTAAAATTAGCCTTATTAATTATCGTATCTGTCTATATTCTGCTGTTGAAAACAGATTGAATATTTTGCCATATTAAATTTTCAGATTTTCTTTTTTGTTTATATCCAGATCCAGTTATTATTTTTCTTCTTCGTATTTCATTTTACAGCATTTCTCGATATGTTTTTAATGATTTTAAATTACCTTCTAATTTAAAAAGATTTTCTGCTTTGTTAAAGTTATTTTTTTGTTTTTTTACACATTTGTTAAATATTATTATAATTTTATTAATATATTTTCGCAACCTTTCATGTTCTTTTTTTGTTTTTAACAGTTGAAAAACTTTTTGAATTTTTTTAATAACGTTGCTACTTAAAAAACTTATTGTGTTGGTGTCACAGTTCATTGTAACATACGATAATATTCACATACGCAATTTCATTTATATACAGTTTACTCAAAATTCTCAAAATTGTAGTCAAATATATATCCTTAACCCCTAACCTTTACATACATATGCTTTTTACGAAAACACATTAAATTCTTGTACCCGGATACAAATATGTTATTATAATTTCACAATTTCTTAAAGTGTGCTATCAAATACATGTCCTTAACCCCCCTAAACTTTTGTACATGTGCTGTTTACACAAACAAATTAAATTCCTAAAAATAATTTAAAATCGTCGGCAAATAGATAACCTTTAACCTTTCTACATGTGCACTGTCTTATAATTTAAATTTCTTAAAGTCCTTATCATAGTTCCAAATGTGACCACCGTTATCATATAGATGGCACTGCAAGTAGTGAGCGTGAAATAAATTTCTTAAAGTCCTTATCATAGTTCCAAATTTGATCACCGTTATCATATAGATGGCGCTGCAAGTAGCGAGCGCGAAATCAAAGCAAAAAAAAATACGATGGCAAGTCCAAAGGTCAATTTGAAGTAGAACCTGCCTAGATACTCTACTTATATTGTAACCTACATGGGCTGGATTCTAGAATACCTACCACACTTGAAATAGCAATTTTCTTGTTGCAATGTTTTCTTTTAGATAAAATATGATGAAGAATTATAAAATTCGGGCGCGGAAGCAAATATTTATATGATTTTTTACAAAAATAAAGTCAGATTTTACCTATTCTTGATGAATACGTTGTATATTGTAAGCTACATGGGCTGGATTCTAGAATACCTACCACACTTGAAATAGCAATTTTCTTGTTGCAATGTTTTCGTTTAGCTAAAATATGATGAAGAATTATAAAATTCGGGAGTGGAAGCAAATATTTATATGATTTTTTACAAAAATAAAGTCAGATTTTACATATTCTTGATGAATACGTTGTATATTGTAAGCTATTTGGGCTGGATTTTAGAATACCTACAATACTTGAAATAGCAATTTTCTTGTTGCAATGTTTTCTTTTAGCTAAAATATAATGAAGAATTATAAAATTCGGGCGTGGAAGCAAATATTTATATGATGTTTTACAAAAATAAAGTCAGATTTTACCTATTCTTGATGAATACGTTGTATATTGTAAGCTACATAGGCTGGATTCTAGAATACCTACCACACTTGAAATAGCAATTTTCTTGTTGCAATGTTTTCTTTTAGCTAAAATATAATGAAGAATTATAAAATTCGGGCACGGAAGCAAATATTTATATGATTTTTTACAAAAATAGAGTCAGATTTTACCTATTCTTGGTGAATATGTTGTATATTTTAAGCTACATGGGATGAATTCTAGAATACCTACCAGACTTGAAATATCAATTTTCTTGTTGCAATGTTTTCTTTTAGCTGAAATATGAGAAAGAATTATAAAATTCGGGCGCAGAAGCAAATATTTATATGATTTTTTGCAAAAATAAAGTCAGATTTTAACTTTTCTTGATGAATACGTTGTATATTGTAGGCTACATGGGCTGGATTCTAGAATACCTACCACACTTAAATTAGTAATTTTCTTGTTGCAATGTTATCTTTTAGCTAATATATTATGAAGAATTATAAAATTCAAGCGCGGAAGCAAATATTTATATGATTATTTACAAAAATAAAGTCAGACTTTACCTATTCTTGAAATGGATATTTTTGTTAAAACATTGATATTCATGCTTCAGAATCTATACTATAGATAATTTTAACATTGGACATACGAAAGTGACCATAACGTGGTACCAATTAGATAATAAACAGTCAATGTTCGGGTGTCATTTTAATAAATACGTTGTATATTGAAAGCAACATGGGCTGGATTCTAGAATACCTACCACACTTGAAATAGCAATTTTCTTGTTGCAATGTTTTCTTATAGCTAAAATTTGATGAATAATTATAAAATTCGGGCGCGGAAGCAAATATTTATATGAATTTTTACAAAAATAAAGTGAGGTTTTACCTATTTTTGAAATGGATATTTTTTTTAAAACATTCATATGTATACTGTAAACTAGCAATATATCGTATTTATTAAAATGACACGCGAAAATTGAATGTTTATTATCCGATTGGTACCACGTTATGGTCACTTTTGCATGTCCAATGCTAAAATTATCCATAGTTTAGATCCTAAAGCATGAATATGAATGTTTTATCAAAAATATCCATTTTAAAAATAGGTAAAATCTGACTTTAATTTTGTAAAATATCATATAAGTATTTGCTTCCGCGTCCGAATTTTATAATTCTTAATCATATTTCAGCTAAAAGAAAACATTGCAGCAAGAAAATTGCTATTTCCAGTGTGGTAGGTATTCTAGAATCCAGCCCATGTAGCTTTCAATATACAACGTATTCATCAAGAATAGGTAAATTCTGATTTTATTTTTGTAAAAAGTCATATTAATATTTGCTTCCGCGCCCGAATTTTATAATTTTTCATGATATTTTAGCTAAAAAGAACATTGCTACAAGAAAATTACTATTTCAAGTGTGCTAGGTATTCTAGAATCCAGCCCATGTAGATTATAATATACAACGTATTCATCAAGAATAGGTAAAATCTGGCTTTATTTTTGTAAAAAATCATATCAATATTTGCTTCCGCGCCCGAATTTTATAATTTTTCATCAGATTTTAGCTAAAAGAAAACATTGCAACCAGAAAATTGCTATATCATGTGTGGTAGGTATTCTACAATCCAGCCCATGTAGCTTAAGATATACAGGGTGCGGCAGCATAACTTCCTTTTTTCAAAACTCAATAAAAACTATTGTGTGCATCGGAAAATATTTATTTATTTTTTATAATGTAGGTACATGTCTAAAGTTTTATTTACATTGTTTTGAAGATCAAATCTGTTAGGTGACGTCCCTCATTCTCCATACATTGCGTAAACCGATATCTGGCGTTTGTCATGACTCTTGTTAGCATAGCTGATGTTATGTTGGCAATTTCTTCTTCGATGTTGGTCTTCAAATCTTGTAGGGTTCTTGGACGGTTCACATAGACAAGGGATTTCAAAAAACCCCATAGATAAAAATCACAAGGGGACAGATCGGGAGAGCGTGCCGGCCATTCCAAATCGCCTTTAATTGAGATAAGGCGCTCTGGAAAGTGTTCCCTCAAAACAGACATCGATGCTCTTGAAGTGTGTGCTGTTGCACCGTATTGTTGGAACCAAGTGTCCCCCAAATCCAACTCTTCTAGACATGGAAAAAAAAAAATTCTGTAGCATGTTTACATACCGGTCCGAATTCACTGTCACTGTAACCTCATTTTCCTCAAAAAACCAGGGACCAATAATTCCAGCTGAGGAAATTGCACACCACACTGTGACTTTGGGTGAATGCAAAGGCCTTTGATGCAATTCTCGAGGGTTGGTGTCAGCCCAGTAGCGCATGTTTTGTTTGTTAACCGACCCACATAAATGAAAATGGGCTTCATCGCTAAAAAAAACAATAGCACCCTCGGGAACGACATCAAGAAGAAGCTCACACGCGTTCATCCGAGAATTGAAGTCACGTTCTGTAAGTTCCTGCACTATCGCCATCTTATAGGGATGAAAATGAAGATCATCACGAAGAATTCTTCTTACAGAACGATCGGATAGTCCAAGGGCAGATGCGTGTTTGCGCGCAGAACGCCGTGGTGATCGCAACATTGACGCTCTCACTGCTTCAATGTTCTCAGGTGATCTAACGGGCCGAGGGACTCCAGTTCTTCGTTTTGTCGCACTTGCAGTTTGTCTGAATGTAGTGACCCATGTAACAATTGATTTGCGGTCTGGGACGGGAGCGATTCCGAAATGCACGCTGTGTTGCAATAACCGAACATCCGCTTGAAAAGTAGGCCTCAACGGCAAAGGCACGCTCCTCACTATTCCAACGCATGATGGCGACTGAACCGTCTCGGGACAAAACTTTACAGTACCCCCCTCTTGAACGAGACCACTAGCGCTCCGCTATGACATCAACTAACTGAATGGCGCGCATTTTAAAAAAGAAAGTTATGCTGCCGCACCCAATACAACGTATACATCAAGAATAGGTAAAATCTGACTTAATTTTTGTAAAAAATCATATAAATATTTGCATTCGCGCCCGAATTTTATAATACTTCATCATATTTTAGCTAAAAGTAGACATTGCAACAAGAAAATTGCTATTTCAAGTGTGGTAGGTATTCTAGAATCCAGCCCATGTAGCTTACAATATACAACGTATTCATCAACAAAAGGTAAAGTCTGACTTTATTTTTGTAAAAAATCATATGAATATTTGCTTCCGCGCCCGAATTTTATAATTCTTCATCATATTTTAGCTAAAAGAAAACACTGCAACAAGAAAATTGCTATTTCAAGTGTAGTAGGTATTGCGGAATCTAGCCCATGTAGCTTACAATATACAACGTATTCATCAAGAAAAGGTAAAATCTGAATTTTTTTTTCTTAAATCATATAAATATTTGCTTCCGCGCCCGAATTTTATAATTTTTTATCATATTTTAGCTAAAAGAAAACATTGCAACAAGGAAATTCTTATTTCAAATGTGGTAGGTATTCTAGAATCCAGGCTATGTAGCTTAAAATATACAACGTATTCATCAAGAATAGGTAAAATCTGACTTTTCTTTTGTAAAAAATCATATAAGTATTTGCTTCTCCTCCCAAATTTTATATTTCTTTATCATATCTTAGCTAAAAGAAAACATTGCAACAAGAAAATTGCTATTTCAAGTGTGGTAGGTATTCCAGAATCCAGCCCATGTAGCTTGCAATATACAACGTATTCATCAAGAATAGGTAAAATCTGACATTTCTTTTGTAAAAAATCATATAAGTATTTGCTTCCGCGCCCGAATTTTATAATTCTTCATCATATTTTAGCTAAAAGAAAACATTGCAACAAGAAAATTGCTATTTCAAATGTGGTAGGTATTCTAGAATCCAGCCCATGTAGCTTACAATATACAACGTATTCATTGAAATGACACCCGAAAATTGAATGTTTATTAGCAGATTGGTACCACGTTATGGTCACTTTTGCAAGTCCAATGCTAAAATTATCCATAGTATAGATTATAAAGCATAAATATAAATGTTTTAACAAAAATATCCATTACAAGAATTGGTAAATTCTGACTTAATTTTTGTAAAAAATCATATAAATATTTGCATTCGCGCCCGAATTTTACAATTCTTTATCATATTTTAGCTAAAAGAAAACATTGCAACAAGAAAATTGCTATTTTAAGTGTGGTAGGTATTCTAGAATCCAGCCCATGTAGCTTACAATATACAACGTATTCATCAATAATAGGTAAAATCTGACTTTATTTTTGTATAAAATCATTTTAATATTTGCTTCCGCGCCCGAATTTTATAATTCTTCATCATATATTAGCTAAAAGAAAACATTGCAACAAGAAAATTGCTATTTCAAGTGTGGTTGGTATTGTAGAATCCAGCCCATGTAGATAACAATATACAACGTATTCATCAAGAAAAGGTAAAATCTGACTTTATTTTTGTAAAAATTCATATAAATATTTGCATTCGCGCCCGAATTTTATAATACTTCATCATATTTTAGCTAAAAGTAAACATTGCAACAAGAAAATTGCTATTTCAAATGTGGTAGGTATTCTAGAATCCCGCCCATGTAGCTTACAATATACAACGTATTCATCAACAAAAGGTAAAGTCTGACTTAATTTTTGTAAAAAATCATATAAATATTTGCATTCGCGCCCGAATTTTACAATTCTTTATAATATTTTACCTAAAAGAAAACATTGCAACAAGAAAATTGCTGTTTCAAGTGTGGTAGGTATTTTAGAATCCAGCCCATGTATCTTACAATATACAACGTATTCATCAAGAAAAGGTAAAATCTGACTTTATTTTTGTAAAAAATCATATAAATATTTGCTTCCGCGCCCGAATTTTATATTTTTTCATCATATTTTAGCTAAAAGAAGACATTACAATAAGAAAATTGCTATTTCAAGTGTGGTAGGTATTCTAGAATCCAGCACATGTGGCTTACAATATACAACGTATTCATGAAAAAAGGTAAAATCTGACTTAATTTTTGTAAAAAATCATATGAATATTTGCTTTCGCGCCCGAATTTTATAATTCTTCATCATATTTTAGCTAAAAGAAAACATTGCAACAAGAAAATTATTATTTCAAGTGTAGTAGGTATTGCGGAAACTAGCCCATGTAGCTTACAATATACAACGTATTCATCAAGAATAGGTAAAGTCTGACTTTATTTTTGTAAAAAATCATATAAATATTTGCTTCTGCGCCCGAATTTTATATTTTTTCTTCATATTTTAGCTAAAAGAAAACATTGCAACAAGAAAATTGCTATTTCAAGTGTGGTTGGTATTCTAGAATCCAGCCCATGTAGCTTACAATATACAACGTATTTATCAAGAAGAGGTAAAAACTGACTTAATATTTGTAAAAAATCATATAAATATTTGCTTCCGTGCCCGAATTTTATAATTATTCATCATATTTTAGCTAAAAGAACATATTGCAATAAGAAAATTGCTATTTCAAGTGTGGTAGGTTTTCTAGAATCCAGCCCATTTAGTTTACAATATACAACGTATTCATGAAGAAAAGGTAAAATCTGACTTTATTTTTGTAAATAATTATATAAATATTTGCTTCCGCGCCCGAATTTTATAGATCTTCATCATATTTTAGCTAAAAGAAAACAATGCAACAAGAAAATTGTTATTTCAATATCAAGAATAGGTAAAATCTGACTTTATTTAAAAAAAAATCATATAATATTTGCTTCCGCGTCCCAATTTTTTAATTCTTTATCATATTTTAGCTAAAAGAAAACAATGCAACAAGAAAATTGTTATTTCAAGTGTGGTAGGTATTTTTGAATCCAGCCCATGTAGCTTACAATATGCAACGTATTCATTAAAATGACACTAGAAAATTTAACGTTTATTATCTGATTGGAACCAAGTTATTGTCACTTTTGCATGTCCAATGCAAAAATTATTCATAGTATAGATCCTTAAGCATGAATATGAATGTTTTCACAAAAGTATCCATTTCAAGAATAGGTAAAGTCTGACTTATTTTTTTAAGCATGAATATGAATGTTTTCACAAAAATATCCATTTGAAGAATAGGTAAAGTCTGACTTTATTTTTGTAAAAAATCATATAAATATTTGCTTCCGCGCCCGAATTTCATATTTTGACATCATATTTTAGCTAAAACATTGCAACAAGAAAATTGCTATTTCAAGTGTGGTAGGTATTTTAGAATCCAGCAAATGTAGCTTACAATATACAACGTATTCATCAAGAAAAGGTAAAATCTGATTAAATTTTTGTAAAAAATCATATAAATATTTGCTTCCGCGCCCGAATTTTATAATTTTTCATAATATTATAGGTAAAAAAAAACATTACAACAAGAAAGTTGCTATTTCAAGTATGGTAGGTATTCTAGAATCCAGCCCATGTAGCTTACAATATACAACGTATTAATCAAGAATATGTAAAATCTGACTTTATTTTTGTAAATAATAATTATAATATTTGTTTCCGCGCCCGAATTTAATAATTCTTCATCATAAATTAGCTAAAAGAACACATTGCAACAAGATAATTGCTATTTCATGTGTAGTAGGTATTCTAGAATCCAGCCCATGTAGCTTACAATATACAACGTATTCATCAAGAAAAGGTAAAATCTGACTTTATTTTTGTAAAGAATCATATAAAGATTTGCTACTGCGCCCGAATTTTATCATTTTTCATCATATTTTAGCTAAAAGAAAACATTGCAACAAGAAAATTGCTATTTCAAGTGTGGTAGGTATTTTAGAATCCAGCCCATGTAGCTTACATTTTACAACGTATTCATTAAAAAAAGGTAAAACCTGACTTTATGTTTGTAAAAAATTATATAAATATTTGCTTCCACGCCCGAGTTTTACAATTTTTTATCATATTTTAGCTAAAAGAAAACATTGCAACAAGAAAATTTCTATTTCAAGAGTGGTAGGTATTCTAGAATCCAGCTCATGTAGCTTACAATATACAACGTAATCATGAAGAAAAGGTAAAATCTGACTTTATTTTTGTAAAAAATCATATAAATATTTGCTTCCGCGCCCGAATTTTATAATTCTTTATTATATTTTAGCTAAACGAAAACATTCCAACAAGAAAATTGCTATTTCAAGTGTAGTAGGTATTGCAGAATCCAGCTCATGTAGCTTACAATATACAACGTATTCATTAAGAAAAGGTAAAACCTGACTTTATTTTTGTAAAAAATTATATAAATATTTGCTTCCGCGCCCGAGTTTTACAATTATTCATCATATTTTAGCTAAAAGAAAACATTGCAACAAGAAAATAGCTATTTCAAGTGTGGTAGGTATTCTAGAATCCAGCCCATGTAGTTTACAATATACAACGTATTCATGAAGAAAAGGTAAAATCTGACTTTATTTTTGTAAAAAATCATATAAATATTTGCTTTCGCGCCCGAATTTTATAGATTTTCATCATATTTTAGCTAAAAGGAAACATTGCAACAAGAAAATTGCTATTTCAAGTGTGGTAGGTATTCTAGAACCAGCCCATGTAGCTTACAATATACAACGTTTTCATCAAGAATAGGTAAAATCTGACTTTATTCTTAAAAAAAAATCATATAATATTTGCTTCCGCGTCCCAATTTTTTAATTCTTTATCATATTTTAGCTAAAAGAAAACAATGCAACAAGAAAATTGTTATTTCAATATCAAGAATAGGTAAAATCTGACTTTATTTAAAAAAAATCATATAATATTTGCTTCCGCGTCCCAATTTTTTAATTCTTTATCATATTTTAGCTAAAAGAAAACAATGCAACAAGAAAATTGTTATTTCAAGTGTGGTAGGTATTTTTGAATCCAGCCCATGTAGCTTACAATATACAACGTATTCATTAAAATGACACTAGAAAATTTAACGTTTATTATCTGATTGGAACCAAGTTATTGTCACTTTTGCATGTCCAATGCAAAAATTATTCATAGTATAGATCCTTAAGCATGAATATGAATGTTTTCACAAAAATATCCATTTCAAGAATAGGTAAAGTCTGACTTTATTTTTGTAAAAAATCATATAAATATTTGCTTCCGCGCCCGAATTTCATATTTTATCATCATATTTTAGCTAAAAGAAAACATTGCAACAAGAAAATTGCTATTTCAAGTGTGGTAGGTATTTTAGAATCCAGCAAATGTAGCTTACAATATACAACGTATTCATCAAGAAAAGGTAAAATCTGATTAAATTTTTGTAAAAAATCATATAAATATTTGCTTCCGCGCCCGAATTTTATAATTTTTCATCATATTTTAGGTAAAAGAAAACATTACAACATGAAAATAGCTATTTCAAGTATGGTAGGTATTCTAGATTCCAGCCCATGTAGCTAACAATATACAACGTATTCATCAAGAATATGTAAAATCTGACTTTATTTTTGTAAATAATAATTATAATATTTGTTTCCGCGCCCGAATTTTATAATTCTTCATCATATTTTAGCTGAAAGAACACATTGCAACAAGATAATTGCTATTTCAAGTGTGGTAGGTATTCTAGAATCCAGCCCATGTAGCTTACAATATACAACGTATTCATCAAGAAAAGGTAAAATCTGACTTTATTTTTGTAAAGAATCATATAAATATTTGCTTCTGCGCCCGAATTTTATAATTTTTCATCATATTTTAGGTAAAAGAAAACATTACAACATGAAAATAGCTATTTCAAGTATGGTAGGTATTCTAGATTCCTGCCCATGTAGCTAACAATATACAACGTATTAATCAAGAATATGTAAAATCTGACTTTATTTTTGTAAATAATAATTATAATATTTGTTTCCGCGCCCGAATTTAATAATTCTTCATCATAAATTAGCTAAAAGAACACATTGCAACAAGATAATTGCTATTTCATGTGTAGTTGGTATTCTAGAATCCAGCCCATGTAGCTTACAATATACAACGTATTCATCAAGAAAAGGTAAAATCTGACTTTATTTTTGTAAAGAATCATATAAATATTTGCTACTGCGCCCGAATTTTATCATTTTTCATCATATTTTAGCTAAAAGAAAACATTGCAACAAGAAAATTGCTATTTCAAGTGTGGTAGGTATTTTAGAATCCAGCCCATGTAGCTTACATTTTACAACGTATTCATTAAAAAAAGGTAAAACCTGACTTTATGTTTGTAAAAAATTATATAAATATTTGCTTCCACGCCCGAGTTTTACAATTTTTTATCATATTTTAGCTAAAAGAAAACATTGCAACAAGAAAATTTCTATTTCAAGAGTGGTAGGTATTCTAGAATCCAGCTCATGTAGCTTACAATATACAACGTAATCATGAAGAAAAGGTAAAATCTGACTTTATTTTTGTAAAAAATCATATAAATATTTGCTTCCGTGCCCGAATTTTATAATTCTTTATTATATTTTAGCTAAACGAAAACATTCCAACAAGAAAATTGCTATTTCAAGTGTAGTAGGTATTGCAGAATCCAGCTCATGTAGCTTACAATATACAGCGTATTCATTAAGAAAAGGTAAAACCTGACTTTATTTTTGTAAAAAATTATATAAATATTTGCTTCCGCGCCCGAGTTTTACAATTATTCATCATATTTTAGCTAAAAGAAAACATTGCAACAAGAAAATAGCTATTTCAAGTGTGGTAGGTATTCTAGAATCCAGCCCATGTAGTTTACAATATACAACGTATTCATGAAGAAAAGGTAAAATCTGACTTTATTTTTGTAAAAAATCATATAAATATTTGCTTTCGCGCCCGAATTTTATAGATTTTCATCATATTTTAGCTAAAAGGAAACATTGCAACAAGAAAATTGCTATTTCAAATGTGGTAGGTATTTTAGAACCAGCCCATGTAGCTTACAATATACAACGTTTTCATCAAGAATAGGTAAAATCTGACTTTATTCTTAAAAAAAAATCATATAATATTTACTTCCGCGTCCCAATTTTTTAATTCTTTATCATATTTTAGCTAAAAGAAAACAATGCAACAAGAAAATTGTTATTTCAATATCAAGAATAGGTAAAATCTGACTTTATTTAAAAAAAAATCATATAATATTTGCTTCCGCGTCCCAATTTTTTAATTCTTTATCATATTTTAGCTAAAAGAAAACAATGCAACAAGAAAATTGTTATTTCAAGTGTGGTAGGTATTTTTGAATCCAGCCCATATAGCTTACAATATACAACGTATTCATTAAAATGACACTAGAAAATTTAACGTTTATTATCTGATTGGAACCAAGTTATTGTCACTTTTGCATGTCCAATGCAAAAATTATTCATAGTATAGATCCCTAAGCATGAATATGAATGTTTTCACAAAAATATCCATTTCAAGAATAGGTAAAGTCTGACTTTATTTTTGTAAAAAATCATATAAATATTTGCTTCCGCGCCCGAATTTTATAATTTTTCATCATATTTTAGGTAAAAGAAAACATTACAACATGAAAATAGCTATTTCAAGTATGGTAGGTATTCTAGATTCCAGCCCATGTAGCTAACAATATACAACGTATTCATCAAGAATATGTAAAATCTGACTTTATTTTTGTAAATAATAATTATAATATTTGTTTCCGCGCCCGAATTTTATAATTCTTCATCATATTTTAGCTGAAAGAACACATTGCAACAAGATAATTGCTATTTCAAGTGTGGTAGGTATTCTAGAATCCAGCCCATGTAGCTTACAATATACAACGTATTCATCAAGAAAAGGTAAAATCTGACTTTATTTTTGTAAAGAATCATATAAATAATTGCTTCTGCGCCCGAATTTTATAATTTTTCATCATATTTTAGGTAAAAGAAAACATTACAACATGAAAATAGCTATTTCAAGTATGGTAGGTATTCTAGATTCCTGCCCATGTAGCTAACAATATACAACGTATTAATCAAGAATATGTAAAATCTGACTTTATTTTTGTAAATAATAATTATAATATTTGTTTCCGCGCCCGAATTTAATAATTCTTCATCATAAATTAGCTAAAAGAACACATTGCAACAAGATAATTGCTATTTCATGTGTAGTTGGTATTCTAGAATCCAGCCCATGTAGCTTACAATATACAACGTATTCATCAAGAAAAGGTAAAATCTGACTTTATTTTTGTAAAGAATCATATAAATATTTGCTACTGCGCCCGAATTTTATCATTTTTCATCATATTTTAGCTAAAAGAAAACATTGCAACAAGAAAATTGCTATTTCAAGTGTGGTAGGTATTTTAGAATCCAGCCCATGTAGCTTACATTTTACAACGTATTCATTAAAAAAAGGTAAAACCTGACTTTATGTTTGTAAAAAATTATATAAATATTTGCTTCCACGCCCGAGTTTTACAATTTTTTATCATATTTTAGCTAAAAGAAAACATTGCAACAAGAAAATTTCTATTTCAAGAGTGGTAGGTATTCTAGAATCCAGCTCATGTAGCTTACAATATACAACGTAATCATGAAGAAAAGGTAAAATCTGACTTTATTTTTGTAAAAAATCATATAAATATTTGCTTCCGTGCCCGAATTTTATAATTCTTTATTATATTTTAGCTAAACGAAAACATTCCAACAAGAAAATTGCTATTTCAAGTGTAGTAGGTATTGCAGAATCCAGCTCATGTAGCTTACAATATACAGCGTATTCATTAAGAAAAGGTAAAACCTGACTTTATTTTTGTAAAAAATTATATAAATATTTGCTTCCGCGCCCGAGTTTTACAATTATTCATCATATTTTAGCTAAAAGAAAACATTGCAACAAGAAAATAGCTATTTCAAGTGTGGTAGGTATTCTAGAATCCAGCCCATGTAGTTTACAATATACAACGTATTCATGAAGAAAAGGTAAAATCTGACTTTATTTTTGTAAAAAATCATATAAATATTTGCTTTCGCGCCCGAATTTTATAGATTTTCATCATATTTTAGCTAAAAGGAAACATTGCAACAAGAAAATTGCTATTTCAAATGTGGTAGGTATTTTAGAACCAGCCCATGTAGCTTACAATATACAACGTTTTCATCAAGAATAGGTAAAATCTGACTTTATTCTTAAAAAAAAATCATATAATATTTACTTCCGCGTCCCAATTTTTTAATTCTTTATAATATTTTAGCTAAAAGAAAACAATGCAACAAGAAAATTGTTATTTCAATATCAAGAATAGGTAAAATCTGACTTTATTTAAAAAAAAATCATATAATATTTGCTTCCGCGTCCCAATTTTTTAATTCTTTATCATATTTTAGCTAAAAGAAAACAATGCAACAAGAAAATTGTTATTTCAAGTGTGGTAGGTATTTTTGAATCCAGCCCATATAGCTTACAATATACAACGTATTCATTAAAATGACACTAGAAAATTTAACGTTTATTATCTGATTGGAACCAAGTTATTGTCACTTTTGCATGTCCAATGCAAAAATTATTCATAGTATAGATCCCTAAGCATGAATATGAATGTTTTCACAAAAATATCCATTTCAAGAATAGGTAAAGTCTGACTTTATTTTTGTAAAAAATCATATAAATATTTGCTTCCGCGCCCGAATTTCATATTTTATCATCATATTTTAGCTAAAAGAAAACATTGCAACAAGAAAATTGCTATTTCAAGTGTGGTAGGTATTTTAGAATCCAGCAAATGTAGCTTACAATATACAACGTATTCATCAAGAAAAGGTAAAATCTGATTAAATTTTTGTAAAAAATCATATAAATATTTGCTTCCGCGCCCGAATTTTATAATTTTTCATAATATTATAGGTAAAAAAAACATTACAACAAGAAAGTTGCTATTTCCAGTATGGTAGGTATTCTAGAATCCAGCCCATGTAGCTTACAATATACAACGTATTCATCAAGAATATGTAAAATCTGACTTTATTTTTGTATAAAATCATATAAATATTTGCTTCCGCGCCCGAATTTAATAATTCTTCATCATAATTTAGCTAAAAGAACACATTGCAACAAGATAATTGCTATTTCATGTGTAGTAGGTATTCTAGAATCCAGCCCATGTAGCTTACAATATACAACGTATTCATCAAGAAAAGGTAAAATCTGACTTTATTTTTGTAAATAATCATATAAATATTTGCTACTGCGCCCGAATTTTATCATTTTTCATCATATTTTAGCTAAAAGTAAACATTGCAACAAGTAAATTGCTATTTCAAGTGTGGTAGGTATTTTAGAATCCAGCCCATGTAGCTTACATTATACAACGTATTCATTAAAAAAAGGTAAAACCTGACTTTATGTTTGTAAAAAATTATATAAATATTTGCTTCCACGCCCGAGTTTTACAATTTTTTATCATATTTTAGCTAAAAGAAAACATTGCAACAAGAAAATTTCTATTTCAAGTGTGGTAGGTATTCTAGAATCCAGCTCATGTAGCTTACAATATACAACGTAATCATGAAGAAAAGGTAAAATCTGACTTTATTTTTGTAAAAAATCATATAAATATTTGCTTCCGCGCCCGAATTTTATAATTCTTCATTATATTTTAGCTAAACGAAAACATTCCAACAAGAAAATTGCTATTTCAAGTGTAGTAGGTTTTGCAGAATCCAGCTCATGTAGCTTACATTATACAACGTATTCATTAAGAAAAGGTAAAACCTGACTTTATTTTTGTAAAAAATTATATAAATATTTGCTTCCGCGCCCGAGTTTTACAATTATTCATCATATTTTAGCTAAAAGAAAACATTGCAATAAGAAAATAGCTATTTCAAGTGTGGTAGGTATTCTAGAATCCAGCCCATGTAGTTTACAATATACAACGTACTCATGAAGAAAAGGTAAAGTCTGACTTTATTTTTGTAAAAAATCATATAAATATTTGCTTCCGCGCCCGAATTTTATATTTTTTCATCATATTTTAGCTAAAAGAAAACATTGCAACAAGAAAGTTGCTATTTCAAGTGTGGTAGGTATTCTAGAATCCAGCCCATGTAGTTTACAATATACAACGTATTCATCAAGAAAAGGTAAAATTTGATTAAATTTTTGTAAAAAATCATATAAATATTTGCTTCCGCGCCCGAATTTTATAATTTTTCATCATATTTTAGGTAAAAGAAAACATTACAACATGAAAATAGCTATTTCAAGTATGGTAGGTATTCTAGATTCCAGCCCATGTAGCTAACAATATACAACGTATTCATCAAGAATATGTAAAATCTGACTTTATTTTTGTAAATAATAATTATAATATTTGTTTCCGCGCCCGAATTTTATAATTCTTCATCATATTTTAGCTAAAAGAACACATTGCAACATGATAATTGCTATTTCAAGTGTGGTAGGTATTCTAGAATCCAGCCCATTTAGCTTACAATATACAACGTATTCATCAAAAAAAGGTAAAATCTGACTTTATTTTTGTAAAGAATCATATAAATATTTGCTTCTGCGCCCGAATTTTATAATTTTTCATCATATTTTAGCTAAAAGAAAACATTGCAACAAGAAAATTGCTATTTCAAGTTTAGTAGGTATTGCAGAATCCAGCCAATGTAGCTTACAATATACAACGTATTCATCAAGAAAATGTAAAATCTGATTTTTTTTTGTAAAAAATCAAATAAATATTTGCTTCTGCGCACGAATTTTATAATTTTTTATCATATTTTAGCTAAAAGAAAATATTGCAACAAGAAAATTGTTATTTCAAGTGTGGTAGGTATTCTAGAATCCAGCCCATGTAGCTTACAATATACAACGTATTCATCAAGAATAGGTAAAATCTGATTTTATTTTTGTATAAAATCATATAAATATTTGCTTTCGCGCCCGAATTTTATAATTCTTCATCATATATTAGCTAAAAGAAAATATTGCAACAAGAAAATTGTTATTTCAAGTGTGGTAGGTATTCTAGAATCCAGCCCATGTAGCTTACAATATACAACGTATTCATCAAGAATAGGTAAAACCTGACTTTATGTTTGTAAAAAATCATATAAAGATTTGCTTCCGCGCCCGAATTTTATATTTTTTCATCATATTTTAGCTAAAAGAAAACATTGGAACAAGAAAATTGTTATTTCAAGTTTGGTAGGTAATCTAGAATCCAGCCCATGTAGCTTACAATATACAACGTATTCATCAAGAAAAGTTAAAATCTGACTTTATTTTTGAAAAGAATCATATAAATATTTGCTTCCGGACCCGAATTTTATAATTTTTCATCATATTTTAGCTAAAAGAAAACATTGCAACAATAAAATTGCTATTTCAAGTGTGGTAGGTATTCTAGAATCCAGCCCATGTAGCTTACAATATACAACGTATTCATTAAAATGACACCCGAAAATTGAATGTTCATTATCTGATTGGTACCACGTTATGGTCACTTTGGCAAGTCCAATGCTAAAATTATCCATAGTATAGATCCAAAAGCATGTATATGAATGCCTGGATACGCAGGAGTGGAGGACAGATGAGGGCTCGGCAGTGCTTCTTACACTGTCCATAGACTCGACGTCCTTAAGCACCCTTAAAAAATCTGATTTCAAAATCAACTACAAATTTGGCCAGACAACAATTAGGCTAACGGATAAAAAACCCAACAAAAAGCGTTCCGACGTCACTGCCAAAAAATGCACTACGAGCACTGCTAAAGGTAAGGGTAACATAAAAAAGGTGGCAGGGAAAATTGCCACCAATATTAACACTGGAAATTCGAGATTAAAAGTAGGTAAAGGTAAAGAGGCTGCCTCAAAGTCTCTACCCAATCCCACACCTACAAACTCCAAGACACCACCGGTCGTCGGAAGTACGCACAAAGGGAAACAAGTTCCTAGCTGCGACGTGGCTCTGAACAACACGTGATGTCCAGCAGTAATATAAAGATGCTGCAAGTGAATCTTGAACACTGCAAAACTGCCTCTGATGTTCATTCACCACCACTAACACCGATATAGTGCTAGTTCAAGAGAACAGTAAGGAAACTTACTACACCAGTAGGTAAGTAAACCTACTGCAATGAACAAGATGTCACTCCAAGAGCAGCATTGCTCATTAAGACATCAAATAAATTTGTTACATTAAATAAATTTATATCTAGGGATTTGGTAGCTGTGGAAGCTACGCTGCCTATATCAGGACGTATGCAAGAGGTAATCATTGCATCGGCATAATTTCCGAGAGAAACGATGGAAGCCTCACCTCCGCTGGTAAGGGACCTGATCTCCTACTGCAAACATAGAAACAGAAACCTCATCCTGGGATGTGATGCAAACGCACACCATACAGTTTGGGGTAGTACGGACATAAATACAAGGGGTGAGTACCTTTTCGAATTTATTTCTAGTACTAACATAGATATAATAAATAGGGGTAAAGAAACCACTTTTATAACTAAAAACAGGCGTGAGGTATTGCACATTCCGTTAGCCACGCCTCAAATTAGCTCTGAAATATATAATTGGCATGTCTCAAATGAAGCCTCAATATCGGATCATAGATATTTAAGGTTCGAGATAAAGGCTAATAAAGAACTTAAAACTCAAATTCATATTCCGAAACTAACAGACTGGGTCTTGTACGAAGGCCACTTAAAGTGTGAAGTGGAAGAACTTACGAAAATTAATATAAACACAATTGAGGAACTGGAAACAGCCTCTATTGACTTTCATAATGCGCTACACACAGCATATGAAAACAGCTGTACAGTAAAGCTTCGACAAAGTACTAGGAAAGTACTTTGGTATACCGAGGAGCTAAGTAAACAAAGAGTCACTGTTAGAAGGTTATACAATAAAACCAAAACCAGAGGCAGCGATGAGAGCTGGGAGCAATACAGAAGTGCCCTAACCTCTTATAATAAAGAAATTCGCAGATCTAAAAGGAATGCATGGCGTAGATTTTGTGAGAGCTTATCAGAAACGCCCACGGTAGCTCGCCTTCAGAAAGTCTTATCGAAAGATCATACGAATGAAATAGGTCTACTAAAGAAACCAGACGGGGACTTTACGACAGATTCAAAGGAAACATTAGAGCTTCTGTTAAGCACACACTTCCCAGGATCGTCGTGGCCAGTTGAGGAGGAGGACAATTCCTCCGGAGGTAAAACTAAGCTAAGCTTAATTAACAGTCTTAACACTGCTAGTAATATTTTTACAGAAAACAGAGTTGAATGGGCGATAAATACTTTCAAACCCTACAAGACATCTGGTGGAGATGGCATTTTTCCGGCACTTTTGCAGAAATGCATAAAGGATATACTGCCAATACTCTGCAAACTATACAAAGGAAGCCTAAAGTTAGAATACATTCCTAAATTGTGGAGGAAAACTAATGTAGTCTTTATACCTAAAGGTGGAGGGCGTCCAAGCGTCCAGCCTAAGTCATACAGACCCATTAGTTTATCATCATTTATACTGAAAGGTATGGAAAAGGTCTTAGATCAATACCTTAGGAATGAAGTAATAACTGCTTCACCACTAAACGTAAATTAATTTGCTTACCAGGAAGCAAAATCGACAACTACGGCTCTCCATAGCCTTGTCAATAAAATAGAGAAAACCTTTATGGCAAAAGAAATAGCTCTGGGAATATTTATAGATATTGAGGGTGCCTTTGAGAACACCTCCTATAAGTCCATTGAAAGAGCTGCTAGGTCAAAAGGTTTCGACCCAGCTGTAGTGGAATGGATTAAAGCCATGCTGCAAAGTCGAACGATTACAGCCTCGATAGGAGAAGAATCAGTAATAATAAATACCAGCAGAGGATGCCCACAAGGTGGGGTTTTATCACCTCTATTCTGGTGTATTGTCATTGATGACCTCCTGAATAGGCTCAATAAAGCTGGCTATTTTGCAAACGGATATGCAGATGACGTTGCAGTTATGATCATAAGACGTACTGACACCACTATCTCGTACCTTACACAAAAAGCTCTAAATCTAGTGCATGAGTGGTGCCTGGAACATAAACTTAGTGTAAATCCTACCAAAACTACAATCGTCCCCTTCACAAAGAAAAGGAAGCTAAATCTTCAAGCTCCCTACTTGAAGGGTACTAGAATTGAGTTTTCTACAGAGGTTAAGTATCTAGGAATCATTCTAGACCAATAACTCACGTGGAACTCACATATCAACAAGATTACAAAGAAATCAGCAGTGGCGTTAAACACATGCCGTCGGCTTCTGGGTAAAAACTGGGGACTACAGCCAAAAATGACCCATTGGGCATATACTAGTGCTGTAAGACCCATGATCACCTACGCGTAACTTCTATGGTGGCCAAAAGTGAAACAAATCCCAGCACAGGCATCACTGCGGAAACTACAACGCATGGCCTGCCTCAGTATTAAAGGTGCTATGAGTACATGTCCGACTGCAGCAATGGAAGTGATTCTGGGGCTAACACCTCTACAACTTCAGATGAAAAAAGAGGAGATGCAACAGGTACTGACTCTCTGCAGAACGAAACACTTTATGCCCGGAGATTTCGTAGGCCACTTGGAAATTCTAAGGGAAGTACAACCAGATAAACTGGCCTTGTCTGTCTGTGATAAGATAACAACAAAATACAATTTTGACCAGAAGTATAAGGTTGTTATTGGTAATCGCCTTGAATGGGCAACAGAAAGACCTGTTGATAGGGATTCTTTGTCCTGGTTCACTGATGGTTCAAAATTGGACACAGTAGGAACTGGAGTAGATGTGCTTGGCCCAGATTGTCGAATTAAGGAATCCATAGGCACCTGCTCCACAATTTTTCAGGCTGAGATTTATGCAATAAATCTCTGTGCTCACATAATCCTAGATAAATGTCTAAAAGGAGCATTAATAAATATAATGTCAGACAGCCAGGCAGCTTTAAAGGCATTGAATGCCTTCACATGTAAATCAAAGCTAGTCTGGAACTGCAGGGAGACCCTCCAATTGCTATCCGAAGCAAACCACGTCACCCTACGGTGAGTACCAGGGCACGAGGGAATCCTAGAAAACTGGAGTAGGTGTGTTTGACCCAGATTTCCGAATTAAGGAATCCATAGGCACCTGCTCCACAATTTTTCAGGCTGAGATTTATGCAAAAATCTCTGTGCTCACATAATCCTAGATAAAGGTCTAAAAGGAGCATTAATAAATATAATGTCAGACAGCCAGGCAGCTTTAAAGGCATTGAATGCCTTCACATGTAAATCAAAGCTAGTCTGGAACTGCAGGGAGACCCTCCAATTGCTATCCGAATCTAACCACGTCACCCTACGGTGGGTACCAGGGCACGAGGGAATCTTAGAAAACGAGAAAGCTGATGAACTTGCAAAAAAAAAGCTAAACTTTTATACCACGGGCCGGAACCTTCATGTGGTCTTCCACAAAGCCACTATAAGAAGGTGGTCAAAAACTGGGAACAATCTGCTATATCCTCATATTGGAAAAATATTTCAGGCCTCAATCAAGCTCGGAAATTCGTTTCCCTAGCTTCGACAAACGCCAAAGAGTTACTAGCTCTTAGCAAAAAGGATCTTAATATAATGACAGGAATTCTCACTGGCCACTGTCCTTTAAAGTATCATTTGCACAAAATTGGTATATGAAAATGAAACCTGTCGACTCTGTGAAGAGGACGAAGAATCGTCGGAACACATACTGTGTGAATGTCGAGCCGTAACTGCGCCGAGACTCAATCAACTAGGTAAGAGGTAACTTACGGCAGAGGAGATCAAGAACATGACTCCTGGAGCCATAATCGGCTTCATCAAAAATCTGGATCTACTTCCGAAAAAGAAAGTAAGGGCTGTGTCACAATAGATCTTCTAGGTCGCGTTGACAAAAAGCGACAAAACGCTTAAACCCTCATATGCATACAATACAATACAATGTATATGAATGTTTTAACAAAAATATCTATTTCAAGAATGGGTAAAATGTGACTTTATTTTTGTAAAAAATAATATAAATATTTGCTTCCGCGCCCGTATTTTATAATTCTTCATTATAGTTTAGCTAAAAGAAAACATTGCAACAAGAAAATTGCTATTTCAAGTGTGGTAGGTAATCAAGAATCCAGCCCACGTAGCTTACAATATTCATCGTATTCATCAAGAATAGGAAAAATCTGACTTAATTTTTGTAAAAAATCATTTAAATATTTGCTTCCGCGCCCGAATTTTATAATTCTTCATCATATTTTAGCTAAAAGAAAACATTGCAAGAAGAAAATTGCTATTTCAAGTGTGGTAGGTATTCTAGAATCCAGCCCATGTAGCTAACAATATACAAGTATTCATCAAGAATAGGTAAATACTGACTTTATTTTTGTAAAAAATCATATAAATATTTCCTTCTGCGCCCGAATTTTATAATTTTTTATCATATTTTAGCTAAAAGAAAACATGACAACAAGAAAATAGCTATTTCAAGTGTGGTAGGTATTCTAGAATCCAGCCCATGTAGCTTACAATATACCACTTATTCATTAAAATGACACCCGAAAATTGAATGTTTATTATCTGATTGGTACCACGTTATGGTCACTTTTGCATGTCCAATGCTAAAATTATCCATAGTATAGATCCAAAAGCATGTATATGAATGTTTTAACAAAAATATCCATTTTATGAATAGATAAAATCTGACTTTATTTTTGTATAAAATCATATAAATATTTGCTTCCGCGCCCGAATTTTATAATTCTTCATCATATTTTAGCTAAAAGAAAACATTGCAACAAGAAAATTGTTATTTCAAGTGTGTTAGGCATTTTAGAATCCAGCCTACGTAGCTTACATGATACATCGTATTCATCAAGAATAGGTAAAATCTGACTTTATTTTTGTAAAAAATCATGTAAATATTTGCTTCCGCGCCCGAATTTTATAAATCTTCATCATATTTTAGCTAAAAGAAAACATTGCAACACGAAAATTGCTATTTCAAGTGTAGTAGGTATTTTAGAATCCAGCCCATCTAGCTTACAATATACAACGTATTCATCAAGAATAGGTAAAATCTGACTTTATTTTTGTAAAAAGTCAATAGTATCTAAAAAGCCACTTCTAGCGCAAGGAGATTCGGGAGATTTCACCCACCGTCAGAAAACACCATCTCCTAGCTTATTATATGAGACACTCCAAGACACTTTTTTTAAAACCTGAGAGTTCCAAAACGCATTCACCAAAATATCTTAAAACCACACATTTTTAATAATTTTTATAATATTTTTTTGCAAAAAACATGTCTTTATGGTCCTTGCGCTTAAAATGTCCTAATTGTTTAATAAAAATTAAGAGTAAAATTGTTTGGTACTGCTACAGCTGTACAGATTGATAAACTCATCATAGTTTGTTAGCTTTAGCACATTTCATATATGTTGTAGAACAGTTAGGCTCGGTATTTATTCGACGGTAAGTAAATAACTTATTTTCATGTATTATGAAGTTGTAACGTCACAGGTTAATATTTACTTCACGGTTCAAGAATAGTCGCAGACAAATTCGCTTCAGCTGACGTATTAGATCAAATAAATGGTTATCAGAACTCAAGAATGAATATTATTTAAAGAAAGAGCAAAAAGATATTTATTAAAAGGATAGAACTGTGTTAAAATATATTATTAAAATTTTATTGTATTTAATGGAGAACAAAACTAACTATGCAAATATGTTGAACAGTGCATCTTCTCAATTTATAAAATTATCTGAATTAGAATTAAATAAAACTTATAGAGTTATATCGTTTGAAACTAATAAAGGAAATTACGGCACACAAGTTACAGTAAATTGAGAATACTGCAAAGTATCATTACCACAAAGATTCAATAAATTTATTCAACAAATTAAATAAATAAATAAAAACCTACCTAGTTTAGTTTATAAGAGTAAAATAGAAAGAAACAATAAACAAATACATGACATTGAATTTATTTAAAGGAAACAGTTTCATAAAATTGGTTCTACATCTTCTTTAAAAGTTATTCTGTAAAAAAATAATTAGCTTAGCATTAAAACATTTATAATATTAAATAATGGTACATACACTTCAGATCCATACTTTCTTCTTCATTGCACAATGCTAACTCACCCTATAAAACTTGTATCTCTTCATTGATAGTTCTTATTGATGTGTCTATATTTTTTATTTCTTGAATATACTTATTTCTCTGAAATATTTTTTGTTGTTTTGAGTTATTCATTCTGTAAATTAAATTTTAATATAATATTTGAATAAAATATTAATTATATTATACAATACCTTTCTTTTTGTCTTTGAAATCTTGTTATGTCTGCTTGTATTTTACTTGGTTTTCGAACTGTTTTCAAATTATTTAAACGTTGATTTTTTTTTTGTAATTCTTGAAACTGAGTTTCATACGCTCTCAAATGTTGTTGTACTTGTTCTTGTATATAATTTCGTATTTGCTCTTCACTCATTACTGTGATGAATTCATCATTTCATAACCTTATATAGATAAAAGAATATTCTAGAAACATTACGAACACTGCCGATGTGAATTGCATTCGAAGGCAAGCGCTTGGCTCTTTTAGGACAACGAAGTACATTCGTAGGGCGTGAAATTCCATAACGCTACTTAAAGATATGTACATTACCATTAGTTACTAATTAAAACTATTTGAAAAGATGACACTACTTATGCAAAAACAATACGTATTTGCTTATCAAGAATGGACAAAGTCCGTGATTCCGCAAGATGTTGTACTCGGACTACTTAAGTTCAAGTAGATGATATGGCTTGTAGAATATGTAAATAATATTGTTTTTGTAAATGTAAATGTAAATCACAATAATATTTTTATAAAAAATTTTAACAATTTTTTTTTATAATAAATGACTACTAAAAATAATATGAATAGTTACATGCAAGAATATCGTAAAAAAAATAAAGCGTAAATATTATAATAAAAACACAGAATTGTGTACTTGTGGTGAAATAGTAAAAAAACAGCATTTGAGAGTTCATACAGAAAGTTTTAAACATCATGGAAAATTACGCTTAAAAGAAAATTTATTAAAAGAGTCCGCTTTGCCTGATTCTAATGATTTTGTGTAAATAGAGTTAAAATTTTCATAATTTTGCCTTTAGTGCTTTTGTTTTCTTTTACTTCCTTGATATCTTCTTCTTTCTTAATAGACAGTGAAATTATAAATTTACCAGTAACATCTCTTTCCCTTATAAAATTACTTTCTTTTTTATTATATTTTATATTATATTCTCTTAAATATCTAGATACTGTGTTATAATATATACCATAATGTTTACTAAATGATCTAATTGAATTATTAACAAAATCATATTTTTTAAGTAAGTTAATAAATTCTGCTTTATTAATAAGTTTTGTACTTTGTGATTCCATATTTATATCATATTTTTTTATCACTCATCATCTCATCTATCACTTATCATGTCACAAAATAATTGATATTAAATGAGTAAGAGAGAAGTAACTTTAAAAACAATGTATGATACAGTTGAGGCATTTAAAAATTTGCATAGCATTAATTTAGATAGTATTTTAAAATTTACAAAAAATTATTTGACAACAAAAACAGCTAAGAAATATATTAATATAATGTCAGAATTATATGATAAAATTAAGGATTTTAATGTTCCAAATGAAAAAAAAGATCATTTTAGAGCTTTATTCACTATACTTTCAAGTAAATATGCTGAATCTGAATGTAAAAGGATTTTGCTTCACAATTCAATAATGAAAAATAAAAAATATAGGGAAATAATTAATAAATTAGAAGAAGCATATCAAAAAGAAAGAGATTCATACAACATATTACCTAATATATATAATGAAAAGCAAAAAGAAGATAAAGTTAGTATTCCAGGAATTTCTCTATCTTTAACAGTAAAAAAGAAAGTATTAACTAACAAAGAATGTGTCGATCTTATGAATGAAGCAATTATTATGGATAAAGAAATTGACAAAAAATATAAAAGATTTTCTGTTCCTGTAGATTATAAAGATAAAGTAGATAGAGTATATATTAAAAAAGCTGAATCAGGAATGAGGAATATAATACAAAAATCTAAAATACATTCTCTAATTAGCAACTAATTCTGATCTTGAATAATGTTCATGAGCCAATGTATCTGTAGAATTTTCTAGTAAGTATCTCTTATCATCCTTCCAACTTAATGATTTTTTGTTTACTTCTTCAGTGAAGATATCATGTTTGTAACTTCTAATTACTGTTTGTTTATTATAAAATTCTTTTTGCTCAAATAAGCATGTTTTAAAATTTTCAAAACTAATTTCTTTTTTAACACGGCTTTCTTAATTCCTTTTAATTTTTTTTCAACTTTTTTTTTTGGGTTTGAATTATTCGTTTTGTAACTGTACATTTTTGATCGTAATCCTATAAATTCCAACATTCTCAAAGAGTTTAACTCATCTTTAAATTTTCCTATTACCTTTTGAATTAATTCAGAATATAGGGGGTGATCTTTTGGATAATCAGAGGTATCAAAGTAATTGGAATTTTCTCCCATAAATTTATAGAAATCTGTATTTTTAAACTCATATATAAAACTGTCTGTATCTGTATATAATAATTTTACTTTATCGTTAAATTATTTTTTAATTACATTATAATGAAAATCATACATTAATAGTTTTCATAAATCCAACACAGCCTGTCTAATATAAATAGGTTTATTAAATAATACCTTGGTTTTATATCTATGAACTGCCACCAAATTTTCACCAAATATTGTTCTACGTTTAAAATTAGGTTTATTTATTGCTGTCTGTAATTTTTGCTCATCTGAATAAAATTTTATATTCTGCTGATTTCTAACTGATTGCATTGATTTCCCAAACACTGCGTTGGATACTAATTTCCAATAATCTTTTTCAAAATCATTTTTTGCTTTTTGCCTTTTCTCAGTATTAAATTTTATGTATGATGCTATGAAGTTCGATTGTGTAAATTTCAAACTTCTATGAATTTTATCAATTCTCATACCTAAACTTACATAAAGCTGTAATATTTTGTAATGTACTATGTAGTTTTTTTTATCATAGAAATGGCAAAGTAGTTTTGATACTTTCCCTCCAGAAGGTGTTCTATTCTCTGGGGCTAGAGGAATATCGCTAAATTTATCGTGGAGATCTTTTGGAAATGATAAGTCAACTTCTAAAACATATCCTGTATCATCATTTGACATTAATATTTTATTAATATCTTTAATCTCATCAGAAATCATCCACTTAAAGTCTTTTTGAGGTAATTTTTGGGATAAAGAATGACCATACAAATTATTTGCATCAATATAAGCAAGTTGAATATTGTCATCTGATTTTGCATATCTATTACTACACTGAGATATCCTCCTCTAATTCCCTTTTCAAAAAACATGTACATTTCGTAGTCAGTTAATAACTCCAATTTAATTTTGGTATATTTCAACATACAATCCCAAGCAAATCCTGGAGTTGTGTAATACCAAGCAGGGTCTAATCCATAACTTTTAAGCAAACACAAATCTCTAAAATTCTCAAATACATCAGCCAATAACAACACATCTAATTTTAAATATAAGTCATGCCATTCACCTAAATTTTTAATTTGAAAATAGTTCCAGATCTTCTGTGCATGTTCCTATTCTTCTTGTGAAATTCCTTCTAATGTTAGTGAGGAATAAAATTTATCTATTGAAGGTAGTTCTATTTCTGAAAACTTTTCCCAAAAATTTTCTTATTATTTTATTTTCATCTTTCCTAAACAAAATATCTAAAACATTATTTGAAAAGTATTTAGCAGTTTCCCTTATTTGATCCTGTTCCAAATTAAATGATAACGTATCTAAACTACTTCCTAAAAATCTAAACGAATCAATAAATCTTAATTCAATATATCCACCATTGTTAGTTTTTATAATCTTACTAAACGAAATATATTTCTCTTCATTGTTAGGAATTAGTTTCAAGTTACTCTTATCTTTCCTAAATTCTTTACAAATAAGTGGCAGTCATATGAAGATAAATTATGAAACACAATTGGAATAAATAGAGGTTGTTTATACTTTAAATTACAATTGTTACATGCCGCTCCTCTATATTTGCCAGTAGTATGATCATGGTCTTTAACTTTTGGATATTCATCTGTAAATGTGTTTTCGCAAAGATAACATATTTTTGCTTCTTCATACTTTTCGACATCCACATCTGTTATAGACTTATTATCTTTTAATAACTTTTATATTGTTTTAGCGTAATTTGATACTGTTTTTATGAAGTGTTTATCAGCATTCTCAACTCTATAAGTTTTAAATGGATAATTAATATTATTATAAATACTTTTAACATATAAACCATATCCGCATGGAGTATGAAAGTGTTTTTTGATTGTGTAAGGTTTTTCAGGATCAGATATACATGTTTGAATAGGTTTTAAAAGTGATTCAAAATCTGCATAAATTACAAAAGGGTGTCTTTGCATTCTTGGAATGGCTTTGAATTTTAAAATATTATCTTGAGGCTTTATTGGAACACATGGCTCGTTACTAAAACAAATTTCTTGGTGTTTCTTCATATATTTTGCAGATTTTGTGGCAAAGTTTAAACATCTTCTACGGAAATGATTTTGATGACTATCTATCTCCAATTGATTAGTTAATATAGCACTCAAATTTTTTATCCAACAATAATGGTTCTTTTCTTTACTTCCAAAGTATAACAAGTCAATATTTCGCTCATAGAAATCCTTATTATTATGATATAATGGGTAAAATGTTTTATCTTCAAAACTAAACACAGTTATATTCATTTTATTATTTAATTCGAATTGGGGAATATCTTGAATCTTCACGGGGAAACTTATTCCTTCAATATTAGCCAAATTATTATACTCGGGTGTATGGTATTTTAAAACTTGATTTGCATCTTTTTTTGGTGTTTTTAAAGCACTTAATACTGAATACATAAAACACTTGTCGTCATTATTTTTTACATTCACACAGGCATGTTTATCTTTTATCCATTTAGGTAATTCAATGTATGAATTCCCACTTAATGGTGTATATTTATTTATATTAATTCTTAAACAAATTACAGATTTAAATACCCAGTCTGAACCTCTTGCTTCCTTTTCATCACATTTTGTTACGAATAAATCTTTCTGATCATGCCAATATTGAGATAAATTATCTTCTTCTCTTAATATCACATTCTCTAACTGAAATGGAAATATCTGTGTTATACTCGGATTTTTTATTTTATTAAATTTACACTCCATATTTAAGTTAATTTTACTATTCTTATGTATACTCAAAGCATTTTGAATTATATTTAATGCTTTTTCTTTTATTAAATTCATATATGTCTCTATATCTACACTCATTTCTTTATTATTATGTTCGTAGGTTAATAATCGAGTTCTATAAGCATTATCCACTAAAATAAAATTCGACTCAGAGCAATGACTAAGTTTATGTGTCATTATTCGAGGTTCTTTAATATATTCTTCACACACATCACACTTTACTCTTTGCACTCTTTCTTTCTTTGGTTTTTCAAACAACGTATCATCGTATGGAAATAGTTTAAAAATGTCATTAGTTTCTCTATCTTGGCTTTGTCGATCTTTTATTTTATTAATTAGTTCCACTTTCTTGTATTTTTTAAAATATTTACTATTCCCAATGATTTTGCGATGTTGTAGAGCTCAGGCAATCAGAGATCTTCAAATCGATTATTATTATTTGCTTCCATTTACTTCAATAAAAATTTGTAAGTAAAAATTCATTAAATCTCTCAGAGCACTCCTATTCGAACATTTTATTTCAAAACAATACATTTATTTATAAAATCATTCCATAAATTGTCATATATAGAACGAGATTTTTGAGGATTATTTAATAATTTATTTAAGAAATATTTATGTGGAACATTATTTTTATAACCATAGGTATATACAAAGTTTATTAAATGTTGATATTTATTAAGTATGTGTTCTTTAGTTTTACCATCAAGAGAAGTATAAAAATAAGGTTTTATTTCTATTCTGTAATTACAAACTAATTTTTCAACATATTTCATTTTATCTACCTGTTAATGAATATTTTTTTATTTTGTTTATTAATAACATAGAAATCACAATTTATACAATTTGGTACATGAGCAGAATTAACAAATGAATATTCTGAACACTGTCTGCATTTCTTATATTCTTCTTCTTCAATTTCTATAACTCTAGCATCTGGAATACTAAAAAATGTCATTTATTTGAAATATTTTTTTAATTAAAACAGCTGTTATAATTTCTGAACATTTATTAATACGTAATTGGAATCTTTTACGATCTATTGTATATTGTTGCCAAATAATACCTTGACGACTTTTTCTATTAGCATAATTCCACGTAAACATATAATTTATCTTAACAGAATCATTAAATCTAACATTTAAAACCCTCTTAATGATCCTAGAACAAATTCTGGAGTAATTGTATTTTTTGATTCTGTTTCCTCAATATTTGACTCTTCAGTTTCTGTTTCCTCAATATTTGATTATTCAGTTTCTGTTTCATCAATATTTGATACTGTCTTATTATTTGTTTCCTCAATATTTAACACTTCTTTAGTTACTGTTTCCTCAAAAGTTAAAAATTCATCAATTGATTCCTTATCTGTCATTGAAATAGTTTCTTCAATTTGAATTAAAGTATCTTCAATTTTTGTTAATCGGTCATTTGTATTTTGAACTATGTCGCTAATATTTATCAAATGATTGAAAATATTTTCCGGAGTTTCAACATTATATGTATTATCTGTTTTATCTAGTGCAAGTATGAAATTAGTAATTTGATTCTTAAAATTTCTAAAATAATTGAAATCTTTATTATTAAACTTAATAGCATAAGCTTCTAGCATATCATCTACACGTTGTGTTAAGCTAAAAGCATAATCTACGAGTTGCTCCTTGTCTACCATTTATTAGGAGAAAAAATTATACAACATTTACAACAGTAATTCATTTTGAGAAAGACGTGTTTCAAAATGATTTCCATAATATATCATATCAATCGTTTCTTTCATTTTGTTAAATAAATTAAAACTATTTGGAATGTATTCAAAACTAAGTATAACTTCTAAGTCTGGATATACATTTCTTAACATTTTGATACGATTATTGGTCTTTAGTTTTAGATTTCGAAGTACATAATAAGAATATTCACACACATAATTTTTCTTAATAAGTATAAACTGATGATGTTTGTTAGTATTGTTTGGTTTCGAAACTACATCTTGTTTAATATTTTAAATTTTTTCTATCAGGTTTTTCACTTTAAATTCTAAATTATTCAAAATAGCTTTATATTTTGACTCTCCATATTTTCTTATTGTTGGTAATAACTCTGAAGTAACCCATCTTTAAAATTCTTTAGCTTTTGGAAGTTTGGATGATAGTATTAGGGAATATAAACCTGATTCTTTGATAAATATAGTATCTGGATGAAGAATTTGAATATATTATGCGATCTTCTAAATCATATATGTTATGTAATTGATTTTATTATTATTGAACATAATGTATGTCTGCTGTTGACTCCATTTATTAAATTTGTTAATATTTTACACAACATCTTTTACGTCAATCTAAGAATTATGGCTATTACTAAATCCTAACCATTTTACATATGCTTGATTACCTGTACGTTTAATGACTTTTTCAACTAAATACACTTTATCTTGTTTTACATGGCTTAACTCTTCTTCATAAAAACAACCTTTCAATTCTTGATCTCTATAATCTTTTAAGGGGTATGTTACAGGTTTTGAATAAATAATTTTAGAAACTATAAATATTTTATTAGTCCAAGTAGGTGTGTAACCTTTCTCAAAAATAGTTTTATATTTTGATATTCTAATTTTATCTCCAACCATATATTAAGGTTTATAATTTGGAATTTCTTCTTGAAACAATGGTTTTAACTTATCTTCGTTCTTTTTCTTTGGCGCTTCAACTGGTGTCATTTTTATTGTTCTTTGTTTAGTATTATTATATGAATTTACTAATTGTGCTAACATATCTAACCACTTGTAATTTCCATTAATGGTAAACTGTTTCCACATTTTTTCTTTCAACGTTCTATTGAAACGCTCACATACAGACGCTTTTAAATTACTATATGTTGAATAATGATTAATATTATATTCTTTCATTATCGTTTGAAAATCTTTATTGTAAAACTCTAAACCTTGATCTGTTTGAAGACCCTTTGGTATTCGTCCTTGTTTCAGTATTGAATTAAATTCATTTGTTACACTTGTAGAAGTTTTATTCTTAATTGGTACTGCCCAAGCATATTTTGAAAACACATCAATTACAGTTATTAAATATTTATAACACTTATTATCCTTTGAATACGGTATCATTTCAACTAAATCAGCTTGCCACAAATCATTTATACCATATGATATTACTTTACGTCTCTGAAATTACGTCTTAATGATTTATGTATTCATTTGCAATTTCTTCTCTAACATTAATAGATTCATTTACTTTTTTTTAACAAACTTTGTTTATTTAGTACCACATACAGAACACATGGCTTGAAACATTGGTTGACCTATAATAGTTGTTTTTCTTGTAATATTATTTGAATTTGTTTTTCCTCTACATTTTACACAGTATATTAATTCAGTCATTTAATAATTAAAACACTACTCTAATAGTCTACTAATTATATCATGCTCTGTATTTGTAATTTCATTAACTCTTTTTGCAAAAGTTTGCAATGCTGTATTAATTGTAAGCAATGCGTCTTCATTTAATTTTATTTCATTTGTGTTTTAGCAAATATATGAAACAAGTCGTTTAGGCTTTTAAATAATATTTGAAAATGTTGAATAACGGGTATAAATTTATTATTCATATCCTCTAATTTTATATTTATATACTTTTCAGTGTTATCAGAAAATTTCTTTAACTGTTTTTTCAATAGATTTAGTTGTTATTAATGCAATTATCTTATTTGTCTCTGAATTAAATTTATTATCTACTTCTTGGATTTTATTTTAATTTTTCTATTCTTTTCTAATACATAACTTTTTGTAGCAACATCTGTATCTTCTACCGTTATTTGTTAATTTAAAACCAATTCCTGGATCTCCTTTTACCACTCTTGAAAATATTTCATTATTAGAGTTATCGTCGCTTTCACCAAACTTGTTTAATACCATTTATTACAGTAAAATGTTTTGGTTCTTTTTCTTCATACAATTCTTCTTCTATATTTAATATTTCATTTTCAACATTGTCGTTACCTGGTGCTTGTTCGGCTTTAAGAAATTCTAATCGTTTTCCTAGTTCTTTAATATCGTTCCAATAAACATATTCTTTTTCCTTGTTGTTATATTTTTTAAATCCTTTACCAGTTTTTGGTGTTGAAGTTAAGTTTTCTAATGAATGATACTGTGAACCAGGAGACGTAGGCGTAGTCGGTAGACTCGGAACATCTGAAATATCAGATTCTTCTCTTTGAGAGTATTCAGGTGATTAAGCTCTAGCTTCATCTTGCATTTGTTGTCTTTGTTTTTTTCTTGAAGATTGTTTCTTATGTTCTTCCCATATAGGTTTAATAATATGGATGTACTTGTTACTTTTACTTGATCTTGGTTTTGATGGATTATCAGCTCTTTTTATACAATCAGAATGTATTAAAATTCTCTTGTAGTTATCTAAATCATTTGGTGTATATTCACTAGGCTCTTTTTCAGTTAACAAACTCCATATAACATCTGTAGATGGAACTGTGAATTCAACTAACGACTCATGTTTTCCAATCTTATTTATGTAAATTTTATTGGAATCGTACGTCATAAGTATATTTTTATTACCAATGCGATTGCTACTTCGATTAATACCAAAAGTTTCATCTATGTTTGTTTTGTCTGTTTTTGACAGATATTTGTCACCTAATCTTTCTTCACCTAACGTTCTATCTCTTGATGTTCCTAGTTGAATTACATCAATGCTTAGTTGAGATTTTGGTATAGTTTTTTGTTGGAAGTTATCTTTTATTTGTTTCAACATTTCAGTTTGTTGTTTACTATATTCTATTTGATCAAGTAAAGGTTCTAAAGCGTTAGTAATAGGTTTGTAATGTTCCACCAATTTTTTATGTTTAATTGATTCGCCTTCTGTTCTCTTAATATAAGCTGCTTTAGCCTTACTGGTTGAATCTCTAAGCTCTTTTATTTTTTTCTCTAAAGTTTTATTGTCCATTTATCATGTAAAAATTTGTTTATGTTTTATGTTATAAGTTCTGTGTTCATGTTCGTGTTCTATGTTCATGTTCTATGTTCGTGTTCTATGTTCGTGTTCTATGTTCATGTTCTATGTTCGTGTTCATGTTTTTGCTAGGATTACTTCATTGAAGTTTTGACTGTATTTTCTGTTGTTTACTTCTTTCTCTAAATTTATAACAAGAAAATCATACCTTGTTTTCCAACCCAAATTACATAATTGTCTAAACATTTCAAAAGACATATCTGTTCCAACGTGATCATCAAAAATATGTTGTAAATTAGTAATTAAGGTATAAAATAATATTCAGTATAAGTTTCAAAAATTTTATTAATTTTCTATACGTAATTCGGCTTGTTAGGCCATCATCAGGAAAATACAGAATGAACACAATTGGTTAATGGCATGGTTTAAATACATATTGCAAGAGAGTCATAAAGGGATTAAAGCGGACTGATCAAAGGAGAACTATATAAGTCTCTTTGTTCATTTATAAGAATTTTGCCTTCATTACTGGCTTTCTGAATTTCCATTGATTCTAGAAAATCCATCCTCAATCCCTTTTTACACAAGTGTTTGATACAAAATTTGCTTTTGTTTATATCATGATTTAAATTTAAACAATGCTTGGCGACATTAGATGTACATTTTTCATTAGTAGTAGCACTAACATGTTCTTTAAATCTAAGATTAAAATTGCGACCTGTTTGCCCAATATATATAGAGTTACAATCAGAACATTGGAATTCATATATTCCACTTTTATCTAGCGGATCTTTTTTTTATTAATTTATTGTTTAGTAGTATATTTTTTAAAGTAAAGGGGTTGTAAAAGGCTGCTTGGATATTTTCTTTTTTTAATTTGTTTTTAATTTGTAGACTAGGATTACCTATATATAATAATCTTTTATAAATAGATTGGTTAACATCATTCTCTTGAGGGGAATACAATTTCTTTAAAACTAATTTCTTTTTATGATGAATGAGAATTTTATCTATTAAATTTAGTGAATAACCATTATTTAAAGCGATTGTTTTAATTAAATCCAGTTCTCTTTCAAAGGCATCTTTCGAGGTGGGAGTGTGTACCAGGCGATAAATGTAACTATGAAACGCTGACATTTTTACATTTTGAGGGTGATTTGAATCATATGGGATAATGGTATATTGTAACTCTATATATATTGGGCAAACAGGTCGCAATTTTAATCTTAGATTTAAAGAACATGTTAGTGCTACTACTAATGAAAAATGTACATCTAATGTCGCCAAGCATTGTTTAAATTTAAATCATGATATAAACAAAAGCAAATTTTGTATCAAACACTTGTGTAAAAAGGGATTGAGGATGGATTTTCTAGAATCAATGGAAATTCAGAAAGCCAGTAATGAAGGCAAAATTCTTATAAATGAACAAAGAGACTTATATAGTTCTCCTTTGATCAGTCCGCTTTAATCCCTTTATGACTCTCTTGCAATATGTATTTAAACCATGCCATTAACCAATTGTGTTCATTCTGTATTTTCCTGATGATGGCCTAACAAGCCGAAATACGTATAGAAAATTAATAAAATTTTTGAAACTTATACTGAATATTATTTTATACCTTAATTATTACAATGTTTCAACGTGAAGTGACAGTGGATTCAATCAAATTTATTGTAAATTAGTATTATCGTTATGTTTAAAAACAATAAGCATGTTTAAATTATCACGTATCATTTGTTTAGGTATACGACTATATGTTTGGCAAAGGTAAAAACAACTTATGAATCTATGTCTACCCCTGCTAAAATATTTCTCTATAACCTCTTGTTTATCACTAGCAACATCGTCAAATATGATTACTGATAAAGGTTGAATTTCTTCAACTCGTAATACGTCATCTGGGTTATTATATGTAAAGAAACCAATTTTACTTTCTTTCTTAATATGTTTATTTATTTCACTTACATAATTTTCAAGATATTTGTATAATGGTTGATTTAAAGACTTTGAATATATATAGATGTTACTATACACTATACTATTTTTAGGATCTGTCAATATTCGAACTAAAATATTTGTTTTGCCACAATTTGACGAAGTTATTATTGCAGCTTTAATTATATTAGGAAAATATTTATATAGCTGTTTAGTTTCTTTTTCTATAATACATTTTTGTAAACCGTTACCATGTTTTCTTATTATAAAATCGGTGAAAGCCCATTTTGACATCATTTAATTACATATAATTATTATTCTTTCTTTATCAAGTTATTTCCAGGACTATATGCGAGATATGATTCACTTACAGTAACACAATGAATCATAGTATTTGCTGGTGCCTGTCTTTCGAATGTAAATTTAATAGTAAGGTTAGAAAGTGTTTCTTTTATAATTTCACTCTTATACGTAAAATCAAACACAAACAAGGGATACTTTTTAATAAAATCATATTTTTTAATATTATTATTTAATAAGATTGGATCTATATCTGGATAATATGTTTTCTTAAAATCACAATACATTGAATACGGTCTATTACACATGTTCTTTTTGTTATTCATCTACAAATATTCTGGGGGATAATAGTCAACTTCGCTAAACAATAATTTTATATTTTTTAGATCACAAAAATCAAATATTGAATTGTTCTTTGTATAGTCAAATTCTTTGTTTGTTTGTAAAACTACTATAACATATCGAGGTCTTTTAGAAAAAGTTGTAATTGACCAAGAATAATTTTTAGATTGTGACGTGAAAACGAGATGATTTATGTGTGTCCAATCTAAGTATGGTATTGTTAAATATTTATTTGATTCAATTAATTTATTGATATTAATTTTCACATCTATGTTTGGTATAATATGAGGTATTTCCCAAATAATATCAGAGAAATGAATTTTCAATTCTTTATCTTTCAATTTTTCTATTGAAGCTCCTTTAATTATTAAACAATTTGCGTCACTAGTGTTTCTTAAAAATTCTATTGATTGAGATACTCTTAATATTGGTTTCCTATATTTTTCTAATATTGATAATATATATTTAACTGGAATATTTATTGAAAAATAACCGTCTTCAGTAATTAAATTTGAATCGTCCCAACCTTCAAGACTAGAATTATTTTGTAATATAAGTAATCCTTTCATTAATATACTATAACCAGGACTATTTACTTCTTGTACTACCTTATTATTAATTTTTATATACTATATCACTAAACATATGCATATAACCATTTTTTATAAATTATATATTTTTGTAATCATCTTTTAAGTCAACATCTGAACAAACAATTCGACCATTCAAAATTATATTACTATTAGCTGTATCAAATTGTGCATCTTGACTATTAATATTAACAGATGTCCGTCTATTTTTATCATTCATATATTCGTTTAATTGAGGGTAATATCTATGAAAATCATATTTTCTATTAGTTGCCTCTCACTTTTTGGAGCACCAGTAAACACTAGTGATGTGCTCATTTATATAGAAAAAAATAGCGCTAGCAACCTGAATTATTTGATTTTCTGAATCTTGAGTTGTACTTCTATATATTCACCTCTAAAATCAACAAGCTCGCCAAACTGATCTCTTATTTCTAGTCTAATGTAATCTATAGAAGTTCTACCTGTTAATGGATAGTTATCTAAATTATTTGGTTTCTCTACTATGTCGTATCCTGGATTAACTTTAATATAAAAATCATAAATAATGTCAGTTTGTTTTGAGTTCACATATTGTCCTATTGAAAGTGGACAGTGAATGTTAACAGATTTAATTTTGAAAATATCAACCTCGTTGTCCGAAATATATTTCTTGTTCGCTTCAGTTGTTTGTTTGTTGAAACCCAATAAAATTAATACAGAAGTATCATCTATTAAAATTGAGTAAGGAGATTCTTTTTCACATTTAAAAGTATTAGTATGGGATGTTAACATAAAACCATCACCAATTTTTTTTTCAAGAATTTCTTTTATGTGGTTAACAGAATAAGTACCGTCCTCAATAATAAATGTTACAAATTTGTTGTTTTTAATAATTGTAAGTGTGTTATTTTTTAACTATTTAGAAACATTTGGTATTTTGAAATTTGATTTAAATTTTCGAATACACATTTCATAGTTTCCGCCACTTATATCTAATGGAGGATAATATCTCGCTTCTAAGAGAGATGAATTTAAGTTTCTAGAATTACTCAATTTATATATTCCGCTTTCCATTTATTACTTAAAAATATTAAACATAATTTACCACATATAGTTTGATTATATTTCTGATATCTAACATAATTGTAATATATATTTACTACACCTGAACTCTCAAAATATTTTATTAATTTCTTTTCGGGGTTAACATTGCCAAACGAATCAAAATAGTAAATAGTTTTATTAAGTTTCTTATAAGCAGCCCAATAAGTACCGTTTCCTGAGTTTGAATCTAAATTTACAATGCCAGATTAATTTTTATGAATTTTCTTTGGTAATGTGTCATCCATAAATACACCTCTAAAATATGGAACTTTTAACTGATTAGCGTAGTCTACTAATTCAATATTGGATAATGGACTGTCTGGAATAATTTCGATTATTTTTTTTTGACTTGTTCCATTCTAAGTCACCCACTGAAAACATACCTTTGCCAGTTTAAGTTTTCTTAACACCTGAACCTGTAGCTTTTTTGTAAGCATGTCCTGCTATTGCTGCTGCAGTTCCAGTTAGTAATCCTTTAGCTATAAGCGGTAACAAAGGAGCTAAAGCAAATGGTACAAATCCGCCATATTTTCCAGATATTTTACTTAAAGAACCACCAGTTTTTGTTTCAACACTATTTAGATTTTTTAGAATTTTAGCAGATGGTAAGTACAAAGTTACACCAGTTTTTTGGTGTTTCAATAAAGATTGTAGAGGTATTTTTATAGATCCTCCTTGTTTTTCTAATTTATGTATCGTATCTGTTACATTTTTGAAAGTTGAACCAGTTTTTTTCAGCGCATTTATTAAAGTTGTTGCTAACAAATTTATTGTTTGTGGGAAGCTACCGTCCTCTTTACTTAATTTATTTACTTGACATGAAGATAACTTTATAGTTGTACAAGTTTTTGTCTTAGCTTGTTGAATTTTGTTTTTTTGAGATTGAGTTAGTATACTACTCATTTTGTTATTTATTACAGAAGAATTAATTCCCATACCCATTTTACGTTTAGCTTTTATTATATTTGTAACTAACACTGCTGCAGATTTTTCTCCCAATGAAGCGTCTTTACTTTTAACTCTGTCCCAAGCCTTGTATTGTAATATTTGATTTGCTTTATTTCTATTGGGAACATCTTTACATTGAGAATATGTAATATCGTGTTCTCTGCATGTTTTATCTAATAGATTAATGCCCTTGTCACCTCTAGATAATCGCTTTTGTATCTTGGTACCCGGTCCACAATAATTATAACCTGGTATATGTGCTTCAATTGGTAAATTATTTATTACATTATTTATAAAACCTGATCCTTTTTTGCTCATTTATAAATGGAAGAATATTTAGAAAAAAGAAAATATGTTTATCGTAAAAGTTTTAAATATTAATATTGGAATGCATTTGGGTGCATTAATTTTCACAGGAAGTAGTTTAACAGCTTTTGCGTTTGTGCCTCTTGCAGCATTATTTCCTGGTAGTGCAATTTTAATGGGTTTGAATGAAGTATTAAATATTAAAGAAAAATGATTGAATTTAAATAGTGCTACAAGTTTTATAGAGATGTCTTTATTGTTAAAATCTAGTAAAATTAGGGAAGAAGAAATTTACGACAAAGAACGTGACTTTTTAGATAGTATTAATTATTTTGCTGTAGAAAAATATTTAAAGAAGAAAAAATTAAATGGTTATACAACTTAAGTAGTCCGAGTACAACATCTTGCGGAATCACGGACTTTGTCCATTCATGATAAGCAAATACGTATTGTTTTTGCATAAGTAGTGTCATCTTTTCAAATAGTTTTAATTAGTAATTAATGGTAATGTAGATATCTTTAAGTAGCGTTATGGAATTTCACGCCCTACGAATGTACTTCGTTGTCCTACAATAGCCCAGCGCTTGCGTTCGAATGCAATTCACATCGGCAGTGTTCGTAATAGCTCGTCAGATAATGTTTCTAGAATATTCTTTTATCTATAAGAGGTTATGAAATGATGAATTCATCACAGTAATGAGTGAAGAGCAAATACGAAATTATATACAAGAACAAGTACAACAACATTTGAGAGCGTATGAAACTCAGTTTCAAGAATTACAAAAAAAAAATCAACGTTTAAATAATTTGAAAACAGTTCGAAAACCAAGTAAAATACAAGCAGACATAACAAGATTTCAAAGACAAAAAGAAAGGTAATGTATAATATAATTAATATTTTATTCAAATATTATATAAAAATTTCATTTACATAATGAATAACTCAAAACAACAAAAAATATTTTAGAGAAATAAGTATATTCAAGAAATAAAAAATATAGACACATCAATAAGAACTATCAATGAAGAGATACAAGTTTTATAGGGTGAGTTAGCATTGTGCAATGAAGAAGAAAGTATGGATCTGAAGTGTAAGTACCATTATTTAATATTATGAATGTTTTAATGCTAAGCTAATTATTTTTTTACAAAATAACTTTTAAAGAAGATGTAAAACCAGTTTTATGAAACTGTTTCCTTTAAATAATTTTAATGTCATGTATTTCTTTATTGGTTCTTTCTATTTTACCCTTATAAACTAAATTAGGTGGGTTTTGATTCATTTATTTAATTTGTTGAATAAATTTATTGAATCTTTGTGGTAATGATACTTTGCAGTATTCTAAATTTACTATAACTTGTGTGCCGTAATTTCCTGTATTAGTTTCAAACGATATAACTCTATAAGTTTTATTTAATTCTAATTCAGATAATTTTATAAATTGAGAAGATGCACTGTTCAACATATTTGCATAGTTAGTTTTGTTCTCCAATTAATACAATAAAATTTTAATAATATATTTTAACACAGTTCTATCCTCTTAATAAAAACCTTTTTGCTCCTTCTTTAAATAATATTCATTTTTAAGTTCTGATAACCATTCATTTGATCTAATGCGTCAGCTGAAGCGAATTTGTCTGCGACTATTCTAGAACCGTGAACTCCAGTAAATATTAACCTGTGACGTTACAACTTTATAATACATGAAAATAAGTTATTTATTTACCCTCGAATAAATACCGAGCCTAACTGTTTTACAACATATATGAAATGTGCTAACGCTAACAAACTATGATAAGTTTATCAATCTGTACAGCTGTAGCAGTACCAAACAATTTTACTCTTAATTTTTATTAAACAATTAGGACATTTTAAGCGCAAGGACCATAAAGACATGTTTTTTTGCAAAAAATACTATAAAAATTATTAAAAATGTGTGGTTTTAAGGTATTTTGGTGAACGTGTTTTGAAACTCTCAGGTTATAAAAAAGTGTCCTGGAGTGTCTCATATAATAAGCTAGGAGATGGTGTTTTCTGACGGTGGGTGAAATCTCCCGAATCTCCTTGAGCTAGAAGTGGCTTTTTAGATACTACTAAAGTCATATAAATATTTACTTCAGCGCCCGAATTTTATAATTCTTTCTCATATTTTAGCTAAAAGAAAACATTGCAACAAGCAAACTGCTATTTCAAGTGTGGAAATATTCTAGAATATAGCCCATGTAGCTTACAATATACAACGTATTCATCAAGAATAGGTAAAATTTGACTTTATTTTTGTAAAAAATCATATAAATATTTGCTTCTGCGCCCGAATTTTATAATTCTTCATCATATTTTAGCTTATGGAAACATTGCAACAAGAAACTTGCTATTTCAAGTGTGGTAGGTGTTCTGGAATCCAGCCCATGTAGCTTAAAATATACAACGTATTCATTAAAATGACACCCGAAAATTGAATGTTTATTATCTGATTGGTACCACGTTATGGTCACTTTTGCATGTCCAATGCTAAAATTATCCATAGTATAGATCCAAAGCATGTATATGAATGTTTTAACAAAAATATCCATTACAAGAATAAGTAAAATCTGACTTTATTTTTGTAAAAAATCATATAAATATTTGCTTCTGCGCCCGAATTTTATAATTCTTTATCATATTTTAGCTAAAAGAAAACATTGTCACAAGAAAATTGCTATTTCAAGTGTGGTAGGTATTCTATAACCCAGCCCATGTAGCTTACAATATACCCCGTGTTCATCCAGAATAGGTAAAATCTGACTTAATTATTGTAAAAAATCATATAAATATTTGCTTTCGCGCCCGAATTTTATAAATCTTCATCATATTTTAGCTATAAGAAAACATTGCAACAAGAAAATTGCTATTTTAAGTGTGGTAGGTATTCTAGAATCCAGCTCACGTAGCTTATATTATACATCGTATTCATTCAGAATAGGTAAAATCTGACATAACTATTGTAAAAAATCATATAAATATTTGCTTCCGCGTCCGAATTTTATAATTCTTCATCATATTTTAGCTAAAAGAAAACATTGCAAAAAGAAAATTGCTATTTCAAGTGTGTTAGGTATTCTAGAATCCAGCCCATGTAGCTTACAATATACAACGTATTTATCAAGAATAGTTAAATTCTGACTTTATTTTTGTAAAAAATCATATAAATATTTGCTTCCGCGCCCGAATTTTATAATTCGTCATCATAATTTAGCTAAAAGAAAACAATGCAACAAGAAAATTGCTATTTCAAGTGTGGTAGGTATTCTAGAATCCAGCTCATGTAGCTTACAATATACAACGTATTCATCAAGAAAAGGTAAAATCTGACTTTATATTTGTAAAAAATTATATAGATATTTGCTTCCGCGCCCGAATTTTATAAGTTTTTATCATATTTTAGCTAAAAGAAAACATTGCAGAAAGAAAATTGCTATTTCAAGTCTGGTAGGTATTCTAGAATCCAGCCCACGTAGCTTATGATATACAACGTATTCATCAAGAATAGGTAAAATCTTACTTTTTTTGTAAAAAATCATATAAATATTTGCTTCCGCGCCCGAATTTTATAATTCTTCTCCATAATTTAGCTAAAAGAAAACATTGCTACAAGAATAGGTAAAATCTGACATCTATTTCAAGAATAGGTAAAATCTGTCTTAATTGTTGTAAAAAATTATATAAATATTTGCTTCCGCGCCCGAATTTTATAAGTCATTATATATTAGCTAAAAGAAAGCATTGCAACAAGAAAATTGCTATTTCAAGTGTAGTAGGTATGGGGACGATTGAGCCTGGGAAAATTTTGATGACCATGGGAACTTGCCGGCATTCTTTGATCCCTAAATATCGGGGGTTTGGCCCACCCCCAAAATTTTGGGGGTTTGGCCCACCCTAATTTGCATACCGCGAAGTATGGCTCACCCTTGAAATTTTGGGGGTTTGGCCCACCCTAATTTGCATACCGTGGTGTTTGGCCCACCCTAATTTGCATATCGCGAAGTATGGCTCAGCCCTGAAATTTTAAGGGTTTGGCCCACCCTAATTTGCATACTGTGGTGTTTGGCCCACCCTAAATTTCATACCGCGAAGTATGGCCCGCCCCTGAAATTTTGGGGGTTTGGCCCACCTTAATTTGCATACCGAGGGTGTTTGGCCCACCCTAATTTGCATACCGTGAAGTATGGCCCACTTTCAAAATTTTGAGGTTTGGCCCGCCATAACTTGCACATCGTAGGATTTTTGGGCAACCCTAATTTGCATACCGTGAAGTATGGCCCACCTCCGAAATTCTGGGGTTTGGCCCACCCTAATTTGAATACCATAATCTGCATATTGTAACTTGAATACGGTAATTTGCTTACCGTAATTTTAGGGGTATGGCTTACTCTAATTTGAATACCATAATTTGCATACTGTAGTTTGCATACTGTGATTTGCATAACGTAATTTTAGGGGTTTAGCCCACCATGATTTGCGTACCGTAATTTTAGGGGTTTGGCCCACCCTAATTTGAATTTTGTAATTTGCGTAATTTTGGGATTTGGCCCACCCTAATTTGAATATCGTAATTTGCGTACCATAATTTGCCTACGGGAATTTGTTCCATTTATGGTCAATACTCAACACATCAACTGCATTATTCGATTGTTGTTTATCTCGTAGCATTGTTTTGAATGCCTGTGTTTTAGCTGTTATTTCTAATATCCTTACGTTGAACTTTGGTTGAGATCTAGTAGAGTTGGATTTAACAGCAGCTATTTTGATTTGAATAACGGCTATGATCAGGTGATGATCGCTGCCTACGTCTGCCCCTCTTTTGTTTTGTACGTCTAGGAGTGAACTTCTCCATTTTTTATTAATAGCAAAGTGGTCAATTTGATTTTCAGTGCGTCCATCTGGTGAAACCCATGTGATCTTATGGCACTTTTTGTGCGGAAATACTGAACCTTTAATGACGAGATTGCTATTAGCGCAGAATTGTGCATATTGTAATTTGCATACGATAATTTGCTTTCCGTAATTTAGGGGGTATGGCCCACCCTAATTGGAATACCATAATTTGCATACCGTAGTTTGCATACTGTAATTTGCATGCCGTAATTTTAGGGGTTTGGCCCACTCTAATTTGTATACCGTAATTTTAGGGGTTTGACCCACCCTAATTTGAATTTTGTAATTTGCATACGGTAATTTGCGTAATTTTGGGATTTGGCCCACCCTAATTTGCATATCGTAATTTGCGTACCATAATTTGCTTACGGGAATTTGCGTAATTTTGGTGTTTGGCCCACCCGTGGAAAAATTTAAATACCGTAATTTGCATACCGTGGGAAAAAATCTGCATAACTTAATTTGAATACCGTAATTTGCATACTGTAATATGTATACAGTAATTTGCATAATTTTGAGGTTTGGCCCACCCTAATTTAGTAATTTTGCATTCGTTGATTTTATATTATAATATTTTCATCATCAAACTAGGGCAATAATAGTACATAATCAGCAAAGTTAGGGCGATAGTAGTTGTTGACGTCATGCTCTAGTAATAATAAAATAAATGAAATATTACATTATCATCACATTAAACTAGGATAATATTAGTTGCTGATGTTATACTTTAGTAATATCACAATGAATAAAATCATCGAATTTAAATAGGGCAATAAAATTACGTTTTGAAATATTCACCATTGCTGGAAACAGGGTTTTTACAGTAAAATGAAATAGTAAATTATCAGCCATTTGGGGCAATGATGTTGTGCTATTGATTGCAGTACCGTAATTTGCATACGGTAATTTGCGTAATTTTAGGGTTTACATACCGCTATTTACACGGGTTTAATCCGCCCGAATTTACTAATTTTTGCATGAAAATTTACATACCGTGGGAACCTGTCTTCTCCTTTGATGCCACCGACCACGTTGTGCGATATAAATAAAAACCACTCCCGCACTTCCTCTGTCGGATACCAAATCCTGACATCTTTTTAACACGAAACAAAATTATGAATAAGACAAGTTGTCAACAACGGGCTCCCGTGGAGAGGGGGAGGTGCGAGACCTTGCAGAATTTGCAGGTCAGTGTCTTACTAAGGTACACGTGCAAATTGCACCTGCGTAACTGTCTAGACATAGGGGTGAATGTTCAGAACTGATACAGGTGTGCAAGGTCAGTTTCTGTTTGTGATGCTGTGTCAACAACCTAGCCGGAGGCTTGACTTATAGGTCAGTGCCTTACTAAGGTACACGTGCAAGTTGCACCTTCGTAACTGTCTAGACATAGGGGTGAATGTTCAGAACTTATACAGGTGTGCAAGGTCAGTTTATGTTTGTGATGCTGTGTCAACAACCTAGCCGGAGGCTTGACTTATAGGTCACTGCCTCACTAAACCACACGTGCAACCACCAGGTGTGCAGGTAGCACATGTGCTTGATGATGGAGAGAGAAGAAAAAGAAGAAGGTCTCTACTTACACGTCCACTATAATTACAGACATCACACATCCCAGGCCGGTCATTCTTCACTTAATCTTCAAAGTAGAATGTTGACCAAACATTTTTAAAATGGAAAAATTTATTGTAATTAAAGATTACAAGAAGAAAGTTAAACGTTTTAATTTACAAGGAAGAACTATCGAGTTTAATATTAAACCTGTGCCACAAAGTAAAGACCCTGTTAAATGGGTGCGAGAAGCTATAACAGATGTAATAATACATGCTACGCAAGATGTAGATCTATCTGATAAAGTAGGATTTACATTCTGTAGCAATGACTTCAAGAGGGATCAAGGATGAAAAAATTTTAGCGATGCGTCTGAAGTGTCTATTGATGATGTGTGGCGAGTGCTTAGCGGAATATTTCAATCTAATTCTGTAGCACTGAATACCGACACCTTCTGTCTACGTAATAATATTTAGCGATACGTATTACGAAATATTATTTTAAACCCAGATGAAAATAGTCTGTAATTTTGATTTTGTTAAAAATACACACCAACTTTGTAGTGGTATTAGTAAAATACTTTATTTTAGGCGTAACAACTGTACGCATTCCCAAAGGAACGGGAAAACGATCAAACAAATACAACACATTTAACGAAGAATGTGGTATGCGTCAAAGTATAATTAGTAATCAGAACAAAGACAATTTGTGTTTACCACGAGCATTAGTTGTGGCTATTGCAAATGCTGGAAAAGACGTCGATTTGACTAAAGTGCGGAAGGATATTGGTAAGCTGCAATTGAAGAGAGCTATTAAATTTGCGGAAGATGCTGAGGTAAGTATTCCTGATGATGGAGCCGGAATACTCGAACTACGTCAGTTCCAGCGGTATTTCGGTGACACTTACATAATATGTGTATACGAGTTTGGTGGCAGGGGTAAAGACGTTGTATTTGAAGGAGGTGAGGCGAAGTGTACTTTGAATCTTCTCTATAACAAAGGGCATTACAACGTTATAACATCGTTGACTGCAGCATTTTGCTGTGGTTACTATTACGAAAAGTGTCATGTACCCACAACACTAAAAATCGGCACAGGTGCAGTGGTACGTGTTATGCCTACCAACAATCTCCACCATGTCAGACAGACATAAAAATAAAATGCACCGATTGCAATCGCTGGTTCAAAAGTACACAGTGTCTTCAAAATCACACTAAACCAAATTCTCTGGGTAAAAATACTATCTGTAGCGAAATTGTTCGTTGTACTATCTGTTTGAAAACAATTACAAATAATAGAAAACACACATGGGGTGAAATATACTGTAAAATTTGCATGACTCATCAATCTCAAGATCACTTGTGTTACATGCAGCCTGATACGAGTTCACCTAAAACTAAAGACTTTTTGTCTATATTTTTTGATTTGGAAACGCGGCAAGAGAAAATAATTGTTGACCATACAATCGAGCACGAACCCAATATTTGTGTTTTTAAACAATGTTGTGATAAATGCATAAATGAAAAAAAGTTATTCGTTTGCAAAAATTGTGGTCTTAAAGTGCAGACCATAAAAGACAACGTTGTTGAAAGGTTTATGCTTCATTTATTAACACTACGTAAAAAATTTAAACATATTGTAGTCATAGCTCATAACGGCCAAGCGTTCGATCATCAGTTAATTTTAAATTATATTTTGACAAAAACCTCATTAATAATTAATAATGCGTGGCACGAAAATTATATCAATGGTTTTGGGAAATGTAAAATTTCTCGATTCTTTAAATTATTTTCTTATGGCACTAGTCAAGTTACCTAAAGCATTTGGGTTGGGACATAATTTCAAAAAGGGTTATTTTCCTCATTTATTTAACACGTTGGAAAATAGAAATTACGTTGGCCCATTACCTGCTTTAGAGTACTACATTCCAAACACAATGAAAGACATAGAAAGAACAAATTTTTAGAATGGTATGAGGAGCATATGAACGCCGAGTTCGATATGCAACGTGATATAGTCGAATACTTTATCTCTGATGTAGAAATTCTCACTCAGGCGTGTTTAAAGTTTAGGGGTCAATTGATTTCCACAAGTAATGTATGTCCGTTTACCGAGGCGTGTACTATTGCGTCGTCGTGCAACAAAGTGTACAGGCGCAATTTCTTAAAACCAAATACAATCGGTATAATACCTGAAAACGGTTATCGCAATCGTGACATACAATCTAAAATAGCAACAAAATGGCTTGTGTAGGAGGAACACATTCGGGGGTAAATATATTACAATCGGCTAAACAAAAAGAAGTTAGATTAGGGGGGTTAAAAGTTGATGGCTATTGTGAACAATTAAACAAGGTTTTTGAATTTTACGGGTTTTATTACCATGGACATCCTGAGTGGTAAATATTTAGTAGAGACACCCCTCTGCACGACAAACCCGATGAAACTTTAAACCTACGTTATGAGTCGACAGTAGCTAAAACCGAAAGACTTAAAACACTTGGTTACGAGGTTGTGGAAATGTGGAAGTGCAAGCTAACCCCGAAATTGAAAATTTTACTATTACATTGACCCTGCTTACTAATATACCGCTTAATCCGCGTGACGCGTTTTACGGAGGTAGAACAGGGAATACTAAAACTTATTATAAATGTAAGGATGGCGAAAAAATTCACTATATCGATATTTGCTCACCATATCCTTATATTTGTAAATATGGAAAATATCCTGTGGGTCACCCTGTAGTGCTTGTAGGGGATGAATGTCCAAAAAATATTTCTGGCCTTGACGGCATAATTAAATGCGTGCTTTTGCTACCTCAAAATTTATACCACCTGTATTACCGGTAAAAATAAATAATAAATTAATGTTTGCACTCTGCCATGCTTGTGCAAAAATTTTTAATACGGGTGATTGTTCACATAATGATTTAGAGAGAGCTATAACCAGAACTTGGGTTATAGATGAAGTTGTAAAAGCACAGGAGATGGGATATCAATTGCTTAAGGTTTATGAAATTTGGAAATTTAAGGTTGAACAGTATAACAAAGAAAAGAATGTCATGGGGTTGTTTACAGAGATGATGAATCAATTTATAAAAATTAAACAACAGGCATTGGGGTGGCCGCAAGATTTCGACACAGAGGAACAAAAAATGCATATATTGAAGATTTTTTTAAACAGGAAGGTCTACGTTTGGTGTACACAGAAATTTTTGAAAACCCTGGCTTAAGAGCTCTTGCGAAATTAATACTTAACTCATTTTGGGGAAAATTGGGGCAACGAGAAAATCAGCCAAAAACAAAAATAATAAATAGACCCGATGAATTTTTTAAAATGATGACTGACCCGATAATTGTAGTTAATACCGTGCTTCCAGTTAATGATAATACCGTTGTAATTAATTATGAATATACTGAAGAAACATGCGATGTTCTACCATCAGTAAATGTGTGCACAACACAAGTTCGTTTAAAATTGTATAGTTATCTTGAGCAACTTGGAGAAAGGGTATTGTACTATGATACAGATTCGGTAATATTTATTTCCAAACCAGGAGATGTTGACCCTGTATTGGGAAATTGTATCGGTAACATGACGAATGAATTGACCAGTTATGGACCCGGGAGTTACATTACAGAATTTGCCTCTGGCGGGCCGAAAAACTACGATTACATAGTTTATTCACCAACAAAAAATAATTATACTGAAATTTGTAAAGTAAAGGGAATTTGTATAAATCACGAGGTGGAAAAAGATGTTGATTTTAGTACGTTTAAAGGGATAATTATTGACAATGAAAAAATGAAACCTAGAAAAATAGCATTCAAAACCATTTGATGAACAAAAATACATCAGGTTATCTCACGAAGTGAAACAAAAGAATTTAAGCCGACTTCATGTAAAGGAAAATTTGATCAATATGATTCTGTTCCATATGGATACAAAAAAGCTAAATAATAGCAATTACTAACTTTTTGTTAATTTAACAAAATGTTAATTATATATTTACCGTGCGCCCCAAAGAGATGTTGACATGGCGTTTACAGTGTTAAATTCAAAATTAGCGAGTAACTTTTTTCTTGTATAATATAACTGCAAAATATTTTTGTTAGAATAGTTTATTTTAGATAAACGAGTAAAACGTCTATCAAGTAAATAATATTAGCACTAAGTTTCACATGATGATGATATGTTTTCAGATGCGCATTCATAGAGTTGCTGTTTTAGTCTTTTCAGACACCCTTTCCCATGGTTGCTGTTTTAACTCATAATACTTTGTATATGTATATGTAATGTTTATTAGTCAATAAATGTATTAAATTAAATGTTGTCTTTTACTTGTAAGAAAACCTACTCATACCAGTCTTTGTGTGTGTGTGTGTCAAATTACAATCAATTCTTGTACATACACGAGGTGCCCATCCCGCGAGAGCATTTCCCTATAAATTGTTCATGACCAGATAAAAAACAGAAGTGAAATATATAAAATGATAATTTTTTCGATATTCAGTGGCCTTTATTTAAACTCTACAGAAATTCTTACAATTTTAACAATGAAATACAAAATATTATAGGTGCACTGAGATCCAATTCGGGGAAAAATTATATTTTTTATGATTTGAGTAATTTTGTTGAGTTAAATGAATGTAATAATAGAATTATTAGGTATGGCGTAATAAATTCAGAATTTCCAGGTATACCACAGTATATTGACGGTGCATGCCAGTACATGAATGGAAACATATATTTTTTCAGGGATAATATTACGTATAAATACCGCTCGAATTTAAAATTACTTTTAAATGTTGCACCTTTCAATCTATCAATCTTTGGTATAAATTTTCAAAATTTAAATCTATTACAACAACTAAAATAATTGTTTATAGAAAATTTGAGAAAAAAAAAATTAAGAATGGTGAATTTTTACATTTTCGGTGACACAAATGTCAACAACTGTGAGAAAATTTTATCCAGGCAGAGAGAGAGAGAGAGAGAGAGATGTTGTTTGAATTGAGATTTATTAACACAAACGAAGTGAAGATATGTGATAAGTGGTAGTGAAATAATAATATTAAAACTAAATTTGTGCAAAAACAATAACGTGTTATTGATAAACGTCGCAGAACTAATCAGCAGCTCGAAAGCAGTCAGACCACATCTCTATGTCATCTCTTTCTACATCGCAAAACCAATCAGCCACTCGAGGCCAGTCAAGCCACATCTCCATGTTATCTCTTTCTACGTCGCAGAACCAATCAACCGGCAGTGAGGCTATATCTCTGGGTCATCTCTTTCCTTCCATGTGTTTAATTTAACTATATAGTTCTTGTCTGTTGTATATGTTTAACAAAAAATTGTTTAAGAAAAACTAGACTCACGTGAAAATATAATTGTTTATATATAAAATAGTAATATATGACTGTGTATGTGTGTGTGTGCGTGTGTGATAATAATTATACTAGATATGTTAATAAAATTTTATGTATAATATTTGACTGCAGTATAATAATAATGTAAGAATTGGTGTTAAGCGACTGGAGGGATGATGGAGTGAAGAAATAAGCAGGATTGCAGTCAACTGATGAATTTTATTAGTCTAAGGCCAACGTTTCGCTACCAATTGTAGCATCATCAGGGCAAAAGACTATTTTAAAATATTGTGACCATATACAGAAAATCAATCAAGTAGATATCGTCATACATTAAAAAATAAAAATAGTCTTTTGCCCTGATGATGCTACAATTGGTAGCGAAACGTTGGCCTTAGACTAATAAAATTCATCAGTTGACTGCAATCCTGCTTATTTCTTCACTCTATAATAATAATACCATGGTTTGTTAATAAAATTACTATTTATGAATTTTTAGTTGTTCTTTACAAAAGTTTTGCTGACGTGTACTAGATATGTTAATAAAATTGTATGTATAATATTTGACTGTAGTATAATAATACCATAATTGGTTAATAAAATTACTATTTACGAATTTTTAGTTGTACTTTACAAAAGTTTTGCTGACGTGGTACCAGGTGTCGTCGTTATGCTGACTCGATACTGGGTCATCGTCACCTCCTTTTGCTCTACGTCAGCATTATGATGACCAGGGTCAGCCCAGTCATTGATGAACAGTGAGTAGAATTTAAATTATACCTCGGAATCAGCAACCGAACTCTTTATCTTCAGAAACAGAACTGTGCCATCAGTATCAGAGCTGATTATGACAAACTGCTACTTATTAGAAACAGAACAGCTTTACAACAGCTTTACAATAGCATAGTTGTTTATCTGTAATTGGATCTGTTTTTTATCTGCTAATGAGCTGTTTTTCTGTTATTGAATCAGTTTTTTTTACCTGTTTCTATAAATAACACCTCTATTTTTTATCTGGTCATGAACAATTTATCTGTTTTCACAAATATCAGTTTTGTTAGGGAAATGCTCTCGCGATATGAAGTGGAACAGCGAGCAGAATTTAAATTATACCTCGGAATCAGCAACCGAACTCTTTATCTTTAGAAACAGAACCGCGCCATCAGTATCAGAGCTGATTATGACAAACTGCTACTTATTATGAAAAGCCTTGTAGTTTTTCATCTTGTTACAATAGCTTATAATTCCAGTTACGATTAGCATTCATATGAATGTCTACTGACGTACTGACTCTAGTTGGTGATTATGCGTGCCCCAACACCGGTGAAAGATTTTCAAACAACGAAGAACATATTTTAACATCATAGTACGAATGATGTATTCTTCTACCAAGAGAAATTAAAATGTTTGGACAGTACTGACCCTGTATAAACTCTCTATTTAAATAATTACTTTTATGATTTGGTGCGTGTTGAAAGGTAATATTTGCATGTTGCTCCCAAACGTAAAATGCTTTCTTTGCAATATGAACCTGGTTACTATCCCCGCTTATAAAGTCCTATGTTACAACGGGGGCGATCCATCTGTATTGATGATGTTGATAACGTAGTCCACGGGGGATATCAGAAACCGCACATCTTGAACACTGCATCAGTTCTAATGTTTCACTATTTACCGCACCTGTTTGCTCCAAACCATGGTATTTTTGATAGAATGAAATAGCCTTTCGATATTTTGCCGATGATGGATTAAGGCTTACTATTTCGTTATTTTCCACCTTCATATATCCATATGTTTCCAAAAATTCCACACAATCCAAAAATAACCCGTCATCTTCAACTTATTCCACACGGTTTAAAAACGACTCTTCGGTATCGCATTTAACACTATCACCAATTAGAAAAAGATAGCAAAAAATTATATATTTTACCATCTTACTACTGCTGAAGCACATTTTCAAATTTTATTGAGTTGAAAGTTTAAATACACCAATTTACAGCAAACACCACTAATGCTATTAAGTTGAAGCTTAGATATGGTAAATTACAACAACCACCACCGCTATTTAAATGAAATTTTTATTAGTATAAGCAAAATTTATTGACGGTTATGTGATAATAACTACCAGAAGTGGACTGGCATCGTTGAACGAAATCAGGAGAAATTCCTATGTAGCGCCACTGTGTTACGATTTTTACAAGTCCGGTACTGGTAATTGAATCAATAGCACAACATAATTGTAATTGGTTGATAATTTACTTTATACTACTATTGCCCTAGTTTAATTCGATGATAATGTATTATTTCAATATTACTATAGTATGACGTCAACAACTACTATTACACCTAACATTAATTTGATGATTATGTACTATTATTGTCCTAGTATGATGCTGATTCGTTATTGAAATACTACTGTAATATAACATCAACAACTAGAATACTCCAGAAAAAATAAAATGTTGTATGAAAATTATATTTTCGAATGAATAATTTGAGATTAAGATGTTTTATTACTATATATTTACAGACACAATTATACAAATAACTGTAACAAGCACAATATATTCTACAACTATTTATGTTTGAAAAATATGTTTTGTTTTATTAAGGCACATATAGCACAATTACAAATTTTTTCTGCAAAAACATTCAAAATTTCTTCATTTTGTTCTCGCCACCGCCGCTGTTGTCCTACTGATTGTAGTTCCAATTGTTGTTGTTGTTTTTCTTCTAATTGTTGTTGTCGTCCCTGCAACGATTGTTTTACAGGTGTGTTTCTTTTACAAGAACACTTGTCGAAAAGGAGGTTAAACTTTAAAATAGAAAAAAATTATATACCGTTGGTTAAATTGTTTTATATTGTCGTTCACGCACCTCGCGTCACTATTTCTTTAACAACTTCTTAACTATACGTTGTACATTTTTTCTTATTTTGAGTAAAATTTGCGGTACGTCGCTTTCATTGAAATATTCGTGAGAACTCTGCGATTGTTTATACTTATTATAGTACTCAATCATTCGAAATTCATCTTCATTTCTTGGAGGTAATTGAATCTCAGAAGAGGAAAATTTAAAATATTTGGGATCTAAACCGCAGTATGTTTGTAGTATTTGTAGATTAGGGTCGTATAGTTCTTCATTAACTTTTACACAAAAGTGAATTACAGGAAATGGTTGATAATAATGCACCTGATGCCCCATAATGATTTCTGGGGTGAATCCCAACTTTTTAGCCTCATCGCAAAATATGAATGCAGCCGGTAAAAAAGCCCCATAATAATTTTTATTAATTAATGCGCGAAATTAACTCGCTTAAAATAGAAAGTTTAGTTTTATCGATATCCATTTTTAATTTAACAAATAACAACCTTGTGGTTTGAAGATTACATAAAGAATGTCTACCCCAGCATGTAATGTTTGTAATTGTAGCTGTGTGTATGAATAGAAGTAAAATATACGCATGAGTACTCAGATATGATAATTTGAAATTGGATATTAAAAATAATCATTGGGTAATGTTGTACACTCAATTTCAATTGTTTTATTATAATCGATTATGTGCACCTATCTTTACACATTACGAATTTACAGCTGTTTTCTTGCAAAGCTGTTTTGCTTCTAATAATTAGTCATTCCAAATATTAATAATCTGTTTAGAAAAATTTTCAAGAGCATACGGAGGTAGTCGCTATCATTAAGTTATGTATTACTAGGAAATAAGGAAAATTAGCTTAAAATCAACAAGGAATAACGAGGGGATATGAAGCAAGAGACAAATTTAAACAATATAACATAAGTATTAAAAATTACACAGCTTACAAACACAGTTAAAATTACATGTTATAAATAATATCTACTACTAATTTGATCTGGTTTACAAAATTAGAAATGGGGCTGGAGTTGCAACTAATTTTCTGATTGTAATTTTTTTATCTCATTCCAGCGCTGTCGTTCCTGGTTCCTAAATTGTTTTTTGTCTTCTTTATTTAGTTTATACATATCTATAGGAAGACTTTTTATAATTAATCTTGAATCAGCAGCGCTGGAGTTATTAAGAGCGCTGCTGCTGCAATTTTCGGGTGCAACACGTGAATGCGAGACCGGTCTGTTGGAAAAAAATATGAAAAATAGTACTATTATTATAATAAATTTACATTAACTCACCGTTCTCGAGTATACACGAGCGGACTCACAGCGGAACACTCATCCAAGTTCTCACTAGCCTCTATAAGAAACATTTTCGTAGCGTCGATCGGTCTATTCTTCTTCGTTTGAATGTCCACGAACGGACTCACAGCGGAACACTTGCCCAAATTTTCAGTGGTTGCTGGGGCAAGATGCGAGACCCGTCTGCTAGACAGTCTGTAAAAATATGAAAAATAGTACTATCATTATTATAATAAATTTATATTAACTCACCGTTCTCGAATATACACGAGCGGACTCACAGCGGAATAGTCATCCCAGTTCTCACTAGCCTCTACAACAAACATTTCCGTAGCGTCGATTGGTCTATTCTTTTTCGTTTAAAAGAATGACTATTCTTGTGCACAATGCTGGTAATTATAATGAGCGCACGATCCGCCACTTCTACGGAATTTATTGCTGATCCGGTAATATTTTTTACTGTCTAGTAAAACTCCGGCCAGGCTGTCGACACAGCACCGCAAGCAGAAACTGACCTTGCTCGCAGCAGATGCAGTCTGCATAGTAAAACACTCCGACTAAGCTGTTGCACAGCATCACAAGCAGAAACCGATATCGCTTACATGTGCATCATTCAACCTATCTGTAAAGACAGGTGCAACTCGTACGTGTGCCTTAGTAAGGCACTGACCTATAAGTCAAGCCTCCGGCTAGGTTGTTGACACAGCATCACGAACAGAAACTGACCTTGCATACCTGTATCAATTCTGAACATTCACCCCCTATGTCTAGACAGTTACGCAGGTGCAACTTGCACGTGTATCTTAGTAAGACACTGACATATAAGTCAAGGCTCCGGCTAGGTTGTTGACACAGCATCACAAACAGAAACTGACCTTGCACACATGTATCAATTCTGAACATTCACCCCCTATGTCTAGACAGTTACGCAGGTGCAACTTGCACGTGTACCTTAGTAAGGCACTGACCTATAAGTCAAGCCTCCGGCTAGGTTGTTGACACATCATCACAAACAGAAACTGACCTTGCACACCTCTATCAATTCTGAACATTCACCCCCTATGTCCAGACAGTTACGCAGGTGCAACTTGCACGTGTACCTTAGTAAGACACTGACCTGCAAGTTCTGCAAGTTCTCGCACCTCCCCCTCTACACGGGAGCCCGTTGTTGACAACTTGTCTTATTCATAATTTTGTTTCGTGTTGAAAGGATGTAAGGATTAGGAATCCGACAGAGGAAGTGCGGGAGTAGTTTTTTTATATCGCACAACGTTGTCGGTGGCATCAAAGGAGAAGACAGGCTCCCACAGTATGTAAATTTTCATGCAAAAATTAGTAAATTAGGGCGAACCAAACCCGTGCAAATAATGGTAAGTAAAATTAAGGCAGGCCAAACCCTAAAATTACACAAATTACCGTATGCAAATTACGGTACTGCAATCAATAGCACAACATTATTGCCCCAATTGGCTGATAATTTACTATATAATTTTACAGTAAAAACCCTTTTTCCAGTAATGGTGAATATTTCAAAACGCAATATTATTGCCCTAGTTAAGTTCGATGATTTGATTCATTGTGATATTACTAAAGTACAACGTCAGCAACTAATATTGTCCTAGTTTAATGTGATGATAATGAATTATTTTATTTATTTTATTATTACTAGAGCATGACGTCAACAACTACTATCGCCCTAACTTTGCTGATTATATACTATTATTGCCCTAGTTTGATGATGAAAATATCATAATATAAAATCAACGTATACAAAATTAATAAATTAGGGTTGGCCAAACCTCAAAATTATGCAAATTACCGTATACATATTACGCTATGAAAATTACGGTATTCAAATTAAGTTATGCAGATTTTTTCCCACGGTATGCAAATTACGGTATTCAAATTTTCCCACAGTTGGGCCAAACCCCAAAATTACGCAAATTCCCGTAGGCAAATTATGGTACGCAAATTACGATATGCAAATTAGGGTGGGCCAAATCCCAAAATTACGCAAATTACCGTATGCAAATTACAAAATTCAAATTAGGATGGGCCAAACCCCTAAAATTACGGTATGCAAATTAGAGTGGGCCAAACCCCTAAAATTACGGCATGCAAATCACAGTATGCAAACTACGGTATGCAAATTATGGTATTCAAATTAGGGTGAGCCATACCCCCTAAATTACGGAAAGCAAATTATCGTATGCAAATTACAATATGCACAATTCTGCGCTAATAGCAATCTCGTCATTGGAGGTTCAGTATTTTCGCACAAAAAGTGCCATAAGATCACATGGGTTTCACCAGATGGACGCACTGAAAATCAAATTGACCACTTTGCTATTAATAAAAAATGGAGGAGTTCACTCCTAGACGTACAAAACAAAAGAGGGGCAGACGTAGGCAGCGATCATCACCTGATCATAGCCGTTATTAAAATCAAAATAGCTGCTGTTAAATCCAACTCTACTAGATCTCAACCAAAGTTCAACGTAAGAAAATTTGAAATAACAGCTAAAACACAGGCATTCAAAACAATGCTACGAGATAAACAACAATCGAATAATGCAGTTGATGCATTGAGTATTGACCATAAATGGAACTACATTAAAAATATATTTGTAGAATGTGCGGAATCATCAATAGGCTACAGAGAGAAAAACAGGAAAGAATGGATCTCGGAACAAACCTGGGAACTTATACAACAAAGAAAGATGTACAAGAGACAAGTACTTGTAGCGAAAACTGAACCAGGTAAACATAAATTTCAGAAATCCTATGAAAGAGCAAACAAAGAAGTAAAACGGTCAGCTAGGTCTGACAAACGGAAATGAGTAGAAAACTTGGCAAACACTGCTCAAGTCGCCGCTGAAACCAATAACTTACGAACCCTATACCAAATAACTAAGAAACTGAGCAATAACAACTCTATAGGGAGCACCTCAGTCAAGGATGAGCATGGAAATATATTAACTCTTATTGAGACACAATTGAATAGGTAGTTGGATCACTTCAAAAAGTTTTAAATAGCTCGTCTGATCAGAATGGTACATGGGCAGCCTACGATATACCTAGAGTAGAGTTACAAATAAACTGCAACGCTCCTACAAGAGCGGAAATTAAAACAGCTATACTTAGACTGAAGAACAACAAAACAGCTGGCAGGGATGGAATTCCGAGCGAAATACTAAAAGCAGATATCAAAACATCAGTAGAAATGCTCCATCCTCTCTTGAGTGAAATTTGGAAAGAAGAAATAGTTCCCTCCGAATGGAAAGAAGGCATAATCGTGAAACTCTACAAGAAAGGCAACAAATTCGATTGCAACAACTACAGGGGTATCACCTTGCTATGTACCTGCAGCAAAGTATTATCTTCAATAGTACTTGACAGACTAATGGATGCTATCGAACCTCTGCTAAGGCAAGAGCAAGCAGGCTTTAGACCCTTTAGATCCTGTACAGATCAAATAAATACGTTGAGAGTCATAATTGAACAATCTACAGAATGGAGATCTCCACTGTATATGCTATTCGTAGACTTTGAAAAAGCGTTCGATAGTGTACACAGGAACAACATATGGAATATTTTACACGAAAGAGGTGTTCCAAAGAAAATAATTAGTATCATTCAAGCTATGTATGATCAATCTACGAGTAGAGTCCTACATCGTGGTCATTTAAGCAAACCTTTCGAAGTAAACTCTGGAGTACAGCAAGGCTGTCTGCTATCACCCTTGCTGTTTTTAATAGTTATAGACTCAGTTATGTCAGAAGTAACACAATACTCCAGAGGAATACAGTGGGGTCTTACGTTGTACTTGGAAGATCTGGACTATGCGGACGACTTATGCCTTCTATCCCATACACACGCTGATATGCAACATAAACTGACATGTCTGGAATCGCAGGCAAATCCTGCATGCCTAAAGATTAACGTGTCAAAAACTAAAAGTATGCGATGCAATACTGTAAACGATGTCCCGTTTATAGTCAACGAGGAATCAATTGAGGACACAGAAACCTTTTGTTACTTAGGCTCGGAAGTAACTACGACTGGGGGCACTGAAGTTAACATTGACATTCGAATAGCAAAAGCATCGCAAGCATTTGGGATGCTCAACCGTCTTTGGCTCTCTCCCCAAATCAGCAGAAAAACAAAATTGAAAATTTTCAATACCAATGTCAAGTCCGTTCTATGATATGGATGTGAGACGTGGAAGAACACAGCACATACTATCTCTATGCTTCAAGTATTTGTTAACAAATGTTTAAAGAAAATTCTTAAAATTCGCTGGCCGGATGTAATACCAAATAAAGAGCTGTGGACACTAACGCAACAGGACCCAATGGAGATTGAGCTCAAACGTAGAAAATGGAAATGGATAGGCCATATTCTCCGGAGAGATCAGAGCAACATCACGAGACAGGCTTTTGACTGGAACCCCCAAGGCAGTCGAAAACGAGGAAGGCCATGTCACACTTGGCGAAGAACAATCATCGCAGAGGCAAAAAAGGAAGGGAAAACGTGGAACGAAGTTAAACTACTCGCGCTAAACAGAGTTCGTTTGAAGAGTTTTGTAGAAGCCCTATGCACTCATGCGGTGCATAGGGCTTCTACAAAACTCCCCAAAACTTACGAAAAGCAAATTATCGTATGCAAATTACAATATGCAAATTATGGTATTCAAATTACGGTGAACCAAATCCCAAAATTTCGGAGTTGAACCATACTTCACGGTATGCAAATTAGGGCAGGCCAAACCCCAAAATTTCGGAGGTGGGCCATACTTCACGGTATGCAAATTAGGGTAGGCCAAACACCACTATATGCTAATTAGGGTGGGCCAAACACCACAGTATGCAAATTAGGGTGGGCCAAACCCCCAAAATTTCGGGGATGGGCCATACTTCGCGGTATGCTAATTAGGGTGAAACAAACACCACGGTATGCAAATTAGGGTGGTCCAAACCCCCAAAATTTCAAGGGTAAGCCATACTTCGCGGTATGCAAATTAGGGTGGGCCAAACACCAAGGTATGCAAATTGGGGTAAGTCAAACCCTAACATTTTGGGCGTGGACCTTACTGCGCGATATGCAAATTAGAGTGGGCCAAACACTACGGTATGCAAATTAGATTAGGCCAAACCCACAAAATTTCAGGGGTGGCCCATACTTCGCGGTATGCATATTAGGGTAGGCTAAACACCACGGTATGCAAATTAGGGAGGGAAGTGGATGGAAGTGGGTTAAACCCCCGAAACTTAGGGATCAAAGGATGCCGCCAAGTTCCCACGGTCATCAAAATTTTCCCAGGCTCAATCGTCCCCATACCTACTAGGTGTAGTAGGTATTCTAGAATCCAGCCCATGTAGCTTACAATATACAACGTATTCATAAAGAAAAGGTAAAATCTGACTTTATTTTTGTAATAAATCATATAAATATTTGCTTCCGCGCCCGAATTTTATAATTCTTCATAATATTTTATCTAAAAGAAAACAATGCAACAAGAAAATTTCTATTTCAAGTGTGGTAGGAATTCTAGCATCCATCCCACGTAGCTTATTATATACAATGTATTCATCAAGAATAGGTAAAATCTGCCTTTATTTTTGTAAAAAATCATATAAATATTTGCTTACGCGCCCGAATTTTATAACACTTATTTTAGCTAAAAGAAAACATAGCAAAAAGAAAATTTCTATTTCAAGCGTGGTAGGTATTTTAGAATCCAGCCCACAAAGCTTACAATATACAACGTATTCATCAAGAATAGGTAAAATCTGACTTTATTTTTGTAAAAAATCATATAAATATTTGCTTCCGCGGCTGAATTTTATAATTCTTCATCATATTTTAGCTAAAAGAAAACATTGCAACAAGAAAATTGCCATTTCAAGTGTGGTAGGTATTTTAGAATCCAGCCCATGTAGCTTAAAATATACAACGTATTCATCAAGAATAGGTTGAATCTGACTTAATTTTTGTAAAAAATCATATAAATATTTGCTTCCGCGCCCGAATTTTATAGTTCTTCATTATATTTTAGCTAAAATTAAACATTGCAAAGAGAAAATTGGTATTTTAAGTGTGGTAGGTATTCTAGAATCCAGCCCATGTAGCTTACAATATACAACGTATTCATTAAAATGACACCCGAAAATTGAACATTTATTATATGATTGGTACCACGTTATGGTCACTTTTGTATGTCCAATGCAAAAATTATCCATAGTTTAGATCCAAAAGCATGTAAATGAATGTTTTAACAAAAATATCTACTTCAAGAATAGGTAATATCTGAATTTATTTTCGTAAAAAATCATATAAATATTTGCTTACGCGCCCGAATTTTATAACACTTCATCATATTTTAGCTAAATGAAAACATAGCAACAAGAAAATTGCTATTTCAAGTGTCAAAGGTATTCTAAAATCCAGCCCATCTAGCTTAAAATACACAACGTATTTATCAAGAAAAGGTAAAATCTGACTTTATTTTCGTAAAAAATCATTTAAATATTTGCTTCCGCGCCCGAAATTTATAATTTTTTATCATATTTTAGCTAAAAGAAAACATTGCAACACGAAAATAGCCACTTCAAGTGTGGTAGGTATTTTAGAATCCAGCCCACGTAGCTTACATTATACAATGTATTCATCAAGAATAGGTAAAATCTGACGTTATTTTTGTAAAATTTTTTATATAAATATATGCTTCCGCGCCCGAATTTTATAATTCTTCATCATATTTTACCTAAAAGAAAACATTGCAACAAGAAAATTACTATTTCAAGTGTAGTAGGTATTCTAGACTCCAGCCTACTTAGCTTATTATATACAACGTATTCATCAAGATTAGGTAAAATCTGACTTTATTTTTGTAACAATTTATATAAATATTTGCTTCCGCGGCCGAATTTTATAATTCTTCATCATAATTTAGCTAAAAGAAAACATTGCAACAGTAAAATTGCTATTTCAAGTGTGGTAGGTATTCTAAAATCCAGCCCATGTAGCTTACAATATACAACGTATTCATCAAGAATAGTAAAATCTGACTTAATTTTTGTAAAAAATCATATAAATATATGCTTCCGCGCCCGAATTTTCTAAATTTTCATTATATTTTTGCTAAAAGAAAACATTGCAACAAGAAAATTGCAATTTCAAGTGTGGTAGGTATTCTAAAAGCCAGCCCATGTAGTTTACAATATACAACGTATTCATCAAGAATAGGTAAAATCTGACTTAATTTTTGTAAAAAATCAAATAAATATATGCTTCCGCGCCCGAATTTTATAATTTTTCATCATATTTTAGCTAAAAGAAAACATAGCAAAAAGAAAATTTCTATTTCAAGCGTGGTAGGTATTTTAGAATCCAGCCCACAAAGCTTACAATTTACAACGTATTCATCAAGAATAGGTAAAATCTGACTTTATTTTTGTAAAAAATCATATAAATATTTGCTTCCGCGGCTGAATTTTATAATTCTTCATCATATTTTAGCTAAAAGAAAACATTGCAACAAGAAAATTGCCATTTCAAGTGTGGTAGGTATTTTAGAATCCAGCCCATGTAGCTTACAATATACAACGTATTCATCAAGAATAGGTTGAATCTGACTTAATTTTTGTAAAAAATCATATAAATATTTGCTTCCGCGCCCGAATTTTATAGTTCTTCATTATATTTTAGCTAAAATTAAACATTGCAAAGAGAAAATTGGTATTTTAAGTGTGGTAGGTATTCTAGAATCCAGCCCATGTAGCTTACAATATACAACGTATTCATTAAAATGACACCCGAAAATTGAACATTTATTATATGATTGGTACCACGTTATGGTCACTTTTGTATGTCCAATGCAAAAATTATCCATAGTTTAGATCCAAAAGCATGTAAATGAATGTTTTAACAAAAATATCTACTTCAAGAATAGGTAATATCTGAATTTATTTTTGTAAAAAATCATATAAATATTTGCTTCCGCGGCAGAATTTTATAATTCTTCATCATAATTTAGCTAAAGGAAAACATTGCAACAATATAACTGCTATTCCAAGTGTGGTAGGTATTCTAGAATCCAGCCCACATAGCTTAAAATATACATTGTATTCAGCAAGAATAGGTAAAATCTGAATTTATTTTTGTAAAAAATCATATAAATATTTGCTTCCGCGCCCGAATTTTATAATTCTTTATCATAATTTAGCTAAAAGAAAACATTGCAATAAGAAAACTGCTATTTTAAGTGTGGTAGGTATTCTAGTATCCAGCCCACGTAGCTTATAATATACAACGTATTCATCAAGTATAGGTAAAATCTAACTTAATTTTTGTAAAAAATCATATAAATATTTGCTTCTGCGCTCGAATTTTATAATTCTTTATCATATTTTAGCTAAAAGAAAACAATGCAACAAGAAAATTGCTATTTCAAGTGTGGTAGGTATTCTAGAATCCAGCCCATGTAACTTACAATATACAACGTATTCATTAAAATGACACCAGAAAATTGAATGTTTATTATTAGATTGGTAGCACGTTATGGTCACTTTTGCATGTCCAATGCTAAAATTATCCATAGTATAGATCCAAAAGCATGTATATGAATGTTTTAACAAAAATATCCATTTCAAGAATAGGTAAAATATGACTTTATTTTTGTAAAAAATCATATAAATATTTGCTTCCGCGCCCGAATTTTATAATTCTTTATCATAATTTAGCTAAAAGAAAACATTGCAATAAGAAAACTGCTATTTTAAGTGTGGTAGGTATTCTAGTATCCAGCCCACGTAGCTTATAATATACAACGTATTCATCAAGTATAGGTAAAATCTAACTTAATTTTTGTAAAAAATCATATAAATATTTGCTTCTGCGCTCGAATTTTATAATTCTTTATCATATTTTAGCTAAAAGAAAACATTGCAACAAGAAAATTGCTGTTTCAAGTGTGGTAGGTAGTCTAGAATCCAGCCCACGTAGCTTACAATATACATCGTATTCATCAATAATAGGTAAAATCTGACTTTATTTATGTAAAAAGCATATATATATATATTTGCTTCTGCGCCCGAATTTTATAATTCTTCGTCATATTTTAGCTAAAAGAAAACATTGCAACAAGAAAATTGCTATATCAAGTGTGGTAGGTATTCTAGAATCCGGCCCACGTAGCTTACAATATACAACTTATTCATTAAGAATAGGTAAAATCTGCCTTTATTTTTGTAAAAAATCATATAAATATTTGCTTCCGTGCCCGAATTTTATATATCTACATCATATTTAAGCTAAAAGAAAACAATGCATCAAGAAAATTGCTATTTCAAGTGTGGTAGGTATTCTGCAATCCAGCACATGTAGCTTACAATATACAACGTATTCATCAAGAATAGGTAAAATCTGACTTTATTATTGTAAAAAATCTTATAAATATTTGCTTGCGCGCCCGAATTTTATAATTTTTCATCATGTTTTAGCTAAAAGAAAAAATTGCAACAAGAAAATTGTTATTTCAAGAGTGGTAGGTATTCTGAAATCCAGCCCATGTAGCTTACAATATACAACGTATTCATTAAAATGACACCCGAAAATTGAATGTTTATTACCTGATTGGTACCAAGTTATGGTCACTTTTGCATGTCCAATGCTAAAATTATCCATGGTATAGATCCAAAAGCATATATATGAATGTTTTAACAAAAATATTCATTTCAAGAATAGGTAAAATCTGACTTTGTTTTTGTAAAAAATATAAATATTTGCATCCGCGCCCGAATTTTATAATTCTTCATCATATTTTATCTAAAAGAAAACATTTCAACAAGAAAACTGCTATTTCAAGTGTGGTAGGTATTCTAGAATCTAGCCCATGTAGCTTAAATATACAACGTATTCATCAAGAAAAAGTAAAATCTGACATTATTTTTGTAAAAAATCATATAAATATTTACTTCCGCGAACGAATTTTATAATTTTTCATCATATTTTAGCTAAAAGAAAACATTGCAACAAGAAAATTGCTTTTCCAAGTGTGGTAGGTATTCTAGAATCTAGCTCACGTAGATTACAATATACAACGTATTCATTAAAAGGACACCCGAAAATTGAATGTTTATTGTAACAGAGGGGTTGTGCAGTGAAGTACAAGCCCTCGTTGACGTACTGAATTATGCAGGACGGTTCAAAGAATGTAAGTTTATACTTACCTGTTCACTGCTGTCCTTCGTTGATGCTGTACTCTGGGTAGGTGCGGGTGGAAGGTGAAAATGGGCACTTCAAAAGACACTACTCTTTAAGCTTCGACGTTTAATAATTTTTATTAAAAATTAAAAATTATAAAGTCCGATTTGCAATAACTTAAATACTAACAATAAATTTTAAAGTAAACTAAATGAACAAATCTACTGAAATTAAATTACTATTAATTATCCTAACCACGACCGTGATTTGCGACACCCGATGTGAGAATGCTCGCAAATTTTTGGTCTTCTACCAAGTCGAATCAAACTGCTGACATATCGCTTGGGAGTATTCCACCGTTTTTGCCAACTTATCGAATGTCATCGAACGGCGGAAGCCACCCAGCCACGTGCCAGTACTCTGCAGCGGATAGCGAGTTCAATCAACCACCTACGCTAACAATTTTTGCTAATTGAACTCACATCCGTTACACTATCTTCCCCTCTAAACTCGACTGTGAGTGGAATTCAAAGTCGACTCTAGCTGAATTTCATTCAACTTGGTAGTGGTATACAAAAAAAAACTAGACTATGGGCTGGCGCAGAATGTCGAGGTTAGCGGAAGAACCACTGGGTTGCTGAGCTACGGCTATTGGGAGACCCGGGTAGATTGGTGGAGGCTCGGTCTCCGCGACCTGGTTGGGGGTTTGTTGTCGTGCCAAGTTAATTAGGTATCGCGTAGTTAAGGCATTCCACAAACTGGCGAACAGGAACCATCTCCGAGGGGGTTGATCGGGAGTGACCGCCTTCCTTAAACTCAGTAGGTTTAACACTACGTTTGCTACGTACCTTATCAGCGCGTACAGAGTGTACAGAAGCATCAGAACCGAGAAAAGGTTTCCCATATATGATAAGAAACCCCACACTTCCGCTGCAGCACTCCATGCCATCTTGGCGAACTCGCTTTGACTGAATACATTGGGCAAGTGGTAATCCTGGCTATCTACTTGAACTCCCGTGACCCTTCTCGTGATTACGTTAGTTACGGCGCGTCGCTCCTGTGGGAACAAGAGTGTGCGTTGGAACTCTTCCATGTCCTGCTTACTGTACACTCCATTGGCGCTGATCGGGGCTATCTTCGTCATTGGCATTACGTCGCTGGGATCGTTAGCGTCGAGGACCATAGGATCGGGCTGCGTTCTTCTAATTTCGGGGTCAATTTCGAACCATTTGCCTTCCAGGTGGAACATAACTGGCAATTTAGTTCTGCAGTCGACCTGCGTACCATGGTCCTGAATTATACGAGTGAGAGGGGCCATGAACTTGCTCTCATTCTTGTAAACTATTGGCAGCTCTTGATAGCAGAAGTCCGTTTTTCTGAAGTCTACTACTTTAGCACTGCAACGAATTATGTATAAAACTTCGCCCATCACTCGACCCATATGCCCGGCTGCTTCCTTCACGAGGCCGCTGACAATATCCGGCTTTTCTAAGGCTAGCATGATACGGTTTTTGAGGATGTTTTCACGTAGATGGCATCTCTTCATAATGGCGTCGTACACGAGCTCTCTAGCCTGTTGCTTGAAAGCGATCTCTAGGAACAGCAACTTACTCAGAACCTGTGCCATGATGTCGGTATTGTGGGTCACTCTTCTTGATTTCTGAAAATAGAAGCCAAGCGAGGATTCAAAGATAACTATCAATCTATTCTGCTCTGTACGCCATGCCCGCTGATGGCATAACAATTCAGCGGACAATAACCTCAAGGCGAAAACCGTATCATGGGCCTCTACCATGATGTACTTAGTGCCGGTACTGTTGATCTTTAGAATTGTGGCTGGACCTTCGTAGAGTACGTCCATACCTCGCTCAGAGCATCGGTCCAACTGGTCGGCTTCCCAGGTCACTTCACCTGTTACATCGTCAAAACAATAATTTTTGGAGTACATACATACTGTGCCTGTACGCAGTCGAACGGCATTTTCTTCGACGTCGGCAATGGCGAGATAGTCGAATAATTTGATGGTGATAGCGGCGCTAACGATCACGTCTTCGTACGTAATGCCATTAAGGGTGTATCGAACGCCGGAGCATTTCCCGCTGGGTTCTAGGCGTCCCTCCAGCGTCGTTGACACTTCAGTAGTTCCGTTTAAAGTCAAACTAGAGATAATTCCAGCTCCTAACCCTGAGAGATCTAAGCGTTGAAATTGGTGTGCTTCGGAACAGCTGTCGGCCTTTATGTAATGGACGTATCGGGCTAATCCGCCTGCTACTGCGCTGGTGTGTGAGTGCATGCCGCAATGCTCGATCAACTGCTGCACAATCACTAAGCAGCTATATACATGCACTTCTGTGTACCGTCGTTCTTGCAGTAACTGGATTTTCGTTGGGATCTCTTCTGAGCTATTCTTCGGGTCACGACAAGGTTTAATATCTAACAGCGAGATCTTGGATACTTCCACTTCTGGGTCTGCGCAATCGAAAGCAATCAGTTCAGCCCATGAGTCTATTACAAATAATCTTAAAACTACAACAAAAACTACATATAACTTTAGCATTCTGATGAATAACTACTCTAATGTGATAGTCCTTTTGTAATTAGATCCGTGTGTTACGGATCCACGAATGGTCAGCGACAGCTCCGTGGCTTCTAGTTGCGTATCGGGGCCGGGACGCTGTTTCCACGACGGTGTCAGTACTCGAGTTAGTGGTACTGGTGTCCGACAAACGACTTCTGTTCTGTGATTGATTATGGCTACCACTGGAAGACTGTAAAGTTGTATTGGCTCTACTCTCTGTAAATAAACTTTCATTAGTACTACTGCAGGTTGATTCTAAGGAATCCTGCGGGATAATCGGTTGAGAGGACCAGGGGGTAATAGGGTTAATACCATCCGTATCTGCATTTTCAGTGGTCAACTCAATTGGCTCTGACGTATCGTCAAGTTTTAAGTCATCGGTCGTTAAATAACAAGGTTTTAATCGGTTCACATGCACCGTCATTTGTTTTCGTCCGAAAATTTCTTTAATTACCGCATTCACTTCTCGCATTTCAATGATACGATACGGACCTGACCATTTCTTAGCTAACTTAGCGCTAGTGCCGACCTTGATTGTTGGTGTAAACAGATATACACGGTCTCCCATTTGAAACTTGACACTAGCCGCTCGCTTATTAAAGTTACGGTGGACACGGTCAATGTTCTTGTCCAGCTGTTCTCTCGCTTTAGAGTGAGCTAACTTTAAACGTTGTAAGAATTCTGCTGCATAATTAGAGTCCGTATCGTATCTAGTGCGAAGAGGTCTCAAGAGGTCATCGAAAGGTAGTTCGATATCCCTTCCATACATTAAGAAAAATGGACTATCACCAAGCATTGCATGTGTACTACTACAAAAAGCTGATACAACGAATGGTAGCCATTCATCCCAATCCGTATGCTGCTCATTGATATAGTGTGAGAGCATATCTTTTAACGTTCGATGACTTCTCTCGAGACTTGCGTTTGTTTGCGGGTGGAAAGCGGTAGTATGCAAACGTTCGATTTTTAGTACGGTACAAATTTCTTTCATCAGTTTTGAGACGAAATTGGTCCCTAAGTCGGTCAGTAATTGTCTGGGCGTACCATGTCTTAAGATAATACCCTTGACAAACGTTTTCGCCACCGTTATAGAGGTCTGGTCTTTTAGGGGAAATGCTTCTAGATAACGTGTAGCTGCATCTTGTACCGTTAGAATATATTTATTTCCAGCGCTAGTGGTTACAAGAGGACCAACAATATCCATTGCTATCCGCTCAAACGGTCGTGTTACCGACTGAAACTTTTTCAGTGGGGCAGGTCGTAAATGCGGTGACGTTTTCCTTTGCGAACATGATACGCATTTGCGCACGTATTCTTTTACATCGCGACGCAAGTGAGGCCAGAAAAATCGCGAATTAACTTTTTCGAACGTTTTCTCTGTGCCACCATGACCCGATAATGGAGAATCATGACACGCTTTCAAAATATTATTTCGAAACTTTAAAGGAATAACTAACTTGTCTTCGAAACGATCATCGTACGATTTTTTATAAATCAACCCGTCATCATCAAAGTAAAATTCACAATTTCCTTCTGAATTTATTTCGTCAGTGATACCTTTTATTTGATTATCTTCCCGTTGGGCCATTTTGATAGCGTCTCTATCCCATATCATGGGTTCATAATTAGTGCGAAATAAGATTTGTACAGGCTTAATGCGTGAAAGTGCGTCGGCGTTAGTATGTTTATCTCCCGGACGATAATGAATTTCAAAGTCATGTTCCAAAAGTAATAATGACCATCTAATTAAACGATTTGTTGGCTCTGATGTTTTCATCAACCATTTCAGAGGTTGATGATCGGTATAAACAGTGAATTTTTGACCATACAAATAACATCGGAAATGTTTTATTCCCCATACTAACGCTAAACACTCTCTTTCCGTTGTGCAATAATTTCGCTCGGCGGGCTTAAGTTGACGACTCGCATACGCAACCGGCATTTCATGTCCATCATGCTCTTGGCTTAAAACTACTCCAATTGCAAAAGCAGATGCATCCGGACATAAGATAAAAGGTTTGTTAAAGTCAGGATATTTTAATATCGGTGACTGAGTTAATAAATTTCTAAGGTGGATAAACGCCCCTTCCGCCTCATCAGACCATACAAATCTAGCATTCTTTTTCGTCAAAGTTGTGAGTGGAAAGGCTACTCTCGCGAAATTTGGAATAAATCGACGGTAAAAACCCACTAAGCCAAGAAATGCTCTGACTTCCGCGACGTCACGAGGTACTGGGAAGTCCTTCACTACTCTTATCTTTTCCGTATCAGGTTTCACGCCGTCTTTACTCACTATGTGACCCAGGTACTTGGTTTCATCGAGCATAAATTTGCATTTTGCTGGATTCAAAGTTAAATTTGCTTCTCGTAGCCGATCAAAAATTAATTTTAATCTCTCGATATGTTCATCTAAATTATCTGCGCTAAAGCAAATGATATCATCCAAATAGACAAAGCATTGGGTCACCGTCAAACCTGATAACACTGTGTACATCAGTCGCTGCCATGTACTCGGGCTATTTATCAAACCGAAAGGCATTCTGTTACATTCGTAATGGCCCCAAGGAACAGAGAATGCGGTTTTTTCTCTATCTCTCGGATCCATTTCTACTTGCCAATAGCCTTTAGTTAAATCGAGGGTGGTGAAACGAGCAGCTTTACCTAATTGATCCAAAGTATCTTGTAAATTTGGAATAGGGAAATAATCTCGTTTAGTTATTTTATTTAATTCGCGGTAATCAATACAAAATCTAAATGAACTTTCACCCTCAATTGATTTCTTTTCTACTAAAACTACAGGGGCGGAATATGGACTAATAGAAGGTTGTATGATTTTATTTTCTAACATTTCATCAATTAAATCTTTCATGACTTGGCGACGACTGAACGGTACACGATAAGGAGCTCTAGTGACCGGTATCTCAGTGCTCGTGAGTATACGGTGTGTCACCAGAGATGTCTTACTTAATGGTGTGTCTTTTAATTTAAAGATATCAGCATATTCATTTAAAAAGGATTGGAATTTATTTCGTTCGCCGATCGGTAAATGGTCTAAATTAAACTTATGAGGCTGACCTCCGCTCACAACATTTACGCTTCGATAATTTTCGACATCATTCTCTTCTTCTTCTACTGCCATTACTGCTATACCTAATGGTATTCGGGCTGACAACTTAACTTCGGTCGGACCTGTGTTTATAATATTTACAAATAAATTTGAATTTTGTTCTTTACGAAAGACAGTACGTGCTACTAAAACACCCGGTATATCAACCTCTGTGGGTTCAAGTACGTACGTCGCGTCTGGAATTCGCGTGTTCAGCATTATTTCACTCACAGCTGTGTGCCGCGCTGGTATTGTTACATGATACTTTGAACGTGCGACAAATCTTTTCAAATTACTACATTTAAATTTCTGAATGTTAACGCGCGTATTATTATTAATTATAATGGGTTCGGTCAAATGTGGTTCAATAGGTATGTTATCTTTTTCGGTCTGGGCGATCACAGAATCTATCGATACCAAATCACTACAAATGTTTATTTGATTGTGCTCCGTTACACAATCCGTACTACTACTTTGAATTTTAGAATTCGTGATATCTACGCCTGTAACATTTTCTAACTGATTCGAACAGTTGTCCCTACTATTGGCACACTCGCTGCCTTCTACATTAGCATAAATTGTAATTATGCTATCGTCTGCATTTTTATTGTTCCTATCGATTTCTGACATAGATAGAACTTTACTATTAATTTTAAAAATGTTCTTACCAAAATCGATAACTACGTTACGCTGAATTAAAAAGTCTACTCCGATCAGTCCATCTGATGGTAAAAAGAGATCGTCCGGACATACTACAAAGCGATGCCTTATTTTTTCAGAATCAGTATTAATTTCAACATTGACGACTCCGTCACTACTCAACTGATTACCTGAAACATCTACTAAAACATCCTTTGATGGTAATATTGACCATTTATTTTCAGCGACTACTTTGCGTTTTAGTAATGAAACAGCGGCTCCTGAATCAACTAAAAATGTGTAATTTCGATCAGCTACCTTTAAAATTACTAACTTTGTTCTATCTCGGTCATAATCGGCGACCCGTGGAACTATGCATACTTTTCTACTTAATCTGTCTGACGTTGGGTCGTCGTCGAGACAGCCTTTAAGTTTAAAGGACACGCTGAAGAATCGGCACGATGCCCTACCACGACACAGTTATAGCATAATGTCTGTTTTTGCTTCGGACATTTCTTTGAAATGTGATCTACACTGCCGCAGTTAAAGCAACGACCTTTCATAGCTAAATAACGCTGGTCTGTGCGTAAAGTTCCTGATTTTGAACTTTTCTTATTATTACGTACAGTTACGGTATTTCTGGGACTACTTGTCGCAGAAGGAGTGTCCGAATTTTTAGCCAACGTACGAATGTGCGATTTATGGGCGTCTGCTTTCGTTTCCCGAAACAAACGAGCGAGTACTTCCTCACAATGCTCAGCAATGGGCAGAGCTTCTTCTACTGTTTCGCAATGCTGTATGCGACATACTTCATTTGCTAGTCGTGTATCAAGGCCCTCAAGAAATTGTCTCATCATTAGAGTTTCGCGTTTTATTCTGTTCCGCAAACTTAGCATATTATTACCCCCAGAATTTGGATACAATTTTGCTGCTGCAATCTCTAACCTTAATGCGAATTTCCTTAACGATTCGTCTTTTTGGCGGTATAATTTTGAAAATTCTCTTTCGGCTACAGCGTGATCTACCTTTTTCCCAAATAAACTAATTAACCATTCGCGCATTTCTGAGATCGTACTCGGACGCTTGTCACCCGGCAAGGAGTAAAAACAGTGTTGCGCGTCACCTCTAAGTTTCAGTTTGATTGCGGTTACAATTTGATTGTTGTTCCATTGGTAACACTCTGCAACTGTTGCTACGTTATCTAAGAATGCTTCTAACTCTGGGCCACCGGAATACGTTTCAATGGTTTTAAGAGCGGACATTGAAGAAGGATCATTAAATACTGTAGTGACAGGTGGTGAACTAGCGTGTGAAGGGTGATCTGCGGATGGAATGGGCATTTCTTTGACATTATTGAAATAATTTGGCATATGGTAAGAGAACGGTTGGTAGCTTGGACCTGCCGAAAATCGTTGAACGTTAGGCGGGGGATACTGATAGAATTGGTGGGCAAATGGCATTGCGATGGACGTGTGAGGGGGAGCGGTCGGATTCTCAATCGGTGAAACGATGGTGGTTATACTTGTACTCGCTGAAACGGTCGAGGGTGCTACTGTCGTGGTTATAGTGGTTGTTACCGGTACAATATCGTTCTGGCCCATTTTCGTTAATTAAGCGTTAAATTAATATAATTCAGTCGGTCTGTAATAATCTAGTTCTATTTAACTAGATCCTGTCCGCAGCGCCAGTTGTAACAGAGGGGTTGTGCAGTGAAGTACAAGCCCTCGTTGACGTACTAAATTATGCAGGACGGTTCAAAGAATGTAAGTTTATACTTACCTGTTCACTGCTGTCCTTCGTTGATGCTGTACTCTGGGTAGGTGCGGGTGGAAGGTGAAAATGGGCACTTCAAAAGACACTACTCTTTAAGCTTCGACGTTTAATAATTTTTATTAAAAATTAAAAATTATAAAGTCCGATTTGCAATAACTTAAATACTAACAATAAATTTTAAAGTAAACTAAATGAACAAATCTACTGAAATTAAATTACTATTAATTATCCTAACCACGACCGTGATTTGCGACACCCGATGTGAGAATGCTCGCAAATTTTTGGTCTTCTACCAAGTCGAATCAAACTGCTGACATATCGCTTGGGAGTATTCCACCGTTTTTGCCAACTTATCGAATGTCATCGAACGGCGGAAGCCACCCAGCCACGTGCCAGTACTCTGCAGCGGATAGCGAGTTCAATCAACCACCTACGCTAACAATTTTTGCTAATTGAACTCACATCCGTTACATTATTATCTAAATGGTACCACGTTATGGTCATTTTTGCATGGCCAATGCTAAAATTATCCATAGTATAGATCCTAAAGCATGAATATGAATGTTTTAAAAAATATATCAATTTCAAGAATAGGTAAAATCTGACTTTATTTTTGTAAAAAATCATAAGTAGTATCTAAAAAGCCACTTCCAGCGCAAGGGGATTCGGGAGATTTCACCCACCGTCAGAAAACACCATCTCCTAGCTTATTATATGAGACACTCCAGGACACTTTTTTTAAAACCTAAGAGGTCCAAAACGCATTCACCAAAATACCTTAAAACCAAACATATTTAATAATTTTTATAGTATTTTTTTGCAAAAAAACATGTCTTTATGGTCCTTACGCTTAAAGTGTCCTAATTGTTTAATAAAAATTAAGAGTAAAATTGTTTGGTACTGCTACAGCTGTACAGATTGATAAACTTATCATAGTTTGTTTGCGTTAGCACATTTCATATATGTTGTAGAACAGTTAGGCTCGGTATTTATTCGACGGTAAGTAAATAACTTATTTTCATGTATTATAAAGTTGTAACGTCACAGGTTAATATTTACTGGAGTTCACGGTTCAAGAATAGTTGCTGACAAATTCGCTTCAGCTGACGTATTGGATCAAATAAATGGTTATCAGAACTCAAGAATGATTATTATTTAAAGAAGGAGCAAAAAGGTATTTATTAAAAGGATAGAACTGTGTTAAAATATATTATTAAAATTTTATTGTGTTAAATGAAGAACAAAAGTAACTATGCAAATATATTGAACAGTGCATCTTCTCAATTTATAAAATTATGTGAATTAGAATTAAATAAAGCTTATAGAGTTATATCGTTTGAAACTAATACAGGAAATTACGGCACACAAGTTATAGTAAATTGAGAATACTGCAAAGTATCATTACCACAAAGATTCAATAAATTTATTCAACAAATTAAAGCAATGAATAAAAACCCACCTAGTTTAGTTTATAAGGGTAAAATAGAAAGAAACAATAAACAAATACATGACATTGAAATTATTTAAAGGAAACAGTTTCATAAAATTGGTTCTACATCTTCTTTAAAAGTTATTTTGTAAAAAAATAATTAGCTTAGCATTAAAACATTCATAATATTAAATAATGGTACTTACACTTCAGATCCATACTTTCTTCTTCATTGCACAATGCTAACTCACCCTGTAAAACCTGTATTTCTTCATTGATAGTTCTTATTGATGTGTCTATATTTCTTATTTCTTGAATATACTTATTTCTTTGAAATATTTTTTGTTGTTTTGAGTTATTCATTCTGTAAATTAAATTTTTATATAATATTTGAATAAAATATTAATTATATTATACAATACCTTTCTTTTTGTCTTTGAAATCTTGTTATGTCTGCTTGTATTTCACTTGGTTTTCGAACTGTTTTCAAATTATTTAAACGTTGATTTTGTTTTTGTAATTCTTGAAACTGAGTTTCATACGCTCTCAAATGTTGTTGTACATGTTCTTGTATATAATTTCGTATTTGCTCTTCACTCATTACTGTGATGAATTCATCATTTCATAACCTTATATAGATAAAAGAATATTCTAGAAACATTATCTGACGAGCTATTACGAACACTGCCGATGTGAATTGCATTCAAAGGCAAGCGCTGGGCTCTTGTAGAACAACGAAGTACATTCGTAGGGCGTGAAATTACATAACGCTACTTAAAGATATCTACATTACCATTAATTACTAATTAAAACTATTTGCAAAGATTACAATACTTATGCAAAAACAATACCTATTTGCTTATCATGAATGGACAAGTCCGTGATTCCGCAAGATGTTGTACTCGGACTACTTAAGTTCAAGTAGATGATATGGCTTGTAGAAAATGTAAATCATATTGTTTTTGTAAATGTAAATGTAAATCACATAATAATATTTTTATAAAAATATTTAACAATTTTTTTTATAATAAATGACTACTAAAAATAATATGAATAGTTACATGCAAGAATATCGTAAAAAAAATAAAGACAAAATAAATCATTATATGCGTAAATATTATAATGAAAACACAGAATTGTGTACTTGTAGTAAATTGTAAAAAAAGAGCATTTGAAAGTTCATACAGAAAGTTTTAAACATCATGGAAAATTACGTTTAAAAGAAAATTCATTAAAAGAGTTTGCTTTGCCTGATTCTAATGATTTTGTGTGAATGGAGTTAAAATTTTCATAATTTTGTCTTTAGTGCTTTTGTTTCCTTTTACTTCCTTGTTATCTTCTTCTTTCTTAATAGACAGTGAAATTATAAATTTACCAGTAACATCTCTTTCCCTTATAAAATTACTTTCTTTTTTATTATATTTTATATTATATTTTCTTAAATATGTAGATACTGTGTTATAATGTATACCATAATGTTTACTAAATGATCTAATTGAATTATTAACAAAATCATATTTTTGAAGTATGCTAATAAATTCTGCTTTATTAATAAGTTTTGTACTTTGTGATTCCATATTTATATCATATTTTTTTTCACGACATGCATAGAAAGCTCTACTTTCTTCTCGCGATATAGAGAGGAAAGTTACTTTTCTCTCTCTAGAGAGGAAAATGTACAGTGTTACCAACAGTATAGTACGTAATATTGGAAAAAATCATAGTTATATTAATTTTTTTTATTTAATAATGATATTCTTTAATAAAATTATGGCAATTATGTCTTGTTCTTTTCTTTTTTCACATTATTTCGCAATTTAACAACTTAAATTGACATATTGGAAATAAACAACTGCATCGATAAACGTCAAAGTTTACAGTACAGTCAGAACAGTCATAACCTAACTTATCATATTGCTGCGCCTATTCATTCAAATAAATGGATTTTTTTAATATGTCGTGAAAAAATGTTGTGTCTAACACGAAAGGAAAGCACTTTTTCCACTCTCACTCGAGTGGTAAAAAGATACGCTTTCCTCTCTAGTTTGACAAATAACTATTTTATCACTCATCATATCACTCATCATATCATCTATCACTTATCACTTATCATGTCACAAAATAATTTATATTAAATGAGTAAGAGAGAAGTAACTTTAAAAACAATCTATGATACAGTTGGGGCATTTGAAAATTTGCATAGCATTAATTTAGATAATATTTTAGAATTTACAAAAAATTTGACAATAAAAACAGCTAAGAAATATATTAATATGATGTTAAGAAAGTGTGATCCTCGCCGTACAACAACGAGATTGGGATATACAGAAGCAGGAACAACAGAGCAGAATAAATCAATCTAATTACAATAAAAGATGCAAACAGATACAAACAACAGAGATACCACGTTACATATTAAATATATGTTTTATCGTTTGTACTTCACAGGTGGTTGCTAGGCGTGAAGTTGGCAACCACATTTAAATTGTTTATTACTTACGAACGGTAAGGGTTGCTGAGTTTTCTATAGGGGCACAATTGACCACAAACGAAGCACAAATGTTTGGTATATGTTTCATTGTTTGTGCTTCACAGGTGGTTGCTAGGCGTGAAGTTGGCAACCACATTTAAATTGTTTATTACTTACGAACGGTAAGGTTTGCTGGGTTTTATATAGGGGCACAATTGAGCACAAACGAAGCACAAACGTTTGGTATATGTTTCATTGTTTGTGCTTTCCGGTGGTTGCTAACTTCACGGACCCAAATATATTTTGAGTCAGTATAGTCTCTTAAGAATTCAAATATAAATTGGTGATTATTTTGTTCCGGTAATTTGATTTTAATAATTTTTTGATGTTCATAATTGTTATGTGTAATTGAAGGTTTGTTATATATATGAGGAAAAACGTGAATCTGATTTGTTTTATTGTTTATAATTTCGTCTAATATTGTTATGCCGGTGTTTGTATTGTCATTCTCAGTGGAGTGTTGTGTAATAGATTCAGAGTCTGTGTCTACGCCTATGTCTTCGTTATCAATGTTTTGTTGGGAATTAGTATATGTAGTGTTTGGGGGTTTAATTTGGATGTTGGATAAGATTTTGATTTTTGGTTTAGTCGGTTTACTAGTGGAAGGTTGGGGATGCAATTCATTTTTGTCAGGTGTAAAAATTTCAGCAAGATTTCTAAAATATTCGATAATGTCGTTATTAATTTCGCCGGGATTATTAATTGTGGATTCTGATTCAATGGCATTTATTTTTATTCTAGAAAGACAGTCTGCGTTGGTGTTAAATTTTCCTTTTTTGTATTGTATGTCATAGTCGTATTCTTCTAACTTTAATCGCCATCAAACAAGTTTGAAATTTGGTTCTTTAATATTAAATAGCCAAGTAAGAGGACGGTGGTCAGTCATTATTGTGAACTTTCTACCATAAAGGAAATGATTACAAGCCCAAACTATCGCTAATAGTTCTTTTTCGATAGCGGAGTAGCGTGTCTCAGTATCATTCAAAGTTCTAGATGCGTAAGCTATAGGTTTGTTACGTGAAATTTCGCCTTGCGAAAGAACGGCACCTATCGCGAAATCGCTGGCGTCTGTCGTTAGTACAAAAGGTTTGTCAAAATCAGGGTACTGTAATATGGGATCGTTTGTAAGTAGTTCTTTACATGCATTAAAACTGTCTGTGAATTCTTTGTCGTGAATAATTTTGGCGTCTTTTTTCAAACATTTGGTCATGGGTTTCGTTATTTTTGCAAAGTCTTTGATGAAACGTCTATAGTAACCTAGTAATCCTAAAAAGCTTTTAATTTCTTTTGGTGTTCGAGGTATGGGGAAATTTTTGATTGCCGAAATTTTATCTGGGTTAGGTTTTACACCATCTGAGGTAATTACATGTCCTAAATATTGAACGGTTTTTTGAAGAAATTCGCTTTTGTCAAGTTGAATTATGAAGTTACTGATTCGTAAACGATTAAATACTGATTTTAGTCTTTCAATATGCTCCTGAAGGGATGAACTAAAAATAATGATATCATCGAGATATACTAAACATGTCTCGTGCTGAAGGCCGCGAAGAACATTGTCCATAATTCGTTGAAAGGTTGATGGGGCGTTTTTTAAACCGAATGGCATGCGTTTAAATTCATAATGCCCGCCTTCTACAGAAAATGCAGTTTTTTGAATATCATTAGGATCTACTTTTATTTGATGGAAGCCGCTAGCTAGGTCTAGAGTCGAAAAGTACGTTGCTTTGCCAAGTTTGTCTAGTATGTCAGAAATGTTTGGTAATGGGTACTTGTCGTCAATGGTTTGTTCGTTCAATTTTCGGTAGTCCATAACTACGCGCCACTTCTTCTTACCAGAAGCGTCGAGTTTCTTCGGCACTATCCAGATAGGACTGGACCAAGGGGATACGCTGTCTTGTATTATACCTTGCTCAAGCATTTTATTAATTTGAGACTTGACTTCGTTTTTATGAATTTCGGGGAATCGATATGATTTTACATGAATTGGTGTATCGTCTTTCAATTTAATTTTGTGTGTTATTTCGTTCGAAAAACTCAAAGGTGTTTTCTCGCAATAAAATATATCTCTATATTCAAAACATAATTTTCTAATTGATTCTTTTTCTTCTTTATTACAATGATCTATTCTAATATTTTTTAAATTTTGTTTTAAAAGATTATCGTATTCTATATCGGGTTCTTCATCAATTTCCATTTTTTCAACAAAATTAATTTCGATGGGGTCTAAAGGTTCAATTTCTAATGGTTCCAATATGTTTATCTGAACAGGGTTCTTGTTAATATTTGTTAATGTAGTTATAGCAAAACTGTGTAAAACGTTTACAACTGCTTTTGGCATTTGTACGCCATTTTCAAAATTTGTATGATTTAAAATTCCTATACCGTTTCTCATTTTAACAGGTAATTTTACTACTAATGATGTTCGAGGTGATACAATAATGGAATGTAAAAGGGCTGAATTATTATGGACTTTTCTTTCGTTGTCGGGATTGAAAATTATGGGTATTACGGCATATAGTGTTGTTAGTTGTTTGTTTGTGACGTTTACATTTGCGTTTAATTGTCTTAAAAGATCAACACCGATGAGGTCATCGTATTTGTAACTGAATTTAAACAAATAGAATTTATGAGTTTCGGGAATATTAAAAATTTCGATAATAGGGATTTCTGCAACTTCATTGTGGTATGATACATTATGTGCTGTTTGAATATTAAAATTTTGATTATAAATGTAATTTGGATAAAATGTGTATGCTAATTCCGGATTTATTAAACTTTTAGTGCTACCGGTATCTATCAAAAAATTGGCATTTAATTCGGGGATATATATGTGGGGCAAATTTGCTTTTATTGTGTTTAATTGTACTACGTCTGATTGTTGGCATTGTTGGTCATAGGAAAATTTACATTTGATTCAGCATTGTTGATAACGGGTTCTTCATAAGTGTGTGAATAGTCATAATACGTGTCATATTCATAGTCTACGGGATTGTTCTCATAGGTTTCATATTCGGTGTTATAGGATATGTCTTGGAAAGCTTGGGGTGATTGTTCGGTGTCAGACTGGATATTCTGATTAAATAATTGGGTTGATGTGAATGTTTTTTGAGGGTTACTTCTTCTGGAATGGATTGATGAGGTGTCCATCGGTTCGGGTTTAAATGGTTGGGGTTGATTTGGACGTGTAAAATTTTGTTGGAAATTAGGACGGAAGGTATTTTGTTGTATATTTGGACGTGAGAAATTTTGTGGGAAATTTACTGGTCTGTGGATATGTTGAAATGTAGGTGGATGCATTTGAATTTGTGGTTGTCTTTGTGCATAATGCACGGGTCTGTAATTGGGTTGAGTAGTATTTTGGAAAGGATTCATTTTTGGAGGTAAATGCAATGTAGGACGTTGTTGAGAGATTTGGTAATTTGGCGTAGGAATTGGATTTGGTCGATATTGGTAATTTTGGCTATAATTGGACGTTATTTGTTGTCTGGCTGGTAAAATTCTATGATCGGGTTTAAAATTTGATTGTGAGTTTATTGAACTTTGCCTCTGTGTAGAATAGAGGAAATTTTCTTCTTTAATAACTAAACTCATCGCTTTCTCTAAACTGTCAGGGTTCCGTAATCTGATGTTTGTTTGTATGTTAGGTGGTAAGCCGCGAATAAATGTTTTTAATGCTAAATCATTATAATTTTCTTGTTTTATCTTTCTTTCTTTAGCAGTAATTTCGAAACTATTTAATTTAGACATAATTAAGCTACGTGAATCTTGACATCTCATACCAAAATTATAGGATGGTTCATTTTTATTTGGACGAAGCGATATCAAATCCTGAACTAGACAATCAATGTTTCTTTGATCTCCAAAACTTAATCTTAGAGCATTTTTTACTTCCTCCCATATACTGAGTTCTGTACGGGATCCAATTAAAATAAGAGCTCTGCCTGTTAATTTTCCTAATATAGCTCTTACAAGGAAATTGTTTAATGTTATATTTGTATGAGTTTCAAAAGTATTAATTAAATTTTGACAAGAATCAAGAAATGTTTTATGTGTGGGGATTGCCTTCATAGTGTGGAATCGAATCTACATACAGTTTTAAGAGTTGGTAATTGACTGGGGCTGTTATTTAGGGTTGAACTTGGGTAGGTGGTGGTGACATTTCTGCATCTGTGTCTCCCAAATTAAATTGAGTTAGTATTTCAGATAAATTAAGTATGTCGTTATTAGACATAAATATTTCGGTTGTGGCTTATTTTAAATTATTTTTATTCTAGTTGAAACTGTTGCTAAGGTATGTGGGAATAGTTTAGTATAGGATATGAGCTTTGTTTGTACTTACATAAATATTTCTATTTTCATTCTTCTTAACCTAATGCCTATAGGTTTGGACGATTTTTGTTCCTCTCCCAGGTCTTCCTAGTCTAAGGTCTGGCTACGGCGATGCTGTCCTTCACCAGGTCTGACTTTGGCTATGCTGTCCTCCACCAGGGCGTTGTATTTTCTTCTCTCTCAAGACTCGTCTCCCGATTTCGGCTGCTGGGCTCGTGGTAAACCGATATGCGCTCGATTTTCACTCCCGTACCGAAATGTGATACTCTATTAACTGTTGAGACAGAAATTACACGTTCGATACGAATAATTTCGAGTATCCTACCGACTGCGCCAATTTTGTTTGTTCTCCGGGAAAGTGAGTTTTTAAAAAGAATTAAAATTACAACGGGTCTAATCTACGTTCTTTATTCGTGTTAGAAGTACAAAAGACAAGATACAGAACATGTACAGGCTGTTTTATAATGTACGTTATCTCTACAAGTAGGTTTCATGTTCATGTTGATAGTCGGCAGATTGTGTTTCTTAACTAGCTAATATATGATGAAAAATTATAAAATTCGGCAGCGAAAGCAAATATTTATATGATTTTTCACAAAAATAAAGTCAGATTTTACCTTTTCTTGATGAATACGTTGTATATTGTAAGCTACATGGGCTGGATTCTAGAATACCTACCACACTTGAAATAGCAATTTTCTTGTTGCAATGTTTTCTTTTAGCTAAAGTATGATGAACAATTATAAAATTTTTGCGCGGAAGCAAATATTTATATGAATTTTTACAAAAATAAAGTCAGAATTAGCCTATTCTTGAAATGAATATTTTTGTTAAAACATTCATATTCATGCTTTAGGATCTATACTATGGATAATTTTAGCATTCGACATGCAAAAGTGACCAAAACGTGGTACCAATCAGATAATAAACGTTCAATTTCGGGTGTCATTTTAATGAATACGTTGTATATTGTAAGCTACATGGGCTGGATTCTAGAATACCTACCACACTTGAAATAGCAATTTTCTTGTTGCAATGTTTTCTTTTAGCTAAAATATGATGAAGAATTATAAAATTCGGGCGCGGAAGCAAATATTTATATGATTTCCTACAAAAAGAAAGTCAGATTTTACCTATTCTTGATGAATACGTTGTATATTGTAAGCTACATGGGCTGGATTTTAGGATACCTACCACACTTGAAATAGCAATTTTCTTATTGCAATGTTTTATTTAGATAAAATTTTTTTTTTGTATCTCTTAAGAATTTTACAATCTATCTAAACATAAGATAATAAGTAAAAATATAACAGCAAATGAATTACATGAGGAGCATTTGTCCACTGACAAAAACTCGAAATATTAACTATATAATGTTAGTTAAATCTATCTACTAAATCTAATGGTTTGAAACGTTTTAATCGTCGTATGTCCTCACTGCTGTCTAACAATTTCACTGCACTTGTGTTTGGGTGGGTTTCAAGTCTTTTAAGATATTTGGTACTAAATTGTTCGATTGTTTCTTTCACTGTACACATGTTGAGGTCTCTGTGTATGTTTACATTTGGCATATACCAAGGAGCATTTGTAATTGTTCGGAGGCACTTAGATTGAAAGCGTTGAAGTATTTCAATATTGGAGTTGCTTGCTGTTCCCCAGAGTTATATTCCATACGTCCAGTTGTTTTCTTTTCGAGAAGATGTGTTTACGCCATGTTAGTCTTCTATCAAGATGTATTCCTAGATATCTTGTTTCTTCAGTTTGCGGTAGCGGTTGGTTATTGAGTGTTACCACAGGACACGTACTTTTATTCAAGGTAAAGGTTACATGGACTGATTTGGTTTCGTTGGCTTTTATTCTCTAGATTTTTTGCCACTTTTCGATTTTTTTAAGCTGTATTTGAAGAAGATGTGAGGCCTCTTCTGAAATTTTATGACAAGCTAGGTTTGCTGTGTCATCAGCAAATGTGGCAACTGTAGAATTTGGAGTTGTTGGAATATCAGCCGTGTAAATGATGTAGAGAATAGGTCCAAGAACACTACCTTGGGGTACTCCTGATTTGATTGGGTATAATGGACTACATTCTTCTTTGTATTTTATTGTAAAATATCTGTTTGTTAGATAGGATTCTAGGATTTCATAGAAGGTATGAGGGATGTTACTTTTTAATTTATATAGCAGGCCAATATGCCACACTTTATCGAACGCTTGCGAAACATCTATAAAAGCTGCTGAACAGTAATGTTTTCTTTCAAATGTTTTGTTTATTACGTCCACTACTCTATAAACCTGCTCAATAGTTGAGTGTTGTTTTCGGAAGCCAAACTCATGATCAGGAATTAATTTTGTTCGCATAAGTATGGGCTCCAGTCTTGTGATGAAAAGTTTTTCAAATACTTTTGAAAGTACAGGTAGTAAACTTATTGGACGATAGGACGATGTTTCCTCAGCGGGTTTCCCTGGTTTGTGTATAAGAATAATTTGAACTACTTTCCATTGTGATGGAAAAACTCCAAGTATTAAGATTGTGTTAAATATATAAGTTATAAGAATGATTGCTTTAAATGGGAGTTGTCTTAAAATTTTTCCAGAGATTAAATCGTATCCGGGAGTTTTTTTTGGATTTATATGTTTGCATATTATCTCGAGAACATCCTTCGGTTTAAAATGTCGTATAGGATAATCCAACTGAAAGGGATGTTCTAACGTGTTGTATATGAATCTTCTGGTGGTATCGAGGGTGGAAAAGATTAGAATACTTTTGTTAGGTGATTTGCAAAGGCTAGAGCTTTGTCAGAGTCAGTCCTTGCCCATAGTCCGCCTTCTTTCCTAATAGGTGGAATGTGTTGTTGGGGCTGTTTGATTTTTTTCGTTGCTTTCCATAATGAGTAGTCACTTGCTTCTGTTGCTGATAAATTCTCAAGATAGTTTTGAATTGTTTCATATTTTTCTTGTTGCAATATTTTTTTCAAGTCTTTGGTGGCTTTATTTAATTTACTTTTTACTTGGGGGTCTCGAGTTGTCTGCCAGATTCTTCTAATTTTCCGTTTATGGGCTATTAAATGTTTGATGTACGCTGGTATGTTTGTTACAGTATTACAAGATTTTTGTATTGGGGTCGATTGCCAAGTAGATTCCTGAATTGATTTTGTTAAATGTTCTACAGCTTTATCTAAGTCTTCTTGAGATTTTAAGCTGACATTTAACGAGATTTTACTTTCTAGTATGTTCCTGAATTTGTGCCAATTCGTTTTTCTATTTCAGAGAGAGGCGGGTTTATCTACTTTTGGTATTTGTGTACTGAATATTAGAATTACGGGTGAGTGGTCTGATGATAAATCTACGCAGGATTCTACTTTAAAATATTTTTCTGATTTTCCACTGACTATGAAAAAGTCAAGTAGATCAGGTATTTTATTTGGGTCAGTCGGCCAGTAGGTTGGTTCTCCAGTTGAAAGGGTTATGTAATGTTTATTCTGGATAGTTTTGAGTAATTCTCTTCCTCTTGGTGTAATGAGTCTCGATCCCCAAATTTGGTGTTTAGCATTGTAATCTCCACCAGCAATGAATTTATTTCCCAATGTATTAAAAAAGGTAGTACATTCTTCGTTTTTAATTATATGTTTCTGTGGCATATAAATTGCTGACACTACAAAAGATTCCGATAGCGTTTCAATTTTTATATTTGTGGCTTGCAAATATTCTTTCTAGTATTTTACAAGTTCATAATGTTTAATTGAATTTTTTACAATAATTGCAGTTCCACCATGAGCCGTTCCGTCAGGATGATTTGTTGAATATATTGAATAATTTGGTACTTTAAGGTAGTTTTTATTCGTGAAATGAGTTTCTGATATAAGTATTATATCTAGTTGGTGGTTAATAATAAATGATTTTAATTCTTGGCTATGTTGAGCCAAGCCGTTGGCATTCCATAATACAATTTTCATCTGAGTATTCATTTTATTTTTATTATTATTTTATTATTAATGTTGTTAAAATATTTAACATTGTGTCCATACGTTCCATTAGTTTACATAACATTTGTTCTAGATTTTCATTAGAATTACCTTGTGTGTTTATTTCCGGGGTAACGATTTCATTAGCTGGCGTCTCGACTTGTGAATTTTTTGCAGTATTTGCAATAATATTAGTAGGTTGCTGATTAGACATTTTTGCAACACTTGCATATGTATTGTTATTGTTTACATATTGTGCTGGACGGATGTTGACATTATTATTTGTAGGTCGTTGAGTAATTTGTTTAGTACGTAAAGTGGGATATTTTCTTTTTTGAATCTCTTTGTATATTGCGCAACCTTTGTAATTTGCAGGGTGTTTTCTATCACATAAGGCACAGGTTGCATCTGCATTAGATGGTTTTTCACACGTTTTACTCGCGGAGGTTCGAATTCAATTTTGCAGTTTAATAAATATTTAATGTCGTATACTTTTTTATTATTTTCCTGCTGTTCTAAGTCCACATAAAACATGGGAAGCGGCTGTTTAGTTTTCCAATTTTTAATATTGTGAATATTAATAACTTTGTGACCATACGACTCTATTTCAATTTTCAAATATTCTATATCCGCAGAGTAGTGGATATTTCTTAGGACTGTTCTAAAGTTTCTTTTCTGTTTTAACTGATATGTATGAAAAGCGTTTTTTTTTCTCTGTTAAGGTCTTAATGATTTTTGTGTAACTCTCAGATGTATGGGGTTGGACTTTAACCTGATTGTTTGACATTGATTTTAAAAAATAATCATCCTTGGCTACTAAGTTCAATATTTCCAGTAATGGTTGCAATTTAGTTATATCAGGAATAAAAATAGGTGGCGGTTTAGGTTCTCGTTTTTCAACTGTATTTTCGTCATCATTATCATTTTCTGGGTCTTGATTAGTTAATTCCTGGAATCTATTTTGAATATTTATCCTTACCACAAAATCAGTTAAAATTTTTTGTCTGACGTTCCTGCTGTTAATTTCTGGACTGTTTCGTTTTGTTTTGTTTGATTTAACTGTTTGCCATTCTGAGCTACTGTTCGCGTTGTTCGATAAAGGTGGAAAAATCTGGGTGTATCCTGTAGGAGAGTTTTGAGTTTGAGGCTGATTTTCGATTTCGGATATCTGTGTAAAGGGAATTGGAGTATTAGTTTGGAGAGGATTCTGAGAAGCGTCCGTTATGGGGTTGGCTGGGGGCATATTGGTTGATGAAAGTGTCTGAGGATAAGTCGTAGTTGGTGTTGTATTGGAATTTCTAAGTGGTGAATGGTTAACAGGCATAGCTAGGTTGGTTGGGGATGTGCCGGGTTGATTTACTGAGCTTGGCTGGTTTCTAAGTACCAATGCTGCATTCTTAAGCTCTGGCGGTATAGATGTTTTCCCGCTAGGTGGAATCAAAAAGAAGACGCCGTCTCTTTTTGTTATTTTAGCTATTGACTTTTCAATCTTCTTCGACATACTTCATTGCGATGAACACAGGAAATAAATTTGCACTGTAAGCACACACTGTATGACACACTTTTCGACACTGCACGCGCACGAAATAGAACCACACGTCTGCACTGCTCGACGGTTGTAAGCCAACTTTAGCTAAAATATGATGAAGAATTATAAAATTCGGGCGCAGAAGCAAATATTTTTATGATTTTTTACAAAAATAAAGTTAGATTTTAACTATTCTTGATGAATACGTTGTATATTATAAGCTACATGAGCTGGATTATAGAATATCTACCACACTTGAAATAGCAATTTTCTTGTTGCAATCTTTTCTTTTAGCTAAAATATGATGAAGAATTATAAAATTCAGGCGCGGAAGAAAATATTTGTATGATTTTTTACAAACATAATGTCAGATTTTACCTATTTTTGATGAATAGGTTGTATATTTTAAGCTACATGGGCTGGATTTTAGAATACCTACCACACTTGAAATAGCAATTTTCTTGTTGCAATGTTTTCTTTCAGCTAAAATATGATAAAGAATTATAAAATTCGGGCGCGGAAGCAAAAATTTATATGATTTTTTACAAAAATAAAGTTAGATTTTAACTATTCTTGATGAATACGTTGTATATTATAAGCTACATGGGCTGGATTATAGAATATGTACCACACTTGAAGTAGCAATTTTCTTGTTGCAATGTTTTCTTTCAGCTAAAATATGATAAAAGAATTATAAAATTCGGGCGCGGAAGCAAAAATTTATATGATTTTTTACAAAAATAAAGTTAGATTTTACCTATTTATTATGAATAGGTTGTATATATTAAGCTACATGGGCTGGATTGTAGAATACCTACCACACTTGAAATAGCAATTTTCTTGTTGCAATGTTTTCTTTCAGCTAAAATATGATAAAGAATTATAAAATTCGGGCGCGGAAGCAAAAATTTATATGATTTTTTACAAAAATAAAGTCAGATTTTACCTATTTTTGATAAATAGGTTGTATATTTTAAACTACATGGGCTGGATTGTAGAATACCTACCACACTTGAAATAGCAATTTTCTTGTTGCAATGTTTACTTTTAGCTAAAATATGACGAAGAATTATAAAGTTCGGGCGCGGAAGCAAATATTTATATGATTTTTTACAAAAATAATGTCAGATTTTACCTATTTTTAAAATGGATATTTTTGTTAAAACATTCATATTCTTGCTTTAGGATCTATACTATGGATGGTTTTAAGCATTGGACATGCAAAAGTGACCAAAACTTGGTACCAATCAGATAATAAACATTTAATTTTCGGGTGTCATTTTAATGAATACGTTGTATATTGTAAGCTACATGGGCTGGAATCAAAAAACCTATTACATTTGAAATAGCAATTTTATTGTTGCAATGTTTTCTTTCAGCTAAAATATGATGAACAATTATAAAATTCGGGCGCGCAAGCAAATATTTATATTATTTTTTACAAAAATAAAGTCAGATTTTACCTATTCTTGATGAATACGTTGTATATTGTAAGCTACATGGGCTGGATTCTAGGATACATACCACACTGGAAATAGCAATTTTCTTATTGCAATGTTTTCTTTTAGCTAAAATATGATGAAGAATAATAAAATTCGTGCGTGGAAGCAAATATATGTATGACTTTTTACAAAAATAATGTTATATTTTAACTATTCTTGATGAATACGTTGTATATTGTAAGCTACATGGGCTGGATTCTAGAATACCTACCACACTTGAAATACCATTTTTCTTGTTGCAATGTTTCCTTTTAGCTAAAATATCATGAAGAATTATAATATTCGGGCGCGGAAGCAAATATATATATGATTTTTTACAAAAATAAATTCAGATATTACCTATTCTTGATGAATACGTTGTATATTGTAAGCTACATAGGTTGAATTCTACGATACATATCACACATGAAATAACAATTTTCTTATTGCAATATTTTCTTTTAGCTATATTATGATGAAGATTCATAAAATTCGGGCTAAAATATGATAAAGAATTATAAAATTCGGGCGCGGAAGCAAATATTTTTATGAATTTTTACAAAAATAAAGTTAGATTTTAACTATTCTTGATGAATACGTTGTATATTATAAGCTACATGAGCTGGATTATAGAATATCTACCACACTTGAAATAGCAAGTTTCTTGTTGCAATGTTTTCTTTCAGCTAAATTATGATAAAAGAATTATAAAATTCGGGCGCGGAAGCAAAAATTTATATGATTTTTTACAAAAATAAAGTCAGATTTTACCTATTTTTGATGAATAGGTTGTATATTTTAAGCTACATGGGCTGGATTGTAGAATACCTACCACACTTGAAATAGCAATTTTCTTGTTGCAATGTTTTCTTTCAGCTAAAATATGATAAAGAATTATAAAATTCGGGCGCGGAAGCAAAAATTTATATTATTTTTTACAAAAATAAAGTTAGATTTTAACTATTCTTGATGAATACGTTGTATATTATAAGCTACATGGGCTGGATTATAGAATATGTACCACACTTGAAATAGCAATTTTCTTGTTGCAATGTTTTCTTTCAGCTAAAATATGATAAAAGAATTATAAAATTCGGGCGCGGGAGCAAAAATTTGTATGATTTTTTACAAAAACAAAGTTAGATTTTACCTATTTTTTATGAATAGGTTGTATATTTTAAGCTACATGGGCTGGATTGTAGAATACCCACCACACTCGAAATAGCAATTTTCTTGTTGCAATGTTTTCTTTCAGCTAAAATATGATAAAGAATTAAAAAATTCGGGCGCGGAAGCAAAAATTTATATGATTTTTTACAAAAATAAAGTCAGATTTTACCTATTTTTGATAAATAGGTTGTATATTTTAAACTACATGGGCTGGATTGTAGAATACCTACCACACTTGAAATAGCAATTTTCTTGTTGCAATGTCTACTTTTAGCTAAAATATGATGAAGAATTATAAAATTCGGGCGCGGAAGCAAACATTTATATGATTTTTTACAAAAATAATGTCAGATTTTACCTATTTTTAAAATGGATATTTTTGTTAAAACATTCATATTCATGCTTTTGGATCTATACTATGGATAATTTTAGCATTGGACATGCAAAAGTGACCATAACGTGCTACCAATCTAATAATAAACATTCAATTTTCTGGTGTCATTTTAATGAATACGTTGTATATTGTAAGTTACATGGGCTGGATTCTAGAATACCTACCACACTTGAAATAGCAATTTTCTTGTTGCAATGTTTTCTTTCAGCTAAATTATGATAAAAGAATTATAAAATTCGGGCGCGGAAGCAAAAATTTATATGATTTTTTACAAAAATAAAGTCAGATTTTACCTATTTTTGATGAATAGGTTGTATATTTTAAGCTACATGGGCTGGATTGTAGAATACCTACCACACTTGAAATAGCAATTTTCTTGTTGCAATGTTTTCTTTCAGCTAAAATATGATAAAGAATTATAAAATTCGGGCGCGGAAGCAAAAAATTTATATTATTTTTTACAAAAATAAAGTTAGATTTTAACTATTCTTGATGAATACGTTGTATATTATAAGCTACATGGGCTGGATTATAGAATATGTACCACACTTGAAATAGCAATTTTCTTGTTGCAATGTTTTCTTTCAGCTAAAATATGATAAAAGAATTATAAAATTCGGGCGCGGGGAGCAAAAATTTGTATGATTTTTTACAAAAACAAAGTTAGATTTTACCTATTTTTTATGAATAGGTTGTATATTTTAAGCTACATGGGCTGGATTGTAGAATACCCACCACACTCGAAATAGCAATTTTCTTGTTGCAATGTTTTCTTTCAGCTAAAATATGATAAAGAATTATAAAATTCGGGCGCGGAAGCAAAAATTTATATGATTTTTTACAAAAATAAAGTCAGATTTTACCTATTTTTGATAAATAGGTTGTATATTTTAAACTACATGGGCTGGATTGTAGAATACCTACCACACTTGAAATAGCAATTTTCTTGTTGCAATGTCTACTTTTAGCTAAAATATGATGAAGAATTATAAAATTCGGGCGCGGAAGCAAACATTTATATGATTTTTTACAAAAATAATGTCAGATTTTACCTATTTTTAAAATGGATATTTTTGTTTAAAACATTCATATTCATTCTTTAGGATCTATACAATGGATGGTTTTTAACATTGGACATGCAAAAATGACCAAAAAGTGGGTACCAATCAGATTATAAACATTTAATTTTCGGTTGTCATTTTAATAAATACGTTGTATATTGTAAGCTACATGGGCTGGCTTCTAGAATATCTACCACACTTAAAAGAGCAATTTTTTTGTTGCAATGTTTTCTTTTAGCTAAAATATGATGTCGAATTATAAAATTCGGGCGCGGAAGTATATATTTACATGATTTTTTTACAAAAATAAAGTCAGATTTTACCTATTCTTGATGAATAAGTTCTATATTGTAAGCTACATGGGCTGGATTCTAGGATACATGCCACATTGGAAATAGCAATTTTCTTATTGCAATGTTTTCTTTTAGCTAAAATATGATGAAGAATTATAAAATTCGGGCGCAGAAGCAAATATTTATATGATTTTTTAAAAAAATAATGTCAGATTTTACCTATTTTTAATATGGATATTTTTGTTAAAACATTCATATACTTGCTTTAGGATCTATACTATGGATGCTTTTAAGCATTGGACATGCAAAAGTGACCAAAACGTAGTACCAATCAGATAATAAACATTTAATTTTCGGGTGTCATTTTAATAAATACGTTGTATATTCTAAGCTACATGGGCTGGCTTCTAGAATACCTACCACACTTAAAAGAGCAATTTTCTTGTTGCAATGTTTTCTTTTAGCTAAAATATGATGTCGAATTATAAAATTCGGGCGCGGAAGTATATATTTACATGATTTTTTACAAAAATAAAGTCAGATTTTACCTATTCTTGATGAATAAGTTGTATATTGTAAGCTACATGGGCTGGATTCTAGGATACATACCACATTGGAAATAGCAATTTTCTTATTGCAATGTTTTCTTTTAGCTAAAATATGATGAAGAATTATAAAATTCGGGCGCAGAAGCAAATATTTATATGATTTTTTAAAAAAATAATGTCAGATTTTACCTATTTTTAATATGGATATTTTTGTTAAAACATTCATATACTTGCTTTAGGATCTATACTATGGATGCTTTTAAGCATTGGACATGCAAAAGTGACCAAAACGTGGTACCAATCAGATAATAAACATTTAATTTTCGGGTGTCATTTCAATAAATACGTTGTATATTGTAAGCTACATGGGCTGGCTTCTAGAATACCTACTACACTTAAAAGAGCAATTTTCTTGTTGCAATGTTTTCTTTTAGCTAAAATATGATGTCGAATTATAAAATTCGGACGCGGAAGTATATATTTATAAGATTTTTTACAAAAATAAAGTCAGATTTTACTTATTCTTAATGAATACGTTATATATTGTAAGCTACATGGGCTGGTTTCTAGGATACATACCACACTGGAAATAGCCATTTTCTTGTTGCAATGTTTTCTTTTAACTAAAACATGATGAAGAATTATAAAATTCGTGCGCGGAAGCAAATATTTGTATGACTTTTTACAAAAATAATGTTAGATTTTAACTATTCTTGATGAATACGTTGTATATTGTAAGCTACATGGGCTGGATTCTAGAATACCTACCACACTTGAAATACCATTTTTCTTGTTGCAATGTTTCCTTTTAACTAAAATATGATGAAGAATTATAAAATTCGGGCCCGGAAGCAAATATTTATATGATTTTTTATAAAAATTAAGTCAGATTTTACCTATTCTTGATGAATACGTTGTATATTGTAAGCTACATGGGCTGGATTCTAGAATACCTACCACACTTGAAATAGCAATTTTCTTGTTGCAATGTTTTCTTTTAGCTAAAATATGATAAGGAATTACGCGCTATCTCAGAGTAAGCAAATATTTATATGATTTTTAGAAAAATAAAATCAGATTTTACCTATTCTTGAAATGGATATTTTTGTTAAAATATTCATATTCATGCCTTAGGATCTATACTATGGATAATTTTAGCCTTGGACATGCAAAAGTGACCAAAACGTGGGTACCATTAGGATAATAAACATTCAATTTTCGGGTTTCATTTTAATGAATACTTTGTATATTGTAAGCTACATGCCCTGGATTCTGGAATACCTACCATACTTGAAATAGCAATTTTCTTGTTGCAATGTTTTCTTTTAGCTAAAATATAAGAAAGAATTATAAAATTCGGGCGCGGAAGCAAATATTTAAATGATTTTCTACAAAAATAAAGTCAGATTTTACCTAGTCTTGATGAATACGTTGTATATTGTAAGCTACATGATCTGGATTCTAGAATACCTACCACACTTAAAATAGCAATTTTCTTGCACTGTTTTCTTTTAACTAAAATATGACGAAGAATTATAAAATTCTGGCGCGGAAGCAAATATTTATATGATTTTTTACAAAAATAAAGTCATAGATTACCTATTCTTGAAATAGATATTTTTGTTAAAACATTCATATTCATGCTTTAGGATCTATACTATGGATAGTTTTAAGCATTGGACATGCAAAAGTGACCAAAACGTGGGTACCAATCAGATAATAAACATACAATTTTCGGATGTCATTTTAATAAATACGTTGTATATTGTAAGCTACATGGGCTGGATTCTAGAATACCTACTACACTTGAAATAGCAATTTTCTTGTTGCAATGTTTTCTTTTAGCTAAAATATGATGTCGAATTATAATATTCGGGCGCGGAAGCAAATATTTATATGTTTTTTACAAAAATAATGTTAGATTTTACCTATTCTTGATGAATACGTTGTATATAGTAAGCTACATGATCTGGATTCTAGAATACCTACCACACTTGAAATAGCAATTTTCTAGTTGCAATGGTTTCTTTTAGCTAAAATATGATAAAGAATTATAAAATTCGGGCGCGGAAGCAAATATTTATATGATTTTTTACAAAAATAAAATTAGATTTTAACTATTCTTGATGAATACGTTGTATATTGCAAGCTACATGGGCTGGGTTCTAGAATTCCTACCACACTTGAAATAGCAATTTTCTTGTTGCAATGTTTTCTTTCAGCTCAAATATGATGAAGAATTATAAAATTCGGGCGCAAAAGCAAATATTTATATAAATTTTTACAAAAATAAAGTCAGATTTTACCTATTCTTGATGAATACGTTGTATATTGTAAGATACATGATCTGGATTCTAGAATACCTACCACACTTGAAATAGCAATTTTCTAGTTGCATTGTTTTCTTTTAGCTAAAATATGATGAAGAATTTGAAAATTCTGGCGCGGAAGCAAATATTTATATGATTTTTTACAAAAATAAAGTCATATTTTACCTATTCTTGATGAATACGTTGTATATTGTAAGCTACATGGGCTGGATTGTAGGATACCTACCACACTTAAAATAGCAATTTTCTTATTGCAAAGTTTTCTTCTAGCTAAAGTATAATGAAGAATCATAAAATTCGTGTGCGGAAGCAAATATTTATATGATTTTTTAAAAAATAAAGTTAGATTTTAACTATTCTTGATGGATACGTTGTATATTGTAATCTACATGAGCTGGATTCTAGAATACCTACCACATTTGAAATAGAAATTTTCTTGTTGCAATGTTTTCTTTTAGCTAAAATATGATGTCAAATTATAAAATTCGGGCGCGGAATCAAATATTTATATGATTTTTTACAAAAATAAAGTTAGATTTTTACTATTCTTGATGAATACTTTGTACATTGTAAGCTACATGGGCTGGATTCTGGGATTTATACCACACTGGAAATAGCAATTTTCTTGTTGCAATGTTTTCTTTTAGCTAAAATATGATAAAGAATCATAAAATTCGGGCGCGGAGAAATTATTTATATGATTTTTAGAAAAATAAAGTCAGATTTTACCTATTCTTGAAATGGATATTTTTGTTAAAATATTCATATTCATGCTTTAGGATCTATACTATGGATAATTTTAGCCTTGGAGATGCAAAAGTGACCAAAACGTGGTACCATTTAGATAATAAACATTCAATTTTCGGGTGTCATTTTAATGAATACGTTGTATATTATAAGCTACATGGGCTGGATTCTGGAATACCTACGATACTTAAAATAGCAATTTTCTTGTTGCAATGTTTTCTTTTAGTTAAAATATGATGAAGAATTATAAAATTCGTCGCGAAAGCAAATAGTTATATGATTTTTTACAAAAATAAAGTCAGATTTTACCTATTCTTGATGAATACGTTGTATATTGTAAGCTACATGGGCTGGATTGTAGGATACCTACCACACTTGAAATAGCAATTTTCTTATTGCAAAGTTTTCTTCTAGCTAAAGTATAATGAAGAATCATAAAATTCGTGTGCGGAAGCAAATATTTATATGATTTTTTAAAAAATAAAGTTAGATTTTAACTATTCTTGATGGATACGTTGTATATTGTAATCTACATGTGCTGGATTCTAGAATACCTACCACATTTGAAATAGCAATTTTCTTGTTGCAATGTTTTCCTTTAGCTAATATATGAGAAAGAATTATAAAATTCGGGCGCGGAAGCAAATATTTATATGATTTTTTACAAAAAATATGTCTGATTTTACCTATTCTTGATAAATAAGTTGTATATTGTAAGCTACTTGATCTGGATTATAGAATACCTACCACACATGAAATAGCAATTTACTTGTTTTCCATGTTCTCTTTTAACTAAAATATGATGAAGAATTATTAAATTCGGGCGCGGAAGCAAATATTTATATGATTTTCTACAAGAATAAAGTCAGATTTTACCTAGTCTTGATGAATACGTTGTATATTGTAAGCTACTTGATCTGGATTCTAGAATACCTACCACATTTGAAATAGCAATTTTCTTGCAATGTTTTCTTTTAGCTAAAATATGATGAAGAGTTATAAAATTCGGGCGCGGAAGCAAATATTTATATGATTTTTTACAAAAATAAAGTCAGAGATTACCTATTCTTGAAATAGATATTTTTGTTAAAACATTCATATTCATGCTTTAGGATCGATACTATGGATAGTTTTAAACACTGGACATGCAAAAGTGACCACAACGTGATGCCAATCAGATAATAAACATACATTTTTCGGGTGTCATTTTAATGAATACGTTGTATATTGTAAGCTACATGGGCTGGATTCTAGAAAACCTACTACACTTGAAATAGTAATTTTCTTGTTGCAATGTTTTCTTTTAGCTAAAATATGATGTCGAATTATAAAATTCGGGCGCGGAAGCAAATATTTATATGACTTTCTACAAAAATAATGTTAGATTTTACCTATTCTTGATGAATACGTTGTATATTGTAACCTACATAATCTGGATTCTAGAATACCTACCACACTTGAAATAGCAATTTTCTAGTTGCAATGGTTTCTTTTAGCTAAAATATGATGAAGAATTATAAAATTCGGGCGCGGAAGCAAATATTTATATGATTTTTTGCAAAAATAATGCCAGATTTCACCTATTCTTGATGAATACGTTTTATATTGTAAGCTACATGGGCTGGATTCTAGAATACCTACCACACTTGAAATAGCAATTTTCTTGTTGCAATGGTTTCTTTTAGCTAAAATATGATAAAAAATTATAAAATTTATGCGCGGAAGCAAATATTTATATGATTTTTTACAAAAATATTGACAGATTTTACTTATTCTTGATATGGATATTTTTGTTAAAACATTCATATTCATGCTTTAGGATCTATACTATGGATAGTTTTAAGCATTGGACATGCAAAAGTGACCAAAACGTGGTTCCAATCAGATAATAAACATTCAATTTTCGGGTGTCATTTTAATGAATACGTTGTATATTGTAAGCTACATGGGCTGGCTTCTAGAATACCTACAACACTTAAAACAACAATTTTTTTGTTGCAATGTTTTCTTTTAGCTAAACTATGATGTCGAATTATAAAACGCGGGCGCGGGAGCAAATATTTATATGATTTTTTACAAAAATAAAGTCTAATTTTACCTATTCTTGATGAATACGTTGTACATAGTAAGCTACATGGGCTGGATTCTAGGATACATACCACACTTGAAATAACAATTTTCTTATTGCAATGTTTTCTTTTAGCTAAAATATGGTAAAGAATTATAATTTAGTGCCCAAGATCAAATATTTATAGGACTTTTTACAAAAATAAAGTTAGATTTTAAATATTCTTGATGAATACGTTGTATATTGTAAGCTACATGGGCTAGATTCTAGAATACCTTCCACACTTGAAATACTATTTTTCTTGTTGCAATGTATCCTTTTAGCTAAAATATGATGAAGAATTATAAGATTCGGGCGCGGAAGCAAATATTTGTATGATTTTTTATAAAAATTAAGTCAGATTTTACCTATTCTTGATGAATACGTTGTATATTGTAAGCTACATGGGATGGATTCTAGAAAACCTACCACACTTGAAATAGCAATTTTCTAGTTGCAATGTTTTCTTTTAGCTAAAATATGATAAAGAATTATAAAATTCGGGCGCGGAAGCCAATATTTATATGATTTTTTGCAAAAATAATGCCAGATTTCACCTATTCTTGATGAATACGTTGTATATTGTAAGCTACATAGGCTGATTTCTTGAATACCTACCACACTTGAAATAGCAATTTTCTTGTTGCAATGTCTTCTTTTAGCTAAAATATGATGAAGAATTATAAAATTCTGGCGCGGAAGCAAATATTTATATGTTTTTTTACATAAATAAAGTCAGATTTTACCTATTCTTGAAGAATACGTTTTATATTGTAAGCTACATGATCTGGATTCTAGAATAACTACCACACTTGACATAGCAATTTTCTTGCTGCAATGGTTTTTTTTTAGCTAAAATATGATAAAAAATTATATAATTCATGCGCGGAAGCAAATATTTATATGATTTTTTACAAAAATAAAGTCAGATTTTACTTATTCTTGAAATGGATATTTTTGTTAAAACATTCATATTCATGCTTTAGGATCTATACTATGGATAGTTTTAAGCATTGGACATGCAAAAGTGACCAAAACGTGGTTCCAATCAGATAATAAACATTCAATTTACGGGTGTCATTTTAATGAATACGTTGTATATTGTAAGCTACATGGGCTGGCTTCTAGAATACCTACAACACTTAAAACAACAATTTTTTTGTTGCAATGTTTTCTTTTAGCTAAACTATGATGTCGAATTATAAAACGCGGGCGCGGGAGCAAATATTTATATGATTTTTTACAAAAATAAAGTCTAATTTTACCTATTCTTGATGAATACGTTGTACATAGTAAGCTACATGGGCTGGATTCTAGGATACATACCACACTTGAAATAACAATTTTCTTATTGCAATGTTTTCTTTTAGCTAAAATATGGTAAAGAATTATAATTTAGTGCCCAAGATCAAATATTTATAGGACTTTTTACAAAAATAAAGTTAGATTTTAAATATTCTTGATGAATACGTTGTATATTGTAAGCTACATGGGCTAGATTCTAGAATACCTTCCACACTTGAAATACTATTTTTCTTGTTGCAATGTATCCTTTTAGCTAAAATATGATGAAGAATTATAAGATTCGGGCGCGGAAGCAAATATTTGTATGATTTTTTATAAAAATTAAGTCAGATTTTACCTATTCTTGATGAATACGTTGTATATTGTAAGCTACATGGGATGGATTCTAGAAAACCTACCACACTTGAAATAGCAATTTTCTAGTTGCAATGTTTTCTTTTAGCTAAAATATGATAAAGAATTATAAAATTCGGGCGCGGAAGCCAATATTTATATGATTTTTTGCAAAAATAATGCCAGATTTCACCTATTCTTGATGAATACGTTGTATATTGTAAGCTACATAGGCTGATTTCTTGAATACCTACCACACTTGAAATAGCAATTTTCTTGTTGCAATGTCTTCTTTTAGCTAAGATATGATGAAGAATTATAAAATTCTGGCGCGGAAGCAAATATTTATATGTTTTTTTACATAAATAAAGTCAGATTTTACCTATTCTTGAAGAATACGTTTTATATTGTAAGCTACATGATCTGGATTCTAGAATACCTACCACACTTGACATAGCAATTTTCTTGCTGCAATGGTTTTTTTTTAGCTAAAATATGATAAAAAATTATATAATTCATGCGCGGAAGCAAATATTTATATGATTTTTTACAAAAATAAAGTCAGATTTTACTTATTCTTGAAATGGATATTTTTGTTAAAACATTCATATTCATGCTTTAGGATCTATACTATGGATAGTTTTAAGCATTGGACATGCAAAAGTGACCAAAACGTGGTTCCAATCAGATAATAAACATTCAATTTACGGGTGTCATTTTAATGAATACGTTGTATATTGTAAGCTACATGGGCTGGCTTCTAGAATACCTACCACACTTAAAACAACAATTTTTTTGTTGCAATGTTTTCTTTTAGCTAAAATATGATGTCGAATTATAAAACTCGGGAGCGGGAGCAAATATTTATATGATTTCTTACAAAAATAAAGTCATATTTTACCTATTCTTGATGAATACGTTGTATATAGTAAGCTACATGGGCTGGATTTTAGGATACATACCACACTTGAAATAACAATTTTCTTATTGCAATGTTTTGTTTTAGCTAAAATATGGTAAAGAATTATAATTTAGAGCGCAAGAGCAAATATTTAAAGGACTTTTTACAAAAATAAAGTTAGAGTTTAAATATTCTTGATGAATACGTTGTATATTGTAAGCTACATGGGCTAGATTCTAGAATACCTTCCACACTTGAAATACTATTTTTCTTGTTGCAATGTTTCCTTTTAGCTAAAATATGATGAAGAATTATAAAATTCGGGCACGGAAACAAATATTTATATGATTTTTTATAAAAATTAAGTCAGATTTTACCTATTCTTGATGAATACGTTGTATATTGTAAGCTACATGGGCTGGATTCTAAAATACCTACCACACTTGAAATAGCAATTTTCTTGTTGCAATGTTTTCTGTTAGCTAAAATATGATAAAGAATTATAAAATTCGGGCGCGGAAGCAAATATATATATGATTTTTAGAAAAATAAAGTCAGATTCTAACTATTCTTGAAATGGATATTTTTGTTAAAATATTCATATTCATGCTTAAGGATCTATACTATGGATAATTTTAGCCTTTGACATGCAAAAGTGACCAAAACGTGGTACCAATCAGATAATAAACATTTAATTTTCGGGTGTCATTTTAATGAATACGTTGTATATTGTAAGCTACATGGGCTGGTTTGTAGGATACTTACCACACTTGAAATAGCAATTTTCTTATTGCAAAGTTTTCTTCTAGCTAAAGTATAATGAAGAATCATAAAATTCGGGCGCGGAAGCAAATATTTATATGATTTTTTACAAAAATAAAGTTAGATTTTACCTATTCATGAAGAATACGTTGTATATTGTAAGCTACATGGGCTGGATTCTAGAATACCTACCACACTTAAAATAGCAATTTTCTTGTTGCAATGTTGTCTTTTAGCTAAAATATGATGAAGAATTATAAAATTCGGGCACGGAAGAAAATATTTATATGATTTTTAGAAAAATAAAGTCAGATTTTACCTATTCTTGAAATAAATATTTTTGTTAAAATATTCATATTCATGCTTTAGGATCTATACTATGGATAATTTTAGCCTTGGACATGCAAAAGTGACCAAAACGTGGTACCATTTAGATAATAAACATTCAATTTCTGGGTGTCATTTTAATGAATACGTTGTATATTGTAAGCTACATGGGCTGGTTTGTAGGATACTTACCACACTTGAAATAGCAATTTTCTTATTGCAAAGTTTTCTTCTAGCTAAAGTATAATGAAGAATCATAAAATTCGGGCGCGGAAGCAAATATTTATATGATTTCTTACAAAATTAAAGTTAGATTTCAAATATTCTTGATGGATACGTTGTATATTGTAATCTACATTGGCTGGATTCTAGAATACCTACCACATTTAAAATAGCAATTTTCTTGTTGCAATGTTTTCTTTTAGCTAAAATATGAGAAAGAATTATAAAATTCGGGCGCGGAAGCAAATATTTATATGATTTTTTACAAAAATAAAGTCAGAGATTACCTATTCTTGAAATGGATATTTTTGTTAAAACATTCATATTTCATGCTTTAGGATCTATACTATGGATAGTTTTAAACATTGGACATGCAAAAGTGACCACATCGTGGTACCAATCAGATAACAAACATACAATTTTCGGGTGTCATTTTAATGAATACGTTGTATATTTTAAGCTACATGGGCTGGATTCTAGAAAACCTACTACACTTAAAATAGCAATTTTCTTGTTGCAATGTTTTCTTTTAGCTAAAATATGATGTCGAATTATAAAATTCAGGCGCGAAAGCAAATATTTATATGGCTTTTTACAAAAATTGTGTTAGATTTTACCTATTATTGATGAATACGTTGTATATTGTAAGCTACATGGGCTGGGTTCTAGAATTCCTACCACACTTGAAATAGCAATTTTCTAGTTGCAATGTTTTCTTTTAGCTAAAATATGATGTAAAATTATGAAATTCTGGCGCGGAAGCAAATATTTATATGACTTTTTACAAAAATAAAGTTAGATTTTACCTATTCTTGATGAATACGTTGTACATTGTAAGCTACATGGGCTGGGTTCTAGAATTCCTACCACACTTGAAATAGCTATTTTCTTGTTGCAATGTTTTCTTTCAGCTCAAGTATGATGATGAATTATAAAATTCGGGCGCGATAGCAAATATGTATATGAATTTTTACAAAAATAAAGTCAGATTTTACCTATTCTTGATGAATACGTTGTATATTGTAAGCTACATGGGCTAGATTCTAGAATACCTTCCACACTTGAAATACCATTTTTCTTGTTGCAATGTTTCCTTTTAGCTAAAATATGATGAAGAATTATAAAATTCGGGCGCGGAAACAAATATTTATATGATTTTTTATAAAAATTAAGTCAGATTTTACCTATTCTTGATGAATACGTTGTATATTGTAAGCTACATGGGCTGGATTCTAGAATACCTACCACACTTGAAATAGCAATTTTCTTGTTGCAATGTTTTCTGTTAGCTAAAATAAGATAAAGAATTATAAAATTCGGGCGCGGAAGCAAATATTTATATGATTTTTAGAAAAATAAATTCAGATTCTACCTATTCTTGAAATGGATATTTTTGTTAAAATATTCATATTCATGCTTTAGGATCTATACTATGGATAATTTTAGCCTTTGACATGCAAAAGTGACCAAAACGTGGTACCATTAGGATAATAAACATTCAATTTTCGGGTGTCATTTTAATGTATACTTGAAATAGCAATTTTCTTGTTGCAATGTTATCTTTTAGCTAAAATATGATGTCGAATTATAAAATTTCTGGCGCGGAAGCAAATATTTATATGATTTTTTACAAAAATAAAGTTAGATTTTACCTATTCATGAAGAATACGTTGTACATTGTAAGCTACATGGGCTGGATTCTAGGATTTATACCACACTGGAAATAGCAATTTTCTTGTTGCAATGTTTTCTTTTAGCTAAAATATGATAAAGAATCATAAAATTCGGGCGCGGAAGAAAATATTTATATGATTTTTAGAAAAATAAAGTCAGATTATACCTATTCTTGAAATAAATATTTTTGTTAAAATATTCATATTCATGCTTTAGGATCTATACTATGGATAATTTTAGCCTTGGACATGCAAAAGTGACCAAAACGTGGTACCATTTAGATAATAAACATTCAATTTCTGGGTGTCATTTTAATGAATACGTTGTATATTTTAAGCTACATGGGCTGGATTGTAGGATACTTACCACACTTGAAATAGCAATTTTCTTATTGCAAAGTTTTCTTCTAGCTAAAGTATAATGAAGAATCATAAAATTCGGGCGCGGAAGCAAATATTTATATGATTTCTTACAAAATTAAAGTTAGATTTTAAATATTCTTGATGGATACGTTGTATATTGTAATCTACATTGGCTGGATTCTAGAATACCTACCACACTTGAAATAGCAATTTTCTAGTTGCAATGTTTTCTTTTAGCTAAAATATGATGTAGAATTATGAAATTCTGGCGCGGAAGCAAATATTTATATGACTTTTTACAAAAAAAAAGTTAGATTTTACCTATTCTTGATGAATACGTTGTATATTGTAAGCTACATGGGCTGGATTCTAAAATACCTACCACACTTGAAATAGCAATTTTCTTGTTGCAATATTTTCTTTTAGCTAAAATATGATGAAGAATTATAAAATTCGGGCGAGGAAGTAAATACTTAAATGATTTTTTACATAAATAAAGTCAGATTTTACATACTCTTGATGAATACGTTGTATATTGTAAGCTACATGGGCTGGATTCTAAAATACCTACCACAATTGAAATAGCAATTTTCTTGTTGCAATGTTTTCTTTTAGCTAAAATATGATGAAGAATTATAAAATTCGGGCGCGGAAGCAAATATTTATATGATTTTTTACAAAAATAAAGTCAATTTTACCTATTCTTGAAATGGATATTTTTGTAAAACATTCATATTCATGCTTTAGGATCTATACTATGGATAATTTTAGCATTTGACATGCAAAAGTGGCCAAAACGTGGCACTAATCAGATAATAAACATTAAATTTTCGGGTGTCATTTTAATGAATACGTTGTATATTGTAAGCTACATGGGCTGGATTCTAGTATACCTACCAAACTTCAAATAGCAATTTTCTTGTTGCAATGTTTTTTTTTTATCTAAAATATGATGAAGAATTATAAAATTCGGGCGCGGAAGCAAATATCTATATGATCTTTCAAAAAAATAACGTCAGATTTTACCTATTCTTGATGAATACGCTGTATATTGTAACCTACATGGGCAGGATATTTGAATACCTACAACACTTGAAATAGCAATTTTCTTGTTGCAATGTTTTCTTTTAGCGAAAATATAAGAAAAAATTATAAAATTCGGTCGTTTTAGCAAATATTTATATGATTTTTTACAAAAATAACGTCAGATTTTACCTGTTTTTGAAATTTTTTTTTGTTAAAACATTCATATACATGCTTTAGGATTTATACTATGGATGGTTTTAAGCATTGGACATGCAAAAGTGACCAAAACGTGGGACCAATCAGATAATAAACATTCAATTTTCGGGTTTCATTTTAATGAATACGTTGTATATTGTAAGCTACATGGGCTGGATTCTAGAATACCTATCACACATGAAAAAGAAATTTTCTTGTTGCAATGTTTTCTTTTAGCTAAAATTAGATGACGAATTATAATATTCGGGCGCGGAAGCAAATATTTATATGATTTTTACTAAAATAAAGTCAGATTTTACCTATTCTTGAAAAGGATATTTTTGTTAAAACATTCATATTCATGCTTTAGGATTTATACTATGGATGGTTTTAATCATTGGACATGCAAAAGTGACCAAAACCTGGTACCAATCAGATAATAAACATTCAATTTTCCGGTGTCATTTTAATGATTACGTTATATACTGAAAGCTACATGGGCTGGATTCTAGAATACCTACCACACTTTAAATAGCAATTTTCTTGTTGCAATATTTTCTTTTAGCTAAAATATGATGAAGAATTATAAAATTCGGGCGCGGAAGCAAATATTTATATGATTTTTTACTAAAATAAAGTCAGATTTTACCTACTCTTGATGAATACACTGTACATTGTAAGCTACGTGGGTTGGATTCTAGAATACCTACCACACTGGAAATAGCAATTTTTTTGTTGCAATTTTTTTTTTAGCTAAATTATGATAATGAATTATAAAATTCGGGAGCGGAAGCAAATATTTATATGATTTTTTACAAAAAAAAATCAGATTGTAACTATTCTTGAAATGGATATTTTTGTTAAAACATTCATATTCATGCTTAAGGATTTATACTATGGATGGTTTTAAGCATTGGACATGCAAAAGTGACCAAAACTTGGTACCAATCAGATAATAAACATTTAATTTTCGGGTGTCATTTTAATGAATACGTTGTATATTGAAAGCTACATGGGCTGGATTCTAGAATACCTACCACACTTGAAATAGCAATTTTTTTGTTGCAATTTTTTTTTAGCTAAATTATGATAAAGAATTATAAAATTCGGGAGCGGAAGCAAATATTTATATGATTTTTTACAAAAATAAAGTCAGATTATTCCTATTCTTGAAATTGATATTTTTGTTAAGCATTCATATTCATGCTTTAGGATCTATACTATGGATAGTTTTAAGCATTGGACATGGAAAAGTGACCAAAACGTGGTACCAATCAGATAATAAACACAGAGCTACAATGCTTTTCTTCAAATCTACATGCTATGGCTGTGAATACGCGATTTACCGCCGTACTGTACTTTTTACTAGTTTAAGTTATACATTGGTAAAGAGTCCTAATCATGCTTTAGGATTTATACCATTGATGGTTTTAGCATGGACCAATAAAGTATTATTGCCTCATACCCTCTTAGTGTACGGCGATTTTGACTGTTAACCAATATCTCCCTCGGACGCGTTTTGTTAAATTTTATTATATCACTCAATTTTCGGGTTTCATTTTAAAGAATACGTTGTATATTGTAAGCTACATGGGTTGGATATTAGAATACATACTACACTTGAAATTGCAATTTTTTGTTCTAATGTCTTCTTTTTGCTAAGATATGATGAAGAAACATAAAATTATGGCGCGGAAGCACATATTTATATGATTTTTTACAAAAATAATGTCAGATTTATCCTATTATAAAAATTGATATTTTTGTTAAAACATGAATACAAACTTACATGTTTTTTAAGTAACAATTGCAATTTCAAATGTGGTAGGTATTCTAGACTTTAGCCGCTATATGTACTGAGACATATGATTCGTACATTTTTATTTATTATTTAGCTAAAATTTTGAGGTCGGTCTCAGTACCGAAGGTAAATCGACGATGATGATTACCAATCAAGCATTATTTCCTTTTTCCTGTACAGTGTGCGGCGATTTAAATTGTAACCTACTGTCTGCCTCAAACGCGTAGGACATACTGATGCGGTCTAGTATACTTTTGAAACCGATCGATGGGAGATTTTCCCATATACGAAGAAAGTATTGGAACAGTATATTAGTCTAGAGTGTTGGTAACCTCGGTACTCTCAATGCCCACCTTCAAATTGGCATGCTACGGATGTGAATACCCAATTTACCGGTGTACTATACTTTTACTCGTTTGAGTTATACAATGGTTAAGATTCATATTCATGCTTTAGGATCTTTACCTTTAATGGTTTTAGTATTGGACATGCAAAAGTGAACAAAACGTGGTACCAATCAGATAATAAACACAGAGCTACGTATTTTTAATGCGTAATTTTGTGGCTTAGGTGGTTGAGAAATTTTCAGATGTATTCGACTGGCCCCGCTACGGAGAATTTCGCTGGATTCCCAAGAATAAAACTATTAGATTGGTGTTCATTAACTTCAAATACATCATACATCTAATAAGTACATGTGCAGCAATTTAAAACCTCGTATTTCAATGAGAGGAAAATTTTCATCCAATTATAATTTGCGGCTAAATGGTTCTTCTAATCCATAAAATTTATACTACGAAACATGTTTATAATGCCATTTTGTAAATAATATGTAAAATTTCATTATAAACAACTTTTGTAGTATAAATTTTATGGCTTAAAAGAACCATTAGGCGCAAATTATAATTGTATGAAAAATTTCCTGTCATTGAAATACGAGGCTTTAAATTGCTGCAAATGTACTTACTAGATGTATTTGAAGTTCATAAACACCAATCTGATAGTTTTATTCTTGAGAAGCTAGTGAAATTCCTCGTACGAAGGCAAGCTGAACACATCTGAAAATTCCTAAACCACCTAAGCAACAAAATTACGCAATTTAAAAATAAGTAATAGTAAGCTTTGGCCACTTTTGCATGTCCAATGCAAAACCATCAATGTTATAGATTCTAAAGCATGAATATGAATCTTAACCAATGTATAACTCAAACGAGTAAAAGTACAGTACGCCGGTAATTTGGGTATTCACATCCGTAGCATGCCAATTTGAGGGTAGGTATTGGGAATACCGAGGTTAACAGCACTGTCTACTGGTATACTGTTCCAATACTTTCTTCGTATATGCGAAAATCTTCCATCGATCGGTTCCGAAAATATACTCGACCGCATCAATATTTCCTACGTGTTTGAGGCAGACAGTAGGTAACAGTCCAAATTGACTCGAACTGTACAGGTAAGAGGAAACAAAGTTTTATTGGTCATCATCATCGTCGTTTTACCTTCGGTAGTGGGACCGACCTCAAAATAATAAATAATAATGTATGAATCATATGTCTGAGTACATGTAGCGGCTAAAGTCTAAAATACCTACCAACCTTAAAATTGCAATTGTGACTTAAAAAACAAGTAAGTTTGTATTCATGTTTTAACAAAAATATCAATTTTTAGAATAGGTAAAATCTGACTTTATTTTTGTAAAAATCATATAAATATTAGCTACTGCGCCCTAATTTTTGATTCTTTATCATATTTTAGCTTAAAGAAGACATTGCAACAAAAAAATTGCAATTTCAAGTGTGGTAGGTAGTCTAGAAACCATCCCATGTAGCTTACAATATACAAGGTATTCTATAAAATTAAACCCGAAAATTGAATGATATGATTCCGAAAGTATACAAGACCGCATCTATATTTCCTACCAGTTTTAGGCAGACAGGTAACTGTCCAAATCGCCGCGAACTGTACAGGTAAGAGGAATTAATGCTTTATTGGTAATAGTCATCGTCCATTTACCTTCGGTAGTTGGACCGACCTTAAAATAATAGCAAAATAATAAATACAAATGTATGAATCATATGTCTGAGTACATGTAGCCGCTAAAATCTTGAATACCTACTAACCTTGACATTGCAATCGTAACTTTAAAATCAAGTAAGTTTGTATTCATGTTTTAACAAAAGTGTCATTTTCTAGAATAGGTAAAACCTTTTTTTGTGTTTCCTAAGAATTTTACAATCTATCTAAATATAAGATAATAAGTAAAAATATAACAGCAAATGAATTACATGAGAAGCATTTGTCCACTAACAAAAACTCGAAATATTAACTATATAATGTTAGTTACATCTATCTACTAAATCTAATTGTTTAAAACGTTTTATTCGTCGTATGTCCTCACTGCTGTCTAATAATTTCACTGCACTTGTGTTTGGGTGGACTTCAAGTCTTTTAAGATATTTGGTACTAAATTGTTCGATTGTTTCTTTCAGTGTACACATGTTGAGATCTCTGTGGATGTTTAAATTTGGCACATACCAAGGAGCATTTGTAATTGTTCGGTGGCACTAAGATTAAAAGCGTTGATGTATTTCAATATTGGAGTTGCTTGCTGTTCTCCAGAGTAGTATTCCATACGTCCAGACTGGTTTAAAGATGTTTTTATATATCAGTAGTTTTTTTTCCAGTGACAGTTTAGAGGATCTACTTTAAAGCTTATAGTGTTGCCTGAATATTAGTCCTAGTTGTTTTCTTTTTTTAAGATGTGTTTACGCCATGTTAGTTTTCTATCAAGAAGTATTACTAGATATCTTGTTTCTTCAGTTTGCGCGGTAGCGGTTGGTTGTTGAGAGTTACCGCAGGACACGTACTTTTATTCAAGGTAAAGGTTACATGGACTGATTTGGTTTCGTTGGCGTTTATTCTCCAGATTTTTAGACACTTTTTTATTTTTTTAAGCTGTATTTGAAGAACATGTGAGGCCTCTGCTAGGTAAAATCTGACTTTATTTTTTGTAAAAAATCATATAAATATTTGCTTCCGCGCCCTAATTTTATTATTCTTCATCATATTTTAGCTAAAAGAAAACTTTGCAACAAAAAAATTGCTATTTCAAGTGTGGTAGGTATTCTAGAATCCAGCCCATATAACTTACAATATACAACGTATTCATTGAAATGAAACCGGAAAATTTAATGATATGATAAAATATAACAAAACTCGTCCGAGGCAGACATTGGTTAACAGTCCAAATCACCGTGCACTGTAAGGGTAAGAGGCCATAATACTTTATTGGTCATCATCATCGTCGATTTACCTTCGTTAATGAGACCGACATAAAAAAATAGCAAAATTATAAATAAAAATGTATGAATCATATGTAAAATTGAATTATAAACAACTTTTGTAGTATAAATTTTATGGTTTAAAAGCACCATTTACCCGCAAATTATAATTGGATGAAAATTTTCCTGTCATTGAAATACGAGGTTTCAAATTGCTACAAATGTACTTATTATATGTATTTGAAGTTCATAAAGACCAATCTCATAGTTTTATTCTTGGGAATTGAGCGAAATTCTCCGTAGCTAGGCGAGCCGAACACATCTGAAAATTCCTCAACCTCCTAAGCCACAAAATTACGCATTTAAAAATACGTAGCTCTTTTGTTTATTATCTGATTGGTACCACGTTTTTATATTCTATATTTACTTTAGTTATTTTTAAAATTTAGATTAGTTTAGTTTTTCATTTTACATATTTTTAAAATTTAGTTAAGTTTATTTTATTATTATTTGCACGAAATTCTGCTTCGGGCAAGCCAAATGGGTTGTGAGCGTCACGCATTAATATTCTTGCAATTCTAGTTTCCTCCTGTACAGCATCAACAAAGTAAGCGAAGAAAAATTGTGCACCGCGAAATGCCATGTTTATAAACAAGAAATTAACCCTACTTCCAAGATAGCGACTTGATATAAAATAGCGACTGTTCGTAGCCAGTTGCTATCCGGTCGCTTGAGATAGCAGCGATAATACGCCATCGTATACGTCATACCTGACGTCACGTGCAAGTGCTCAAAAAATCCATTAGATGGCGGTAGTGAAAAAATAGCCACTGGCTATTTAAGCGACTCGCTATCTGAATTAGAATAGCCCCCCAGGTAAGAGAAAATAATGCTTTATTGGTAATCATCATCGTCGATTTACCTTCGGTAGTTGGACCGACCTCAAAATAATAACAAAGTAATAAATAAAAATGTACGAATAATATGTAAAATTGAATTATAAACAACTTTTGTAGTATAACTTTTATGGTTTAAAAGCACCATTTAGCTGCAAATTATAATTAGATGAAAATTTTCCTGTCATTGAAATACGAGCTTTTAAATTGCTGCAAATGTACTAATTAGAAATATTTGAAGTTCATGAACACCAATCTGATAGTTTTATTTTTGGGAATCCAGCGAAATTCTCCGTAGCGAGGCGAGCCGAACACATCTGAAAATTCATCAACCACCATGCCACAAAATTACGCATTTAAAAATACGTAGCTCTTGTGTTTATTATCTAATTGGTACCACGTTTTGGTTACTTTGGCATGTCCAATGCTCAAACTATCCATGGTATAGATCCTAAAGCATGAAAATGAATCTTAACCATTGTATAACTCAAACGAGTAAAAGTACAATACGTCGGCAAATTGGGTATTCACATCCGTAGAATGCCGATTTGAAGGAAGGCATTGTGAATTCCGAGAGTACTGACACTTTATAATGGTATACTGTTCCAATACTTTCTTCGTATATGTGAAAATCTTCCATCGATCGGTTCCGAAAATATAGATGACCGCATCAATATTTCCTACGCGTTTGAGGCAGACAGTAGGTAACAGTCCAAATCGCCGCGAACTGTACAGGTAAGAGGAAATAAAGCTTTATTGATCATCATCATCGTCCATTTACTTTCGGTAGTAAAACCGACCTGAAAATAATAGCAAAATAATAAATAAAAATGTACGAACCAGATGTCTGAGTCATGTAGCGGCTAAAGTCTAGAATACCTACCAACCTTGAAATTAACTAACAATAAACGGAAGATGGAATGATAGTGGGATGTATATATATGATATTGTAAGGTATTTAAGATGGAATTAAATATACTATGTTAATTACTATTGTTTGTGTATAATATCAAGCTTAACCATACAACCAATTTTTGAAGTTATTGCCAACCACTCTATAATTATAAGCATAAAGTATAACGTTGCAGTTAGACAGAAAAATGAGAATTAATTTAGATTGTCATTTTATATATAAGTAAATATAAATATTATATTGTAAGGCATTTAAGATGGAATTAAAAATATTATATTAAATACATTTGTTTGTGTATAATATCAAGCTTAACTATACAACCCAAATTTGAAATTATTGCCAACAATCTATAATTTAAAGCATAATGTATAAAGTTGGATTTAGTCAGAAAAATTATGATTAATGTAGATTGTCATTTTATATATGTATGTATATATATATATATATATATATATATATATATATATATATATATATGGGTAAGAATACATATGATATTTTAAGGCATTTAAGATGGAATTGAAGATATTATGATAAATACATTTGTTTGTGTATAATATCAAGTTTAACTATACAACCCATATTTAAAATTATTGTCAACAATCTATAATTTTAAGCGTAAAGTATAAAAATGGACTTAGACAGAATAATTTAAGAACGAATTGAAGATATTATGTTAAATACATTTGTTTGTGTATAATATCAAGCTTAACCATACAACTCTTATTTGAAGTTATTGCCAACCACTCTATAACATAAAGTATAAAATTGCATTTATACAGAAATATGATGATTAATTTAGAATGTCACTTTATATATCACGTAAAGTGCCGAGCGAGTTGAATGTGGTCTCGCCAATTTTCATACAACTGTGTCTCGCTGGGCATAAGATTAAAATCAGCCGAACGAGACCGTACTGGTGCTGCAAATCAATGTATCGCATATGGAAATGTAAAGTAGGTGGCCTGGTAGTCCTGAGAATATATTTGGCCTGTGTTTATGTTGCATCACTATGGTCTCGCTTGGCCTAAACTCTTAGTTTGATATATTGGAGGAAAACGAAATAAGCCTGGCAGACCCAATTTTTTTCTTATCATGGTGGCACTTTACGTGATATAGATAAGTATACATATGATATTGTAAGGCATTTAAGATGGAATTGAAGATATTATGTTAAATACATTTGTTTTTGTATAACATCAAGCTTAACCATACAACCAATATTTGAAGTTATTGCCAACCACTCTAAATTATAATCATAAAGAATAAAGTTAGACATACATAGAAAAACGATGATTAATTTAGATTGTCATTTTACATATAGGTTAGTATACATATGATATTGTAAGATATTTAAGATGGAATTGAAGATATTATGTTAATTACATTTGTTTGTATATAATATCAAGCTTAACCTTACAACCCATATTTGAAGTTATTGCCAACCACTCTATAATTATAAGCAAAAGGTATTAAGTTGCACTTAGACATAAAAATAAAATACATTTGTTTGTATATAGTATCAAGCTTTACCATACAACCCATATTTGAAGTTATTGTTAACAATCTATAATTTTTAGCATAAAGTAAAGAGTTGGACAGAAAAATGATGATTAATTTAAATGGTCATTTTATATATAGCTTAGTATAGATATGATATTGTAAGACATTTAAGATGGAATTGAATATTTTATGTTAAATACATTTGTTTGTGTATAATGTCAAGCTTAATCGTACAACCCATATTTGAAATTATCGCCGACAATCTATTGCCAACAATTTATAACATTAAGCATAAAGAATAAAGTTAGGCTTAGTCAGAAAAATGATGATTAATTTTTATTGTCATTTTACATATAGGTTAGTATACATATAATATTGTAAGACATATAACATGGAATTGAAGATATTATGTTAAATACATTTGAAGTTATTGCCAACCACTCAATAATTATAAGAATAAAGCATAATGTTGCACTTAGACAGAAAAGTGGTATTTATTCTAGATTGTCATTTTAATTATAGCTTAGTATATATATATAATATTGTAAGACATTTAAAATGGTATTGATGATATTATGTTAATTACATTTGTTTGTGTATAATATCAAGCTTAACCATACAACCCATATTTAAACTTATTGCCAATTACTCTATAATTATAAGCATAAAGTATAAAGTTGCACTTAGACGGAAAAATAAAAGACATTTGTATGTGTATAATATCAAGCTTTACTATAGAACCCATATTTGAAATTATTGCCAACAATCTATAATTTTAAGCATATGATACTGTAAGACATTTAAGATGAAATTGAAGATATTATGTTAAATACATCTGTTTGTGTATAATAGCAAGTTTAACTATTCAACCCATATTTGAATTTATTGCCATCCACTCTGTAATTATAAGCATAAATTATAATGTTGAACTTTGACAGAAAAATTATGATTAATTTAGATTGTCATTTTGTCTATAGGTAAGTATACATATTATATTGTAAGGCATTTATGATAGAATTGAAGATATCATGTTAAATACATTAGTTTGTGTATAATATCAAGCTTAGCCATACAACCCATATTTGAAGTTATTGCCAAGCACTCTATAATTATAAGCATAACGTAAAAAGTTGCACTTAGACAAAAAAAATGATGATTAATTTAGGTTGTCATTTTATATATATAGGCAAGTATACAAATTATAAAACGTAACTACTATAAGAATGCTGACTTAGTGTTAAGTTATAAAGTTTCAACAAGATGAGTATAAAATGTAATGTAACCCCTGTAGACAGGCTAGTTCTTATATTGTAATCATGCTAGATAGTTGTATCTCAGAAATAAATACTCTTTAAAAACAATTTTTAAAAGTTGAATAACATAATTGGCGCAGTCGGTAGGATTAGCCAACAATCAGTTTGTAACAGATAAACAAATCAAAGTTACTCATCTAATTGCCGTATTTCTATAAGCAAATTGGCTAACCAACAACTCCACATCTGAGAAAATATTACTTTATCTCACGGCTAAACAGTGCCTATCAGAGGACTATTCATACGTCCCATCAGAGGACTAATCATACCTCCCGTCAGAGACCTTCTTTGCTGTCCGATCGACGATCGAACACGAGAATCCAAACTACAAGCTTCAAGAACTTCACATCTCGTCTACCCCTGAGTCTACGAGAAGCAGTTCGAGTACCCAATTAAAGAACTTTTTGCAATGAAAACTTTAGTCATAAGTTTACAATTGTAAGTAAAAAAATTTCTTATATAACTCACAGGGCACTCTTTTAACAATTGTTAGTAATAAAGAATATAAGTCCCAGCACGAGACAATAATTCATGTCAGATTCTGATAACGAAGAATTTGTAAATATTGTTTAAAATAGTATTCATAGAATTATACTAAATCCAGTAAGACTTAATCTTACCGAAACCAATATGACTTCTTTACAAGATATTAAATGTTATGTCGAAATGATCCTAACATATGAAGGGGACATAACAACCCTTAATAATTTCATTCAAGCCGTGGATGAAACATATATCATCCTAAATAAGTTACAAATAACAGCAGCAAAAAAAGATTTTGCTTTTAATTTAATAAAAAATAGATTATTAAACAATGCGAAAATGATTGTTTCACAAAATAAATTCACAAATTGGGAAGAATTAAAAATGTACTTGACTACTAATTTCTCAGACAGAACAACTGCCGAGACATTATTGGAGAATTATTTGAAACTAAATACAAGCAAATACAGAAGTTACACTGAAAGCAATGTTAGACAAATTTAAAATATATAAATCAAAAATATTATAATTTAGAACAAAAGAACGCGATTGTTCAGGAAAACTAAAAAGCGATCGTAAACAAATTTATGTCATTATTACCGCCTATTAGAAAAGGATATTTTATAGTGAAATAACCTTCAACCTTAGAGCAATGCGATTTATTATTAAAAAATGAATTTAGCTACGCAAATTCTTTACAATGACAAGAAACGACAACAAACCAAATACAAGCACTTCAAAAAATTTAAATTTCAATGTCAATCCTCCACCCAGACAATTTCGTGGACAATAATTCCCTTCAAAACCAATCAATGTCTACAAACAACCAAGTCCAGCCCCTAATCGGTTCTCAAGACAAAATTTAGTAAATAGTAACGAAACACGTAAATTCTAACCTCAAACAATGTCATTACAAACACGGAGTACGCAGCCTATGACAACTTCAACAATTAAACAAAATTTTAATACTAAAATCGAAAATGAAAATGTCAACCCTGAATAACAAAATTTTGAAGAATACGAAGAAGAAATTATCGATGAAGACTCTTTTTTAGAGGAAAGCCCAGAAACACTAGAACAAAATACGTAATGACTTCTAAATTAAAATCTATTCCTTTAATAAGATTTAACGATTACCTTATATTAACTGATTCTGGTTCCGATATAAATTTAATTTCTCCAACTAATGTTAAACAAAGAAATTTAAAAATTATTCAGAAACAAATTACTTTCAAAACAGCCCAAAAAATGCAAAAATTGTGTTGAAATAGAAATTTAATAAAGAAAGTAATATGTTATTTGGCGTAAAAATATTATAACATTATAATGCTTTAATGGACTTTAAAAATAAAATTATAACACTCGAAAATTTAAATTATTGTCTTCACAAATATTAAATATCTCTTTTATATAATTCATACACAAACATCTCACTTACGAACAAAAAGAAATAATTAAAACTTTATTAGAAAAATATTCAGATTTATTTCCAAACCCAGACGAAGAACTATGCGTCACAGACACTACTACGCATAAAATTCGAGAAACAGACGATTCACCGGTTTTTCAAAAAAATATAGACTCCCACAAATATACGAAAAAGACATTAAAGAACATATTTAAAATTTATTAAAAACTAAAGTAATTCAAAAATCAAAAAGCCCATATAATTCACCGATATGGATAGTGCTAAAAAAGAGTGATGCATCAGGCAAACGCAAAATAAGATTAGTAATAGACTTTCGCAAACTAAACCAAAAAACAATTGAAGACAAATTTCCTTTACCCAATATCGACTCATTATCAGATCACATTGGCAAACCAAATTTCTTTACCACGTTAGATTTGCACTCGGGTTTTCACCAAATACCGTATGCCTTTCGGGTTAATCAACGCACCGGCAATATTTCAGAGGATGATGAACGAAATACTCGCAGAATATATTAACAAAATTTGCTTAGTCTACATGGACGACATAATCATATTTGGAAATACATTACAAGAACGCTTAGAAAACATTGAAAAAATATTTAAAAAGTTACAAGATGCAAATTTAAAAATACAGATCGATAAATCCAAATTTTTGAAGACCGAAACCGAATATTTAAGATTTATAATATCTCAGGAAGGACTTCAACCAAATAAAAAGAAAATTGACGAAATTGAAAAAATAATGATCCCTAAAACAGTTAAAGAAATCAAATCTTTCCTCGGAAAACTTTCTTGGTATAGACGCTTTATTCCAAATTTTGCAAAATTCACTAAATCTTTTACAGAATGCCTAAAAAAGAATAAACAAATAGATATTACAAATAAAGAGTATCAAGATTCATTTACAACTACCAAAGAATTGATAAGTAACCCCCCAATATTAGAATTCCCGGATTTTCAAAAAAAAATTATGTTTATTACGGACGCTTCTGATTACGCAATGGGATTAGTAATTTCACAAGTTATAAACGGACAAGAGAAACCTATCGCCTACGCATCAAAAACATTCAATTCAGCAAAACAAAATAATAGTACTGTCGAAAAAGAATTAAAATTAATTATGTGGTCCGTAAATAATTTTAAACTATATCTATTTGACAGAAAATTCACTATTCGCACGGATCACAAACCCCTTACTTGGTTGTTCTCAATGAAAAACGCAAATCAAAAACTTATGCGATGGAAAGTAGAATTAGATGAATACAATTTTGACATCGAGTGTTTACCAGGAAAAACAAACAAAATTGCAGATTTCTTATAAGACAAAGAGAACCATTTAAAATCATAAAAAATATGGAGACATAACTAACTCTGACATATTCGCACACTGCATATCAAAAGACTTCAAATTTTCTAAAGGTCTTGGCAGACAAATAAATTTAAAATTTGACAGTAAAAATTATTGTGAAAGAAATTACAACAATAAAAATATTCAAAATATAGAAAATAAAATAATTTTACATTTAATTACAAAAGATATTCATTTAGAAAACGTAACCCGAAAATACTTTAAGAAAACACTAACTGAATTACGAGACTATTTAATAAAAAACGATAAATATGAAATTAATATTCCATATTTATCATGTGGACATGATAATTTGAAAAAACAGAATTAATAAAAATCTTAGAACAAATATTTAATAACACTAAAATACAAATAAATTTGTATGAACAATTACAAAATTATAGTTTGGAAACAGACGAATTAGATCAAATAATAAACAAATCAGTGGTCTCAATTTATAGTAACGTCAGAGATGAAAAATAAAGCATAGACGTGAATTAATCAGAATCCGGAAACACAATTCTTAGTTCGAATGAAAACCCAGTTAATGGAATAAAATTTGTAGACAATAGAATAAATATAGCAAAAAAAAAAAAACAAATTATATTTCACTTTTCTAAAAAACCATTTGAAATAGAAATAAAAAAATATTAAACCATCAAAAACAAGGATTTACAATAAATATTAACATATATAAAATAGAAGAACAATTATTAGAAACATTAAAAAATTGTATAGTGCCAAAAATTAAATCCTTAATATTAATTCCCAAACAATACGAACAAACCCTAAATGAAATAATTCAAAACAAATTTGAATCAAATACGATAAATTTAATAAAATGCAATAAATTTGTTGAAGATGTTGAGAACGAGGAAAAACATACACAAATAATTTTTGACAATCATAACGGATATTTAAATCATCGGGGAATAATGGCAACTTATAATGAACTCAAAGAACAATATTTCTAGCCCAACATGCTTAACGATATTACAGATATTATTAATCAATGCAGAATATATAAAGAAAACAAATATGATCGACACTCTATACAACTAAATGACAATCTAACCCTTACACCAAAAACGCCTTTTGAAATTATAATTATAGAACTTCTCACACTAAATAAAGAATATTTCATTACTATAATTGACCAGTTTTCGAAATTTGGATTCATCCATCCTACCTTCAATAAAACTGGAAAAGAAACAATGTTAATAATCAAAGAATTTATAAAAACTTACAAAAAACTAAATATAATCATCGCAGATCATGGAATAGAATTTAACAATGCTTTAGTAAAAAATTATTGTAATAATCACGATATAAAATTACACATAACCTAAAAATAATAACAAGCAAACCGTAACAAATTTTACATCGAGTAAAACTGCAACCACGAAAACACCTAAGGACCGCAGAAGTTACCAACTAGGCGTACAAAGATGGGAGATGACGAACGTAAATTCACTAGAAGTTCCAGTGTCAGCAACATAAGTGATAATATGGTCTTCAGTAAAAGTAGGAAGACATCGAGATCACCAGTTGCTAAACGAAAAGTCATAGACTCAGAAGAAAATGAAATAGAAAAGATGCTAATAACAATAAACGAGGAGATAAAATCGATGAAGAAGGAAAACAAACAACACAGAGAAGAAACTCAAGAATTACGGACAGAAATACGAGAAGAAATGCAGGAATTACATAAAGGTTTTCATGAAGTAATAAATTCATTAAAACAAAAAGTCAAAGATCTAAAAACAAAAGAAAAATTGATGACAGAGGAAATAAAGGTTTTAAAAGGGAAAATAATAACTTTAGAAACAATGGAAGAGAAGAAAGAAAATATTGAAAAACGTAACAATATCGTAATTAAGGGAGAACAGAATATAAACAACAATCAGGATGTTGAAAAACTTATAGAAAACAAATTAGGAATAGATATCAGAGTTAAAGAAAACTATAAGAAAGGAAAATAGGATAAAAATGTTACCATTGACAGAATAGAGAATTGGGAAGATAAAATAAATATATTAAAAAATAAAAACAAACTTACAGGGACAAAAATTTACATAGAAAGTGAAATGACTAATAAAGAGATGCAAATACAAAAAAAAATCTTAAAAATGGCGAAAGATGAGAAAAATAAAGGAAATAGTATAAGAATAGTGTATAAAAAACTGAAAATAAATGACACTTGGTATATATGGGATGAAGAGAAGATGAATATAGAAAAACAGGAAGATAAAGCTCCAAAAAACTTAAGCAACTAACAATGGAGAACGAGGATGGCAATATTGAATACGGAAAGCGAGGAAAAGGATATAAAGATAAGGGAAAGGCAATAAATACAATTAAAACAAAAAAAATAAATAGAAAAAAGAACAAAATGTTAAAATTTAGTACATGGAATATAAGAACGATGCTCCAGCTAGGAAAGATGGAAGAAGTAGCGCAAGAATTGAAAAGATATGATATTAATCTGGCAGCGATTCAGGAAACAAGATGGGGCGATGAAGGTATAATCAAGAAGAATTACTATACAACATTATATTCCGGAGATAAACAGGGGAAATATGGGGTAGCATTCATAGTTTTAAAAAAATTAAAAGAAAAAATAATAGAATTTAAAGCAATTAATGATAGGTTGGCATACATTAGAATAGAAGGATCACCTGCCAACATATCGATATTAAATGTGTATGCACCTACGGAGAATGCAACAAATGAAAGGAAAGAAGATTTTTATGAAAATTTGGAAGAGGAAATTGAAAAAATACCGAAGGAAGACCTAAGCATTATAATGGGTGACTTTAATGGACAGATAGGAAGAGAGAACTACATACAACAAGTCGCAGGTACACACACAATACATGAAAGGACAAATGATAATGGGCAAATGTTATGTGAATTAGCAATGACGACTAACATGATAATAAGTAGCACGAAGTATAAACACCCTAAAAAACATAAAGTAACATGGACAGCACCAGACAATAATACTCAAACACAAATAGACCACGTACTAGTAACGAAAAGGAGGCAATCTTCGATACTAAACGTGAGGACATACAGAGGAGCATGTGCCGACTCGGATCACTACATGGTAACAACAAAGATACGAAACAAAGTTAAAACAGGTGATAGAAAAAAAATAACGAGAAATAGATGGAATATAGAAAATATAAACAATGAAAGCTCGAGAAAAAAATACGAAGAGGAGGTAGAAAAAAACATAAAAAAGGAAGAACGTAAAATGAAAGATATAGAAAAAAATGGTGCTGGATAAAAAGATGTATTAACGACGCTGCTCAAAAATGGATAGAACATGAAAATAAGAATGCAAAAAATAAAAAAAGCCTGGTTTATTGAAGAAATTAAAATAATGCTTGATGAAAAGAGAAACGCAAGATTAACATATTTAAGAACAAATAAAAAAGAGGACAAAGAGAAATATGAGAAAAAAAGAAAGGAATGTAATAAAATTATTAGGAAAAATAAAAGAATATCAATAGAAAATACAATAAAAAATATTGAGAATGAAAGAGCAAACAGAAACACAAAAAGATTTTATAAGGATATAAAAGAACAAACGAAATATAGAAGACCAAGACAAATGGGATAAAGGATAAAAATAGGCAACTAGCAGAATCTGAAGAACACTACAAAAAGGTATGGATAGATTATTTTAAGAAACTACTCACAGAAGAGGAACAGGAAATAAAAAGTGAATTACCAGAAGAAAACGAAAAACACAGCAGAACCAATTCTAGAGGAAGTAAAAGATATTATACAAAATAGTCGCAACGGTAAAACACCTGGAAGCGACAATATTAATATGAAATTATTAAAGTACAGAGGCGAAGCAATACAGAAACACATCCATGAACTTATAGTAAAAATATGGAGGGAGGAAGAAATGCCGAAAGAATGGGAAACAGGACAAGTTGTAACATGACATAAGAAAGGAAGCCAACAAATATGCGAAAACTACAGAGGAATCATGTTACTGAACGCTACCTATAAAATAATGTCAACAATAATACAAAGAAGAATAACAAATGAATCAGAAAGAATTATCGAAAATTATCAATGTGGTTTTATGAAAGGAAAATCTACCATGGACGTAATACATATTATTAAACAGATATTGGAAAAAACACTTGAGTATAACATACACACCGAGATTCTGTTCATTGACTTCAGGCAAGCCTTTCACTCAATTAAAAGACAGCAACTAATGAAAGCTTTAAAAGAACTACAAATACCAATCAAATTAAGAAGATTGATAGCAATGACTATGAAAACATCAAAAATACGAATTAAAACACGAAAAGGAGAAACGGAAGATATATTAACAAATAAAGGTGTAAAACAAGGTGATGCCATATCTGCCACATTATTTAATTTAGCACTGGAATATATCATGAGAAAAGTAAAGAAAGCAACCCTCAGAACAGGGGGAAGTCAAATAATAGCATATGCAGACGACATAGTAATAATAACGAAAAACAGAAATGTAATGAGAAAAATGCTAGAGGAGATAGTAAAGGAAGGAAAGAAAATAGGACTACAAATCAACCAAAAAAAGACTAAAATAATGGTAATGGGAAAAGAAGTGCAAGACAAGACTATTAAAATAGGAAAATCAGAGTTTGAACAAGTAAACAAATTCAAATACTTAGGTGTAATGTTAACAAATAGAGGCGAAAGAGAAGAAGAAATAACAGAAAAAATAGCTGCTACAAATAGGGCTTTCCAAGCCAACAAAAAATTACTACGAAACGGAATTGTAAGCAAGACAACAGAAATGAGAGTATATAGAATAATAATAAGACCAATACCATTATACGTAGCTGAAACAATGACATTTACGAAGAAGGACAAAGAAAAATTAAGAATAATAGAAAGGAAAATAATAAGAACGATACTGAGACCTAAGAAGATATCCGATAATTAATACAGAGTAAGAATGAACTATGAGATTGACAAAGAATTAAAAAAAGAACCCATATTTGAATTTATTGCCATCCACTCTGTAATTATAAGCATAAATTATAATGTTGAACTTTGACAGAAAAATTATGATTAATTTAGATTGTCATTTTGTCTATAGGTAAGTATACATATTATATTGTAAGGCATTTATGATAGAATTGAAGATATCATGTTAAATACATTAGTTTGTGTATAATATCAAGCTTAGCCATACAACCCATATTTGAAGTTATTGCCAAGCACTCTATAATTATAAGCATAACGTAAAAAGTTGCACTTAGACAAAAAAAATGATGATTAATTTAGGTTGTCATTTTATATATAGGCAAGTATACAAATTATAAAACGTAACTACTATAAGAATGCTGACTTAGTGTTAAGTTATAAACATTCCACAAAATGAGTATAAAATGTAATGTAACCCCTGTAGACAGGCTAGTTCTCATATTGTAATCATGCTAGATAGTTGTATCTCAGAAATAAATACTTTTAAAAACAATTTTTAAATGTTGAATAATATAATTTACATATGATATTGTAGGGCATTTAAGATGGAATTGAAGATATTATGTTAAATACATTTGTTTGAGTAGAATAACAAGCTTAACCATAAAACCCATATTTAAAATTATAATCAACAATCTATAATTTTCATCATAAAGTATAAAGTTAGACTTAGACAGAAAAATGATGAATAATTTAGATTGTTATTTTATACATATATATATATATATATATATATATATATATATATATATATATATATATATAAATTATGTAGAC